>OY829546.1:50311174-51511174 GCA_963691705.1 Viola odorata | reverse complement strand
AAATTCATCAGACAACAGTACAAGAATCTTTTACCGGGTCTGCAGGAAAAACCTGAAACAGGGATCTTGCTCTACCGAAAATGAAGTCAACACTTCCTTGAATGTGACATTTGTAAAAATAATGCGATCCTGTCTCGTCTAAGAGTGTGTCCTGTGTTCCCATGACTTTAACTTTGTAGAAAAATGCTTTATCACCAGAAACCCTAAGCGCGACAGCCTGCATCCCATAGCCTCCAGGAACTGCCACCACTGTATTCTGCCAGTAACTTTTCAAATTAGTATACTTGCAGAATTTAGAAAACATCATAATAAAAAAATCTTATATCTGTCAGGAAAGATATTACCTGAAAAGTGATCCCAGTCGCACAGAAGTAATCAAAATCTACAGTGACTGAAGCTGATCTATAAGTTCCAAGTAAAGTTTCATCGTTGTCCATATCAGAAGCTTTATTGTTCCATGTAATAACAGTCCCAGAGACATTGTTTTCATTTCCTATGAATGAGATATGGGGTTTGTTCTTTGGCACGTGTACCTTCTCCCTACAAAACATTCAATCCCATAACAATGAAATCGAAAGACAACTGTTGAAAGAGACGAATCTTGGTTGTGTTCGAGAAGTAAGGGACATGCCTTTTAGGTCTCAAAGTTCGAGTATCGGGACAGCTTCGGGCAGAGAGGAAAACCAAAAATACCGGAAAAATGAAAAAGAAAATATTCCTAACCATTTATTTAATAACTACCTTTGTTAACCACGTAGCTAAAACTATGTAGCCCACCATTCCCCTAAAAAAAAGGGCAGAGCAACTGTTGATCAAGAGTAGTGGACAAACTTGAAAATTCAAAAAAATTCCCACTTCTGCTGATCAAAACAAAAGGAAGAAGAGCTAATTACATTCAAGAAACGCACACGAAACTGTAAATTCGAGGAAGAATGAAGATTTTCATTCTTTGAGGATTAAATGGTGGAACCATATCAACTGCTCCTTGAACTGTCATTGAATCTCCTCTACCATTGCTGTCAACTACGATCACTCGGCTTCGATTAAGATCGTCTTTCGAACTCAGCCTCAATCTGTACTCATCAACTTTAATGTCATCCCAACTGATCATAAAACTGTTTTTTACATAATAACCTTCATGATCATGATCATCACTGCTTTGTGCAGTAGCAGACATAGACCTACCAACTTCAAGAAAATCCACAAAAACCACAAGAACCAGACCAAGAACCAGTTTTTTCATGATTTTTGAGCAATTTGGCCAAAAGTGTTCACAAGAAATGGACTAATGAACAGAATTGTATATTTATAAGGTGAAAGTATGATTTTTGAGAGTTACAAAATTATGGAAGATGAAAGGGTGTGACATACAAGAGGTAGAGGTGGTGATAATAAATATGGGAGCGTTTAAAATTGACTGTTGGAATTTATATTTATAAAATAAGATGAAATAAATAAGTATGAAAGAAGCAAAGAAAGGTGGGATCTTAGAGGAAATTAATGAAATGGGAGAGAAAAATTAAGGAAAAAAAAAGGTTTGTCATGAAAGTTTTGCTCTTTCAAAGACAAAGATTTGGCTTTGTGTTTTTTATAAAGACTTGTAAGTTGTAAAGCAGAATAACGGTTATAGTTTTTTTTTTAAAATTAATCTTGAATTAGCTGAAACTGCAAGAAATCGTGCATGACTCTTGGAATTTTAAGATTTTAATTTTTCTTTTTTCAAGAATATATCTGGTATCCAGTTATTATAACAAGTGCTCATCATTCCGGCCAATTTGAATCGAGTAGGACCTCGAAGAGCAGCGAAATTCTTTCTCGCAAATTTTAACGTAATTGTATATTCACGAATCGAACCTAAAACATTTTATTAAGCTAGAATTTTACTAGTAGAATTACGCATAACGCTTTTTTTATAGAGCATGTGCAAAATGATGCAAAAAAATTGCAACTAATTGGATGCGTCCTTAACAATTTGACAAACAAAATTCTAAACATTATTCCATTTTCTGCAATGAGTAAACTAAATCATTTGTCCGTCTAGTGACGAATTTTGCTGATTTGGTTAAAGTTCATTTAACAAATTAATGAAATAACATGTGATTTTACAAAGATGGAATTAGGGCAGGTGAGACTTTGTTTGCTCTTGCTTGCAGGCTTGTAATATGGAAAAGCTTCAATTGATACATTTGGCATGATTACATAACTAATTGTGTGATATATTACCGGAGTCAAAGATATAACAAATGGGCCTTGTGTTAATGTCGCCAGATATCAGTTTGGGCCTTGGCCCAATTTTAATTTTTTCAACCTAAATTTGATAAATAGAAATAAAAATAAAAATAAAGAAAATAAGAATTGGATAACATTCCTCCAAGCACTGTGAAGCTAAGAAGTTCCTACACCTCCTTCATCTATTCAGCAGCAGAAGAGCAAAAGAAGAAAGATTCATTGGGCAAAAACAATGGCAATATCTTCAATCACTACGGCATTAATCCCTTCTCTTACAATCTCACCTTCTCCTTCTTCGTTTCCTTCTAAAACTACAACAACAAAGTTCTCTTCTTTATCTTTGTCACCATGTAATTCTGTCAATAAATCCTTGATGACCCTTAAACCCTCTGTTTCACCAAGTAGGGTTTTTGCTGCACCGGAGGCTTTGGATTCTCAAGACACTGCTACCCTTTCTCAAGAATCCATTGACGATACGGACTCTGACACCTTTGAGGTAATTACCTTTCTTTTACATTGTTTTAGAAGTTGGGTATGTTTGGTGGCTGGGGAAAAAAGAGCAAAATGCTGAGGAAATGCGAGAAAAAGAAATCAAGTTTGGTTCTTTCTGCTCAATTATCTATAAGAAGCATATGGGTTGTGGGGTTGAGTATTTCTTTCTCAATTTGCTGTAAATGAAATTATTTGCCAGAAATTGTAGGGATTGAATGGAAGTTGATTGCTATAATTTGTTGTTCATTTTTGTTCTGGGTGCTGTAGGTTGGAAGTTCCGCAACTCCTAGCTCTCCATCAATCAGCATTGGTGACGATGCTGACAAGGTACCTTTCTGCCTTATCTTTTTACCTAGGCGCCCTGTAAGGACATACATCATGTGAATGTGCTTGGTATAATCGTCATTTACTCGCCGTGCATTTGTCTGTTCTAGTGGAAGTTATGTGTGGAGCCACTGGTAACAAAACAACAAGGGCATGCGTTTAATGTTCTAGTTGATCACTCATGTTCTGCGTGACCAATGGTGATTTTGATATCTTACTTGCACAATCTCATTAGTGCGTTGTTGGATAATCTCAATGTGGTGCTGTTGAATTTTCTTAGGCACAGTTAAGTGCACAGCTTAGCGTATATAGTCGATTTTTCTATAATATTTTGACACTTAAATCCATAAGAAACCAATACTATATTTGGTATTCATGAGACAGTTTCCCTTAGCGCTGATTTTTTCGCGAAGGAGGACATGTCTTCTCAAGGGGGTCTTAGCCAGGTTTCCCCGTGCTGGTTGAAGTTTCAGTTAGGAGGGTTCAGTTGTCAAGCACTATTGGGTATACTATAGGCTAACTATCTTTCAGTATCGAGTTCCTAGCCTGGGGTTATGCCTCTTGGACAACTGTTATCAAGTCTGTGATTGAGCTGTGATGGTGAATGAAACATAAAATACAAGCCACATATGGTTCTTGTGTGATGTCACAAAAGGTGGATCTTAGCATAATCCAGCAGCTTCTCTAAACTTTAAATTAATATGCGAGAAACATTTGTTTGAAGGAGTAGCAGTGTTGCTAAATTCTGGGATCATGTCTTCGATAATAATATTTTTGTTCTGCTTAGTGATAGGGAACTAACTATCACTAGGCCAACTGAAGGTTAACAACATTTGTGTTAATAAAGATCAAACCAATGTCACATTTGTCTCTCTTACCCCGAACTATCTATCTGCTTTAATCATCCATTTATTGAGAAGTAGAAATTTATTGTCTTTATTCTTGTCTGTTTGTAGCTGGCGCCAAAGCAAAAAATTAGAATCAAGCTGAGATCTTACTGGGTCCGTCTTATAGAGGACTCCTGCAAGCAGATCATGGATGCTGCAAGGACCACCAATGCGAAAACCATGGGCCCTGTGCCATTACCGACCAAGAAGCGTGTGTACTGTGTTCTCAAGTCTCCTCATGTTCACAAGGATGCCAGATTCCATTTTGAGATTCGAACACACCAACGTCTAATAGATATCCTCTACCCAACAGCCCAAACTATTGATTCACTGATGCAACTTGACCTTCCTGCTGGGGTAGATGTAGAGGTCAAACTCTGAAGAAGCCACCACTGGAGTTAGGTAAACTTCTTGAAGTTGTAAGTTTCTCCATGTCATCTACATTAACCAATAACTCAGGGGTTCCTGGTAAAACCATGTTACAGAATGCTCTCTGTGTGCTTTTTAGGTTGCTGAGTTTATTATAGTACCAATGCTAGCACACAATTAGGATTTAGGATTATACTGTTTCCGTAACTACTAATTCCTGAGTTGAATGGTATTTGTTTTAAAAAGAAAATTTTTCAATCATTTGGAAAAAAAGAAAGTATTAGTGGGAGTGAACAATGACTTTAGGCTTTAATCAGATTTTTTGTTTTGAGGAATAATTGAAGTATGCTTAGACATGAAATGTCTAAGGCATTTTTTTTCCTTCTATTGATTCTTCTGAAATAGGTACCTTTACAGTATCCTAAGCAAGATGTCGTGTTATTTGGAACTCATTTTTCCATGATTTCTAGCTCTTCATAATGAAACCTTCGTCTCCAGAAGTGGTGGTTTCTCTGGATCATTTCCACCATCTGTATATGCTGATATCTTTTCCGTAAAAATGAGTTTGCTTGAAATTGATAAATGGTTCACAAATTCAGTAAAACATTACCTATTCCAGTATCAACCCTCTATGTTTCATTTCGTTTTTTTTTTTTTGATTTTTTCATGTTCAAGCAGCTCACCTTCATTTTTGCCGAACCATTAACTGTTTACGTGGCTGCACTGGTGAGTGAAATACTCTACCTCATGGTTTCATATCTGTGGTTCCTTCTCTTTTCTTGTTCTGTGTCTTGTGTGGCATATATCTTGATGCGATTCTGTCCTCGGACAACTGTTACTAAGTGAATTTTCTCGTGGTAGATGCTGAGTTTCTTTGGAGGGAAAACATACCAACGAATATCGCTGCTCCGACAGTGGAAGTGGTTGCTCGAACTAAATTTTGCAAGACTGTCTTTCTGGTGCGGTGATGCTGTTTACCCTTTCTATCTTTTGATTGGATAAATTGTAAGCAATATTCTGTATGAAGAGTCACTAATGGTAGCTGGATGTTGGAGGTAAAAAAGAAAATAGGTGCATAGATGGAGGTCCTCTATGGGGCTTATCATGTTTTGATTGGAATCATTGTTAGCAAGAACTTAACGCATTTTTATGGATTGTTGTATGATTATAGAGTCCTTGATGGACCCAATGTAATGGACCCTTTTTCTTTCTTTTCTTTAAGGTTGCAAAAGCTCCCCTCTTCGTGAGGTAGTATCTTGTTTGTTGTTTGCCTTTTGTTACTCATGGTTGATGTGAGTGGTTTGGTTCTTTCAAACTTTAACAGAATTGTTGGTTCAATCATTGTATGAAGTGATTATTTGCCGAAAAGGTTTTCCCGTTTAGTGGCCAACTATATCCGAACAAAGGTTAGTTTTGACAAGCAGGCTTAGGAATACTTCTTAGATTATGCTGCAGAATTCAGTTGCATTTCTTAGATTTCCTGCCATTATCAATCAAAGAACTTTACGCGTGAGGCGTTGTGAGCAGTACGATTTTGTTTGATTCCAGCAGCAAATTCGTGCAAGCTTTAGACCCCATCGTTGTTGGCCTGCGTATGCAAAACACTGTTTATTAAATCTATGGCAAAAGCCAATATTCTATAAGATCATTGTTTCTTCTTTTTCCTGTTTTTCTAAGTTTTCTCACTATTTTTACATAGAAAATTAATATTGTTCGTGCATCATCACAAATTTAAGCAAAAAAATGACAACATATTACAGTTGGAATGTGCTAGTAAAACCTTATACAATGTATTTTGACCGCGCGTCGAACACGTCAAATATAAGAGTGAAATAAGTATGGAAATGGGGGTAGAAATACAACTTATCACTGTCTACAAGGATTTGTAGATGATGGTAAGAGGATCGTCCACAGAGACCTCTAGGAAATGTAGTTCTTGAGTTTGACTTCCTCGTCACTGAGTTTTGGTTGGTTGTTATCTGAAACTAAAGACAAAACAGAAAGTAATGAAAACAGTTTAAAATATAAGATAGTATTGGCCGAAGTCTAGGCCAAGACTGCGGGCTAGATTGGGAAAAAGTCTTGTGATACGGAATTCCAGGTAAGGGCGATGGGTGAGCTTGCGTTCTTATGCATCGATCATGGACTGAAGTATGTTCATCTCTTCTTCATAGTACTGCTATAGAGGGGAGGAACTCCTTTTCCCTCCTATCTTCCCTCCTCTTCAAACTATCTGGCGGGTACTCCCTCTCCTGATAATCCTAGCCAAGGGACACCTTGCTGGTTAAAGGGTTTATCCGTTTGACTGCTGTCTTGAATGGTTGCTCACCTCTTCAATGGTGCAGGGGAAGACA
This sequence comes from Viola odorata, assembly GCA_963691705.1. NCBI lineage: Eukaryota > Viridiplantae > Streptophyta > Magnoliopsida > Malpighiales > Violaceae > Viola > Viola odorata. The sequence goes on along the minus strand of OY829546.1, from coordinate 51,504,519 downwards.
GTACCTAGGCTAAGTTCCTAGGTTGTCAATCTGGTCTCTACCTATTTTACCTATTCTTCTAGTCTGCTCGAGACTAGTCACCTACTCCGTCTAGCCGGCGGGTACTCCCTCTCCTTCTAGACTGGTTACAACTCTTCTCTCCTAGAGAACAAGGATGATCAAACCTTGGCTCTAGTGAGTAAGCGATGGATTAAGTTCAAGAATAAATAAATACAAAGAAAGAGATTGTGAAGAACGGATTGTGTCTCACGATTGCATTAAGAACTTCAGCTCATCACCCTTACCAAGAATGGGTTTTTAGTTACTCATACTCATGGATAAAAGATAAAGAAATTAACTTGCATAAATATAAATAAATCCGAAATAAATTCGGAGCAAAGTATTTTAACAATGGCGAAAGAAGAAGAAAGAGCGTCTGAGAGAGAGTGAGGAAAAGGGGAGGACGAGATCAGCTATAAGAAAGCTAAAACTCCTCTGTCCTTCTCCAACTCAATCTCCTAAATAATCTCCTAAATAATCTCCTAAAAGATTATTACAATTAATTGTTCTAAATATGGAAACTAAATCGCAATTAATTAAAGAGGGAGATCCCATGCGGGATTCTACATAAGATTGTCTTCCTATCCCTCTAAAATTGCTGGACAGCTGCTACGTGCCAGCTGTGAGAGTCCAACTCCAAAAATACTTCAATCGCTCCAAGCTGCAGTCTGATCGCAAAGGAGTCTTGGCCGGAGTCTAGGCCAAGACGATTCTGGTAAGCGCACTGCGTCAGATGCGAATATGTCTAGGCCAAGACCCAGGCCTAGACTCGAGTAATCAGCTTCAGCTCTCTTCTTCACGAATTCCTCTCTTGCTGCCTCCAAACCAGATCTAATTAAATGTGGGAAATTAAGGGATACATCAGTAAATTTACTGTACAAAACTACAAGTAAATGGACAATAAAACATGATGAAATGCAATGCAATCAAACTCCCCACACTTAAACAATGCTTGCCCCCAAGCATACAAACTCAAAAACTCAACAAAAATTAAAAACACATCAAAACAAAACAGACATCCTGACCCCTCGGACTTTCTCATTTTCAGATTGCTTACCCGTCCACTGGATCTGCCAAGACACTTCACTAGAGTACCCAATGCAAGACTAACAAGGAATGATCAATACCCCGAACATACACCTTCCACATGGTATCAAGACACCCTACTAGATTAGATGATAAAGTATAGGGTAACAAGGTTCACCAAGGATTTGAGTCCTACCAAGTGTCGTCTATCAAAAAGTGCCTAAAGACTGGTGCCATTTAAATCACTTTGACAGAAATTTTTCTTCTTTTATTTTCTTTTATGTCTTTAGCAATTTTTTTTTCTTCTGACAATTCAAGTGTCTTTTCTATGATAATTTTTTTTTTTATAGACACGGCACATAGACAGAGCTTGTCCTTTTCAGCGGGGACTTCCACCTTTGCTATGTCTGTCCTATGACATTCCAACACCTTTATTTGTCTCACACTACAACAGATAGAACGACACACTCAAATCCGGGCAGCAAACCTCATCATCCTAATAAGAATTAAGGTCATAGCTAAGTGTCCTTACGACCATATGGATGGCTAATGTTCGGGAAACATCAGATTAAATGCCCCTTAGGCATTGATCATTTACGCTCATTCGCATCCCTGTTACTAAAGCATTGTATTCCCTAGAAAAGTGTCTACATGCAACCCCACCAAAAGACTAAACAATCTAAGCAAGAAAACAGGGATTCGGATGTTCACAACAAAACAAACTCAAAACATGCATAAAAATACCAATAAAAATCATGCAAATGACTGACTCTATACTGGACATACTGATATAAAAATAAAAAATTAAAACACACTAATTTGACTCACAAAAACATACGCAAAACACACAATCAAACATTCAATATTCACAAAAACACAAGACATACTAACACCCTCCCCACACTTAAAAGACACAATGTCCTCATTGTGTGGAGAGACAAAAATAAAAGACAAAACATAAAAATAAAAGAAAGGAAAGATATAACCTGGGGGCAGAAGCAACTCAGGTTGCTGGGGTCTGGGGATCTTGGCCAGAAGCTTGGCCTAGATCAGGGGCAGGAGGGTCTTTTGGTTTCGGAGCTCTTGAAGCAGGAGGTTCTTGGCCTGGCGGTTGTCCAGGATGTTCCAGGATGGACTGTTGTTGTTGAGCGAGTGGAGGGCTGCTGAAGTCCGTTTTCAGGTGGAGACTGGATAAGGGATTTTGGCCGCAGTCTTGGCCTGTGTCTTGGCCTAGATTAGCTGCTGCTGCTGGATCTGTAATGGGTGGGCCTTGCAAAGCCTTCGACTCCAGTTGTGGTGTCTGCACAACAGAAGGTAGGAATTTAGGAACCGTAGACTGCACGAATTGGCAACTTACAGTTTTTTTCTTCGGTTTGGCAGTCTTGGCCTGCGTCTTGGCCAAGCTCGAGGCCAAGACTGAGTCTATTTTTTCTGGATCGGCCAAACTGGCCAAAACTTCTGGGAGTTCCTTCTGATCTCCTGCTCTGTCCTCCAATCCTGCTATTGGATCTAAAATATCAAGAAAATTCATGCAATGTGGATCATTAGGATGCTGTGATGCTTCCGTGATGCTGAATTTTATAGTACTTCCAAAGAATTCTAAAATTATGCTCCCTTCAAAGCAGTCAATCTTAGCCTTCGATGTCCTTAGAAATGGTCTTCCTAATAAAATGTCAGTGGTGCAAGAAGGCAATTGAATATTCATTTCAACAATGTAAAAGTCCACTGGATATATAAAATCATTTACCATTACCAAGACATCTGTCACAATTCCCTTGGGTCGGATGAGCGATCTGTCAGCCAGCTGAATCACCAGATCAGTCTCCTTCATTGTACCTATCTTTAAGGTCTCGAACTCACTCAAGGACATCACGTTGATGCCAGCCCCTAAGTCACAAAGGGCATTATCAATCATCTTGTTTCCTATTCGGCATGGAATGGTGAAAGTTCCTTGATCCTTGCACTTCTCTGGAAGTTGCTGCACTGTATGAACTAAATTCACCCTCTACACCTGCAACTTTCTTTTTGTTAGTGCAAAATTCTTTAAGAAGTTTAGCATAAGAGGGAACTTTGGCAATTAAGTCTAACATAGGCATATTAACAGCTATCTTTCCAAAAAAATTCATAAAGTCCCTTGCTTCATCTTGCTTCTTCTCTTTTGAGGATCTAGGAGGAAACGGTGGAGGAATTTCGATCACTTCCTCTTTCTGGTCAGTCTTGGCCCGAGTCTTGGCCAAGACAGGTTCTGTTCTTTCTGCGTCCGTGGGAACTGCTGTCTTGGCCCGAGTCTTGGCCAAGACAGCTTCTGCCTCATTTTCATCCAACTCTTGCGATTGAATTTTCTCCAATTCCTTGTCTGTTTTCGCACCTTGCCTCTCTGGTAACACACTTCCACTCCTTAAACTCATGGCACTAACATTAACATGGTGCGCTGGATTGTTTACCGTGGTGGGAGGTAATCTGCCTTGGTTAGCCATCTGATTGATTTGCTTCTGCATCTCCGCCTGTGATTGCACAAAATTCTTCTGCATCTCTACCTGTGACAACATAAAATTTTTCTGCATCTCTACCAGACTAGTTTGGGTTGCCTGCATAAAATTTTTGAGTGTATCTTCCACATAAGGACCAGTAATCTGCAAAGGTTGAGGGGCAGGCGGTAGCTGGGCTATAGGAGCTTGGCTAGGGGCTTGGCCTAGATTCTGTCGTGGAGGGACTGGATCGCTCCATCTGAAGTTTGGGTGGCCTCTCCATGAGTACTCGTTGCTTCCCTGAGGGTAGTTCTGCATGCTCCCTTGGTTGTGTGCGTATGCTGCATTAACCTGAGTCATATCATCCGAAGGGTGTTGCACCATATAACAATTGTTGGTTTGATGATCCTGCTGCTGACATATCCCACACACTGAAGCTATCTGCTTTTGATTCTGAACTCCTGTGGGCATTGCACCTGAAAAGTTAATAGAAATATTTTTGACCATGTCAGTTAATTCAGTTAACTTTTGTTCAACATTAATAGCACAAAGATTTGAAGGAATAGAGTTTCGGTCAGAAGAAATATTATTTTGGCAATTATCCGCCATAGTCTGAAGTAGCATCTTGGCTCTTGTGACAGTCAAATCTTGCAATGCTCCACCAGCTGCTGAATCCACTTTCTCTTTGCAGCTTGGCAGCATCCCGTCATAAAAGTACTGGATCATTGTCTGATCCGCAACTCCGTGTGTAGGGCAGACTTCTTGCAACTCACGGAACCGTTGGTGATATTCACTTAGACCCTCATTGTCCCTTTGCTGGATGGCAGCCATGTTCTTTCTAGCTACCCCTGCTTTTGTTGCATTCCAGTACTTGTTTAGGAACAAAGTGGACATCTCGGCCCATGTGTTGACCGTGTTGTGAGGTAGACCGTAGAACCAATTTTAGGCAGCCCCCTCAAGAGAGCATGGAAAAGCTTTCAACTTTGCTCTTTCCATATTCACAGTAGCTGGTTTCATCATGTCACATTGAACGTGTAGGTTCCTCAGATGCTTGAATGGGTTTTCATTTGAATGGCCAAAGAACTTAGGAAGGTTGGCCACCATATTGGTCTTTATAGACCAGTCAATTGCCACTGTTGGCAAAGCGATACAGGAGAAGGTTTCCTGCTCCGTTGTCTTGTTTAGCTCCCTCATCGTCGGTTCTTGTCGATTTTCTTCCATGTCTTGGCCGGAGTCTAGGCCAAGACTGTGGTCTAGACTAAAATCTGTTTCGGAAGTAGAGGTTCCCGATTCACTTTCTTCTGGGATTTTCCTCTTTCGAGCTATCTTCCTGAGTTGTGCTTCGGCCTTAGTGAGATTCGGATTGTACGGTAGCAAATCTTCTTCTCTCCAAGAGGACCTGGTCATCAACTATTAAAAACAAAATAAAACAAAAACTACAAATACCGTTAGAGATCCCCGGCAACGGCGCCAAAATTTGACCGCGCGTCGAACACGTCAAATATAAGAGTGAAATAAGTATGGAAATGGGGGTAGAAATACAACTTATCACTGTCTACAAGGATTTGTAGATGATGGTAAGAGGATCGTCCACAGAGACCTCTAGGAAATGTAGTTCTTGAGTTTGACTTCCTCGTCACTGAGTTTTGGTTGGTTGTTATCTGAAACTAAAGACAAAACAGAAAGTAATGAAAACAGTTTAAAATATAAGATAGTATTGGCCGAAGTCTAGGCCAAGACTGCGGGCTAGATTGGGAAAAAGTCTTGTGATACGGAATTCCAGGTAAGGGCGATGGGTGAGCTTGCGTTCTTATGCATCGATCATGGACTGAAGTATGTTCATCTCTTCTTCATAGTACTGCTATAGAGGGGAGGAACTCCTTTTCCCTCCTATCTTCCCTCCTCTTCAAACTATCTGGCGGGTACTCCCTCTCCTGATAATCCTAGCCAAGGGACACCTTGCTGGTTAAAGGGTTTATCCGTTTGACTGCTGTCTTGAATGGTTGCTCACCTCTTCAATGGTGCAGGGGAAGACAGTACCTAGGCTAAGTTCCTAGGTTGTCAATCTGGTCTCTACCTATTTTACCTATTCTTCTAGTCTGCTCGAGACTAGTCACCTACTCCGTCTAGCCGGCGGGTACTCCCTCTCCTTCTAGACTGGTTACAACTCTTCTCTCCTAGAGAACAAGGATGATCAAACCTTGGCTCTAGTGAGTAAGCGATGGATTAAGTTCAAGAATAAATAAATACAAAGAAAGAGATTGTGAAGAACGGATTGTGTCTCACGATTGCATTAAGAACTTCAGCTCATCACCCTTACCAAGAATGGGTTTTTAGTTACTCATACTCATGGATAAAAGATAAAGAAATTAACTTGCATAAATATAAATAAATCCGAAATAAATTCGGAGCAAAGTATTTTAACAATGGCGAAAGAAGAAGAAAGAGCGTCTGAGAGAGAGTGAGGAAAAGGGGAGGACGAGATCAGCTATAAGAAAGCTAAAACTCCTCTGTCCTTCTCCAACTCAATCTCCTAAATAATCTCCTAAATAATCTCCTAAAAGATTATTACAATTAATTGTTCTAAATATGGAAACTAAATCGCAATTAATTAAAGAGGGAGATCCCATGCGGGATTCTACATAAGATTGTCTTCCTATCCCTCTAAAATTGCTGGACAGCTGCTACGTGCCAGCTGTGAGAGTCCAACTCCAAAAATATTTATTGTTGCGTTAGTAAAAGTGTTACAGTGTATTTAGGCACCACCATACTGTGTGATATGGGTATTGTGCTTGATAATAATCGGAGGGATTGTACCCGGGGTAGGAAGGATCCTGGAGATCTTCTCCTCTGAGGGGGTGGTCCTCGCTGCTGGTACACCTGCAAGGCGCCGGAGGGGGTCCCCGGCGCAGATACTCCGACGATCAAGTCAGTATCAGTCGGAGTAGTAGTGAGAGAGAGTAGTGAGAGAGTGTGGAGAGAGAGAGAGTCCCTCCCCCCCCCTTTCTACCTAGGGGGGTATTTATAGGAGATCTAGTAGAGAGGTGTCATCTCTAATAGGTGCCACTTGGGGCCATGGGGTAACGCCGAGTAGATACCGCTTGAGAGCTGGATGTCGCTTGTGAGCTGGATGCCGCTTGTGTGCTTACCGGGTGTGGGAATAGGCGTCATATCGTACTGGATGGCCCCCCCGCTGACGTCGACCACCCCCGGTAGCAGGACTAGCAGGAGGCCAGGCAGGCCCTTCAGTAGCTGAAGGTGACAGTACCCCCTGTCAGGACTAAAATGCTCTGGGAGGTATGTCAATAGTTATCACAAGCCCAACCGAAAACGAGCCCAGTGTTTACCAAGGGCTCCATTCTCGGTATCTAGATGAGTGCTATCTCTTCTGCGTCATGGCAGGCTTGTAAAAATCTTCGAGTTCCTTTGCGTCCTTTGATGCCCACGCCGCAGATTCTTGCTAAAGCTCTATAGCGGATAGGTGTTATCTCTGGCAGATAACGCTAAGGTTCTTTCGAGTGGCGTCAGGCATGACCTGGGATGGGATAACACCGATGGTAGAGGTAGATGCCGCTTGAGAGCCTCCCCGCTGAGGTCGACCATCCCAGGGCTTGCCGCCAGGCTAGGGGCGGCATGGACAGCGTCAAGTGTCCAAGGAATGAGCTGGAGATGCTGCTAGCTTGCCAGAAGCTGTTAGGTTGTCATGTTTGCGGATTGTTGCTTCGCTAATCTGGTTGGCTTGCGAGAAAACGCCAAAGCATAGCCGCAACCAAAGTAGAAAATGAAGATTCGTTCTTCATGCAAAGAGAGAATATGGCGGTGATGGACCAGAGGTGACGAGAGGACAGACCTCAATACTCAGAGCCCAACCAAAAACTGTTAACGAAATCGACAATAACTATGTGCCCCCAGCCCAACCGAAAACGGTCCTGGTATGCAATGCCAATGACATGGAGGCAGCTGTTGACAAGGAGGCACCTGATAACATGGCGGCACTTGGCAAGGAGGCCGCTGATGACATAGAGACATGCTGATAACATGGCGGCACCTGACAAGGAGGCTGCTGATGACATAGAGGCACCGCTCACATGGAGGCACTCGCTCATATGGACGCACCACAAATCACATAGAGGCGTCGCTCACATGGACGCACCACAAATCACATAGAGGCGCCGCTCACATGGAGGCACTCGCTCACATGGACGCATGATAGCATGTTTTTATGCACGATTTTCTCCCCATTTTCTCACCCATTTAAGGCATGATTCTGCTAATTTACCCTTGTTTTCATTACTTTTGCAGATTTAGGCTTAAAATGAGAGTTTATGCGAAAAGATGCATTTTTGGGGCATTTTGTGCAGTTTTGAGCTTCAAGACCTAGAGTCGAGGTCCCGAGTCCGAACCAGCGTTCAAGGTCCCGAATCCATTCGGGACCCCGAAGGGCGAAGAATGACATTTCCACGTGTCCTCTTGCCAGAGCTTCCATGTGCCTCCTCTGACACTGTTCCGACAGTCTGCACTGATCACAAAATACCTACCGCTCTGACCAAGTCAGCCCTTGAGCCCACTCCAGACCTGCCAAAGCTGGGAAATCAGACAGCTTTATGCTTTTTCAGCTTTGTGCTTTAAGGAGCATGGATCCACTTTTTTAGGCTTTCAATTAATGCATTTTGTCCCTAGTTTTAGGCTGAAGATATTTTGTGCTTAGAGCCCTAGTATATAAAGGGCATCTAAGAGTATTTTAGGGCATCTTGGATCATCCATGATCATGTAGTTTTAGTTTTCTTAGACTTCTCTCTAGTTTATCTCTCTAGTTCTTGTTAGCTCATCTTCAACCTTGCCGCCGGGCTTCAAACGGATTTTTAGTAACAAAGTCTTCTTCCCTTCATCTATTTATTTACTTGTTATGCTTTCTTTAATTGTTATTTATTTATCTTCAAGCATGAGTAGCTAAATATTTAATTCTTAGCAAAGGGTTATTCAAGGGCTGCGGGGGCAGATTCGAGGCCTAAACATTCTTAATATATTTTTGATGCCATATTCAATTGCTTATCATTTTAATTATAATTTCACTTGGGGTAATTAGAGGTTTGATCAACTAATTATTACTTTATGTGAATGCTGCCATCTTTGTGATAAATACGAAAGGAAAGTTGCATGGAACAAGTAGGCATCTATTTAGTCTTGACTGCGCTGAAGTGGTCTCGAATAGATAGGGTGGGTAGTTGATTAGAGCGAGGTCACGAGCTTGACAAACTGAGGGACTTTTAGCTCTAGATCTGTCTTTTCTTATCTTCATGGGCGGTTTGAGTATGACCCTCCCGCATTCGTGCCTGGGGGGATGGCAAACTGTCAAGACTACCTCATATGTGGAAACGGGGGGTAGTTTCTCTTAAGAGAAAAGTAGGGGATATCCGAGGAATCTGGTCCCTATGTCATTTCTATGATGTCTTGAATAGAATACCCTTGAGCCGATGACAATCTGGTCCCGAATGCAACCCAAGAATACCTTTTGCTAAGATCTTTCTCTACCTGATTATTTGTACTTGTTTCACTTTCTGTTTTATTAATTCTGAATTTGTTCACTGATTTGCTATATTTTTACATTCGGGACCCCGAACGTGACATTCGGGACCCCGAACCTTGCTTTCTTAGATAAACTTGTTAGCTCCAAATCTCTCTTGACCAACTCGTTTGGTCAAGTAAAACCCCCCCTGATTGTTACTTTTTGTGCCTTTGTCCCCCGAATACATTCAAGACCTTGAACCCATTCAAGACCTTGAATTCTGTTTTGTTTCTTTTATTGTTTTATTTTATAATCTGGCCTTGTCTAGTGTAAGTCTTCACCAATCTCTGTGGATCGATCCTCTTGCCACTGTCTTCAATCTATTTTGTTGCATGTGATAAGTTGTAATAATTTGTTTGATCGTGCCCTCGACAAGCGCGCTATCAACGCACCACAAATCACATAGAGGCGCCGCTCACATGGACGCACCACAAATCACATAGAGGCGCCGCTCACATGGAGGCACTCGCTCACATGGACGCACCACAAATCACATAGAGACATCGCTCACATGGAGGCACCACAAATCACGTAGAGACATCGCTCACATGGAGGCACCACAAATCACATAGAGGCGCCGCTCACATGGACGCACCATAAATCACATAGAGGCACCGCTCACATGGACGCACCACGAATCACATAGAGGCGCCGCTCACATGGAGGCACCACGAATCACATAGAGACATCGCTCACATGGAGGCACCACAAATCACATAGAGGCGTCGCTCACATGGACGCACCACAAATCACATAGAGGCGCAGCTCACATGGACGCACCACGAATCACATAGAGGCGCCGGTCACATGGACGCACCACGAATCACATAGAGACATCGCTCACATGAAGGCACCACAAATCACATAGAGGCGCCGCTCACATGGAGGCACTCGCTCACATGGACGCACCACAAATCACATAGAGACATCGCTCACATGGAGGCACCACAAATCACATAGAGGCGCCGCTCACATGTAGGCATCAGCCTCTTCACTATTTCGATATTTCATCAACTTTCATATCGGGGTGTCGTTGATGTCGCTTTTCCCATCCAAGCTCGTTGGATCCGACCTTGCTGTGAACCGCGTGCAATATTGACGGGGTTTTACGCCATAAGCTACCTACAATTTGTGCGGTTTTACGCCATAGATACCTACAATATTGACGCGGTTTTACGCTGCTCGGAGCTACCTGCAATATTGACGCGACTTTACACTATAGGCCATCTACAAATTATGCGGTTTTATGCCGTAGCTACCTGCAATATTGCACGCTTTCACATTCCCCAGGATTTCAATCTGTACTCCACTTGAGTACCTGCATTGTTAGCTGTACAAATACACTAGCAAAGAATGTTAACTTCGGTTAGCTTCCTCTAAGAATGTTAAAAATAGATGTAAGGGGGAAATGATAATCTTAAAGGTGATAGCGATACCTTAGGGGAATAAACAAGGAGCTCGGCCGTTGTTTAATTCCCGTTCCCTTCTTTGCATTTACGAAGGAGAGTGACATGTCGTTGGAGACCTTTTTGATGATGAGAGGATGTCCACATGATATTACGAGGGCTTTCCCAGAGGGGTAGATATTCACCCGATAAATAATATAAAGATCCATCCGGGGTAGATATTTACCTGATAAATAATATAAAGATCCATCCGGGGTAGATATTCACCCGATAAATAATATTCTGAATCATCATTTATTTCACCCACCGTCACCATAGGAGAAAATCAAATTAGTGGCGTCACTTTGAGGCTCAATCGCGCCAGGTAAACGTCGATATCTCGCTCAGATATCTCATGAGAATTATAGCCCTTCCAAATACCTTCGAATAGAGCTATTACACGCAGAATTCCGAGCACATATGGAAAAGATATGATTTTCCCCGCGAAACCTGATATGACTGGCCAGCAATGCACTTTTCTGGGTGCTAACGCTGAAAGTCCTGAGACTTCTGATGACATGGCAAGGGCGACAACGGCATGGGCGACATCCAATAACAAAGCGGACGTCTGATAACGAAGCGGACATCCGATAACAAAGCGGACATCTGATAAGGAAGCGGACATCCGATAACGAAGCGGACGTCTGATAACGAAGCGGACTTCCGATAACAAAGCGGACTTCTGATAGGGAAGCGGACATCCGATAACAAAGCGGACATCTGATAATGAAGCGGACATCTGATAACAAAGCGGGCTTCTGATAAGGAAGCGGACATCCGATAACAAAGCGGACTTCTGATAAGGAAGCGGACATCCGATAACGAAGCGGACGTCCGATAACGAAGCGGACGTCTGATAAGGAAGCAGACATCCGATAACGAAGCGGACATCCGATAACAAAGCGGACTTCTGATAGGGCGGCACCCCATCCAAGGTCACGCATGACATCACTCCATATGACGTCACCTCACATGACGTCACTCCCTAGCACACAAGCGGCATCTTTCGTCTTTTTCCCAGAAACTCAAGTATCATTTTCCTTTGACACACTCAATAATAACACACACAAAAGTCAAACCCCTCTCTCTCTTTCTCTTACTTTTCCAGATCTGATCTTACAACTCTGATATTTCTTTCTTTTCCTCTAACACACTCAATAATAACAAAGATAATCACAGCTTCTCTCTCTCTTTTCTTTCTTTTCCAGATCCGATATTCTTAGCACACAATAATAATACCACTGTTTCTCTCCCTCTTTGTTTTTCTTTTCCAGATCCGGTCTCTTTTGGTGTACCACAATAATAATTAATCATATAAATTCATCTCATGGGATCCGCAAAGAACTTGAATCATATGTAAATCCATAACCAGAAAAAACCAGCAACAATAACGGAGATAAATATGCATACGGAAAGGAGAGCCTTTAGATCTCAAGGAACTCACTTGAAGATCTAAATGCTCTCAATGAAAGCACCATTTTGATAATAATCGGAGGGATTGTACCCGGGGTAGGAAGGATCCTGGAGATCTTCTCCTCTGAGGGGGTGGTCCTCGCTGCTGGTACACCTGCAAGGCGCTGGAGGGGGTCCCTGGCGCAGATACTCCGACGATCAAGTCAGTATCAGTCGGAGTAGTAGTGAGAGAGAGTAGTGAGAGAGTGTGGAGAGAGAGAGAGTCCCCCCCCCCCCCCTTTCTACCTAGGGGGGTATTTATAGGAGATCTAGTAGAGAGGTGTCATCTCTAATAGGTGCCGCTTGGGGCCATGGGGTAACGCCGAGTAGATGCCGCTTGTGAGCTGGATGCCGTTTGTGTGCTTACCGGGTGTGGGAATAGGCGCCATATCGTACTGGATGGGCCCCCCGCTGACGTCGACCACCCCCGGTAGCAGGACTAGCAGGAGGCCAGGCAGACCCTTCAGTAGCTGAAGATGACAGTACCCCCTGTCAGGACTAAAATGCTCTGGGAGGTATGTCAATAGTTATCAGTGTTATCCCGTCTATGTAGATTAAAACATGAAAATAATTTAAAAAATAGACTAAGACAGTTAATATTCTTATCTTTTTGACCAAAAATTAAGATATGATTAGTTAAACTATACATTGCATCTTGCAAATAGCTAGATAATGGCTTTTAAAAAAAACATATTTGTCATAGTAAAACGTATCAAAATTGATTGCAACGGTGACGATGATAGGTAGAAATTCGAGCTCTGATTCGAATCTTAGATAAAACAAATAAAAAAAACAAGGGTGGGGTGGGGTGGGGTGGGGTGGCTGATAGATTCTTTGTTGATGGCTGCTATTCCTATTCTTTTTCACGAGAGGAATGTGCATGGCTCTGATAGGTCAAAACACAGAAACATTATCTTCAAAGATTTTATAAGCTAAGAAGAAGACAACCCTTTGCTTTCTTTCAAAAGGAAGAAAAGTAAATTTGAGACTGTTAGCAACGCCCCAATTAATTTATTCGTATATTCTTATTAAGATATAATAGGGAAAAAAGTTTTCTAAAGCAATTTTAAATTCTTAAGATTTTCTATTCTATGCCTACCAAATAAGTGATTCTTATGGATTACCTCAGGTCAAACATTCCGGATTTGTCTCCTCTAATGTTTTCTTTAACATGATCAATCATGTTGGAAGAATCTGAGTCGTCCAATAAAATTAGACGTCTGAGATTAAAGATTCAACTCATTAATGAGTTGATCACTTGTTAAATAACTGGTCAACTCATTAATGAGTTAAATTTTTAATCTCAACCGTCCAATTTTATTGGATGGTTCAGAAACATCCCCTAACACATAAATGTATAAAATATAATACGTATGTGAAAAAACATCAAATTAAAATAAACTAACGAGTATGGTAAGTTAAACAAATTAATGTACAAACAATAAACTAATTAACACAAAGAAATCGAATGAAAATAGTGAATTATGTCAAATTCAAAGAACATAAAAACATAAAAAGAGGGGGAAGAAGTACACTAGTTATATAATTGCTTTCACTAATAAGGCCCATTTAATATTATTAATAGTTTTTTTATAGGTAATATTATTTGAAATAAATTAAAATATAGTGCCATTCCACATTGCGAAGAGGCACGTCTTTGCTCAACTAAGGACCAAAAGTGGGGATTGGATGGAGGTCCTACAAACTACCACTACCCTAAAGTCTAAATAGACCATACTCATTACTCATTATGGTTCACACGTTGAGTGGCTAGGCTCAAAACTTGTCATTCTCACCGGATCTACGTCGAATTTTAGCATATTTCATGACCAAGATTCGTCACATCCAGCACCACTACCTTTTACATGCATGCTACGGTGTGTGTCCATGTAGATTAACGATAGAGCTTATATGCAATATTGGTAGTGGAGCTAGTGGTAGATCAAGAAATTTAAAAACGACCAAACAGAATGTGCAACATGAAAAAAAAAATATAAATATGCATGCTAGTTTTGGAGAGACCATACAAAAATGAAAAGTAAAAAATCTAAGAATTCAAATGAATATTAAAAAAAAAAAATTTGGCGAATCGGTAGTTATATGTTCTTGAAAAATGATAAAATGGAACTAAGGTTCAAAACTCTTAATCTATCAAAATTAAGGACAATTCTGAACTCTGGCTCGTTTATAAAAAAGATTGTTGGATGAGCTTCGACTGATCCCAGTCCGTCAAGTTAGATGAATTCGGGACTAGACCAAACTCATTTCAATTCTTTTAATTCTTGTTTTTTACAAATGAAATGAAGTGCTCGTAGGAGAGTTCATGGTCATGAACCAAGTATTATTTTTTTTCAAAAAAAAAGTAAGGTTCTTGGGTAGGCTCATGGCCATGAATCCTGACAGCAACTTGTTTTGTTGTTTTTGTTTTTGTTTTTAAATAGGCAGCAGCTTGTTGATACAAGTAAAAAAAGAAAATCTTACTTATATAATTTTTGGAAAGCTAAACTATACTTTACCTATTATATTTTAAGAGTATCTAATAAAATCTTCTTAAAATATATTAGGAGTGACAATTTTTAGTTTCAAACTAATCAAGTAATAACTTGCAAAATGCAATTTTTCTTTAGTTAATAATTTACGCATATTAACGGTGGTGAGATTCAAATTTGAATTTAAATTTTTACTAATATTTTTGCACTAATAAAATAACCAATAAATTAACATAAATATTTTTTAATATATTTTTTAATTATACCGAAAATATCCGTGTATTTCACTAGTCATATAATTCCTGTAACTTTTTAAAAATTAAATTATACCGGAATTACCGGAATATTTATGGTCTTTTGAATATCTTAATGGATATATATAAGAGGTAATAGCATAAAGACCCCCTGTACTATTTTTCAAAATAGAAACCTCCCCTGTACTTCAAAAAGTCAAATTGACCTCCCCTGTACTATCGGTCAGAAGCATTTCGTTGGTCTGTACCAGTCAAACTAACAGACTTCACTTTTTGACCGTTGACTTTGATTAAAATATTCAGAAAAATTATAAAAAATCCAAAAAAATTGTAAAAAATCCAAAAAAAATGTAAACAATTTATAAAAAATTGTAAAAAATGTATAAATTCTATAAAAAAATTATGTAACCTAAAAATCCAGAAAAAAAATGTAAAATTAAAAAAAATAATAAAAAAAGTTAATTAATCTAAAAATTCACAAAAAATTGTAAAATTGGATTTTTTACATTTTTTTGGAAATTTTTACAATTTTTTTGGATTTATTAATTTTTTTTGAATTTTTACATTTCTTTGGGAATTTTTAAAATTTTTTTATAGAATTTTTACATTTTTTTCATTTTTTTTGGATTTTTTACAATTTTTCTGAATATTTTATTCAAAGTCAACGGTCAACACTAACGGTATGTTAGTTTGGCTGATGGAGACCAAACAAATGCTTCTGACCGATAGTACAGGGGAGGTCAATTTGACTTTTTGAAGTACAGGGGAGGTTTCTGTTTTAAAAAATAGTACAGGGGGTCTTTATGCTATTATCTCTATATATAATTAATAATCATAGTACTGTAGTACTTATTTGCCCCACCAGTTTACTTTAACTTTTTTACTAAAGTAATAAATAATACTCCCTCCGTTTTCAAATAACTGTCGCGCGCGCATACCAATATTGGCCGGATGACTCACTATTTGATCCCAAAAAAATTCGTACTTTTTTGTGGAAGTACGTTAATCTTTAATGTACTTCCACAAAAAAAGTACGGATTTTTTTGGGATCAAATAGTGAGTCATCCGGCCAATATTGGTATGCGTGCGTGACAGTTATTTGAAAACGGAGGGAGTAATAAGTACTACTCCAGTCTTCAATAGTTGTTATTTTTTTACTAAAAATATAGTCAAAATTAAATCTCATTTTGAATCATAATTACGATTTCTCTTTTTCGTCTTAGTTTTTTTATCCAACCAATTAATTTGATATAATAATATTATTATAATTATACTATAAAAAATGAGTAAAAAAATATTATTTTAAATTTATTTACTATTTTAGAAAGTTAATTAATAAAAATTGGAAAGAGTAATTTTTAATACCACCACACGTAATCGATTACGATTCACGTAACTGACAGTCAATGGTTGAAAGAATAATGGAGAGCAATAGCAATGGCCACCACCGCCCGATTGTCAAAACCTTTATTTTTTATTTTTTTATTCGAGACTCAAGTGACTTGTCACCGTCACTGACGTAAGTGCCCCGGTCACTCTTCGCTTTTCCATTCGTAAATAAACTAGACTACTTCCGTTTAAATTTTATTACTTCCTCCGATTTTTATTAAACGTCGCTCAAACATATCGGAGTAGATTCTTACAAAATGGTAAATTTTTTAACATTAACTTTTTCAATTTTTAAAAATTGATTTTTTTCAATTTTTTATAACCTTAAAATAGCACCAATTATTTTTGTTTTATACTTTTCCTTTCTTTAAGCCACGCTTTTCATACTAAGAACAGGAATCAGTACCCCTTTGGGGTTCAGGTTCTGGGCCACAAAGCACTGGCCCAAGCCGGGAAGCAGCAGCTTGCCCTTAGGCTCCCTCCTTTTCAAGTTCTGGGCCACAAAGCGCTGGCCAATTTCCTAAGCAAATGCTTGGAATTGGAGAAGCTCTCCTTTTTCTTTTTCTTTTTTCATTTTAATTTCATTATTTTACTTTATATAATAGATCAAAATAAATTAAAAACTACCACAATAAAATCTTCATCTCAAGATAAGTAATTCTAGATCCACTTTTTCTATTTTTATTAATTTTTTAAAAATGGGTTTTATACCATTTAATTACTTTTTTTCAATTATTTATTTAAAAATATATATAAAGATATTAAAAAAAATTAATTATAACACTTGAAATAAATTATATCCTTTATGGTCATTTTACATCCAAACCATAGTTTTGAAAAGTTGTTTTACCAAACAACTCAGGTATCTCACAACACTTTAAAAAAATATTTACCAAACAACATACTACTTTTTCCAAAAGTGATTTTCACACAGCACTTTTGCACAAGCTCTTCCCCAACTAGAACCAGAACAGCAAATAATCAACGTTAGTGTTTTAGATACTCATTCTCACTTTTAAATAAAAAATCGATAATTTATTTTTAAAATAAAGTATTATTTACTAAAGACACCCTTTAACCAACTAAATGCGAATAAAATTAGGGTTTATTTAATACTCACTCGGTTGAAAATAAACGTCGTTTTAGGTGTTTTTATACATATTAAAGTAATGATTGGTTCAGAAAAATCGAGACACTTTATAACTATTATACCCCTGAGCTATTACATTATTTACAAAAATACCATCAGCTAAAATTGTAGCTTTATAGCTGAAAGTGGGCTGAAGAAAAAGAGCCAAATTTGTGGCTTAATTCAGCCCATTTTTATAGTTTAGCTCAGCTCATTTTTAATCATTTACAACAACAACCTAAACCCTAAATAAATTTCCTCTTCTTTTATTCTCTCAATCTAACAGCCACCCACCCTCCTCCCTTTGCCTCTACCCACCTCCATCTCTACCTCTTTTATTCTCCGGCCATTACCACCTCCACATCTCCGGTCATTACCACCTCCACCTTCGTCTCAGCTCGTGCAACCCTCTCCTCTACGCATCACCACCGCCTCCAGATCTGGTGCTCCACATCTCCCTTTTCACCTTCTCTCTTCTCTTTCACCACCACCACCTCTAAATTTGTATTGATTTGTGATGAAATTGAAATATGACTGAGCCGAGCTTGAGCAGACAAAGGCAAGGGCAAGGACAACATCAATATCTCCAGTGTTGATAGTTGAGAACAATATTTATTTTTGACCAAAATTGGAGCTTCAGAACGGCATTTATTTAAAATTAGAGGGAGGAAAATACAACTACTTGTGAGATTTTGTTTATCAACTGTATTTAATATAGTTGACGGGCTGCCTTGTCGTCCTTAAATACTACTCATCCAAGCCAAAACCACACAAATACAAAAGAAAGAGAGAAGAAACTACTTCTGCATATTTCCTTATTTATTTATTTATTTATTATTTATTTATTCATGAAAATACTTGGGAAGCAAAACTTCCATTTTCCATGAAAGCTGTTATCTCATCTTCCTCCTTATATAAGCCTTTCCCTCTTCCATTCTTCCTCCACAAACAAAACCCATCTCATCCTCACCATTTTCATCTTAATCATCCTCCAATCAAAAATTCCATGGCTACTTGCATTCACTCATCAAGAACAACCGACACTTCAAACAGAGCCGATGACTACAACAAGTACCTGACATTTTGTCGAACAGGTTTGGCGGATTGTCAAATTCCATGCAGACCCATTATGAGAAACCACACCAAAACCATCCACACACGGCCAATCGTTGACCCAATTGGCCAAGAAGATGAAGACAGTCAAGCTTTATGGCTGACAATGAAAGAAGAAGCAATTTCTGATGTTGATCAGGAACCCATCTTGTCCACTTACTATTTCACCTCAATTTTGTCTCAGAGTTCGTTGGGAACTGCTCTGGCTAACCATCTAGCTATCAGGTTAAGTAATTCCGCCCTTCCTAGCATTACCCTGTTTGCTATTTTCACAGAAATTCTTGAACAGAGCCCAGAAATCATCAAATCTGTGGAGGGTGATTTGAGGGCAGCGAAGGATAGAGATCCTGCTTGCATCAGTTACGTGCACTGTTTCTTGAATTTTAAAGGGTTTTTAGCTTGTCAATCGCATAGGGTTGCTCATAAATTGTGGAAACAAGGTAGAAAGGTGCTAGCTTTATTGATCCAGAACAGAGTATCTGAGGTTTTTGCAGTGGATATCCATCCAGGAGCAAGAATTGGGAGTGGGATCTTGCTCGATCATGCGACAGGAGTTGTTGTAGGAGAAACTGCTGTGATTGGTAATAATGTGTCAATTCTGCACAATGTTACCTTAGGAGGGACAGGAAAGGCAGGGGGAGACAGACATCCTAAGATTGGAGATGGGGTTTTGATTGGAGCAGGGACTTGTATTTTGGGGAATATTAGGATTGGTGATGGAGCCAAAATTGGAGCTGGGTCTGTTGTGGTGAAGGAAGTACCAGCAAGAACTACTGCAGTTGGAAACCCAGCTAGGTTGATTGGTGGTAAAGAAAATCCTACCAAGCTCGATAAGATTCCTAGCTTTACTATGGACCATACTTCACATATCACTGAGTGGTCTGATTATGTTATTTAAAAGAGTTTCCTTTGTAACGCTCGAATGAGATTAGTCTCTTCCCCATTTCCCCATAATGCTTGAACTATATTAGTCTCTTGCATGGTGTGGACTGAGAGGATACCTGGGAGACCTGAGAAAAGAAAGGGTGTTTTCTATTTCCTTTTTTTTTGGTTCATTGAAGTATGAAATTTGGGTTGGTATCTTGATATGGAGTCTGGTTGTTCTTTCTGTTGTTGTAAAAGAGAGAACAGAAGTTTTTCTGTTGGCAAGCAGAGCAGACTGCTAATTCTATTATGGTGACCTAGAAACTTTGGTCTAGGCTTCATGTGCTATTAGTATATACGCAAATCCAATAAATTTTTGTTGTAATGTTGCTTAATTCCTTCAAATTTTGATGGTTTTTGTGTAATTAGTGTGATCTGATATAACCCCTGGCATCTTGCAGCAAGTCTTCTCTGTTTTTTCTTTTTGGGTGTGTTCTTCTTCTCCCTGTGGTTCTGTGTTGATGAATTTTTGCACATCAACACTGCTTGTGGTCGAGTTCAAAGGATTTATCCACCATTAGTTTATACATAAAATAGTAGGATACACGTATCAAGATGACAAGTTGCAGAAAGATGCAATTGGTAAAGAGGAATATGGCTACATGAGTATGATTCTCATAAACTCTATCGGATTTAACTTTTGAGATTAGTAATAAAACTATTGCTTATAAATCCTAATCACTTTGTTTATAAAGTTTAAATACATGACATATATAACAAGATTAAAAAAAGTAGATTTCTTTATATTATCCATACTCACCACCCGAATCCAAATCATCATGGGTGACTTGAATTTCAGGAAATGGAAATCGTTGAATTTTATTACGAAACTACACGAAACTTAGTAAAAGTCTAGAATTAATGGTAAAATATACAATTGATGTTTTGCTTGCGTGGCGTGGGTGTTAAAAAGTCTAGAACAAGACTGGAAGTTGCCGGTCAAACATATAAACAACCCCGTCATATATATATTTATTACGAATGTCCAATTAATAAAATCGCATCATCATATATAAACACGTATTTTAGGGTTTATCTTTAACCATCTTATTAGTAAAGCAATCATTCTAAACACGCTAACATGAAAAATAAAAAACAATGTATAATTTTTCGTATAAGATATCTGTACTAACTCATGATATATTATAAAATATCATTATTGGGTCCCACTAGAAATGGAAAATATATTTTATTCTCATAGTACTGGCACCATACATTATACTCTCCTCTTGTCCATTTCTAGTTGACATTTGAGAGAGGGACACAATAATTTAAAAGCATTGAATTTTAGACATTTTTTACCATATTATCCCTATAAAATAGCTAATGATCACATAAATCCCTATAATGTAGCCTACAAGTTAGGGGTAAACAAATAAAAGGAATCCAAAACGTGTTTTAGTTCGTGTGAAACGTTAATTAATTTAAACTAAGAATACTTCGGGCCTAAAACGTCAGTTAAAAATGGATAGTAGAAATGTATTTATTAAATTAAATATATTTAGGAGTTATTTTTAATTTCATTACAAAGAAAAAAAAAAGTTTAAACTTTAAAGTCCTTAGGATCTGTTTGGCGTTTCAGTTTAGGTTGGAAATGGTCAGTGGGGTAAAGTTCAATGGGAAAACGATATTTGGGAAATGGAGTGTGCTGTTTGGTAAATAGATTTTCAAAACTATGGTTTGGATATAAAATGACCATAAAAGGTACTCCCTCCGGACACAATTAAATGACGTTTTAGAATAGTAAAAATTCGTAGGACAATGATCTTTGATCTTATTTTATTCTACATTGTTTCATTTTTACTCATAATTTTCACTCAAATTACCACACCATCATCAAATTGGGTTGATTCATAAAAAAAAATTGTCATTTGCACAAAATATATGCTTCGGAAAAGATAAAATGACAAGTATTATGAACAGTAAGAATCCGTAGGAAAGTGACAATTATTTGTGTCCAGAGGGAGTATAAAACTCATTTTTTAAAAATTAATAAAAATAAAAAAAATGAATTTAGAATTACTTATCTTGAGATAGAGATTATATTGTGATAGTTTTAATTTATTTTGTTCATTATATAGGGTTAGAAAATTGAATTAAATTAAAAAGAAAAGAGAGAGAGGCTGCTGGAGCAATTTGCTCCAGCCCGTGCCTGATCATTCTCTTGCTTTGCATATTGGGATTTTTTAAAATCCCAGTTTGCAATGGTGTTAAACAAACACCAAAGTGATCATTTTCAGTGGGGAAAGGTTGGATTGGTGGCCAACCTTGAACCCCAAACGGCTTCTAAGTGGGCTGGCTCATAGGCCCAACAGATCGCCTGCTTAATAATGAGTTGTCGGCAATGATAGAGACGTCTGTTTGCTGGTGTAGATTGTGGCTGTCCTTTCTTTCTTTCATCCATCTCTGCAAATTCCACAATGTGGAATTCCAATTTCCCATCTCATTGTTTTGTTGTGTCTCGTTTGGGTGTCGTTACTCAGATTGCAGCAATGCGCATTGTGGAAGAACATGTTGAGAGAAGAATTGCTGTTAAATTTTAGGTTTCATATAATTCAGAGAATGGTACCTATTTGATTCCATGATTTGATAGCACATCAGCAGAAACCGATTAAGATATTTCATGTCTTGCAATTTCTTACCTGTTTGCTGATTTTAATAATAAGACGGCTGCTTCATCCTTCCATGCACAAACAAAAACATCTTTGTCCAACTTATTTGACTGCAATTTAAGATTCCAAATCCAAACACCATTTAAGAGCTTGATGCAAGAGCAATTCACTTCCACACTTCAACCCTCCTTCTCTGCTATTCCACGATATGGAATACCAACTTCCCTTCTCGTTGTTTTTCACTCTCCTCATTTTCATGTTCATGATTCTGAGAATTGGGAAGAGGTACAGAGCCAAGAACTTGATTGAAAATCTACCACCAGGACCAAAGAAGCTACCTTTCATAGGAAATTTACACCAGTTGCTAGTTGGGTCATCAATGCCCCATCACAGTCTAGCAAATTTGGCCAAGAAATATGGACCCATAATGCATCTAAACATGGGTGAGCTTTCAACCATTGTTGTTTCTTCACGGGAAGCCGCCAAGGAGGTTCTGCATACCCAAGGAACCATCTTCGCCAATCGGCCTTCCTCTCTTTCAGTAAGCATAATGGCTTATGGTTCTGCAGGCATTGCATTTGCACCATATGGAGACTTCTGGAGGCAAATGAGGAAGATATGCATATTGGAGCTGCTGAGCGCGAAACGAGTGCGATCTTTTAGATCAATAAGGGAAGAAGAGGTATCATTTTTGGTTAATTCAATATCTTTGAGTGCAGGATTGGCTGTTAATGTCAGTGAGAAAATTATCGCCTTGACTTATGGGATCACATCGCGAGCAGCGTTGGGAGGGAAGATCAAAGAGCAAGAAAAATTCATAGCGGTTATTCTGGAATCAATGATTGTTGGAGCAGGTTTTAGTTTAGCTGAACTGTTCCCATCCATAAAGTGCCTTCAGCTCATCACTGGTAGTGGGCATAAAATGCGAAAACTGCATTGGAAAATCGACGAGATGCTAGAAAACATTGTGGATGAGCATAGGGCTAAAAGGGTAAAGGCAAAGAACGGTGAAACAGAAGCAGTAGTTGAGGATTTGGTAGATGTTCTCTTGGGTCTTCAAGAGCATGGTGATCTTGAATTTCCCTTAACTAATAACAACATCAAAGCAATTATCCTGGTAATTGGTATTCTTTGCTATTCGATTGTAATTAGATGTAATTATTTTACTCAAACTTGTGAAATCTTGTTTTCAGGATATAATTCTTGCAGGAACCGAGACATCTTCCACTGCCGTGGAATGGGCGATGTCAGAAATGATGAGGAACCCAGAAATCCTGAGAAAGGCACAAGCTGAGGTTAGGCAGGTTTTGACAGGAAAGGAAGAGTTGATGAAGAAGGCCTAAATGATATGAAATTCTTGAAGCTAGTTGTCAAAGAAACCTTCAGGTTGCACCCTCCTGCTGCTCTGTCAGTTCCAAGAGAGAATTCAGAGAAGTGTCAGGTTTTCGGTTATGATATACCTGCCAAAACAAAGGTAATTGTGAATATTTCTGCGATTGGAAGGGATCCCAAGTGCTGGAAGGAAGCAGAGAGGTTCTGGCCAGAAAGATTCATGGATAATTCGATCGATTACAAGGGAACTAATTTCGAATTCATCCCATTCGGGGCAGGAAGAAGGATATGCCCTGGCATATCATTTGGCACCCCTAATGTTGAGCTTCCTCTTGCGGAATTGCTTTACTATTTTGATTGGAAGGTGCCAAATGGAGGGAAGCCACAAGATTTGGACATGACTGAGTCTTTTGGAGCATCAGTGAGGAGGAAGAATGATCTATACTTGATTCCAATTCCTTATGATGTTCTTGTTAATGTTGGCTAAAACCATGGAAGAGAAACAGCAGAACAAATATCAGGTGCTGAAATGCTCAATCGTTTCTGTCATACATTAGAACAAGTTTGTTGCCAATTACGTTTGCATAAATAAAAAATGTGTGATGTTCCGTGATGTGTGCTGTTTTTTTGTTTTTGTTTTTTTTGTAGCTATTATCTAATAATCTAAGATCACAGAATCAACTCTTATTTAAATACTTCGATGTCTTCATTAAATTTTTTATCTGTGTGTAATGCGTATGTCTACTGTCATGTGACAAAGAACTTTTTTTTGAACTTACAGCAAATTTATATGGGATCGAGGCTGAAAAAAATATGAAAAATTCAAGAATAACTATATAAAATTAAAAGTTTGGAGGGAATAAAAAACTTAAGATGCCATTTTGAATAAATCTAAATTTTTTGGGACCAAAGCCCAAGGAGAGGATCCGCCATGTATGGGATTATGTTCCTCGGTAGGTCAAATAATTAAGAGGGAATTTCAATTTTACCCCTTAAATTTTTATGTTTTAGTCCAAAATGTTTCTACATTTTCCAATTTAATTATCGTATTAATGGTTTTGTTAAATTTCAAAAAATATATAAATAAAATATTATTTTTAAATCTTAATTGTTGTATTTATTTACGATAATAGATGCATTTCTATCTCTTAACTTTTTTCATTTTGGCCACCAAATGTTCATCTTCTTTTTTTCTTGGATGAAAAACTATTCAAAATTTAACATGAGGAGTAAAACAACAAAGGTAGAAAACATATGGTACTAAATCAGATGATTTCGTAATTAGATGACCTAATAAATTAAGAATATATGAATAGTTCGGGGATGACTAGCACCATACTGCGAATGTTGAACTTCAACTAGCAAATCTGTTGTACCATTTTGATTGGAAACTCCCTGGAGGTAGGGGTGGCAATATGGGACGGACGGACGTCCATGGTGCAATCCCATTTGTCCATTGAATAAATGGACGGACTTGTCCAAGTCCATTTAATAAACGGACGGACAAAACCCGTCCATCTAAATTTGGACGGACGGGACGGGTTCCCGTCCAATAATAATTCTTTATGGGAATTGAATTTTTAAAAAAAAAAAATTTATTTTTGAAAAATAATATTTTTGGAAAATTTTTTTTTTTGAAAAATTATTATTTTCGAAAAATAAGAATAATGTTTTTGAAAAATAATATTTTTTTTTAAAAAAAAAATTGAAAAATAATTATTTTCGAAAAATAAGACGAAAAATAAGAGTACTTTTTTTGAAAAAAAATATTTTTTTTTTAAAAAAAAATTGAAAAATAATTATTTTTGAGAAATTAATTATTTTTTTAAAAATTAAATAATAAACGGACGGACGGGAACCCGTTGGGTTTGTCCCGTCCGTCCGTATATGTAGTTGGACGGGTCTAGCCCAACCCATTTATTAAATGGACATGGACGGACGGGACGGGCATATGGACGGACGGGACGGACAAATGGACAATTGTCCATATTGCCACCCCTACCTGGAGGGATGAATTGCAGAGAGTGTTGACATGAATGAAGCATTTGGGACTTCTGTAACACTGTAACTGTTAGGAGAAAAATTGCATTGGAATCGATTCATCTTTTGCACCATTCTGCATCTTCCATTGCATAAAAAGTGTCTATCGTATTTATTTTATTTATACTAACCATTCATTTTTACTCCATCAAATTATATATTCTTTCCTAATAGTCGTTAAAATTCTATTTAAAAAAATATATATTCATAGTCGTAATTTTTTAATTTTTCTTATAATAAATCTTAAAGGTCTATTATTTTTTTATTTAATTAATTCCTCCTATCTTTCCACTAAAATATTACTAGTAGTTTAGTACCAACTAGCAAGAGCCAACAAACTTCTCATACTTGTGAAACTCACTATTAATGTCTTAATCGGGCAGCCGGCAGCTTGCAGCCAGATGCAACGCAATCAAGTAGCATGTCCTTCGTTTTAAAAACCAATTAAAATAAAAGGACGGTTATATGATTAGGTTTACAAAAATTTAAATCTAGTAAGAGTACCTTCGTACTATTTTAGTTGTCATTTTTTTCCTTCATTTTTTACGATAATCAAGACAATCATTAGATTATAATTATTGTATAATTTTTAATTAAACTACTCTTATTAATTATGAGCCATTTCTTTTTAATTTTCCTCCAAAAAATAGTTAATTTAAAATTATTTAGAATTAATTTTATTATTTACTATAAAAAGTGATCTTGAAAATTGAAATACAACAACTAAATAGAGACAACCAATTCTTGAAAAAACGATAACTAAAACGGAACGGATGTATACATAATTAAAAGTATTTTTATTTAATCCGCCTTTTATTTGCTTTATTTTTTTATTTAAAAACTTTGTATTAATTAATATATATATATTTTTATAACAGGTTGACCTTAAAAATCCAGTTAAAAGCCGAGGAAAGGAAGAAACAGTACCCAAGTCATCAATGGAGCTCTCAAATTTCTCCTCTCTTCTCTTTCCTTTCCTTATTTTCATCCTTTCTGCATTCTTGATCCTTATCAAGAAAAGGAGAAACCCTAATCCAACCTTACCTCCAGGGCCATGGAAGCTACCAATAATTGGAAGCATCCATCACTTAGTTGGCGACTCTCTCCCCCACCGTCGCCTAAGAGACTTGGCCAACAAACATGGACCTCTCATGCATCTTCAGCTCGGCCAAGTTCATCACATAGTCATTTCCTCCCCAGAAATCGCCAAACAGGCCCTAAAAACACATGACCTCAACTTTGCCTATAAGCCTTCCATCATTGCACTAAAAACCATTACTTACAATTTTAAAGACATTGTAATGGCACCATACGGAGAGCACTGGAGGCAGATGCGCAAGATTTGCGCCTTAGATCTTCTAAGTGCTAAGCGCGTGCAATCTTTCAGATCAATCAGGGAAGAAGAAGTATTAGGGCTCGTGAAAAGAATAAGTAATTCTGCGCGACAGGGATGTTCTGTTCCTGTCAACCTTAGTAAAATGTTGTGTTCTTTAACTTATAGCATCATTACAAGGGCAGCGTTTGGCAAGATACCAAGAGAGCAAGAAGATTCGTTCATACGAATCCTTCATTCTCTCAACGAAGAAGCACTAGGTCTGAGTGTTGCAGATCTCTTCCCTTCCTTTACTTTCCTTCAGGTGATTTCCTGGCACAATACGAAAGTAGAGAGGTTGCATCAAGAATCAAACAAGTTTCTTGAAAACATTATCGGACAACATAAGCAGAGGAAAACGTTGGGAAAGAGTGGAGATGATGATCTTGTTGATGTTCTTCTTAACTTTCAGGATGAGGATAAGTCTGGCCTGTCCTTATTAGAAGCAGAAATCCCCAAAGCAATCATTTTGGTATGTATTTACCCCTTTTCCCCCTACCCGTTTTCCTCTCTTTTTCCTCCATATGATTTATTATCCCGTTATTTATATTTTCTTATGATTGTAAGAAAAAGCATTCAGTATTGAATACTATGCTAATGCCAATTATTTATAGAATACTCCAAGAAAAAAACCTAATTTTTACATTTTCTTTTCAATTTTTATAATTTTTCCAAATGTTTACATTTGTTCTTCAAAAACGTTTTTCTTTGGTAGAATAATAGCAAAATATATCCCATTTCTTGTTGGTTGTCTTATAGGTCACAGAGGTACCAAAAAACTCGGGCCATATTCGTATCTCACTCCGTTTATTAATACCTCACAAAACAAAACTAATTTGGTGTAGGACATGTTCAGCGCTGGAACCGAGACCTCATCTACACTCTTGGAGTGGGCAATGTCAGAATTGATAAAAAATCCAGAAGTCATGCAGAAGGCACAAGCTGAGGTGAGGCAAGTTTTTGGGATTCAAGGAAGTGTTGATGAAGGACGAATTGGTGAATTAAATTACATGAAATTAGTCATCCAAGAAACTCTAAGACTACACCCTCCTCTTCCTTTGCTACTTCCTAAACAATCCGCAGAAGCTTGCGAGATTAATGGACACCACATACCGGCCAGAACCAGAGTGCTTGTTAACGCGTGGGCGCTTGGAAGGGATCCCAGTTCCTGGACTGAAGCAGAGAGGTTCGATCCAGAGAGATTTCTTGACAGCAAGATTGATTACAAGGGATCTAATTTTGAATTTATTCCGTTCGGTGCTGGAAGGCGGATTTGTCCGGGGATTGGATTCGGTATGGCTACTGCTGAGCTTCCACTTGCAAATCTGTTATACCATTTTGATTGGAAACTCCCTGGAGGGACGAATGCGGCAGAGAGTTTCGACATGGATGAAGCATTTGGGGCTACTGTCAAAAGGAAAAATGCATTGGAATTGATTCCTGTTTTGTACCATCCTCTATCTGCTGCTGCATAGTCAGTGCCAAGGAAAGATGATATTTTTTTTCATGTCTTGTTGAAGACAAGAAAGATGATATATGATAATTGATGCGCATGCTATTTCAAATCAGTCACCCAAATAAAAGTTCTTTAGTAGAAATACAAGTTCTGCTCACATTTTAAGTAATTTCTTGCAGCTCTTGTTTATAGTTCTTGTTACAAATATATATGTAGTTTTATATACAAATATATAATTATCGTTGTAATTTTAATCTATAAAATGCATATTCGCTCATCCCAAGGAAAGACTAGAGAATAAGCATTGGGTAACTAATACTCGTCATTGATACATCCAAATGTTCCTCCACTGATGGAACGAATCCTTCTTCGTGCTACTTTGCTTCAACAAGGTAGCACGGGGCCGATGTCTTCCTCTAGCAGATACAAGATTTCATTGATAATCAGAAATCAAGTTTTTACTAACCTTATTTACCAATCATGCCTGTGCAATTAGATATCAATTTGCTAGTACCTCCGTTCCACAAAAGTGGTCGTAAAAGTCTAGCGGAGCCACGTTATTACTAAAAAAATTGCCCTATATTGACGGCAATTTTCATCTGAAACAAAACCATTTTCGTTAGAAACGGCAATTTTTGACGGAATTCCAAAGGAAATATGCTGTCGAAAAATAGGTGGCAGAAGATCCATATTTTTCGACCGAAAACATGGACAGGGATACCTTTCGAGAGAAATTCGATATACTTTATAACTTGGATAATTTTCTATAGAGTATCTGTCGAAACGTTGGCGACGCCCTTTTGCGTCATAATATACTTTTTTCAACCGAGTGTCCGAATTTTTTTTTAGAGAGAATATTATTTTTTATAAATAAATGAGTAATTTCGTCGCTAAGGTTTCAACGGAACTGTTCCTTAGCGAATTACTCATTTATCCACCTCTCCTTGCAAGCTTTAAATTATTTTTGCACTTATTATTCTGCAATTGTGACAGGGTGACGGTGACCTATCTCCAACACCACATTCGCATATTCAAATTCAACAGCAACAGCCTTGCAACAAACTAACTGTCGTGGTCGATCTATGAGCTAACCGGTGTAGTTATACTCCTGCACAGCGGCTGCCTTAAATTAAATAGACTGGAAATCCAATTTGCTATGCAAAAACAGCCAGGCCAAAGAGCTAGTAGCATTTAACATCCAATCAGCTAAGCCTAAGCATATATTTCATTACAATTTTATTGCAAATGATTACTCCAAGTGATAACAAGTGTTAGAAAATCAAAAAACACTCAAAACAAAAAAGATGATGATGATATTATAGATGATGGAAAGTATTTTACAGACACCGATAGACACAACTTTCTGAAAATTTTTTATTCTACAGTCTTCTTTGTAGAACCGCACAAGCTTTTTCTTCTTTCTCTTGTTCTACACCATGGTAGAACCAACCAAAGATTGATTTTCTTTTTGATGATGAGAGTTTTCCTCTCATCCACACAAACACTTTCTTCTTGATTGAGAGCGGTGCTTTCTGCACCCATTTACTCTCCAACTGTCACGGACTAATCCTTTGGAAGCCCAAGGGATTAAGTTCGTGCGGCGTTCACGCACTCTCTCTACGGAATCAGCCTTTCACACACACCTTAGACCTGCATCACCAGGGAACATAAGGTTAGAAACACAATAGGGCCATTATAGTTTATCATAGGCATAATATAGGGCAAACCCATAGGCAATAGGGCATACAATCATGAAAGACATCACTTCATTGAATAAGCAAGATATTATAGACAAGGGCCAAAAAAGGTTGCAGACAAGGGGGCCGCCCGCACTAAGGCCGACTCAAACACCCTTCCAATGAATAACCGAGCCCACGACACAAAGGGACTGATTACTCACTCCCCCAACCCGAATACAAAGATTACCCGTAAGCTCTCGTTAAGGTTAAGCGGCCATAGGCGTGAACATGCCCTGGACGAGCTTAGACCTTAACACTCTCCCCCACTCAGTTCGTCGACGCCCTCGTCGACCTATCTTCGAGGAATTCCTTAATCAATTCTTGTGCATCTACCAAGTCCTCTGCGCTTTCCCAACTGATCTCTTCATTGCCCAAGTCTTTCCACTTGACGAGGAATTGTCGTTGGTGGATCTGTCTCTTCACATTTTGAATTTGCCGCCTAATTGCCACAGTGCGTTCGGCAAGGATAGCTTCAACCACCTTTACTGGTTGAGGCTGCACCTTAAAACGGACTTCAGCTCTGACTGGCTGATTTCTACTAGCATTTTCCTTATCAGCGTGAACGGTTTTAAGTGGCTCACATGAAACACCGGGTGGCACTTCTTCATCCAATCTGGTGGGTCAACACGATATGAGACTGCCTATTTTCTCAATAATCGTCACGGGGCCCTCATATCGTCGTAAAAGGCGGCAATCCTGTCGTTGGAGCGCTCGAATCTGTCCTGGCATAAGTCTCACCATTACTTTATCGCCAGCTTGGAATTCAAGGGCCCTCCTCCCTTTATTCGCCCATTGTTTCATGCGACAGGAAGCTCTCTCCAACAAGGCTTTGGCTATTTCAGCATTCTGCTTCCATTCCTTAGCAAAGTTAAAGGCACTAGGGCTCTTCCCCCGATACTCGTTCACCGTGTGCGGGAACAATGGTTGTTGGCCTGTAACCAGTTCAAAAGGGCTCTTGTTAGTCGTAGAACTTTTCAAGGAATTAAAGCAAAATTGTGCCACATCAAGGAGTTCGATCCAGTTCTTCTGATTAGCATGAACAAAATGCCTCAGATACTCTTCTAGAATAGCATTCATTCTCTCAGTTTGCCCATCGGTCTGAGGATGGAATCCTGAAGACATATTCAACCTAGAGCCAAGTAAGTTGAATAGTTCCTTCCAAAAAGTGCCAGTGAACCGAGGGTCCCTATCACTAATAATACTTTCTGGGATGCCCCAATACTTCACGATATTTCTAAAGAACAATCGCGTCGTTTCTTCTGCAGTGCAACTCTTAGACACTGGAGCAAATGTCGCATACTTCGAGAATCGATCTACTACCACAAAGATTCCACAAAGATTCTCCACTTTTGGAAGGCAAGTAATGAAGTCCATAGATACGCTCTCCCACGGCCGGTTGGGAACTGGCAATGGGTCAAGTAGACCTGCAGACTTCTGTCTATCTACTTTATCCTGTTGACAAATCAAGCAAGTCTTCGTAAACATACGAACATCATCTCTCATTGCTGGCCAAAAGTATGCCTGCCTGATGAGCGCCAAGGTTCTACGCCAACCGCAGTGTCCTGCTCATAAGGTATCGGGACATTCGCGAAGTAATTTCCTCCTTAAATCCCCTCCTTTTGGCACATAGACTAACTGCCCCTTCGTCATTAACAAGTCATCCTCCACCCAAAACCTTTGAGTTTTACCTTCTTTCACGAGTGTCAATAGCGCCTGTGCAATTGAATCTGACTTCATCTGCTCTCTAATTTCCCCTCTCAGCGGGGTACTGATTTTGCTTACGCTAGCCTGAGCAATCTTACTCATGGAAGCCAAGTCACTTCTTCGGCTTAGGGCATCCGCTACTTGGTTGAACTTTCCAGCTTTGTGTTCAAAGTTCACATCGAACTCTGCTAAAATCTCCTGCCATCTAGCTTGCTTGGCAGTCGGCTTCGGTTGGGTGAGAAAGTGAGTAGTCGTCATATTATCTGTCTTCACTATGAAGTTAGAACCCAATAGGTAGTGACACCATTTGGTGACACAATAAACAATGGCTAGAAACTCATTTTCTTGCACCGTGTATCTCCTTTCCGCGTCATTTAGCTTCCTACTCTCAAAAGCTACGGGATGTTGATTTTGGAGGAGCACCCCACCCAGCGCAAAGTCGGACGCGTCAGTTTGAACTTCATAAGGTTGTGTTGGGTCTGGGAGTGCCAATACCGGATCTTCCATCATAGCTCGTTTGATATTTCGGAATGCCTCTTCGCACTCCATAGACCACAACCACATCACTCCCTTTTTCAGTAAGTTCGTAAGAGGGCTAATCCTCCTCGCATATCCCTTGATAAACCGTCGATAATAGTTAGCTAAACCCAAGAATGAACGCAGTTCTGCCAGCCCACTCGGAGGTTGCCATTCCTGAATCGCTTGTACTTTACTCATATCCATGCGAATTCTGCCACGCTCGACGACATGGCCCAAGAAGTTAATCTTAGTTTGGGCAAAGGCACATTTCTCCCTTTTTACATAAAGTTGGTTCGCTTTGAGTTTGTCGAACACAAGTCTCAGGTGTTCCAAATGCTCCTCCAAAGAGGTTGAATAAATCACAATGTCATCAATATACACAACCATAAACTTATCAAGATAATCCCGAAAAACCTGATTCATTAGAGTGCAGAAGGTGGCAGGAGCGTTGGTCAACCCGAAGGGCATTACTAAGAATTCAAAGGAACCATATCTCGTAACACAAGTTGTCTTAGCTTCATCACCTTCAGCTATTCTAACTTGATAATACCCCGATCTCAAGTCTAACTTCGTGAAGAACTTCGCCCCGCTTAATTGATCAAACAGATCTGCTATCAAAGGAAACGGATATCGATTCTTGACCGTCACCTTATTCAACGCTCGATAATCGACACACATGCGAAGACTTCCATCGTGTTTCTTTTGGAAAAGCACCGGAGCTCCAAATGGGGCCTTTGCCGGTCTAATGAACCCAGCATCCAAATGGGACGTTACCACTCCGACTTTTTGCAATGTGGTGGATGCATATTTATAGGCATACCATCGACCTACTTTTTCTACACACTTCTATTTATTACACGTGTACAACATTCTAGATTTTTACAGCTGTGCACACCATAAAATGACAAGTGTCAAAATTAGAAGACAAATATTTTTGCTCTTAACACCCTTGTTAACGCCCAAGATATCCTAACGCCCAAGATATCCTATCGCCTTTGATAACGCCTAAGATATCGCCCTTGCTATCGCCCAAGATATCCTATCGCCCTTGTTATCTTGGTCTGATAACTCTGCTATGCTTGATGACGCTGCCCCTGATGATGACGCTTGATGTCTTGATAACGCTGAACTTGATGACGTGGCTTCTTGATAACGCTGAGGTTGCCGCTTGATGATAACGCTGCTTGCTGTTAACGCCAAGTTGCCACCACTTTGTTAACATACCTTTGACGCCAAGGTTGGTTATCGTTAGTCAAATGAAGATTTATAGTGCCTGAAAACGTGTGTGCACAAGAGATATAGTGTACAGTGGTAGTCAGGGTCGAACACAAGGATTGTGAGAGACTGATCTAAGGTCTTGAATGAATTCGGGGGAGAAAAGCACGAAGGGTAACAATAAGGGGGGGGGGGGGTTTACTTGGCTAAACAAGTTAGCCAAGGCAGATTTGGGAGCTAACAATTTTATCTAAGAAAGCAAGGTTCGGGGTCTCGAATGTCACGTTCGAGGTCCCGAATGGTAAAATAAAGCAAATTAATAAATAGGTCCAGAAATATCAAAGCGGAAGTAATAAACTCAAACAATCAGAGGGAGAAGGATTCTTAGCAAAGGCATTCTTGGGTTGCATTCGGGGGCTCGATCGTCATCGGCACTGAAATATTCCATTCGAGACGTCATAGAAATGACATAGGGACCAGATTCCTCGGATATCCCCTACTTTTCTCTTAAGAGAAACTACCCCCCGTTTCCACATATGAGGTAGTCTTGACAGTTCGCCATCCCTCCAGGCACGAATGCGGGAAGGCCATACTCAAACTACCCATGAAGCTAAGAAAAGACAAATCTAGAGCTAAGGGTCCCTCAGTTTGTCAGGCTCGTGACCCCGCTTTAATCAACTACCCACCCTATCTATTCGAGACCACTTTGACACAGTCAAGACTAAACAAATGCCTACTTGGTTCATGTAATTTTTCTTCCGTATTCACCACACGAATGGCCGCATTCACATAAGATAATTATCAGTTGATCAAACCTCAAATTATATCATGCAAAGATGTAATTAAAACGATGGATAATTGAATATAGCATCAAGAATGTATTAAGCACATGAAGGCCTCGAATCTGCCCTTGCAACCCTTGAATTACCCTTGCTAAGAACTAATGATTTAGCTACTCATACTTGAAGATGAACAAATAATAATTGAAAAAAGCATAATAGATAAGTAAATAGATTAAGGGAAGAAAACTTTGTTACTAAATTCCGTTTGAAACCCGACGGCAAGTTAGAGATGAGCTAACAAGGACTAGAGAGAGAAACTAGAGAGAAGTCTAAAAACTAGAACTAAATAAATTATCCTAAGTGATAAGAAAAATGTAAGAAGAGATAAGAAGATGTCCTAAACTACTCTTAGATGCCCTTTATATAGTAGAGCTCTAAGCACAAAATATCTTCAGCCTAAAACTAGGGACAAAATGCATTAATTGAAAGCCTATAAAAATGGATTCATGCTCCTTAAAGCACAAAGCTGAAAAAACATAAAGCTGTCTGATTTTTCCAGCTTTGGGCAGGTCTGGATTGGGTTCAAGGGCTGACTTGGTCAGGGTGGTAGGTATTTGGTGGTCAGTGCAGACCGCAGGAACAGTGTCAGAGGAGGCACATGGAAGCTCTGGCGAGATGACACGTGGAAATGTCATTCTTCGCCCTTCGGGGGCCCGAATGGGGAATCCGATTCGGGACCTTGAATGTTGCTTTGGACTCGGGTACTCGACTCTGGGTCTTGAAGCTCAAAACTGCACAAAATGCCCCAAAAATGTATCTTTTTGCATAAACTCCCATTTTAGGCCAAAATCTGCAAAAGTAATGAAAACAAGGGTAAATCAGCAGAATCATGCCTTAAATGGGTGAGAAAATGGGAAGAAAATCGTGAACAAAAACATGCTATCAATTGGTGATTCCAACATGATGACGCTACTGTTTGATTGTTAACGCCAAGGTGGTGTTGATTTCAACAACAAGCCACAAGAAAAATGTTTGTCCCGGATTTTACTTCCAAAGCATGCACATCAGAATCACATTTCCTGTGACATGTTATGGAAACAGCAGAGGATTGCACTGCACAGCAATTAATTCCAAATCAGTTTTCCTCCGACGCACACCACCAACATTTTCCTGCATGTCTATACTCTCTACCTCCATTCCATCCGGCAGCTTCCAATCAAAATAGTACAACAGATTTGCAAGTACAAGCTCAACATTAGTTGTACCAAAATTTATGCCAGGACACATCCTCCTTCCAGCACCAAAAGGTATGAGCTCAAAATTAGTTCCTTTGTAATCAATTCCATTGTCAAGGAATCTCTCTGTTTTGAATCTCTCTGCCTCATTCCAGTAATTTGGGTCTCGCCCGATTGCCCAAACATTAACAAGAACTCGGGTTTTGGGGGGTATTTGGTATCCACTAAGCAGGCATCCTTCTGTACACTCCCTAGGAAGCAACAATGGAACCGGAGGGTAGAGTCTTAAAGTTTCTTTGATGACCATTTTCAGGTAGTTTAGTTCACCAAGCCTTTCTCCTTCAACATTTGCTTTTCTACCAAAAGCTTGCCTCACTTCTGCTTGTGCTTTTTCCATCACTTCAGGGTGCCTCAGTAGCTCCGACATTGCCCAATCTAAGAGTGTACTTGCAGTTTCACTCCCTCCAAGAAAAATGTCCTGAAATAAACAAAAATCACAATGATCTTCTCTCTAAAGAAAATGATGAACCCTAAGCTCGCAGTTCAGTAGTACCAGCAGGGTTCGAGTCCTACTTCTGCATATATATAATTTTTTTTAGAAAAAGTACCAGAATCACTGCTTTTATGCTGTCGGTTGCTAAGGGGAAATCAAGCTTGCTCTGTTCCTGAACATCCAAAAGAACATCTACGAGATCAACTACTTCAAGCTTATTACCATTCTTGGCCATAATCCTGCGATTTCTATGCTCATTGATGATGTTTTCAAGCATTCTATCTGCTTCTTGATGCAATTTTTCCATTCTTGACCCTACCCCGATTACCTTCTCAAGTAATTTAATGGATGGGAATAAATCTGCCAAGGTAAGACCCGATATCACCTCTGAAACGCCCTCTACTATTTCAATGAATGCTGCTTCTTCCTCTTTCGGTACCTTGCCAAATGCTGTCTTGGAGATGGTGCCATAGTTTAAGGAAAACAGCATCCTACTAAGGTTGACTGGTGATGGCGCGCATGAAGAGATGTTTTTTATCAGATTTGACACTGTTTCTTGCCTGATTGATGCAAAAGATTGCACGCGTTTAGCACTTAGCAGTTCCAACATGCAAATCTTGCGCAACTGTCTCCAATAGTCTCCATACGGTGCAAACGTAATATCTCTGGAATCATAGAAGATGATTCTTGCTGGAAGGATAGATGGGCGATTAGAGAACGAGATGTCATGAGTTTTCATCACTTCTTTAGCAGCTTCCGGGGAAGAAACGATGATGTGATGAACTTGACCAAGCTTAAGATGCATGAGAGGTCCATATTTGTTGGCTAAGTCTCTTAGGCGACGTTGGGGCGAAGAGCCTGATAACTGGTGAATGTTTCCTATTGCTGGTAGCTTCCATGGGCCCGGTGGATAAGATGGATTTGAGATTTTTGTTTTTGATTTCCTGGTAATTAGAATTACCATGAATAGGAAGAGGAGGAATGGGAAAAGAAAGGAGAAGAAATTCTGGAGGTCCATTCTTAATTGTTTAGTATGTTTCTTCTTAATGTTCAATCTCACGAGCATGTCTTTTTATTGAGCTTTTAGTCAATGCCTGCACAGAATTCAGTCTGTCTTCTAGTCTAAGTTCTTCTGGCCAAGATTTGTAAAGATCAAAATTGATGACAAAATCTAAAACATATGTCATTCGACATAAGAGCCGAGAGTGAAAACCCAATCAGCAAGTTTTTGTATTTCATAACTTCATTCTATTTCAGATCATTTCAAACAAATTGTTGTAAATTAATAAGGGAAGATGACACCATGTGGTTGGAATTTTTGAACCGGCTTTTATGGTTGAGACAGTTTCTTACTTTGGTTTTGACAATGCTGTCCATGTTAAGACAACAATCTCACGGCCTGTTTGTAACCTGACATTTGAGCACACGTTTCTTTGCATTCCTCATTTTTGGTGCCTGATTACCAAACGTGTGTGTGTGTCTTTATGTTTTTGAAAATTTATTATCTAGATTTATTTGTGAGATAGTATCAACTTTTTTCCTTATTTTGTCAATTAAATAATGACATTATTAAGAGGGATTTAATGTGTCAAAAATATAATTAGAAAGTGAAATATATCTAAATGACTTGAATCTGAAAATGGAAATTATTTTTGTTGCTTCCAGCTTTTAGGAAATTGTTTTTAGAAAATACTAAAAAAAAAAATTATCTTATTTACTTGCATTATGCATGATTCTCGAAAAAAAAAATTCTTGTTTGAATAATTAATGTAGGAGTATAATTTTTTTCCAGTTTACAAAAAAGTTCGCCGCAAATTATATTATTAATATATTAGTATTATATAGCAATATATATATATATATTACAATATTTATATACTATTATATTACTATACATTGTTATAATTAGGGGTGTCAATATGGACAATTGTCCATTTGTCCGTCCCGTCCGTCCATATGCCCGTCCCGTTCGTCTATGTTCATTTAATAAATGGGTTGGGTTAGACCCGTCCAACTACATATACGGACGGACGGGACAAACCCAACGGGTTCCCGTCCGTCCGTTTATTATTTAATTTTTTTAAAAATAATTAATTTCTCAAAAAAAAAATTTTCAAAAAAAAGTACTCTTATTTTTCGAAAATAATAATTTTTCAATTTTTTTTAAAAAAGAAAATATTATTTTTCAAAAAAATTACTCTTATTTTTCGAAAATAATAATTTTTCAAAAAAAATTTCCAAAAATATTATTTTTCAAAAAAAAAATTATTTTAAAAAAAAATTTCAATTCCCAGAAAGAATTATTATTGGACGGGAACCCGTTCCGTCCGTCCAAATTTAGATGGACGGGTTTTGTCCGTCCGTTTATTAAATGGACTTGGACAAGTCCGTCCATTTATTAAATGGACAAATGGGATTGCACCATGGACGTTCGTCCGTCCCATATTGCCACCCCTAGTTATAATTACTATTATTATATAATGTATAAAAATAAATGATGCTTAATAAACATATTAATTATGACATTATGTAATATTATATATATTATTTACTATAAATAAATATATAGTATATAATTGTAAAATATACTGAAAACATAAATATATAATGTTCCAGAAAAATAATTTTATAAAGGAAAAAAAGAATTATTTCTAAATAATCGTGAATTTTTGAAAGCAAAAAAAATATTGAGTTACTTTCCCAGTGTAAGGTAGACTCATAATTAGATCAAATCTCGCAGAGAGTTTAGTTTTTTAATCCTAGTGTCACTCCTTAAAACAACAAATAAAAAATTATAGGAAATAATTTTTGGCACTATGTAGTGGTCAGGCACCACCTCTAGCCTTTTAGCAAAAAAATAAGGTCCTAAAAATAGTAGAATGAGTAATAATTTTTCTATTCTTCTGCTCTGTTGCTATGAATATATAGAAATGTAAGTTTCCAAATATCTAACCCTCTTTACTTTGCAGAAATTGGAATCATATTCTGCGCAGGTAGAAATACTGAAAGAGACAGTGAAGGACATGTTCTTGAATTTGACAAATGACTTTGAGCCGATGGAGACCATAAAATTTATCTATGTATTGTATTGCCTTGGTTTGTCATATCATTTTGAGGAACTCATCGAACGACAACTAAGTCAAATCTTTCGTTCCCATTTACCTCTCGATCTCCTTCTTTCTGAAAATAACGACTATGATCTTCATAGAACTGCCCTTGCATTCCTAATGTTTAGGATGCATGGTTATAGAATCTCTTCCGATAAGTATTCACACTTGTATTCATATTTGACGATTGCTGAGCTTTTGTAGCCCAAAGGAAAAATATGCATGATCTTAAATGGTATTGAACTGTGCTTATAATTATATATGATCATAGATGTGTTTAATAAAGAAGTTCAAAGATCAGAAAGATGGCAAGTTCAAGGAATCCTTAGCGAGCGAGATTAGAGGTTTATTAAGCCTTTATGAAGCTAGTTTCCTAAGCGTGCACGGAGAAGACATTTTAGATGAAGCAAAAGCTTTCGCAAAGGCTCACATGATCCAGGCATTAGCGGACGTTGACGATCATGATCTTCATATTCAACCTCACTTGCATAGCCATAAAATCAATGCCTTGAGAGTGCCAATGTATAGAAGTATACAGAGATGGGAAGTAAGGAAATACATTGACTTCTACGAAAATGAAGAAACTCGAAATAAAACTTTACTCAAGTTTGCTAGGGTTGATTATAACAGGCTTCAACTACTACACCAACAAGAGCTAAGTCAACTCTCAAAGTACGTCGTCAATATTTCTATTAACAACGAGTTACTTATTCTATTAAATGATTTGAAACTGTTATGAATCAGGATGCAATTTTTGTCACAAATTAATCACACATAACGAAATAAGAATCTAGCTAGAAAAGAACACAGGATTTAACGTGGTTCGACAATGATGTCTACTTCCACGGGCGTCGCCAGAGAATAAGTGTTTCACTATGACAAAAGAAGGTTACAATTCCAGGTTCTTCCTCAAAGAGAACCCTACTAGTCTATTTATAGGAGGTAAACAGACTACGGGTAATGACTTTCCAAAGTAATGGACCTAATGGACCCAAGAGACTATTTGGGCCAAACTCGATCCTATGACCCTGACTATACCCAACGATACTACAAGTCTTCATCTCATCACGATGCCAGACTACCCAATCGTCCTTGCATTAGTCACACCATTTAGAGCTCCACTGTCATGGAAAAACCTCAAGGATATTTGACTCACTCTCAACAGAAACTCTAACCTCTTAACCTGTGTACGCAGGCGGTGGACCGAATTGAAACTTGCTGAAAAGCTTCCTTATGTAAGGACCAGATTTGTGGAGAATTACATTTGGTCAGAACTAAATTACGAGCCTCGTTACGCGCCTGCGAGAAGGATGCTTCATATGATGGAAATGCTTATATTATACGCATATGATACTTATGATTCATATAGCACGCATGATGAACGTAAACTTTTTACTGAAGCAATCCAAAGGTTGGTAAAGGTTTTTCTTCTTTCTTTCTATAAAGTCATTCTCAAAACATTTTAATTGAGAATCACAAATAATTAACACTTTTTGTTTTCTCCAGATGGGATGATGATTTCCTCCACGATGATCAAGTGCCAAATTATTTGAAAGTTCTATACAAATTATTTCAAGTCACGTTCCATGAATACGAGAATGACGTGATCACACAAGGGAGGTCCTTCAGCGTTCAATATGTTAAAAACGCGGTAATATTTGCCTACTCATATTTTATCACAATCATTTAGTATATAAATTTTGTGGGATTGTTAGTACATATAATTTGATTGTGTTACTGTTAATTGACAATGTAATCAATTAGGTATTAGCATAATAATAAAATTGCTATGCACCTGCCAAAATTATCACTTTAGCAAGTGTGAATACGAGTATTATAGTTATCATTATGTTAATACCAAAATATCATTTTTAATGAGGACAACCGTACATGTACCTAAAACTATCATTAACTCACTGGTTTTTTGACTCACAATTAATGTTTTTTTTGGGTCACTTTATTGGATGT
Organism: Viola odorata; assembly: GCA_963691705.1. Taxonomy (NCBI): domain Eukaryota; kingdom Viridiplantae; phylum Streptophyta; class Magnoliopsida; order Malpighiales; family Violaceae; genus Viola; species Viola odorata. Next base: position 51,463,651 of record OY829546.1, on the reverse strand, counting down.
AATTGAAGTTTCAAGGTAAATAATAGAATGAGTAAAAACAAAAATATGGATATGTTATGATAAACGCAATAATGATGATAATTAATTACTCGTGTCAAAAATCGGGTAGCAACAGTAAGATTTCTGTAACGGTAGAGTTGTAATTTGTCAAAAACTATGAAGATGAGGGGGGTAATTAAACAACAAAAAGTTTAGGATTTGGATTAATCAAAGATTTAAAGTCTAAAGTTATTTTATATCATTAAGGCTATAGTGAAAATTTGTTAATGGTTTGAGCCGGAATTTACACAATACATTATTCAGTTTGGTTCAAAATGTTCTGATTCTAATCTAATTCTAGCTATACCAAAACTGAAAATTTTTCGGTTTGGTTCGATTCTAGTTTAAAAACCAGATTGAACTGGCCGTTTACACTCCTAATGATTTGCAGTGGGATTTTGTTGGAGAGTGTTCAAGGTAGCTTTATTCACATGAGTTGTAGATGGTGTCTTGGCCTTGGGCCCGTTTCGTTCTCAAATAAAAAAAGAGAGTAAGAAATTAATTTTGTGGAAATTGGAGACTTTTGTGAGCACACAAATGCTTGACCACCATGAGTTTGCACTCTCATAGTGTCAATAAATTATTGTTATATGATATTCACCGTCAAAATTACTGTGAGAATTTCTTTCCAATAAATTTTACTTGCGTTTCTTTTGTTAATCCAGAATAGCAACTAATAATTTATTTTTTATAAACAAAAAAATGTATATGGACATAGTAAAAACGTGAACTTTCCAATTATTGGTTCATTTTGGTTCCAAGGGAAGGAAATCAAAATCCAAAACTATGCTCTTTTTATCATGATTCTTTTCCCTTTTGTAAAAAAAATAGGATTCCATCAATTGTAAAATATTTTCTAAATTTATCAAAGTAACTGATTTCTTTAATATATAACATAATGGGAAAAATAAAAAAATCTTTTAAATTTTAATATTTTAATTAATCACCCTCTCAACTATTTTTATTTTTTTTGTTTAATGAACCTTTTAGATTTTTATATTTTAGTTTAATTACCCTCACTGTTAAAAATAATTTACGTATCATAAATTCCATTAAAAAAAAATTGAAAATTGACACTTGCACTCCATTTGATTGCCTGAAAAGACACCTCTATTTTTTTGTGGTTTTAAAAGGTACATGCACTCAATACGAATTCCACATTTGGTATCTCACCCTCGTGCCGTCCATCAAGTGTCGTTAATTGTCTTACGTGACATGACACATCGGACGCCACGTGGTATACTGCTGACGTGTCATGCAAACTTTTGTTTTTTTAATTAAAATAATCTCGTTTGAGTATTATCAAACTTTCAAAGAAGATTGATTGTCCCAATTAGTTCATTTTTTTTAGCATAATCAAAAGATTTTACCAAAAGTTTTCTTAAAAAAAAAACAATATCTTCCTATAAAAAAGAAGAAACAATATCCCGTTAGTTTTATACTAATTGGAAAGAAATCAGTGTGAATCATATCAATGGTAAATAATCATAGTTCTGCACATAAGTCAATAAAAGGACCATGATACAAGCCACAAAACTCATTCTTTTCCCATTTCTCCTTTTCCTGATCATGGTAATTTTAATTAATTAATTCCTCCTAGCTAGAGCCAACAAACTCTTTTCTTTTTCTAATTTGATAAGAGCCAACAAACTTCTCATCCTTGTGAAACTCACTCTCTTAAAAAATCCAGTTAAAAGCCGAGGGAAGGACGAAACAGTACCCAAGTCATCAATGGAGCTCTCAAATTTCTCCTCTCTCCTCTTTCCTTTCCTTATTTTCATCCTTTCTGCATTCTTGATCCTTATCAAGAAAAGGAGAAACCCTAATCCAACCTTACCTCCAGGGCCATGGAAGCTACCAATAATAGGAAACATTCATCACCTAGTTGGCGACTCTCTCCCCCACCGTCGCCTAAGAGACTTGGCCAACAAACATGGACCTCTCATGCATCTTCAGCTCGGCCAAGTTCATCACATAGTCATTTCCTCCCCAGAAATCGCCAAACAGGCCCTAAAAACACATGACCTCAACTTTGCCTATAGGCCTTCCATCATTGTACTAAAAACAGTTACTTACAATTTTAAAGACATTGCAATGGCACCATACGGAGAGCATTGGAGGCAGATGCGCAAGATTTGTGCCTTAGAGCTTCTAAGTGCTAAGCGCGTGCAAACTTTCAGATCAATTAGGGAAGAAGAAGTATCAGGGCTCGTGAAAAGAATAAGTAATTCTGCGCGACAGGGATGTTCTGTTCCTATCAACCTTAGTAAAATTTTGTTTTCTTTAACTTATAGCATCATTACAAGGGCAGTGTTTGGCAAGATACCAAGAGAGCAAGAAGATTCATTCCGACGAATCCTTCATTCTATCAACGATGAATCACTAGGTCTGAGTGTTGCAGATCTCTTCCCTTCCTTTACTTTCCTTCAGGTGATTTCCGGGCACAATACAAAAGTAGAGAGGTTGCATCAAGAATCAGACAAGTTTCTTGAAAACATCATCGGACAACATAAGCAGAGGAAAACGTTGGGAAAGAGTTGAGATCATGCTGATCTTGTTGATGTTCTTCTTAACTTTCAGGATGAGGATAAGTCTGGCCTATCCTTATTAGAAGCAGACAGCCTCAAAGCAGTCATTTTGGTATGTATTTACACCTTTACCCTTTTTCCTCTCTTTTCCTCTATATGATTTATTATCCCGTTATTTTTATTTTCTTATGATTGTAAGAAAAAGCATTCAGTATTGAATACTATGCTAATGCCAATTATTTATAGAATACTATGCCAAGAAAAAAACCTATTTTTTACATTTTCTTTTCAATTTTTATAATTTTTCCAAATGTTTACATTTGTTCTTTAAAAAAGTTTTTCTTTGGTAGAATAATAGCAAAATATATCCCATTTTTTGTTGGTTGTCTTATACTCCCTCCGTTCATTATTAATGGACGCGTACTGTTCCAGCACGCATCTCAAAAAGATTGGATGATTCACTATTTGACCCCAAAAAATTTCGTACTTTTTTTCGAACGTACGTTTTAACGTACATCCGAGAAAAAATTCGGAGCAAAATTATCTCAAATAGTGAGTCATTCGGCCTCCTTAATATGTGTGACAATAGTAAAAGCGTCAGTTATTTATGGATGGATGGAGTAGGTCATAGAGATACCAATAAGAACTCGGACCACATTCGAATCTCACCTCATTTATAAAAAAAATAAGACTAAAGATTATTCACTTAGAATATTAGAGTAACTTATTTCTCTGGTAGCTAGCTAATTATTCATGTGCAAGCAAGTCTGTGCAACAAAATTATTAGAACCTCTGTGTACGTTGTATAACTTATTATACCAAAACAAAATTAATTTGGTGTAGGACATGTTCAGCGCTGGAACCGAGACCTCCTCTACAGTCTTGGAGTGGGCAATGTCAGAAATGATAAAAAATCCAGAAGTCATGCAGAAGGCACAAGCTGAGGTGAGGCAAGTTTTTGGGATTCAAGGAAGTGTTGATGAATAACGAATTGGTGAATTATATTACCTGAAATTAATCATCCAAGAAACTCTAAGACTACACCCTCCTCTTCCTTTGCTACTTCCTAAACAATCCGCAGAAGCTTGCGAGATTAATGGACACCACATACCGGCCAGAACCAGAGTGATTGTTAACGCGTGGGCGCTTGGAAGGGATCCCAGTTCCTGGACTGAAGCAGAGAGGTTCGATCCGGAGAGATTTCTTGACAGCAAGATTGATTACAAGGGATCTAATTTTGAATTTATTCCGTTCGGTGCTGGAAGGCGGATTTGTCCGGGGATTGGATTCGGTATGGCTAGTGTTGAGCTTCCACTTGCAAATCTGTTATACCTTTTTGATTGGAAACTCCCTGGAGGGACGAATGCGGCAGAGAGTTTCAACATGGATGAAGCATTTGGGACTTCTGTCAGAAGGAAAAATGCATTGGAATTGATTCCTGTTTTGTACCATCCTCCATCTGCTGCTGCATAGTCAGTGCTAAGGAAAGATGATATTTTTTTTCATGTATTGTTGAAGACAAGGAAAGATGATATATGATAATTGATGCGCATGCTATTTCAAATCAGTCACCCAAATAAAAGTTCTTTAGTAGAAATACAAGTTCTGCTCACATTTTAAGTAACTAGATAGTTAGGGCCCGTGCGGCAAATTTTTATATGAAATTAAATTATTTAATTTAGATATTATTTATAAATTAATTTTGGTTATTTAAAATAGATAATGTCACTATTTAAATATTGTTTTAAAATAATATAACCGAACATATAAATCATTAAGCATACTAATAATAATTATTAATATATAATATAGCTTAATAGTATTTAAATATTATTTTAAAGTATTACAGCTAACCATATAAATTGTTAAACATACTAATAATAACTATTAATTATAAAGCGTTTTTACAATTTTTCTTGCTTGATTTTTTTGATTATGGGCTCATACTTATATAATTCATCAAATTTCTTGTTCTTGAGTCTTGTTCCCTTCCTTGTCTCTTTTTTGCCTTCAGCTTCTTTGTCAATGAGTATCGGTGTGGGCAAAATAATTACTTCCTCATCTTGTTTTTTGTCTCTTTTCTTTTTCGGCTTGGCTAATTTTTTAGCTTGTTGTTGATTATCTTCTTCCTTGATTTTCTTGATTTGCCTTCCTTTTTTTATCATCTTATTATTCTTGCTTTCATCCTTGTCGTATTGTTCACATTTTTTTCCAGTTGCATTATTCATTTGAACTTTATTTTGCTGGCTCCTTTTCCAAACTACCACTAATGACTCCTCGTCTTCATCAGTTTCTTCTTCAGTTAGTGTACTCTTTTTAGTTGCATGAACCTCTTCAGCGATAAATATATTCCTCTTTCGTTCGCTCTCATTTTTTTTGCTGACCTTGACTAAGAAATCAAATTCCTTGTCCTTGCAGGATATCATTTTTCTATAGTGTGGCGAGTTCTCTTTTTCCTGTTACACTGAGAATAATATTAGTATTTTTTTCTGCAATAACATAATTTTAGTATCACTATTCCAAAAGAATTACCTTGTCGTTAACTGATTCTTTGTATTTCTTGATGTCACAACCAATTAGTGTTTCTGTTTTGTCAAAAAGAACAATCGTTGCTTCATTCTCACCATCATTAACTTGTAACCTCAGCATGTACCTGAAATTGTAAATTGAGTCTTAGTCATCTTATTTTATGTTTAAAATAATTAAAATTTTAATTTGTTTGGAATTACCTTGGAATTGTCTCAACGCAATCGTTACACCTGTCGCATATTGCTTGACCCTCACCTATGTCAAATACTTTTTTCCAGGATTCATACCAAGGTTGTCTTTTATTGATGACTTCGGTAATAGTTGTTGTTAGGACGTAGAAAGACTGCAAAATAATAATAAGAGTTAATGTTAGTTTTTTCAGTTATGCTCATAACTAATTATTTTGCTTTATGATTGCTACCTGTTGTTTTGATGAGCAATTTTGTTAGCAATTTGTTCTATAGTTGCTTTGCTTGCATTGTCCATTCTCTTTGAAGGTGATCTGATTATCTTCTGGGTATCTTCTTGTTGAGTATAGGTCAAGCTGTGGTTTATAAATATTTGTAAAGTTAAATGGAAAAAATATTAACTTAAACAACGGATAATGGTAAAATAATCTTATATTATATTTAATATATATACATGTATTCTTACCATTGTCGGATTTCATCTGCTTCATATGTTATGGGATTGATCATCACTATTGTCGTTCTTGTAGTTGATACTTGTAAAATTCCTAATTTGAGCAATTGCATTTTTATTATTATTAGATAACAATTGACTCGAATTTATATTTTATAGACTTACCTTGATATTTTGATGCCATTCCGTTTGATAAAGCAATGATAGGCTTTTCTTCTTTTATTTCATAAAGGGCTTCTCCTTTCTTTTCAGCTAAGTCTTCCCACAAGATCAATTTCAACTCTTCACCTCTAATTTTAAAATTTTAAGTATTGTTAAACAAAAATGCAATTATTTGATTTTATATATAGGGAAAACTGTAATTGAACATTAGTAAATAAATATATTACCTTTTGTCCATTAATAGAATTTCTCAAAATTTACCATTGAATGGTTTTGCGCTAATGACGAAACCAATAATATCTGTCATTAAAATAATTAACATTAGAATATGAATTATCAATTTAAAATAATGATTACAACATTTTATAAATTTAGTTGCTTACCGATTTGTTTGTTTTGGTCACAATGAGGAAGATCTTGAAAATCCATGAATTCATAGTTAATAACATCAAGAGGGATAGGGATTGATGATTCTTGCACCATGGTTGAGTTTGTCAGAATCAGTTCAATGTCGAGGTTAATATTCGAGTAATTTGGATTTGGTTTCTTGGCAACTCCATTGGTAATAATATATGTGCATCCCTTTTCTAAGGTATCCTTGAGCTTTTGCACCGCTTGCTTGAAAATCATTGCTTGAACTTTTGTTCCCTGATATAATACATATAATATTAAATAATATTAAATATTCAGTAAAGGGAAAAATAATTATTAATGTAATGCTTTAATTAATACCTACATGTTGGCCAACTGTTATTTCTACATGTATGGCATTGCGTTCAAATCCTCGACAAACCATTCTAGTCTCATTGCATAATCCATTTGATGGATCTAGATTCCGCAGCAACATTATAGGGCAATTCTTCTTGAGTTCTAGTATATGTGGCGGCAATCCATTTGCCATCAATATATTTAGGAATTCTTCTTGGTAACAATTGTTTTCATCATCAGATGCGATATCAAAGCTCTTAAATATTGTGCCATTTCCGGGGAACAATGATATCATTCTATTATTCAACTCATCAACATATTCATTCTTGGTAGCCAGTATAGCACGATTTGTTATGTACTCAGGTAATGTTGCATTTTCTCGAAGTGAGGGGTAGACACTGCCAATCAAACGGTTAATGGAAGATTCATAGTTGTCATACTTAATTATCATCTCTTCTGGTAAAGATATCATATCATCATCTATTGTTGGCTCTTCTCCATTTCCTATTCGGAGTAAAAGTTTGCTGAATTCTAAATCTGAGCTAGCCCTCATATTTCTAGATAATTTCAGTCTTCTCATATAGTGCCATAAGTATGACCTTTCCACAGTTTTTGATCTTGTCCCTCGTGGTACTACAGGTAGTACTTGCGTAAAATCACCTCCAAAAACTATAACTTTACCACCAAATAGTTCATTGTTGTTCATTACATCCCTTAAGAATCGATCAACCATCTCTATTGCGCATCGTTTTGCCATTGGAGCTTCATCCCACAGAATAAGTCTTGCCCTTTTTATTAATTGAGCCTTGGGTTCTTGTTTTGAATAGTTGCTTTCACTTGATTCATGAACATCTATAGGGATACCAAATCGTGAATGAGCAGTACAACCTCCTGACATGATTGCAGCAGCAACCTCACATGTCGCAATTGCAAGTCCAATCATCCCACGTGATCGAACATTAGCTAGCAATGCTTTGTATAAATATGTTTTTCCTGTTCCTCCTGGTCCATCAACAAAAAATACCCCACTGGAATTTGAATCAACTTTTTTCTATAATTGCCTTAAAAGCCTCTTCTTGTTCTGGATTTAATTTTGATTGTGTCTCTATATCTTCCAATGTGACTTTAATGGATAATTCATCTACAATCTCCTTTGGCAATGTCGAATCATGTTCCAAACTTATCTCCTTTAATGTAGGTAAATCATAGTCCTTAACACTTTTCCCCATACTTTCTAAATAAAAATTAATACTCTTGAGTGCTAGTGCTAATACCTCCTCTGCGCTTGAATTTCGATGGGTTCTTTTATAGTCTTCAGATAATGCATCACAATAGAGATCCCATAACTTCCTTACATCTTCAGGCTGATAATAAATTAAATAAAAAATATAAACGTTAATAAAAAATGTCTTAAATTAATATAAACATAAACAAAAATATTCGGGGAACAACGCAGTTGGTTTAGAACTCTTGCTGCATCTTAATCTTAATATTTATAAATTAAAAAGGCATTTGACAAAATATAGGCTATACGGAAAAAATGGATTTAAAAGATGTAAAAGTGAGGATAGTAAATTCTACTAAATTTAGTTTTTTAGTGACTTAATTTGAAAATTACCTGACAATACACCAAAATAGTAGCGAATAGTCTGCGTAACTACAATGGCACTTTAAACATAACTGCTTCACTTAGACACGCTGATATACTCTCGTCAGATTCAAGAAGTCCTCTCTTTTGTGCTGATTGTTTGAATGTTTTGCATATAACTTCATTTACTGTCAATAAATCTTCAAAAGATTTTGGCCCTCTAACATGATTCAATAATAACCTTAGAAAATACCTTTCTCCTTCTTTTGGATTTGCAGTATTTACACGGCCAATCACACCCCTCGTTGATTCTCTTTTCTTCCATGCTTTTTCTTTAGATTGCCAGACAAAATGTACAGGAAATTCCCTCTAGTAAAAATATAAGAAATAATTATGTGAAAGATATCATATTGGAACATTAATTAATGTACTATATCTACAAATATAAATAAATAATATAATATATATATACTAATAGTGACATTGGAAAATAAATAAGCAAAGAAATAAAATTTTAAGAATAAAGTTTTTTTCTTGCCTGTATAAATATTGTCGTGCATTTGGATTCTCAGAACATGTTGTAAAGAATTCTGTAAGCATTGTCTTCGATACATGCTCCCAAAGTACCACTTCTTGCAAATTTTGATTTTCCCAATAATAGACAGTCTGTTTATTAGGCAAATGTAATTGCTAATTTATCACCAGAGGATTCATCTCATTTAAATTGAATTCATATATCCTCCATGCAGCTTCTTATGGAGAGACAAATCTCCTATCTTGAAATTGTTCTATCTCATCAACCAAAGGGTCAATAGTGTTTTGACCCCCTGAACTATCGCGAAAAACAAGACACCTCCCTGAACTAAAAAAATTCAAAAGGAGGTCCTTGAACTTTTGGTCAATGCAATGCAGGCCCCTACCGTCAGTCAAACTAACTTTCCGTCCCTTTTTACCTTCTCCAGCCAGTTTCTCATTTCCTTCACAACCGGTTACCTGCAAAATTAAATTACGAAGTGATAGGCGTAAATATAAAAGGAAAAACACAATAAACAAAAGTCAATCCGGATTTGAAAAACTCTCCTTGATCAACAGTGCAGCAGCAAGGTTGGAGAAGATTAACCATTTGCGTTGGAGAATTTTGTGTGGTGGAAGGAGTGCGTTTGACCCGCAGCTTTTTATCCTTTTATTTGAGAGTGGTGATTTTGCGAGGTGGAAAGTTAAAGGTCTGTACTGTTCCTGTCGGTGGGTGGGAGGCGACAAAGGACGATAGGACCACCTTGTCGAGCTGTTCCAACTTCTCCACCAGTTCTTGTCGTTTGTAGTAGCGTGCTGTCGCTCTCAGAAACAAGGTCAGTGACTTTTCTCGTTTACTTCTCCACCAGTTATTATATTGTGGGTAATGCTTAGGGTTTGAATAAAGAAATACGGAATGTGCCAGAATGGAATAAAGAAATATGCGATTAGGGTTTGAATAATCTGTAGGATTGTCGTTTACTGTTTGTGCTGTTAATATTAATTTGGTGCCCTTCCATGACAGAATGTTGTTGAATGTGAAAGTTTTCATGGGTGGAGTATGGGTATTTGGTCCAAAGTTACGTTACTTAGATGCAGTGCAAGTTTGTTTGCAAAAAGAGCATCAGAAGCTTTCAATTGTAGACGTTCATAACATAGTGGAGGAAAAAGGATATGCTCATAATGCATTGCATTATGATGTTAAATATCCATGGGAAGAAATGGAGGAAGGTATTAGGCCATTGAGGAAGGAAAAACACATGAAGAGAATCATAAATAAGATGTTAGTAGATGGCGAGGATACAGTGGAAGTGTATGTGGAACATGGAGTCCACACCCCCATATTTGTTCATAATGTTGATAGTAGTGGTGATGAGGAAATGGAAGACGTGTCAGAATGTTATAGCACTGAGCTTACGTGTCCTCCCTTGATGCTTACCTTCGATGATATAGACCACAGTGAACCCGCAGATGAGAGTGATGAGAGGGTGGAAGCTGATGTACATGATGCAGATGAGAGGGTGATAGCTGATGTACATGATGCAGATGAGAGGGTGGAAGGTGATGGACATGATGCAGATGAGAGGGTGGTAGCTGATGTACATGATGCAGATGAGAGGGTGGTAGCTGATGTACATGATGCAGATGAGAGGGTGGAAACTGATGGACATCATGCAGATGAGAGGGTGGAAGCTGATGGACATCATGCAGATGAGTGGGTGGAAGCTGATGGAGTTGACAGTGGTGAGAGGTTTGAAAGGATGGAAGCTGATGCAGTTGAGAGTAGTGAGAGGGGTGGAAGGATGGAATCTGATGCATTTGAGAGGGAAGAAAATGATCATCCTCAGTTTGATCATGATGCAGATGATGAAGGTGGATATGACAGCCATGGTGATTATGCATACAGTTGGGAAGCCAATAGTGAAAGCAGTGGTGATGAACTTAGTGATTTTGTAGATTCAGAAGATGGGTCTGAAGAGGACCTTTTTGGTGATGGGACTGAGGATGCAGGTGTAGAGTTTGAGGATTTCAATTTAGGGGGTGAGCAATGCAGAAGTGACAGGGTGAATAGGCCACCAGCTAGAAGTTCTGGTCCCAATGTGCCTGATGTGGAGACTGACTACGAGGACAGTGACGTGTTAGACACTCCCCCATGTTCAGACAGTGAGGAAGAAAGTGCTAGGCAGAGGTATAAGTACTCAGAATTCAACGAGAGTACAGATTTGAATGGGGAAATTAAGTTGGAGGTTGGGATGAGGTTTGCTACTCATGTTGTTTTCAGGAAGGCTTTGATGGCTTACTCTCTGCAAGAGGGACATGATTTTAGGTATGTGAGGAATGAAAGAAGAAGGATCACTGCCCATTGCAAGAATGAATGTGGATGGAGAATACATGCATCTCCATCCGCAGATAGGTCTTGCTTTCAGATTAAAACATTCAAAAGGATTCATTACTGTGGCAGGGATGTTGAACACCGCCGAGCGAGTAGCACATGGGTAGCACATGCCTATTTGCCAGATTTCAGGGATAATTTGGACACTGATTTGGAGATCCTTGGGAATAGGATCAGAAGGGAGAAGTTCATATCAGTCTCATACTACAAGCTTGTTAGGGCAAAGAAAATAGCACAAGCTATTATTGAGGGAGAGCATGGGGAGCAGTATAAATTGTTGTGGAACTATGCTGAGGCAGTCAGGACGTCTAATCCTGGTAGCACAGTTAAGATTACTGCTCCAGATGGATTTTTCCAACGGTTGTACATGTGTCTAGCAGCTTGCAAGCGTGGATTTTTGAAAGGTTGTAGGCCGTTTATTGGCATTGATAGATGTCATTTAAAGGGGACATATAAGGGCCACCTACTGTCAGCCATTGGAAAGGATGCAAATGGTAACATCTTTCCTATAGCTTGGGCTGTTGTGGACTCAGAAAATAAGGAGAACTGGTACTGGTTTTTGGAGAGATTACAAGAGGACATTGGGGACTTGGACGAATGGTGCTTTATGTCAGACAGGCAAAAGGTCATTTTATAGTACTTATTTTATCATTTATATTACTTTCTTTATCATGTTATCCAATAGAGTAACCTGTGGTCTCACTTGCAGGGTTTGCAAAGCTTATTTGACACTGTTTTTAAGGAAGTTGACCATAGGTATTGTGTGAGGCACATATGGGAGAATTTCAAAGGGCAGTTTGGTGGGGGCAAGTTCATGAAAGACCATATATGGGATGCAGTAAGAGCATACACAGAGGGAAAGTTTAAGATTCATATGGAGCTGATCAAAGCCCAGAATCCAGCTGCACATGATTGGCTGAAGAGAATACATCCTCAGAGATGGTCACGACATGCGTTTAAGAGTTGGGTGATGTGTGATCTTCTTCTCAATAATCTCTGTGAGAGTTTCAATTCTTACATAAGGTAATCAGCCATGTTAATCACTGTATTAAAATTTTCTTTTAAAACCAATGGTAACTTTACTTTTTATGTTGTAGGGTTGCAAGGAAAAAACCAATATTAACTTGTCTGGAGGTTATTCGAAGGTTACTGATGAAGAGGTTCTACATTAAGTATCAAGGGATGCAGTTGTATAATGGAACAATATGTCCCAAATGGTTCAACAGGCTGGAAAAGTGTATCCAAGACAGCCAGTCATACATAGTGTATCCTCACTCCCAGATGCAAAAGTTTGAGGTTGAGCACATTACTGGTGAAAGAGGCACGTGTGACCTGCAGCTGAAGACTTGCACTTGCAGAAAGTGGGACTTAACTGGACTGCCTTGTAGACATGCAGCTGCAGCCTATTTATTCATGAGGAAAAATCCCCATGACTTTGTCCATGTTGCGTATCGCAAGAGTGTATTCCTTGATTCTTACTGTGATGGCATTCTTCCTGTCCCAGACAAAAGTGAATGGCCAGAAGTGGAAGGGCTTTATGAAATTAAACCTCCGCAAGTGATGCCACAGTGTGGGAGACCAAGGACTAAGAGAAGGAGAGAAGCAGGAGAAGCTGGTCCCCCCAACCCAAACAGACTTAGCAGGAGTGGGGTTGTAATGAATTGTAGAAATTGCAGAGCAAGAGGTCACAATACAAGGACTTGTCCACAACCTATGAGGGCTGACCTACCACCATTAAGGAAGAGAAGAAGACAAGAACCACCCCCAGGCCCCACTGATGCACCAACTCCCAATGCACATGCTAATGATGGTGACACTACACAGGCACCAACACCCAATGAACCTGATGCTGGACTGCAGGTAATTATTGTGTGAGTGATTTCCGTAACAGTGGTATATGTGTACTGTCATTAAAATTTTATTATCTTTCCTATAGGAAAATGAAGGGATTGCAAGTGCAGATGTGAGTGTGGATGTTACAAGTACTCCAATGACTACTAGGGCAAGGGCAAGGGCAAGTGGATCTGCAAGGGCAAGGTCAAGTTCAAGTGGAAGTGCAAGTGCTACTGGTGACAGTGCAAGTGCAAGTGCTCAGGCAAGTGCAAGTGCAAGTTCTCCTGCTCGAGCAAGTGCAAGTGCTACACAGGCAAGTGCTTGTGCACGTGGATCTGCACAAGGATGTGCAACTGCACAGGCATCTGCAAGTGCACAGGCATCTGCAAGTTCACAAGGATGTGCAAGTGCACAGACATCTTCAAGTGCAACTGCAACTGCAAGTATGCCAACCTCTACGGTTACTCCAACTATACCAAGGAGTCCATTGGTCATCTCTTCCCCATTACAAGCTGGTAGCATTGCTGGTCAGACATCCAGGAAAACGACAAAGAAGAAGATATGGAGACCACCAGGACTGACTGCCAATTTCCTCCCTCCAAGGCCAGTAACAAGATCAAGTGCAGGTGGAAGTGTTCAACAACGGACTACATCAAATCCTTTGCCACAGAATCACATTCCTACAAGGAAGTGGATACCTTGATTCAAATGTTGAGGAACAATTTGTGTAATCTTGTTTATTGTGTGTAATGCTACTGATTGTGGTGCTATGTGTAATGCCACTGATTTAGGTATATTTTGGGTAATGCTACTGATAGTGGGGTAGTATGTGTATTGCTACTGATGTAGGTACTATTTTAGGCTTTTGCTGCATATTTATTTAAGGAGAAATTATGGAATTATGGTTGGAAATTATGGTGTAACTATCTGAAAATTATGCAGTTTATATTTGGTTCATTTCAATGTATTTTAGGCGTTTTGGTGTGGCTGTTGGAATTTATGGTGCAAGTATTTGGTTCATTTCAAGGTCTTTTTGCCTTTGAAGCATATCTGGGAATTATGCTGCCAATATTTTAGGCTTACCAGCCAATTTCAATTATCTGGGAATTATGCAATTGGGAAGTCCTGCAAGTGCAACAAGAATTACACTAAGAAACAACCATTGTTTAACCACAAGCAAGAAGATCAAAATGACAAACAGCAAATTGCCAATACCAAACCAAACTTCATTCAAATTAGTCAACCATTGTTTTACCACAAACACATTTAACACAAACATAATAAACACAACCATAATAAACTGAAACATAAAAAGCCATTGTTCAAGGCAATTAAAGTATTCCAGCCCATCCAGGGCAACACAAAACAAACATGAACATAAACTTAATCAAACTTGGCAGAGACCTGACCCTCGTCATCACCATCACACTTCTCCCTCTTCCTCTTCCTCTCCGGCATATCCCTCACCTCCCCATGGTACGCATCGCAAGCATCGAGCGCCTTCTACGCCACCGATATCTCCATATCCGCTATGCTCAGCCACTGTTCCAGCAGCGTGATGGCGACCTTGATGCTCCCCAGGACTTTGCCAATGTGCTCCATACACTCCCTCACTGCCTTAGTGGAGAACCAATTCTGCAGCCTTGCCTGCTCCTGCAAGTAAAAAAGGTGATGGTTCCTCAAGCGCTTCAGGTCGTCTTCAACGTGCCGCTTCTTGAAGTGACAGATGGTCCCTGCCTCGCCGGAGTTATTGATGGCCGTAAGAGACTCCTCAACAAACTTCTCCTTCAGCGCCATGTTCATCATGTTGAAGACACGAGAGAGTTAGAAAAAAACAAATGAAAGTGATAAAGAAAAGAAAACAAGTCAGGAATAGGCAAATTAAATTGATGGAGAATGAGGAGTAATACAGGGAATTTATAGGAGGGATTGGTGTCCTTTGGCAATCAACGGATGCCTGGGGAGTTGCAGATTCCTCGTTTCCCAACCGTTGCTGTGACACCGTTTGGTTTTCCAAGCCATGCGTCTGTAGGTAATGATAACTGCTAGTCTGCTACCCAATAATAACCAAAAAATACAAACAATAAAAGAAACAATTCGCACAATTAACGAAAACTCCAAACTTTAATTAAAGTCGATTCCAATCCATTCAATGTACAAACCAAACATCAAACCCTAAACTAGATAGCCCAACTAAAAACCCTAGAAATTACGAAAAAACTAAGAACCCTAGAAGTTGCAAACCGGATTAAAATCCTACATTTTACAATAACAACCATAGGCAACGGCAAGGAGAAGCACGCCGACAACAAAAAGACATAGGACATTAGATGAAAATTTATATCCTTTCGCCGGTTCTTCTGCTTTGCGACATGTGGCAGCAACAACCACCTCCTTCAATCGCGTGTAGAGAATATCACTTTCTTCCCTCAAAGCTTCGACAATTTCTTCCTTAAGATGACCCCAATCGTTCATTTCATCCCGCGGGGCATATCCTTGCGCATTGCACCAAGCAAAGAACCGACACTCACCATACCCACACTTATAATACAACCTACCTGGGTTAGAGCTCGATTCCGAAACCCTAATCACAGCTCTAACCCCACACTTGCAATTTCGGTTCTTGTACCGTAGGTTCAATGGCTCGACGGGACCAGGGCCAGAACTCCCAGACTCCGTCAATGTCCGATAGCCGTCAGAGGACCTGGGAGACGACATGAAGATGGAGGAGGGATTTTGAGGGAGAAATTTCTAGGGTTCCACCGAAACAAACGAAAATTTTAACACGTTTAAAAGGAAAGAAAATGAATTTCGCTTTTAATACTTAGGATTTTAATTTTTTTTCTTAATATTCGTAGCCGGTTGTGAAGGAAATGGGAAACTGGCTGGAGAAGGTAAAAAGGGACGGAAAGTTAGTTTGACTGACGGTAGGGGCCTGCATTGCATTGACCAAAAGTTCAGGGACCTCCTTTTGAATTTTTTTAGTTCAGGGAGGTGTCTTGTTTTTCGCGATAGTTCAGGGGGTCAAAACACTATTGACCCTCAACCAAATTATTCCAATCATTTGATGCAATGTATACAAATATTTTGTCATGCCCTTTGTATATGTACTTATAAAGATATTTCACTGATTTAATGTTGGAGCAGATCTCAACATTTATGTGGCAACCATATCTTGTAAGCAAGTAAGAGTTATACGGCACTACCCATCGGTTATCAAGCTCTTTGTTCTTCTTAATTGTTTTTCGCCCATTGTCTCTTCTTTGATATATTGGATAACCATCTTTTCCAGCCACAGTTGTAGAAGAAAAACCTCGTAGATAGTGAAATCTGCATTTTCCATTTTCCATACAACCACATTTTTTATTACTTTCTCCACATGGACCATGCATCATATGTTTGGTCACTAATTGAAAAAGTAAAGGTTCTTCATCCTCATCTGGTATTTCAGCACAAATAAATTTATCAAATTGATCAGAACAAACAATTTTGAAACCTTCTTCGAGTATGACTAACATATGAACGTGTGGCATTCCCCTTTTCTGAAATTCAATAACATGAACATGTGCAGCTACTTTTCCAAATACTTATTTCTTGATAACTTGATCTTTGAGATCTTGAACTTTTGCTCGAAAGACCCTTGTAACTAAATCAGGACGGTCTTGTGCAAGTTCCCCTTCTGTAAGCTGATCTTGAATCTCTTTCCAATCTGGATTACATGTCATAGTAATAAACAAATCAAGCTTCCCAAAATGTTGGACCAATGATATCGAATCAAGATATCGTCGTCGCATATCTCGTGGCCCTCCAACAAAAGAGGCAGGAAGGATTAACCTTTTTCCCACTTCACTTCCTCTAGTTTCTCCTGACATGACACTATCAGCAATACCTTGGTACAATTCAGATCGGATTTTTGCTTGCTGATGATGGAAGAAATCAAGTCTGGTAGTCTCCAATTTAATGTACATGTCTACAACATATTGTTGGAATAGTCTACCAGATAGTAAAAGTATCGATTGTATGAAAGCTCTAATTTGAAGTTTGTAACAATAGTACTCTCTACACGATACTTTTGATATTGTAGGTCTATGCACACCTATATGTTAAAAAAATCATGTGAAAATTTTAAAAGACACATGAAAAAAAATAGAGCTAAAAATTAAAATAATATCGTATTAATTAAAAGCTTACCTTCTGTTTCTTGATCAAAAATATTTTCTGCAGAGGTAAATGTCAGAATAGTTGAAAAGTCTTCTGTAGTTGTTGTATTAGTATTGGAAGACCTTCTGCATTGTTTGTAAATATTCTGATGCCAACCAACTTCTCCTTTAGGGCATAAAAGTGGGTATTGGAGAGGATCATAACAACTAAAGTAATGTTTAATTCTATGGCTCTGTCCCGAATGTGCATGAACAACTATATCTCTTTCAAATGGAACATTAGAATTATTTCCTTCAATCCATATAGCAGCAACTTGATCAACAGAAGGTGAGTTATAAACTCTTTGATCAATATTAACACTTGTGTTGATATGGATTTGTAAATCGTCAAGTGAGGAAATATCTTTGAAGCCTTTCAAAAATTTAGCATATGGGTTGTTTTCCAAAATCTTCATCAATTTCTTCATAATGCTTTCATCCAAGTTAGCATTCTCCATAATTCTCATCCTATTGTGTAGCTCATTATCAGTATCATAAAAATAAAGTTGAAAATACACTGGATTATTCTCTGCAGGCACCAATCCGGGAAGGTTGTGGTATGCCTGACCTTGAGCTTTAAAGGTATAAACTCCTTTCCTCGATGAAGCAAGTTCTTTGTCATACTTTACACCAAATTATGTAAACCCAAATATACTATTATATTTTCTAATCTTTCTACGAAACTCTTTCGCTTCTTCTGATTGTGACGTATAAAGTTCTAGCAAATCATTATCATAATGTGTATGCGTCAATTTAACTTGTCCATTTTGACAACAAAATGTTGGTGGCTCGAACTGAAATCTTTTTGCACCACAATAGTTACAACTGGGAACATCCTTTAACGTATGTAGAGGTGAAAGAGATGGTTCAACTTCTATATGTCC
Source organism: Viola odorata (assembly GCA_963691705.1). Taxonomy (NCBI): domain Eukaryota; kingdom Viridiplantae; phylum Streptophyta; class Magnoliopsida; order Malpighiales; family Violaceae; genus Viola; species Viola odorata. The sequence goes on along the minus strand of OY829546.1, from coordinate 51,445,634 downwards.
TACATATTAAAACAAATAAAAAATTTATTATATAGTTTAGTATTAGTCACTCCGAATTAAAACAAATAAAAGATTTATTATATAGTCTAGTATTAGTCACTCAGAATAATTTTAAACATTGAATCAAATGATTAATTAAATTATTAATTAATCACATAAAATATTTGACACCATCAAATCAAACATTGAATCAAATTATTAATTTTAAAATATTAAATAATCACATACCTTGATATTCATAAAGAAATGATTGAGCTTTAAGCAACCAATTTCGTTCTCTTCTTTTAACATATGGAACCATCAAACCATTGGTCGCTTTTCTTTTGTTTGTAGACATTTTCCTACAATTGAAATAAATTTAAAACATGAATTTGCAAGTAAGTGGTAATTTAAGTAATTTATTAAATAGTGTATGAAATTGTATAAATATACATATATGGATCGAACTAAATAAATACAATATGAATCTATTGTGCTTAAAGGAAAAGGTTGAAATAGCACGAAAATACAAAATCGGGTGGAATGATGTTATTTTCAACGCATGTTGCACCATTTGGGTGTTGATGAACATAGAATTAAGTTTCAAACGTAAAGCAAAAACCAGAAATAAATACATGAAATCAAACAGTTCATGAGATGATTTCGTTAAATCATTTATACCTCTATGCTTTTTGGCAATTCTTTGCAATGAAGCTGTGCAACGTTGAAAAAGTTGATCAAGACTTTCTCCACCACCCTGCGCACACACACAATCATCAGGATACGCAAATAACTAATTTAAGTTAGATGGCAGGTTCCACCTTTATTATAAGGTAAATCAGAAAAAAATAATGATGATGGTTCAAACAATTTTGACAATCATAAATACATACACATATAGACCGAGCTAAATAAATACATATATATAGGACTCAAATTAATTAAATATAGGATTTATATAATAAATATATAATTCATACCATAGGATCTATTGTGCTTAAAGGAAAAAGTTGAAAGCATAGCGATAAAAAGTACTTTCGACTTAGTTTATTTCAGTTACCAAAGTTGTTATAATAGACAAACTCAATCCCTTGACAATAAAAATGAATCCAAACGATGCAATCATTACCCATAACATGCGCATTTAAAACATAAAAAAGAAGAAGGTTGAGTGTTGACAGTAAAATAAGTTACTAACCTTGAAATCGAACAAAACCTTGGGCTGAATAGATCACTCAACCTTTACATAGCTGCATAGTTGTCGACTATTGACAGAGATGAGAATGTATCAAGCTCATTCTTTGTGACTTTAATAAGTACTCAAATTAATTAAATATAAGATTTATATAATAAATATATAATTCATACCACAACTCGATTGATAATTGGAGGAATTGCCAAGCAAGCTGCTACCAAAAACACGATGGATCTGTGAAGATGAAAACACAATTAGCATGTTAAATATATTACTAAAAAGCTATTCGTGACATATAGATCTATTTCAATTGAAGAAATTAATTATTCAACCAGCTTAAAGAAATATGAAGAAACCTTTGAAGAAATTAATATTAGTAATTTAAAGAAATAAAGATGAAACCAATTAAGCTTAATTAGATGAAAGTGAAACAGAGGGAGTGCATGTTTCTAATTAATGAAGTAATCGAAGAATAAAGAAATATTTATTGGTTTAATTACCTTGTACTTTATTGGTGGTTCTGTACAGTTCTCTTCTAGAGCTGCTGCTGCTGCTACAACGACTTCTTTAAAGGCATCTTGTGATTTTGGTTCTGCCAAGCTCATTCTTTGTGACTTTAATAAGTACTCAAATTAATTAAATATAAGATTTATATAATAAATATATAATTCATACCACAACTCGATTGATAATTGGAGGAATTGTCAAGCAAGCTGCTATAAAAAACACGACGAATCTGTGAAGATGAAAACACAATTAGCATGTTAAATATATTACTAAAAAGCTATTCGTGACATATAGATCTATTTCAATTGAAGAAATTAATTATTCAACCAGCTTAAAGAAATATGAAGAAACCTTTGAAGAAATTAATATTAGTAATTTAAAGAAATAAAGATGAAACCAATTAAAATTAATTAGATGAAAGTGAAACAGAGGGAGTGCATGTTTCTAATTAATGAAGTAATCGAAGAATAAAGAAATATTTATTGGTTTAATTACCTTGTACTTTATTGGTGGTTCTGTACAGTTCTCTTCTAGAGCTGCTACTGCTGCTACAACGACTTCTTTAAAGGGATCTTGTGATTTTGGTTCTGCTATTTTAACATCAACGCTATTTCTACAATTGGAAGGTGGAAGAAGAAGGTCGTGAAATTTAGGTTTTAATAGGGTTAATTAATTAAAAAACACAACGAATCTGTGAAGATGAAAACACAATTAGCATGTTAAATATATTACTAAAAAGCTATTCGTGACATATAGATCTATTTCAATTGAAGAAATTAATTATTCAACCAGCTTAAAGAAATATGAAGAAACCTTTGAAGAAATTAATATTAGTAATTTAAAGAAATAAAGATGAAACCAATTAAAATTAATTAGATGAAAGTGAAACAGAGGGAGTGCATGTTTCTAATTAATGAAGTAATCGAAGAATAAAGCAATATTTATTGGGTCAATTACCTTGTACTTTATTGGTGGTTCTGTACAGTTCTCTTCTAGAGCTGCTGCTGCTGCTACAACGACTTCTTTAAAGGGATCTTGTGATTTTGGTTCTGCTATTTTAACATCAACGCTATTTCTACAATTGGAAGGTGGAAGAAGAAGGTCGTGAAATTTAGGGTTTAATAGGGTTAATTAATTAAAAAACACAACGAATCTGTGAAGATGAAAACACAATTAGCATGTTAAATATATTACTAAAAAGTTATTCGTGACATATAGATCTATTTCAATTGAAGAAATTAATTATTCAACCAGCTTAAAGAAATATGAAGAAACCTTTGAAGAAATTAATATTAGTAATTTAAAGAAATAAAGATGAAACCAATTAAAATTAATTAGATGAAAGTGAAACAGAGGGAGTGCATGTTTCTAATTAATGAAGTAATCGAAGAATAAAGAAATATTTATTGGTTTAATTACCTTGTACTTTAGTGGTGGTTCTGTACAATTCTCTTCTAGAGCTGCTGCTGCTGCTACAACGACTTCTTTAAAGGGATCTTGTGATTTTGGTTCTGCTATTTTAACATCAACGCTATTTCTACAATTGGAAGGTGGAAGAAGAAGGTCGTGAAATTTAGGGTTTAATAGGGTTAATTAATTAAATAAGTGATTGAGTAATAGATTTATTCAATTTTAATAGGTAAGTTAATTAATTAAATAAGTAGTTGAATAATAGATTTATTCAATTTTAATAAGTAGGTAATTTTAAAAATTAAAAGACTATTACACTCTTAAATTTTTTAATAATTAAAGGGTATGATAGTAATTTAAGGAAATAAACTCTTTCGTGCTTTTTATATAGTATAGATTTCTTGCAGCTCTTGTTTATGGTTCTTGTTACAAATATATATGTAATTTTATATACAAATATATAATTATCGTTGTAATTTTTATCTATAAAATGCATATTTGCTCATCGGGTAACTAGTACTCGTCATTGATACATCCAAATGTTCCTCCACTGATGGAACGAATCCTTCTTCGAGCTACTTTGCTTCAACAAGGTAGCACCGGGCCGATGTCTTCCTCTAGCAGATACAAGATTTCATTAATAATCAGAAATCAAGTTTTTACTAACCTTATTTACCAATCATGTCTGTGTAATTAGATATTAATTTGCTACTACCTCCATTCCACAAAAGTGGTCGTAAAAGTCTAGCGAAGCCACATTATTACTAAAAAAATTGCCCTAGATTGCCGGCAATTTTCATCGGAAACAAAGCCATTTTCGTTAGAAATGGCAATTTTTTACGGAATTTCGAACGAAATATGCTGTCGAAAAATAGGTCGTAGAACCATATTTTTCGATCGAAAACATGGACAGGGATACCTTTCGAGAGAAATTTGACAAACTTTACAATTTAAATAATTTTCGATATGAGTATCTGTCGAAACGTTAGCGACGCCCTTGTGCATCATAATATGTTTTTTTCAACCGAGTGTCCGAATTTTCTTTTTTAGAGGAGAGTATTATTTTTTGTAAATAAATGAGTAATTTCGTCGCTAAGGTTTCAAGGGAACCGTTCCTTAGCGAATATCTCATTTATCCACCTCCCCTTGCAAGCCAGGTGCCGCGTCCTTTGTCCACATATCCTTGCAAGCTTTAAATTTTTTTTGCACTTATTATTCTGCAATTGTGACAGGGTGACCTATCTCCAACACCACATTCGCATATTCAAATTCAACAGCAACAGCCTTGCAACAAACTTATTGTCGTGGTCGATCTATGAGCTAACCGGTGTAGTTATACTCCTGCACAACGGCTGCCTTAAATTAAATAGACTGGAAATCAAATTTGCTATGCAAAAACAGCCAGGCCAAAGAGCTAGTAGCATTTAACATCCAATCAGCTAAGCCTAAGCATATATTTCATTACAATTTTATTGCAAATGATTAGTCCAAGTGATAACAAGCCACAAGAAAAATGTTTGTCCCGGATTTTACTTCCAAAGCATGCACATCAGAATCACATTCCTGTGACTTGTTATGGAAACAGCAGAGGATTGCACTGCACAGCAATTAATTCCAAATCAGTTTTCCTCCGAAGCGAACCACCAACATTTTCCTGCATGTCTATACTCTCTACCTCCATTCCATCCGGCAGCTTCCAATCAAAATAGTACAGCAGATTTGCAAGTACAAGCTCAACATTAGTTGTACCAAAATTTATACCAGGACACATCCTCCTTCCAGCACCAAAAGGTATGAGCTCAAAATTAGTTCCTTTGTAATCAATTCCATTGTCAAGGAATCTCTCTGGATTGAATCTCTCTGCCTCATTCCAGTAATTTGGGTCTCGCCCGATTGCCCAAGCATTAACAAGAACTCGGGTTTTTGCGGGTATTTGGTATCCACTAAGCAGGCATCCTTCTGTACACTCCCTAGGAACCAACAATGGAACGGGAGGGTAGAGTCTTAAAGTTTCTTTGATGACCATTTTCAGGTAGTTTAGTTCACCAAGCCTTTCTCCTTCAACATTTGCTTTTCTACCAAAAGCTTGCCTCACTTCTGCTTGTGCTTTTTCCATCACTTCAGGGTGCCTCAGTAGCTCCGACATTGCCCAATCTAAGAGTGTACTTGCAGTTTCACTCCCTCCAAGAAAAATGTCCTGAAACAAACGAAAATCACAATGATCTTCTCTCTAAAGAAAATGATGAACCCTAAGCTCGCAGTTCAGTAGTACCAGCAGGGTTCGAGTCCTACTTCTGCATATATATAAAAAATTAGAAAAAGTACCAGAATCACTGCTTTTATGCTGTCGGTTGCTAAGGGGAAGTCAAGCTTGCTCTGTTCCTGAACATCCAAAAGAACATCTACGAGATCAACTACTTCAAGCTTATTACCATTCTTGGCCATAATTCTGCGATTTCTATGCTCATTGATGATGTTTTCAAGCATTCTATCTGCTTCTTGATGCAATTTTTCCATTCTTGACCCAACCCCGCTTACCTTCTCAAGTAATTTAATGGATGGGAATAAATCTGCCAAAGTAAGACCCGATATCACCTCTGAAACGCCCTCTACTATTTCAATGAATGCTGCTTCTTCCTCTTTCGGTACCTTGCCAAACGCTGTCTTGGAGATGATGCCATAGTTTAAGGAAAACAGCATCCTACTAAGGTTGACTGGTGATGGCGCGCATGAAGAGATGTTTTTTATCAGATTTGACACTGCTTCTTGCCTGATTGATGCAAAAGATTGCACGCGTTTAGCACTTAGCAGTTCCAGCATGCAAATCTTGCGCAACTGTCTCCAATAGTCTCCATACGGTGCAAACGAAACATCTCTGGAATCATAGAAGATGATTCTTGCTGGAAGGATAGATGGGCGATTAGCGAACGAGATGTCATGAGTTTTCATCACTTCTTTAGCAGCTTCCGGGGAAGAAACGATTATGTGATGAACTTGACCAAGCTTAAGATGCATGAGAGGTCCATATTTGTTGGCTAAGTCTCTTAGGCGACGTTGGGGCGAAGAGCCTGATAACTGGTGAATGTTTCCTATTATTGGTAGCTTCCATGGCCCCGGTGGATAAGATGGATTTGAGATTTTTGTTTTTGATTTCCTGGTAATTAGAATTACCATGAATAGGAAGAGGAGGAATGGGAAAAGAAAGGAGGAGAATAAATTCTGGAGGTCCATTCTTATGTGTTTAGTATGTTCCTTCTTAATGTTCAATCTCACGAGCATGTCTTTTTATTGAGTTTTTAGTCAATGCCTGTACAGAATTCAGTCTGTCTTCTAGTCTAAGTTCTTCTGGCCAAGATTTACGATGTGAAGATCAAAATTGATGACAAAATCTAAAACACATGTCATTATTAGGTTCAATCTATTGTGTTTATCAAAAAAACAAGCAGTAACGATATGAGAGCCGAGAGTGAAAACCCAATCAACAATTTTGTATTTCATAACTTCATTCTATTTCGATAATTTCAAAGAAATTGTTGTAAATTAATAAGGGAAGATGACACCATGTGGTTGGAATTTTTGAACCGGCTCTTATGGTTGAGACAGTTTCTTACTTTGGTTTTGACAATGCTGTCCATGTTAAGACAACAATCTCACGGCCTGTTTGTAACCTGACATTTGAGCGCACGTTTCTTTGCATTCCTCATTTTTGGTGCCTGCTTACCAAACGTATGTGTGTGTCCAATGAACTTACAAATTATTTCCCTACTTTATGTTTTCGAAAATTTATTATCTAAATTTGTGAGATAGTCTCAACTTTTTCCCTTATTTTGTCAATTAAATAATGACATTATTAAGAGGGATCTTCTACCCTCTTCTTCGTGAATTCAATATCCTATGATCACGCCACAAAAATAAAAATAAAAAAAAACAAAAAGGAAAAAGAGAAAATAAGGTTTAGAAATCAACAAAAGGATAAGTGACAGCATCCAACACAAACTGGCATTAGCATTATACAGGATACGATCGAATCCGGGACAAATGAAAAGAGAACAGTGTTACAAAGCTGATTAAGATAAGGCTATATCACAAAAATTGGGGGTGGCAAGGAAAATTAAACCAAATCAAATTGAATTAAATTGAATTGAATTGCATCGAAATTGAGAAAGAGGGCCAAAGGTACGAAACCAAATTTATCAAAAAAAAACGGGGGAGGGGGCGGAACAAATATTAACAATACAAATAATTACAATGTTTAAAAATATTTTTAAAAAAAGAAAAATTCAAACAAAAGCATTTAAATAGGTTCGGAAAGGAGAAAAAACCAAACCAAACCAAACTAAACCAAACAAAAATCTTTGTGTTATTATTCTAGTTTATTTAAGATTTTGAATTAATTTTTTTTAAAAAAAACTATTGTTTATAATATTTAATACTATTTAAATTTTATGAAATAGTTCAATACAAATAAATCATGAAAATGAGATTTGGAAATCAGGTGGCTTATTAAAAATATAGCTTCATGAATGATGATGGTGGGTTTTTTTTAATTGAATTTTGGTGACTTAATTTTGTTTTAAAGGACACGAAATTAAACATTGAGAAAATAGGTGTGACACGTCTTTTTTTTTTGGAATATCCTTTTTCATTCATTTTATTTTTCCTTTTTCATTGAGTATTGATAATTATTTTTTTAATACTTCACCCAATATTCAAATTCTAAACGTAAAAACTTATACGAAGCGAGATTTTTGTTCAAATTCACTAATCGAGCTTTTTATATGTAGTTGCGTTAAAATTTATGAGATTTTTTTTTTACAATCGTTCGAGATCTTGTAACCTAATATAATGACAGAATTAAATATTTTAAAGGAATTATCCTAACGCTCATAATCAGTTGGGTTGAGTATTGTTAATTAACAAAGATTAAAAACGGTTAACAAAAATAAAACAAAGATTAAAACATTAACTTGACTGACAAGTGACGATATTTTTTTTCCTTCTTCCAAACGCAGAAACAAGGAAAAAGAAAAGAGAATCTTCTAATCTACCTTTCTCTCATCTTAGACTTGCAGAGTATCTCCCATGGTGTCATCTCCCGCATCAAAGCCTGTCCTGTTCATTTCTTTCTTCCTCCTTTATACTCTGTCCACTCAAGCTTCTCTGGAATTACCATTTCACCCCAGAGATGTGCTCCCTTTGTTGCCCAGGCATGTTGCCTGGCCAATACTCAACCGCATATACAATCCTGTAGACCTAATGCCCACGTTTGTGGGCGCTGCCTCTGCTAAAAAATCACACTGTAGAGTGGAAAGGTTCTTGCTTTGGCAACAACACTGCTTGGTTGGAGTTCCATAACAAGACTGGCAGTGAATTTGGTGGTGGCACACTTCATATTAAGGTATAAAGGTTGTGTCTTTACTGTTGGTCCAGCTCATCTAGGAAAGAAACATGTTTTTTTTGTTGTTTTGAGTTGTTCACAGTGTTTTTGTTAAGAAAAAGAAGAAAAAGAAAAAGAAAAAGAAAAAAAATGTGAAAAGTGTGTGTTGTGATGCTTTTTCTTGTTTGGTGGACATGTGATGTTATGTGTAAATGCATGCATGAAATGTGAAACATGCCGACGGTGGGCACCCTATTTAATGATATGAACGCAGAGAGAGGGATTGTAAGAATTGCAACCAAGTGCAATTTGAGAAAATTACTGTTGAGTATCTTTTAGAGAAAAATATGCTGTATTTTTCTTGTTAGTGATTGTGAGAAAAATAATGAGTGAGGGTAATTATTTTTCTAAATTGTATTTCCGCAATCTAAATATGAGATTGAGTTGAGAGAGATTGTGAGAATCAATACTTTTTGGTATTGATGTGATTATAAACCTAATAATTTATTATTAGTGGAGATTGTTCGGAATTGGTCCCGTGGTTTTTCCTCATTTGAGGTTTTCTACGTAAATTCTCGGTATTGTGTGTTTGCTATATTTTTTTTATTCGATCTTGGGCGGGAGATTTTTTCCCAAGAGAATTCTAATCTTAGGTTACTTGAAAAGCACATGGGGGCTACCTTTGAACCTCGCCCTCAGCCCTGGGTTGCCAACATCAGTGTTGATGATATTCACTATGGGGATTTCCTTGCGCTATCAAAAATTCGTGGGAGGTGGGGTGGTTTTGAGACACTGGAGAAGTGGGTCACTGGATCTTATGCTGGTAACACTTCCGTTTTTTTGAGGGATTCTGAAGGAAAACTATGGGTCTGCGAATCAGGGCATGAAAATGAGAAGGTAAACATAATACTCCATTGCTTTTTAGGTTGAACAGTTAACTGATATTAATTGTTTACTTAGAAAAGAAGTGATGCAAATCTACTAGCATGTCAGTGAAAGTACCCTCCTGCCATGTTTAAGGATTAGTCCCATATTTTCCACTAATTTATGTGGGGGGCACTCTAATGTTGCTATTTCTTGGCTTCCACATTTTGCGTAAATACATGGTGGCATTTAGAAAAGCTCTGGCATAGTCTTGCAGATCCTGAAGATTTTGGTCCCTCCGTTAGTAATATATTTGGTTGGTTCTTTCCATTTTCTCCCTCTTGTATCGGGCCTTATCTTTACGAAGTTAACTATATGTCACGGGCCACAAAATGAGCCGCCTATTACTACAAGCAGCAAATTGAGCTGCCCTGGTTCTGCCTCTGCTCTTGCACTTCATTTTTATTTTTATTTATTAAAATTTGACCGATGAGTGAATCTTAACATTTGCCTTTGGATCTTGTCACCCTTGTTTTTCTTGGTTTTTTTTTTTTAAATAGGCAGAAGATTTTATTAAAGAACAGCCATGAAGGACATGACTCAAGACAACAGCTGCTGATATTGAACAGCAGCACAGAAAACCCAGCTGCTGCTACCGAGCAGCAGCAAGAAAGTAACTACCAGCTAGTGCAAAACAAGGAACAGAAAAAACAGCAAATAACGCACAAAGAATTCACCAAGAATTCACCAAGTCCCTTGCAGTACCAGCTCAAGTGGCCGCTGCATTCCGAGTAAGAAACCACGCCGAAGATTGCAGCATATCTGTCATACTGTAGACAAATGAATAATTCGTGCTTTTCAACCACCAATGCCACATGGAGAAGATCATGTTTACACATCTCGAATTGTTATATTCCACTTGTCTAAAAACTATCGCTTTCCGAAGCTTCCATATAGACCAAACCACTGCGTAGAAAAGGGTCTTCCATGTCTTGCCAATATGCTTACTGTTACTTGGCAGACAACTACCCCACGTCCTCCACAAATCAGTAAGAGTACCCGGTTGACACCAAGCCACCGCATGAGGTACCCCCAGACTCCCCTCGCTACTTCACACCGCAGAAACAGGTGAGAAACATCCTCTTGACTACTGTGGCACATCGGGCAAATATTCTCTGCTTGCGTAATCACATTTCGTTTAACAAGAACCGATCTAGTCATGATCTTATCGCGAAGCAGTAACCAAACGAAAAACTCTACACGAAATGGCACCAAACCGGACCAACAAGACTGGAGCAGCGGAGCTGTCCCATAACGCATCATCTACCATTTCTTATACCCCGAATTGACAGTGTACTTCCCCAACTGGTCTGCCTCCCAACGGAGCGACGGATGCTGCCCCTCCCCACAAGGAACTGGAAGCTGATCTCTGAGGCATATCCACTCATCTCTCTCCCAATCAAACAAATCCCGCCTCCACCTACCTTGCCACTCCCAACCCGTCTCCTTCCACTGGCCACTCTCCTTGACTGATCCTTGCTGGTTGGTCGATAAACTATATAAACGTGGGTGAAGCAAGGCCAACGGCTGCTTACCCACCCATGGATCCCACCAAAACCCAACATCCTTCCCATCTCCAACTGCCAACGAGGTGTGGCTGGTCCACACATCAAAGAAATCACTTCCTCTACCACAAGTACGCATAATGTCACTCCATATTGGGGATAGATTACCCTGCCTCTCCCGCCACCTGCCAACGAGGTGTTTTTCTTGGTTTAAAGAGAGAATATAGCCTAGGATACCATGCACAAGTGTAATGCTGCGGCACATCATCTGTTTTTATTTTGCAAATTCTCGAGTAGTTCTCCATATTTTTACCTTTTCACTGTAATTCGTTGGCCTTTGCTTATTCAATCTTATATGTGAAACGCAGATCAAAGATGCTTATATGCTCCGGTTTTTCGAGAACAACTCGAGTCGCCTGCCAAAGTGGTGCAATGAAGGGGATAATGTGGAGATGCCGTTCTGTCAAATCCTAGGGAAGTATCGAATGGAACTACCAGGTTACAATACCATGAATCCTTATCCCCATATGAATGACAGGTGTCCATCACTCCCTCCAAAGTACCTTAGGCCGCAGAATTGCTAAGGAGTTTCAACTTCATCTTCTGCTACGCTCTTGGTTAGAGTTACTACTTTGCTTCTATTCCTTGATTAAGAGGTTGTATTGAGATCTAGTGTAAATATGATGATCTTTCGAGCTTCGTAGAGAGGAAAGAGAAAAATCGGGTGATGCTATTTTGTATTAGAAAACATCGTCATTTACCTATATTTACACGTATATATTCATTTGTTTACATTCTATTGTGCTGTATTTGATTAATTGATTCATGGTTATATATTCAAAGGAAGGGAACGAGGAGAGATGAGAAATGTTGGAGCTCCATTGACTACATTAGAGTTCGTGCATTTCGTTAAAAAAAATAATTGGATCTCAATATAAGTTTTTTTTACTGGATTTTTTGTTGGGAAAAATTCACTGCACTTAGTTACTAGAATGTTGAATTTTAGTAATTTCTAGAATCGATTTTTTTTCCACTATAAAATGAGTAAAATTCAAACAACACAATAAAAGATAAAAAAAAAAAAAAAAATAGACCAAAACATACCAACATAAATCAGAAAGTGCCGTGTCACTCATCTTCCTTGCTTGCTTTTCTTCATCATCTTTGCTTTTCACTGTTCTTCATCTGTCGGTGTTGTAATGATAGCGCTGTAGTTCCTCTCCCGTCTTCTTCCGGCGGCGATCCTCCTGATCTCCGATCTGCTGCCTTCGGCGAGTGAGGAGGTCCTTGCGTGCTCATTTCTGCAACAGATCCGGTGGTTACTACATCATTCTCGGGCAGCGTCGTAAGGCTGCTCTTCTGGATGCTTTGGATCGGCGGCGTTCATCGATTCAGAAGGTGTTGATAGACCGATTTCACCTTCAGTCGACCCTCTCCCTTTCCGATTCCGACTCATTAGAAGGCATGGTCGCCGGAGTCCGTTTTGTTTTGGACTTCTGCGGTGTTTTTGCTTGGTTTTGGTTGGTTTGAAGGGACTTCGTGGGCCCTTTTTGTGTTTTTTGCAGATTATTTGTTCCGATTTGGGCCTTCGATCCTTTGGGTTAGTTGGTGGTTCTTCTTCATCACCAGCATTCCAACTGTTCGTCAAATTGCCTAAGAGAATTTTCTAGTGTTTTAATGCTCAGTGGCGTAAATCCGACTCATACAGAGACCCATCCATGGATCTGCACAGCGATCATCGCGACAGAGAGAGGCCTGAGCATCAATATTGACCGAGGCAGCAGGAAGGAGCAGCTGGCACTAAGATTGTCACTTTCTATGTTGCAAACTTACCACTCCATGTGGACCACAAGGCTTTGGAATATCTTATTTCTAGGATGTGGAAACTTCCTAGCTTTGGAAACATTCGAGATATTTACATTCCTAGGTGGACCAATTTGGCAGGCAAAAGATTTGGTTTTGTTCGATTTTATGGTATTGATAACCTTGAAGAAATGGAGTATGCTTTAGACCACCAGTACATCGGAGCCTCGAGCATTCGGTGTAGAGTTGGGAAACGCTCGAGGCGTTGGGAACAGTATAAGTTGCCTGGATCAAAAGTGCCGCGCAGAGAGTCGGTTAGGACCGATACAGGGGAGGAGAGGAAATCATATCAAGAGGTGCAGGAATCTTCAGCTAAGGGGACAGCTAAAGTACAGAAGGAAGATGTAGTTGAGCTAACAGTCCCAGAACAAAATGAGATTTGGCTGGCTAAGAGTGCCATTGGAGCGCTCAAGCGTTTTGAAGACTTCCCTGAGATTCAGGAGTTGGTTTTGGAGGCGGGATGGACCTGTGAAACTAGGATAATGGGAAGAGGGCTAGTGCTTCTGGAATTTGAGAGCCAATCAGACTTGGATGTTGCTCTTGGGGACTCTAACGCGGCTTCTCGCGAACTGTTCCACAAGGTCTTGCGTTGGGATGAGGCAATGATGGACGGGGGACGTTTATGTTGGGTCCATTGTGTCGGACTCCCGATAGCAGCTTGGGGACAGGCAGCTTTTGATCACATAGGAGGAAAATTGGGCGACCTGGTAGTCGTGGACAGTCAGACCTTGGAAAGGAAAAGGCTTGACATTGGTCGCATTTTAATTTCTACTACTAGTTCTCATGTTGACAGGGAGATCATGGTGAGCCTTAAGGGGAACTTGTATAACGTGAAATGCTACGAGGAGCCACTACAAGGAGCTGTTTCAAACCTGGACTGGATGAACGGTGTGGGAAGGAAGGAAGAAGAAGACAATGATGAGGAGGAGGAAATCATGGAGATGGTTACGGAGCGAGAGAACCTGACTGGAAATACCGGAAGGGCCGAACAAGAGGAGGAGTTGGCTTCCAAATCAGAGAGGGGAGATGTACCAATAGGCTCTTATGTAACAACAAGTCGACATGATAGGAAAGTTAAAAAGTTAGTGGGAACCAGGGGAAGTCTTGAGACCGAGCAATCAGAAGCGGGTTCTATATCAAGCTGTAACGTAGTTGATAACGAGGATATTAGAGCGGTGAATAAGGCGCTGGATGCGCCCATTCTCAAAGGCGACATCTGGGCGTTTGGCAAACTGATGGGACTAACAGACCATGCTAACGAGGAATCTATGCGCGCTTTTGATAGTGGCTGTTTCGAAAAGGAGGTAGAGGCGTTCAAGAAAGCGGGGAAGCGTTCAATTGGCGTGGTTTGATCCACGTGGTTTGTGTTGCGGGGTTGTCTTTTGGGTTTTTGGGCTTCCGTTTAGCTGCAGCTGTGGGTGTGGTTGCCTTATGGTGTTGGTCTTGATTGTTTAGGTGTCTGTCGGCTTGTTATTTTTGGTCCGCTTCTAGATATTGGTGCTGCGTTTTCATGCTTCTGTAGTTTTAAGTCTATTGGGTCCAGGGGGTTCTTTGTATGGTCTGGTGGGGTCTAGTTTGTGTCGTGAGATTAGTCTTGGGGAGAGATATCCTCTGCCTGCCTAGTCTTCCTCTGCGTGTTTAGTTTCGGTTTGTGTCGTGACCTCCATTTGTTTTTTCATCTTCTGTGCTTCCTTTCTGTATGTGTATGCTGTGGGGTGCTGTGGTCGTCTGCGCAGCTGTCTTGGCGGTGGTCGTGGCTGGTCTATCTGGTGGCGTTCTAGCTGCTGCCCGTGCTTGGCCCTTCTGGTGGCGATAAGGGCTTCTGTTGTGGGTTGTGTGAGTTTAGGTTTCCTTCTTTTGTATTGTTCTTGCTGGTTGTGTGGTTTCATGTTTTTGGTTTGGTTTTTGAGCCTCTCTTTAGGCAGGCTCTAATTCTGGTTTTCTGTTCAGTGTCATGTTCTTCATGACCTTTATTTAATAAATCCTCTGCTTATTAAAAAAAAAAAAGATAAAAAAAAATATCAAAATTTACCTAAAATATCTCAATAGGTAAAAATTATGAGACCAATTCTGAAAACGTTTACTAATAATAAATTATTAGGCTTACAATCGTATTAATACTAAAAGATATTGACTTGACTCTCATAACTTTTCTCAACTCAATCTCACGTCTAAATCGAAGAGACTACATTAAAAAATAATTAACCTCATTATTATTTCTCTCATATACTAATAAAAAAATACTGAATATTTTTCTCTCAGCAACCCTCTCACACACTGCTCAATTGAGCAACTGATGCATAATTGATAATTCAATTCCATGCATGCATTTATTTATAGATGCATCGGCACCAAAAACAGAGGAGGAAAATAAAAACTCTAACCGAAATTGTTAAAATGTGGAATAAAATAAAGTAAAATAATTAGTACACAGTAAGCGACGAAAAGTTCGCTCTATAATTCGATAAAAATTCGCTAAAAAAATTTAAACCCAACTCACACCCAAATCCTCATTTCCCAAATCATCACTACCAATAAACTCTTACCAAAATCCCTCCATTTAATTCAATTTCTATACCAAATCATCACATATCGATCACCCTCTCAATCTCTCATTCAATTCTAATCCTAAAGTAGAAAATAATTGTAAAAGTACGTATATTGTATGAATTCTAATGTATAATTATTTTTTTTCTATAGTTTATCTAAATATTTATTATTTAGTGATGGATACAAATACTCTTAATCATTGGTTCAGCTCACTTATCTGCCCTTTAAAATACTCTAAAAAATATATATTTAGGGGCGCTGCCCCAGAACCCCTAAATACAAATTCTAGATACATCACTGATCTTGCCCCCAAACATCGAGGGTAGATCCACCACTGACCAAAAATCAACGTCAATGTCCACAATCCAATTTGGTTTGCTTCTGTTGTACATGAATTATTTCGGCTGCTCCGCCACCTTTGACTCATGAGTTGACTCCAACAAAATCAATAAATATAAATAAAAAGATTTAAACAACAAAATCAATTAATTGTTTATTTTTTCTGTTAGCAGCCAGGAAAGTCTCCATTATCCTCTCATTTTATATTTTCTTTTTCTCTTTTTAAGGTCCAAAAATATTCCTTTTTATCATTTAATAAATTTCAACCGATAAAAAAAAGAAATTGTTTATCTTTGTTTTACCAAACAACATTATAATGAGATTGTCAATGGCAAATCTGCCCACAGTTTCGCTATATACTCGTCCTAAACTATTACAATAAACCATCCGTTAAAAGCAAAAACTACAATCGACTTTCTACTCGACAGAATTGTTATTTCGAACCCTCCATTAATACGTAACACTTTTTTTCCGTTAAGTGCTAATATGGATTTAATTTTATCATTTTTTTACTATAACTTATTTTAGTATTTCCACATAAGAAAATAATTATAAAAATATGACAAATAATATAAAACAAATTTGTTTAAATTTTTAATAAGAGAAAAAAAATACAGAAAATAATTCAATTAATTTAAATATTTGTTGGATTAAAAAACAAGTAAACAAACCAGAAAACACTACAAATTCCTCCCTACCGAATAGATTTTCCATCAACCAATCAAAAATTTCACAAAAAATAGTTCTCCATAACACTTCTGCAATCATACCCGCTGTGAAATGTAACCCACTGCATAGACTATTGTATAACTAATTCATTTGGGTGACATTAAAATTACTTGTTTTCCTAGTACCCTATTGAAAAAAATGGAAAAAAGAAATAGAAAGAGAAAACAATGCTCGCACCTCGTCACAAATTAAAGTATTAATTAAAAAGACATAAATATAATGCCTCAATTCCGAGAGGCTATTGCCTATAAATAGGAATAGCGTACTCTCAACTCTCTCAAGCACCAGAAGAAACAGTAGATAGTCTTCTTTAGAAGCAAGATCATTGGATTCGAAAATGTCTCTCTCAGCGACGTCGTCAGGCTCTCCTGCCACAAACCAAAATGCAAAACCTGAAACTGTCAATCCTTTCTACACCGAGTTTCCTCCTTCCAACTGGGGGGGCCATTTCCTCATAATTCCTAGTCACTTGAAGGTAAAGAAGCTCCACAGATTTGTGAAATTGTCTTGAAATTTATCTTCAATTATGATTTCAATTTTCAATTTGGGTCTTGGTTGCGCAGTCAAGTGGTGAATCAATTCAGCAAGAGCATGAACAACTGAAGCAAGAAGTGAGGAGGATGCTAACGGTAACGGACAGTTTTTCTGATGATCTTCCATTATCCCAAAGATTAGGACTGATTGATGCAGTACAGCGTTTGGGTGTCGGTTATCACTTTGCAAGTGAGATAGAAGATGAATTACAAAAGTTGGTTGATCAAGACTGCACCCATGATCAGGATGATCTCCATGTTGCTGCTCTCCGATTTAGATTACTTAGGCAACATGGCATTCGCACTCCCTGTGGTAAGTCATTTAATTCTTATGTTTTTTTTAGTTATTTATTTTCTAATACTTTATAGATATTTCAATGAATGCGTAGCTCATTATTTGTTTGTTGATCGTGGTAAAGTACGAGCATGATTTGGGTCGAATCCTAACCCTATAAAAAAATCCTTTACTACATATATATTAAGTACCAGCATGATTTAAAGTGAATTAATTATTCACAACAACAACAAAACCAAGCATCACTAGCTAATTGTCCAGATTCTTTGTAAATAATCGATGCCATCACAGACAAATTTGAGAAGTTCAAGGACTGCAAAGGGAACTTCAAGGAATCCTTAAGTCGTGACGTGCAGGGAATGCTGAGTCTATACGAGGCTGCACATCTTGCGATACGAGGAGAAGATGTCTTGGATGAAGCTTTAGCTTTCGCTACCAAGAACCTCGAGTCAATATTGTTAACCGACCGTCTAAGCCCACAAGAAGCAGAAGAAATAAGCCATGCCCTGTATAGACCCATCCGCAAATGTACACCCAGATTGGCTGCAAGGCAGTTCATCACTGCCTATTCCATGGATGAGTCCCATAACAAAGCTCTCTTTAGATTTGCCAAGTTAGATTTCAACATCTTGCAAGAGCTACATCAGAAAGAATTAAGTGTTCTCACCCGGTAAGTTTTCATTTCTGTACTTCACTGCAGTTACAGTATAAGTAAGAGATTATATAAAATTTGATATAGAAATATGAGGAAAATTCTACGCTGACGTGATTAAATATCGTTATTTGAGTTGTGATTTCATTAAATAGATTTAATGATTAATTAATAATCTTACAATTATAAAATTTATATTATTAAATAAATTTAATAGTTAATTAATAATGTAATATTTAATTTAAAATGACGTAACATCAAAATTATTTCGCAGATGTAATAATAAAGCCAAGATTTTGTATGTCCAGGTGGTGGAAAACTATGGATGTCACAACCAAGCTGCCTTTCGCACGTGACAGGATGGTGGAACTGTACTTTTATATATTGGAGGTCTACTTTGAGCCCCAATATTCCTTTGCTAGAATTATATTGGCTAAAATCATTGCCGTAGCATCCATCATAGATGATACATACGACAACTTCGGCAATTATGAAGAACTTGAGCTCTTAACCGAAGCCATCCAAAGGTCAGTTGACCTTTATAATTAGTTGACATTAACTACCGGCACAATAATCCTCTCTACCACTACTACTAGTGTATATGTATTATGTTATTAATTGTATGATAATTCTTAGGAGCTTATTTAGGTAGGTTGGAAGGTTGCGCCCCAAAAAATATGACAAAAGTAGAGTAAAACTTGGGTACATCATAATGTACCTACATTATGATGTAAAATGATGACACGTGTCCAAAAATGTTAAAAATAGTGATATTCTAGCACTATTTTAGACGCGTGTCATCATTCTACACTATGATGTACCTAAGTTTTTTTCGACAAAAGTATGACTATCCGTACGATTTTTCTGTACTTAAAGTTTTATCATTTAAGTATAAGTTTATAACCACAGCTATATGTTAGTTTAAACATTCTAATCAATTATACGTGTGCCAATCATTTTGGTTTTAGGTGGGACAATGAGGCCATCGACATACTCCCTGAGAGCATGAAATTGAGTTTTACTATATTATTCGTTACTTACAAGGAAATAGAAGAGGAACTTGCAAAAGAGGGAAGACAATTTTTCATGTATTATGCCAAAGAAGCAGTAAGTAGTCGTCACCTTTTTTTCTTTCTCCTTTTTCGTTTCTTTTTAAGGAAGAAAACAAAGTTCATACAAGTCCGTTGATCAATAATTAAGACAGTACTTAGTGTACGCAGCAATATCGAAAACTACCAAAATATTTACCTGTTTATCATTGGTAATTTTATTCAAGTTAATTAATTGACACAGAAAGGTCATATAAGTTTCATTCTTGGTAAGATGCCTACCAATTCTCTCTCCTCTTAAATTAATCAATTTATTTAATAAACGAAGAGTTGCATGGATGCCTATTTGATACTCCTTCTGGACCATATTAATTGACTTTTTGAAATAGTAACATT
Organism: Viola odorata; assembly: GCA_963691705.1. Classification (NCBI taxonomy): domain Eukaryota; kingdom Viridiplantae; phylum Streptophyta; class Magnoliopsida; order Malpighiales; family Violaceae; genus Viola; species Viola odorata. The sequence continues at coordinate 51,426,331 of OY829546.1, read as the reverse complement.
CAGTAAAGTAAACACTAAAAAGTCCAAAAGTCCAAGTAAAGTGTACAGTAGGGGTGGGTATGGGTGGGTATGGGTGGGTATGGGTAATGACTAAATGGGTATGGGTGGGTATGGGTATCATACCCATTTATTACCCATATAATTTTTTAAATGGGTACCCATACCCATTTATACCCATTTAATCATACTCACCCATTTATACCCATTTATACCCATTTAAATCATACACACTTAATAAATATAAATTTTTATTAAGTAAAATTAAAAATACTATGTTTAACCATTTAGGCTCGGGTTTGATCATTTAGACTCAGGTTTGATCATTTAGGCTCGGGTTTGACCGTTTAGGCTCGGGTTTGACCATTTAGACTCGAATTTTATCATTTAGGCTCGAGTTTGACCGTTTAGGCTCGGGTTTGACCGTTTAGGCTCAAATTTTATTTTACTAAAATAAATAATTTTAAATTATATATATATAATAAATAGAATAAATATTAAATAATAATAAAAGTAAATTTAATTTATTTATTTTTATTGTATAAATAAATTGATTGATTAAATTAACATAGTACTCCTAGTTATTAATTTATAAATTATTTATGCTAGTTATTAATTTAAAACTTGTGTACAACACTAGATTAATCTAGTGTTGGCCACTGCATGCATACTCCAATCCATCCGTGTTGGCCACTGCATGCATACTCCACTGTTGCTTTATTAAGGAGTATGCATTACTCCACTGTTTCTTTTTATTGTTGCAATAAATATATATATATATATATACTGGTTTTAATTTTATAAATTCTTTTGCATTTTATTAACTCATGAAGAATTAAGTTTGGTATTTTGGTATATCGAAATACCGTACCGAATTAAATTCGGTATTTCGGTACAGTACCGAAATTTAGTTCGGTACGGTATGGTAATTATTTTTGGTCATTCAGTAGACCGAATATCGAAATATTTCGGTCGGTATACCGAACTACCGACCGATTCCCACCCCTTACATAGATTAATATATATGCATGTCATTTAAATTAATTAAAGTACTACATTTCAATCCAGTACTTCTAATATTCCGATTAGAAATATGCATGCAGTGGAAAGAATATCTCGTTATCATAATAATATTATAATTTTTAAAAAAAATAAAAAATAAAAAATAAAAAAAGAAAAAAGAAAAAAAAAACTTACTATTAATTATAAGAATAGTTATGAAAATTTTAAATTAATTCAAAATATATTTAAATAATTTTGAATTATCCATGATTTTTTCATGCTTTTAAGTATAAAACCCATTTTTTAAAACTTAAAAAAAAATAAGAAAAGTGGATATAGAATTACTTATCTTGAGATAGAGATTAAGTTGTTATAGTTTTTAATTTATTTTGTTCATTATATAAATTAAGAAAATTGAATTTATTTAAAAAATAAAAATAAAAAAGATGAGAGAGAGAGGAGAAGGGGAGGGATAGGGTTGGTTTTGGTTTAATTGGTACCCATTGGGTACCCATTACCCAACCCAATAAAACCCACATATTTTAGTTTAAATGGGTATATTACCCATTTCTATCTATTCAAAAATTGCACTAACCCATTTAACACCCATACCCACTTAAATTAGTTGGGTATGGGTAGATTTTTGCCACCCCTAGTGTACAGTAACATTCCGTAGAAAAATGACGATTATTACGGTCCGGAGGAAGTACTATTTTTTACATGGATAATCGAAAAATGACAAACATTTTGAAGCAAAGAGTTGTATCTTGTAGAGGAAGACATTGGCCCGGTGCTACCTTGGTGAAGCAAAGTGGCGCGAAGAAGGATTCGTTCCAACAGTGGAGGAACATTTGGATGTATCAGTGACGAGTACTTGTTACCCAATGCTTACTCTCTCGTCTTTCCTTGGAATGGGCGCAATTGCAACGAAGGAAGCATTTGAGTGGGCGTCCAATGACCCTAAAATTGTTAGAGCTTCCTCGCTCATTTGCAGACTCATGGATGATATTGTGGCTCCGCAGGTACAAATATATGCTAATTAATTTTTTTTTTTTTTGTCAAGACCATCCAGTAATTCTATCACCATATTATCATTCAAATATGAAAATGGAGATTGATTTTCCAGCTAGAGTTTGAATTTTGCGCGTGGTTGATCAATTAATTTGTGTGTAGTTTGAGCACAAAAGGGTGCATGTGGCTTCGGTGGTTCAGTGCTACATGAAGCAGCAGCAAGGTGTTTCGGAGGAAGAGGTGGTAAGTTTGTTGCGGAAACAGATTGTTGATGCATGGAAAGACATAAATGATGAATGCCTGAGCCCAATCGCGGCGCCAATGCCTCTTTTAGAGCGTGCACTGAATTTTGCTAGAGTGATGGATGTCATGTACAAAGAAGAAGATTTTTTAACTGGTAGTTCACCTGTCATGAACGGCTATGTTGCTTCTTTGTTCGTCGACCCAGTGCCTCTCTGATTTAGGGCTTGTGTTTGGTCTTGATGTTTAATTACGTACGTTGTTGTTTAATTGTTTGGTTTGTTTTGTACTGTCTCTACGTATTGCGTAGATGTTATATATGTTTTGGAAAATCTTTAAGATGGAGCCCAAAATCTTTGAGAATCAAGTTGATCGTGTTCTTTATTTTTAACCCCAGATTACTAAACAGATCAACGACCGTCGACTTCTAATTGATGGTATTTTCTTCATCAATTGTTAGGTTTCATTTATCGATCTTAAATCGCAAGATTTTATAATTACTCTATAACACGTATCAAAGAAGAAATGTAATTTTTTGTTTTTTCCAAATTATGCTTATTTTTTTAGTGCAATAATCGTGCTTATTTATTTGTAACCCTAAAAAGAAATAAATTCTTAACTGCAATTCTTTTCAAATGTAACGATACTTGGCTGTGCTTTGAGTCAAAGTCTTCAAGATATTACTGGATCATACTCATCAGGTTCGTTGAAATAGGATCCACAGAAGGAAAAGTATTATTAGTAACATCCCGAAAACATCCAGGTTGAAGTATGACTTTCAATTAAGTTTTAAATTAGTGGATGTTGTCAATGGAAGTGGCGATTGTTGGAGAAATAAAGACCAACCGAGTCTCTCTTAATGGAATGATATTGTCCGCTTTGGGTCTGAGCCCGCACGGTTTTCACAAAAGGCCTCATTCCATTAAGAGGATCAACTCCTCTTATATTTAGTCTTTCTCTCCCTTTTCTTTCCGATGTGGGACTTTGTTCGCACACCCCAATAATCTCCCCCTCGAACTAAGTACCACAGAGCCAACCACATTGGGCTCACCTTTCTCTCCATTTTCTTTCCGATGTGGGACTTTGTTCGCACACCCCAACAATTCTTTCTCTCCCATTTCTTTCCGATGTGGGACTTTGTTCGCACACCCCAACAATCTCCCCCTCGAACTAAGTACCATAGAGCCAACCACATTGGGCTCACCAATCTTCCCTTCGAATAGCTCGACCTGGAGAACCACCGTACTTTTTCAAGCTCGGCCAGGAGATTCACAGCGTGCCACCCACATCAAAGCCCAATACTCAGGCCCAGCCGAACCTTCGGCTCCGCTACCATTTGTTGGAGAAATAAAGACCAATCCGGATCTCTCTTAATGGAATGATACTGTCCGCTTTGGGCCTGAGCCCGCACGGTTTTCACAAAAGACCTCATTCCATTAAGAAGATTCACTCCTCTTATATTTAGTCTTTTCTTTCCGATGTGGGACTTTGTTCGCACACCCCAACAATCTCCCCCTCGAACTAAGTACCACAGAGCCAACCACATTGGGCTCACCAATCTCCCCCTCGAACCTCTCGACCTGGAGAACCACTTGTACTTTTCCAGTTCGGCCAGGAGATTCACAGCGTGCCACCCACATCAAGCCCACTGCATAGACCCAGCCGAACCTTCAGCTCCGCTACCATTTGTTGGAGAAATAAAGACCAACCGAGTCTCTCTTAATGGAATGATATTGTTCGCTTTGGGTCTGAGCCCGCACGGTTTTCACAAAAGGCCTCATTCCATTAAGAGGATCAACTCCTCTTATATTTAGTCTTTCTCTCCCTTTTCTTTCCGATGTGGGACTTTGTTCGCACACCCCAACAGCGATGTCATACGCCAAAAGGAATAGAATGGTAGAGGCAAATAAAGCTTTTGCACATTTTCGTTGCCATGCCCGCTAGCTCTTATTGATTTGTTCCATAGTTGGCCCACTATTTCAGTTTACTCCAACTAGGATTAGGGGAAATTATGGGCTGCAATTTTCGACACGGTTATTTGATCGATATGACTTGAGAGAAACTTGGTCGTGTTCGAGGAACAAAATTTTGATGCCACTCGAGTTTGGCGAAGGTATTTTACTCTACTACACTCTTGGATCATATCTACTGATCCTACTTTCCCTTATACGGTGTTAGATCTTCGCATCACATCACTTCTTTTCATCCCCATTAATGTGTTTCTTTCTTTGAAGTAAAATGACAACTCTTTAAAGTTCGTTCGAGTTCTTAACTTTTACCTTTTGGAACTAACTGGGTCTTATTTTTAGACACATTTTTTATATTACCTCTTCTTAATATATTTCAGCTTATAAAAAAAATACTATACTTCCATCAACAACAAGATCTAGCAATTGGGTCCTACCGTATGGAGTTTTTTCTTTTTTTTCAAACTTATCAAGAGTCCAAATGTACATCTCCACTACTCTTTTCATTTCAAAGTGCACCACGTTTTTTAGTAGCTCAAAATCATCAATTAGGTCGATTCATGTCCAAGGACCCACCTTTTACGTATGCTAGGTTTGGTAGCTCATCATATCTGGGAAGCGGATCCTCCGCCTATTATAGTAACCAATATATATCTATAATGGTTATAAAACTCATTACTTATTTTGCTAACCTAAAAGATATCGATAAGAATTCGAATTTAATTTTGAATTTCATATTTACATATAAAAAATAGTATACAACATATATAATATTATCTTAACATAAATAAATAGAAATGGGGTGGTAAAATACTACTAGTCGGTACTAAAAACTCACCTTTTACAGTGGTAAGTTTGGCAGCTCGTAATATTTATTGCTCATAGTAGTATTTAAGAGAAGAAAATTGGTCGGTAACAGAGAGATTAGTGGCGGAGTTTGTTGCTTAGTTACGACTTCAAAAAAGTTACCACTTTGTTTTAGCTACGCTGAGAAGAATAGATTATTATTATTATTATTTCGGATTATATTGACGTAGATTTATATTTGATTTGTTAAGAAAATGGATAAATAAATTTATATTCTATTTAGATTAATGGAGAATAATAGTTGATCCATATCCACATAATTTGGATTCGATTCGGATCAGATTCGGATTAAAATCCGACTATTGACAGCTCTACTCAAAACATAGGTGACAAAAATTCATAATTTCAATGCAGCCTATACTTTTCTATTTACACAATCAAATACCTACTACAACTTAACCACATACTATATAACTATTAAAATCCTACCAAAAGTTTATCATCTACCCATCTTGTGCTGGATGAATGATGTGCGAGGAATAACAAGTGTTGAACTTCCTCTGGCGAATTTGTTGTATCATTTTGGTTGGAAACTCGCAGGTAGACATGGATGAATCTTTTGGTATTACTTGCAGGAAAAAATTTCTTTGTAATTGATTTCTATCATGTATCATCCTTGATTCTCAGACAAATCTTTGTTTTTTGTGTTATTTCTCATTTCTCAATTGAATTTTTGTAGGTTCTGTTTGGTAAATTGGTACTCCCTCCGTTCACAATTAAGTAGTGAAAACCTACTGAAAGTTATTGCACACTTTACTTTTTAGTGTTTGCTTTACTGAAAGTTACTGTGCTAAAAAGATAGTTATTTGTGGACGGAGGGAGTATAAGACTATGAAAGTTATTTGTGGACGGAGGGAGTATAAGACTATGAACAATGGTTTCAACACCATCCCTTCATTCAACACCCTATTTATTATTTTTTAATCCTCCACATCATCTTCTCTCTCTTCCACCTAATAATTCAACACTCACTCAATTTTTACACCCTACAATGGTTTTGTTTAATAAAATTCAACACCCTACCCCCACCACTTTTATTTAATATTATTATTTTCTTTTATGTTTTTATTTTTGCGATTAAATAATTATTAATTGAAATTAAATTAAAATAATTAAGAGTTAAATAATTTTTTTAAATAATTTTTTTTTCTAATTTATATTCTTAATTAAATTTTTTTTGCAAGTAATAAAGAAGAGAAATAGGGATAGTCATTATTAAAATAAATAAAGTTAAAAGGGTAATTAGTAGAATTTTGGCTATTAAAAGGGTTATTATTGGGATCCATTTCACTAAAATAATTTTTAAAACTATAAACAAGAGTTTATAGGAGGCTAATAGAAAAACTATAGTAAAAAAACTCGTTTTTTTTTTCTGTGTCCAAATCAAATGAAACAAGTTTCTATTTATAGAGAAAAAAAATGATGAATTTTGGTATAAATTTCTTTTTAAAAAAAATTAATTTACTATGAAATAATTGATCTCAAATAATTAGAATGGGATAAAAATCATCTGCAGCCAATCAAATTGCGACATGTGGCATTGGTGGGCCATTTTCTTCCTTATTCAACATGTTGAAAAAATTCAACACCAATTAATCCACCTCCTTTTCAACACCCTATTCAACACCCTCACTACACCAATTCAACTACTTAATCTCATTTTCAACACCCCCATTGTAAATAGCAACTACTGTACTTTGGTACATTTTTTTTGTTTTTGCTAACATTATATTTTATGTTTAACATTTGATAAAAAAAAAAAGGCCATTCTCAGCTATTAGATGCCATTCAACTGGAAGACCAAAGTACAGATACATATGAGCTGTGCTTGATCTCTTGAAACCATAATATAATGACAATTAAAAACTTAATCTCCTTGTTAATCTCCATTTGAAGCTATTGATAAATATAATAAGCTAATTTAAACAGTAAGCTCATTTGGCTTATTGACGGAGGAAGTTGGAAAATGTGTCCCAACACATTAAATAGGGGAACTGTATAAAACCATTATATAATTATTTTGAATTATTTTAATTTTTTAATTATTAGAAATGTTAAAATTGTAATTTTTTAGAAAATTTTATGATTTGTATTGGAGTGGGAGTCTTTAAAGTAGTTTATCCTTAAGTATTTTGGGGCTATTGATGACATATCAGATGATGGAATCAAACAAAATATTAATAATCAACAATAATTTCATCATGGAGGCTTTGACAGAATTCACTATTCAGATCCCATTCAACTACAAAACAACACCCAACTGATCTCACTTACCAAAATCCTTTCATTTCTATCATGGAATTCAAAATCCCTTCCTTCTCAATCATTTTTTCCTTTCTTGGGTTCACATTCATGGTATGGAAGATATGGAGGAAATCAAAACTCAACAACTCAATCACACACCTACCACCAGGACCAAGGAAGTTACCTCTAATTGGAAACATTCACCATTTAGTTGGCTCTCTGCCGCATCGCCGCCTACGAGACTTGGCGAAGAGATATGGACCGATTATGCACCTTCAACTCGGTGAAGTCAATACCATCGTCATTTCCTCACCAGAAACTGCTAAAGAAGTGATGAACACACACGATGTGAACTTCGCTCAAAGGCCAGCCATACTTGCAGCTCAGATTGTATCTTATGATTGTACAGATATTGCATTTTCACCATACGGAGATTATTGGAGACTGCTGCGAAAAATCTGTGCGCTGGAGCTTCTGAGTGCAAAACGGGTGCGATCTTTCAAATCAATCAGGGAGGAAGAGGTAACAAAACTCGTTAGATCCATTTCTTCATGTGCAGGGAAAAAGATCAACCTCAGTAGGATGTTATACTCTTTAACCTACAGCATCACTTCAAGAGCAGCCTTCAATATGATATCTAGTGATGAGCAAGCTTTTGTATTACTTGTCAAGGAAATTCTTATAGTCTCATCGGGGTTTAATATTTCCGATCTGTATCCTTCCATAAAATTACTTCATGTGATTAGTGGGGTGAGATCAAAAATAGAGAGGCTGCATCAGGAGTTTGACAGGATACTGGAAAGAATCATCAATAAGCATAAAGCAAGAAGAGCAGGGTCAGAGCCAAGCGCCAACCATGACGAGAAAGATCTTGTAGATGTTCTTTTGAATATTCAGGAGGAACAAAGTGTTGAATCCCCTTTAACCACCAACAACATCAAAGCAATCATACTGGTCAGTATATGTATTCCCTCATAGTTCAGTTACAAAACTCAGGAATTTGCAAACGTTTATTCTATTAAGACATTCAAGGTTTTATTTTACATTGTTACCGCAAATCATCTTCTGAGGTCAAGCAGAAACTTCAAGATGGACAAAAATGAGGTCACCCATGAAAGAAAAAAACAAAGATGCCAACTACTAAAATATTATACTGGTATCTATCATATGCAAAGACAACATATGCATTTATTGACACAAATGATGATCTTATTTCAGGACCTGTTCATTGCTGGTACTGAGACTTCAACAACAACTGTAGAATGGGCAATGTCAGAGTTGCTGAGGGAACCAAGACTGATGGAGAAGGCACAGGAAGAGGTGAGGCAGGTCTTTGGCAGAATAGGGCATATTGATGAAGCAGACCTTCACCGATTACAGTACCTAAAGTTGGTTATCAAAGAAACTCTAAGATTACATCCTCCTGCACCTCTACTACTTCCAAGAGAGAGTAGAAGCAAATGCGAGATTAATGGTTACGACATACCTGCCAAATTCCAAGTCATGGTGAATGCATGGGCTATTGGAAGAGATCCCAATTATTGGAATGAAGCTGAAAGGTTCTATCCCGACAGATTCCTTGATAGTGAAACAGACTACAAAGGGACTAATTTTGAATTTATTCCATTCGGTGCTGGAAGAAGGATGTGTCCAGGAATGTTGTTCGGCATAGTCAATGTCGAGCTTGCACTAGCATACTTGCTATACCATTTTAACTGGGAACTACCAGCTGGAGTGAGGCCAGAAGATCTTGACATGTTGGAGATTTTTGGCTCCGTAGTTAAAAGGAAAACCGACCTATTATTAGTCCCCATGCCATACCTTAACCAACATGTTAATTAAAACCTCAATCTACTTGCTTGATATCAGCAATAAAGAGTCTTGCTCACAAGCATTCTTACTGAAGTTCCACTTCTACATATTGTAGATACTTCCTCTTTTGCAGAGCAAGATACATTATGCCTATCTAATTTATATTTTTGTGTTACTGTTGTGAGTAATTTTCATTTCAAGTCCTAATTTAAAGAAAAGAAAAAAGAAAGAAAGAAAGTGATGAGCCATATTGGACTACTTCCTACTCCTGCTGTCTTATTAACGAAATAAGAAATGTCCAGGATGGAAGCACCAATCCTAGTTATAGGGTTATCTAAGAGGTAAACCACCTCCATAAGCTTTTTCACTCACAAGACAGAATTAACATCCAACAGAATTTGCTGAAAAAAGAAACATTTAACAGCAATTTGATTACAGGAGTGAAAAGAAGAAACATAATCAAAATCCGAATTTAATTACAGGAGCAACATAATTTTTTTTTTCCATTGGTGCTAGAAGAAGGATGTGCCCAGGAATGATGTTCGGCATAGTCAAAGTCTAGCTTGCACTAGCATACTTGCTTTACCATTTTAACTGGGAACTCTCAGCTAAAGTAAGGCCAGAAAATCTTGACATGATGGAGATTTTTCCAACGGTTCTTCACAGATTGAACAAAATAAAATCATGCAGCACATAGTCACTACAATGGAAGCATTCATGGAAACAGAAAACAACAACAATAATTCCAATATAATCATATAATCAAAATCCCATCAAAACATGAAAAATAAAGGCTAAACCCAGCAGGTTTCATGTATATGATTCTTCATGGAATGAAAAAAGAAGAAGAAAGGACTGACCTTTTCCCTCAACCGCACCGGAGAAACCCATCTCCCTCCCCACAGTCCCAACCTTTCTCAGTACTCAGCAGCAGGTTGCTTACTTTACAGCTGCTGCTTCACCTCAAGTAAAAAACAAACGACATGTCTTTCTACAATGGAGTCTTGAACGACGTTAAGTACTTCATGTCTTGTTAACTGGGCCCAGTATTTGTTATTGCTATTACTATCATAACTGGGCCCAAAGCTGAAATTTCATTCTTATGGACTTCTTTTCTATTTCGGCTACTTCTTTCTTCCTCTGGGTTTTGTATTTTTTTGTTTTTTTTTGAAAATATCTGGATACCTCCATTTTGTAGTCTTTTTTGTTTTTGCGAATTGCCCAATTTTTTTTATACACCGAGTGAGGAGATTCGAATTTTAGTTCGATTTTTATTGATGGTATTTTATTACTAGTAGACAATCAATAAAAGATTCTTTTTATATTAATCTTTCTTATTTATCACCTTAAATTTTTTATTCTTTCATAATAGTTCTTAAAAAAAATATTACTAATTTTTTATATATTTATCCTCAAATTTTTCTAATAGTTAGAGCTTATAAGTGTGAAGATGTTCTTGTAGGCAGTGGCGAAGCTTAGTGTGAATACTTTTTAAAGTTCAAAATCTTATCTAATTGGCCCTCCCAAAAAAAAATCGAAGCTTCGCCACTGCCTACAAGAACATCTTCACACTTATAAGCCCCAACTATTAATATTTGTTTTATACTCAATATAGGTACATAGTTTATCAATATAGTTATTTAATATTAAAATATTAACATAAATTCGAATTTAATGTCACCTCACTATTAAAATAAATAGATTAATCTATATCTTAGGTGATTATTTGTGAGGTGCACAATTTTTAGATAATAGTTAAAAATATAAGGGAGTTTGATTTCTACGCACATGAAATAGTAGTAAAAATCAACTCATAATCGAGTTATTAAAACAATACAAATTGTCATCATAGAGAGAATTTTTTAACCGCATCATAAACTATCTAATTATAAACCCGTGTATATATTTAAAAGAGCATTAGAGAAAATGACCATTTAATAATACATTAAGTATATATTGGTGGTGGTGGCGGCTGCGGCTTAAATAGGAAAAAAAAAGACATGTATTGTTGTTGTCAATGAGATGCAAAGCAGTTCCCCTGCTTAAAAGTGACTGGCCGCTTGCACTAGTATTTGTTTTCTGCTTCTGTGTCCATCTCACCTCTCTTACTGCTCTAATCCAAGCACGTTAATGATAATTTGTATTGTCACTTTACCATATTTTCCTAGCAAGTTCTTGTATAGTCATGTCTCCCAAATTATATATATATATATATAGCAACTTTGTCTTTTACATATGCTTGTAGATTTTAATTATTATTAGATTCTTTTAAAGTAAGACATTATTATATCTTAAAAGCTACTTTCTTTGACTTTTTTATATGACGCGTTTAGTGTAAAAATTAAAGTCCGGTTTTAATTAACGCGTTTGTAATTTGTGCTATTTTTATTTTTTTAATATTATTTCTGATAGGGTCCACTATGAAAATTTTGATTTTTTTTAATATTGTTATCTGATGCGGGCCCACCAACAAAAAATTGACTTTTTTTAATATTATTTTCTGACACAGACCCACCTCAAAGTCACTTTTTTTTATTTTTTAACATTATTTCTGGCTAGAGCCCACCTTAAAAAACTGATTTTTTGAAGACCCTTTTAACTATATAGTTAAGTAATCCATATAATTATTCATCGTTTGGGGAAGTTCTCACAATTTTCGACCTAGAGATTCACCGTACTTTTCCAAGCTCGGCCAGGAGATTCACCGTGTGCCACCCACATCAAAATCCATTACTCAGGCTCAGTCGAACCTTCAGCTCCGCAACCAGTTGTTGGAGAAATAAAGACCCACCCGAGTCTCTCTTAATGGAATGATACTGTCTGCTTTGGGCCTGAGCCTGCACAGTTTTCACAAAAGGCTTCATTCCATTAAGAAGATCAACTCCTCTTATATTTAGCCTTTCTCTCCCTTTTCTTTCCGATGTGGGACTTTGTTCGCACACCCGAACAGTTGCATAGTTTGAGGACATGCAACTGAGAAAACATAGACATTTTCCCACCCTTTATCTCTTCTGTTTCAGTCCATGAGATATCTAAATACTTAAGCTTCAATAGAAATTTTACACCTTCAGGCATCTGTCTAAGCTGTCTACAACCACTAAGATCTAACTTCTTTAGTTTCTCTAGCTTTGCTAACGATGGCACATGAATCAGACACGTACACTGACGGAGCACCAATGCAGTGAGATTCACCAAATCACTAATAGACTTTGGGAGTTCCGTAAGCCATACGTAAAGATAAAGATTAAGAACTTTGAGGCTCTGAAATTGCTCAAAAAAAGAATTTGCTATCATTTTTAATCCATAATTACCACATAACAATAGCGTTGACAAATTAGGACACCTTGGTGCATGGCTAGAAGGAATCTCCTTCATGGCATTATCCATCAAGGAAACTCTCATCAGCTTCTCTGTCCATCTCTCCACATCTGGTAATTCTTTAAGTTGTACTCCTGCTTCCACAATCGTTTTGGACCCCTCACTCAATTAGGATCACCATATCCCTAACTAGATCATGCATCCACACATGTGTAGTATTACCTTCCAATAAGCATGAATTCTCAAGTGTGTCAAGCATTGTGTGTCCTTTATCCAATTCTGCTTGTCTGCTCTTCCTTTCAACTATTATTCCCTCAACAATCATATACTCAATTAAATCATTTTTGTCAATTTTAGCATCTTCCGAAAATAATGCGCAGTATGACAAACATTCTTGTAGTGCTGGGTCATTCAAACGAAGGTAGCTGAATTTCAACAGAGAGAAAACTTCTTCTTGCATCTCGTGACCCTTACTGACTTCTGATTTCTTTAATTCCTCCAGCATATTCCTCCATGTATGAACATTACAAATTCCCTTCATACTTCTTGCCATAACTCTGATCCCTAGAGGCAAACCAGTGCATTCCCTTGAAACAGCTTTGGCCAGTTCTTCCACTTCTGTTTCATAGTTGCCCAGTTCTCGAGTGAACAAGATCCAAGCTTCTTTTACAGAAAGACGCTGCAACTGTATTCTGTTTCCTTCACTGCAACCCATTTGGTGACAAACTTTCAGCAATCTAGTGGTAAGAACCAGCTTGCACGTATGCATTCCGATCGGAATTCCCACCTCATGCACATCAAAGTAATTCCATAAATCATCTAAAATGAGAACACATTTTCCTTTTTCTTGCATTGCTTGATCTAGGGCTTTAGCTCTTTTCACCTCATCTTCCTCGTCTGAAAAGTTCAAGCCAATATTTTTTGGCTATAAGATTCTGTAATTTGGAAATGTTGAAATTTGGAGATACAGTGATCTAATTGATGTGTTCCTTATAGGCTAGAACGCTTTCCTTAGATCGTTGTCCGACGACGTGGCTTTCAATGCGGAAAATAACTCGAAGAAGACACGTGAATCTCCAAGTCGCAATGCTTGGCACTCCACGCAGAATCCCTTGAGGATCTTGCGTCAAACCTTTGAATCTCTAAATCGCAATGCTTGGCAATCCAAAGAACGGATGACTCAATGAAAGGTGCTTTCAAGTTTTACTTGACAAGCTAATCGAATGCACGAAACTCAATTAGTTGCAAGGTTCATCAAGAACAAGTGGATAAAGATCCAAAGCAATATGCTTTCAATAATCAATAATCAAAGTCTGCTGAAAATAACATGGGCGGCTCCTTTTTAAGGAAGCGCAAAACCCTAATTCCAAAAATGGAAACTAGTTTAGTTTCTAAATAATGACTTAAACGAAATTGGCAACAAGCCACCCTTCCAAATAAGTTCTGAAACCCTAAAATAATATAAATAAAGTCTACTAAATAGGATAGAAGTGCAGGCGCCGCCGTTTAGGTCAAAAGGCCCAAGTGGCTTTGCTTGCGGGTCCGCCGAATCACGTTTTAAGGAAACAAGGCGTTTTCCTTATTCCCTCGAGCGTTCCCACTGAAACTTGGAGGGAAACTTCCTAACACATATATGAAGTTCTGTGCTGAATATTGTGCGAGGAAATATGCTCCAATCTTCAAAAGGCTCAGCAGTGGCTTTCGCTATCCAATGCGGGCTTGTGATTTAGGCCTGTCCCAAATCCTTCGAGCGTTTCTCCTGATTCTTGGCATGGACTCCTCTCTTGTATTATAAAAAAATATGGCCTGGTCAAAAATAGAAGAAGGGCGCTGATGCACCTAAAGGTCCGAAGTGGCTAAGTGTGACCCATTCGTGGCGCGGACCAAGGTCACAAGGCGCAGCTGGGGCGCGCGCAGGCTGGCTTCCTTTGAGGCTGTCTCTGCCTTCAGTTCCATGTAGATAAGGCTGCTGAGTCTCGTCTGCAAGGTTCGGCCCCTTGAACGGGTGATCGGGCCCGTGGGCGGCAATGGAAGGCTTGCGGTTGCGGTACTAGGGTTGGCTCGGGACCTTGAGCGGGTGATCGGGCCCGTGGCAGGGCTGGCGCCTCTAGGGATCGTATCATCCCCTCCATCTTGAGAAGGATTCGCCCTCGAATCCAGATCAGCAACATCCTCATCATCTGTATCAAACAACCTTAAGTCAGAAATATTAAAAGTTCCATGAATCGAACCATACTCACTTGGAAGGTCGAGGCAGTAAGCATTGTTGTTGATCTTCTCAACAATCTGAAAAGGACCATCGCCTCGTGGGGCTAATTTTCCACGTCTCCTTTCTGGGAACCTTTCACGTCTGAGGTGTAGCCACACCCAATCGCCAACTTGGAAGGACACGGTCTTACGACCTTCGTTGCGCTTGCGCACTAGGTGCTCATTCATGCGCTCAATGTTTGCCTTAGCCTTCTCATGTATCTTCTTGATGTGTTCTGCCCGCTGCTTTCCATCTAAGTTAGAAACATCACTCAAAGGCAAAGGGGTCAAATCCATGGGAGTTAGCGGATTAAAGCCATAAACTACTTCAAAAGGTGAACAATTTGTAGTAGAATGGATTGAACGATTATAAGCAAACTCCATGAAAGGCAAATGATCAGTCCATTTAGAAACATGCTTGGTAACTAAAGAGCGTAAAAGTGACCCTACAGTACGGTTAACTACCTCAGTTTGGCCGTCGGTTTGAGGGTGACAAAAAGTCGAATACAGCAATTTAGTTCCAAGGCGACTCCACAACACTCGCCAAAAGTGGCTCAAAAATCTTCCATCACGGTCACTAACAATATTAATAGGCATACCATGGAGGTGGACTACCTCTCTAAAGAATATATTAGCAACCTGAGACGCATCACTAGTATTTTTACAAGGCAAAAAGTGCGCCATTTTGGAAAATCGATCCACAACGACAAATATACCATCCTTACCATCCCAAGATTTAGGTAAACCTACAATGAAGTCTGTCGCGCCCCACGAAAATTAACAGAGGAATGCTAATTCACGAGTGTGCAACGAAATTCGGGACCTTACAATGCTCAGCGTAGATGGACGCCTCGCAGCATGCAATGAAGTCGCCACCCTAATTTGGTTGCTAGGCTTAGGGAACCCTAATCGTCATGGCATAGGAAATATAATAAGTAAAAAAACTAAAGGCACAAAAAAGGGGTCTGGACCCCAGACAAAGGTTCGGGGTCGTGTTATGGTCTCGGGAAGGTGTTAGGCACCCGAGACACATCCGAAAACGGTTACCGGTTGATGAGAGAGGTGTTTAAAAAGGTGTTTGGGAAATACGTTTTGAAAAAGGGGGCCCTTAGAGGAATCGTCACTTTAGTCTTTATTATGATCGTGATGGGACTGAATTTTTCGTAAGACTGAATGAGCGCCCTCTTTTTTCATCATCGGGCCATGCATGATTAGACTAATTACTACGTGATGCTAACATGGATTGCTAACAGAGTACCATTTTAAATGATGGATTTAAAACGATAGTTTGCTGTGGGATCGAAAGTCCCCATGTACATACAGTCAATATAAGCGAGAAGTAAAATCACATGAACGCGGCATTTTAAGAAAGTCTTTAAACACGTTGTGCATGTGGGTTGATTTTAGTTCTAGCAGTTCTATATATCATGCATACGATGGATATTTGCAGAAAGCATCGAATAAATACAAAGGAATCAAAAGGCGTACTTTCGAGCGAAGCTTGAAACTAAAACCTGCAAAATGAGAGTGTTAGCGATAGCTCGAGAAATAAATAAGCAATTTATGAATGCAAGAATTTAAATGACAGTTGATTGTATACGAGAAATGATGGATTTCACGCATACGAAATGAGATGCTGAGTTTGGTTGTATGCGAAAAATGATTGATTTTAAGCATACGAGAATTTATCGCTAGGTGATTGCATACGAAAAATGATGGATTTTTCGTATGTGAGAATTTAAATGCTAGTTGATTGCATGCGAGAAATGATAGATTTTACGCCTGTGAGAATTTAAATGCTAGTGATTTGCATGCGAAAAATGCTGGATTTTACGCATGTGAGAATTTAAATGCTAGTGTGATTGCATGCGAAAAATGATGGATTTTACGCAGGTGAGAATTAAATGCTGACGTGATTGCATGCGAAAAATGATGTATTTTACGCATGTGAGAATTAAAATGCTGACGTAATTTGCATGCGAAAAATGATGAATTTTACGCATGTGAGAATTAAATGCTGACGTGATTGCATGCGAAAAATGATTGATTTTACGCATGTGAGAAAAATTAAAATGCTACATTGATTGCATGCGAAAAATGATTGATTTTACGCATGTGAGAAAAATTAAAATGCTACGTTGAGTGCATGCGAAAAATGATTGATTTTACGCATGTGAGAAAAATTAAAATGCTACGTTGATTGCATGCGAAAAATGATTTATTTTACGCATGTGAGAAAAATTAAAATGCTAGTTGATGAATATAGAAAAATTACATGTAGTTTGATAATTTAAAGGAAAAAGGTTTGATGATTTGCAGAAAATAAAATTGATTGATAATGCAGAGAATAAGCAGTTGGATATTTGCAGAAAATAAATGCGACCGACCATATAGGCGGTATATTGAATTTAAATTGCTGAAAGTAAATTGCGAGAAATTAAAGTGCGGAAAGGTAAAGTGCGGAAAATTAAGCAGTTGGTAATTTGCGGAAGGATTTCCAGCAGTTTGGCGAAAAATTAAAGCAGTTGAATATTTACGAAAATTAAAAAAGCGACCGACCATAAAGGCGGTATTTTAAATGACTGAATTTAAATTGCCGAAAGTAAATTGCTGGAATTTAAAGTGCGGAAAATTAAACAGTTGATAATTTGCGGAAGGATTTCCAGCAGTTTGCGAAAAATTAAAGCAGTTGAATATTTACGAAAATTAAAAAAAAAAGCGACCGACCATAAAGGCGGTATTTTAAATGACTGAATTTAAATTGCCGAAAGTAAATTGCTGGAATTTAAAGTGCGGAAAATTAAACAGTTGATAATTTGCGGAAGGATTTCCAGCAGTTTGCGAAAAATTAAAGCAGTTGAATATTTACGAAAATTAAAAAAACGACCGACCATATAGGCGGTATTTTAAATGACTGAATTTAAACAGTTAGATATAAATGACTGAGGTTAGATAACATGACAATAAATATTATGATAAAGAATGAGCAATTCATGTATAAACAATTCGAGAAACAACTTGATAAAAATAATAAAAATAAGCATACGAAACATTTTCTGAAACAAAGTGAATTAAACAAATCATGTATAAAAATATAAGAAAAATAGCACGTATCACAAATAATAATCGTACGAGGCATGCTAGCACTTTACGTAAAAAAATGACGAAACGAGGACTCGGAAAAAAATTAGAAATGGGCTGGGCCCATCTTAGAAGGTGAAGAAATGGGCCAGGAACAGTTCCTGGCCCAAGGAAATTTATTTAAATGGTGATGGGCCAAGCCCATCACCTTTCATCCATTTTTGCGCAAAAGGGTCGCATGGCCCGACACACTTCATCATCAACCTCACGTCGCCGGCGCCACTGCCGGCGACGGAGGTGACGAACCAGGCGACGAATTCGCCTGGTTCTTGGCCCAAAATACTCGTCTCCCTTCCCACAGTACCAACAAATAATCACAGCCAAGAAATGGACATGAAAACAGCCGGATTTTCGAAAGAACCGAAGCAATGCGTATTTACGATAATTACCGAAATAATTAAACCAAGCCCCGATGATTTAAACTAGTGTTAGTATAGTGAAATTGAGTTGAAAATAAGTTGATTGCAGCAAGTTTTGATGACTAATTAATTGACTAAAGCTTGAATGAAATTTAAAGAAAACAAGAGAAAGAAACGCTTACAATGGTGCTGCTCCGGCTGACGACGGCGAGGAGTGGATTGCGCGCAAGGGAGTGATTCAGCTGGTTCGTGGATTGGCCCGAAGAAATGGAGAGGGAGAGTGTTGTTTTTTTTTGCAAAATTTTTCGGTCCGTTTGCGAATGAAGGTGGTCGGGTTTTATAGGCGAAAGACGCGTGGTGGCCGGACGCGAGGGACGCGCGTGGCTTGGCCGAACGTCGAGGTGGCGGTGCTACGGCTAGGGCGTGATGATGGCGGAGGGACAAGGGCTACGGGAGCAGTTGGCTTGGGCGAGGGCTGCTCCGCTGCGTGTTGCTTGGCACTGTGCATGTGCATTATGCACATTAAATTGTCAACCGTTGATCTGGTTGACTTTCCTTGGTTGACCAGATCAACGGTTGAGATCAAAGGCCATTAAGTCTCATTTAAATGGCCTCGAGCCGAGTCTCGCGGGCAAACGTACTGACTTTTCGAGCTGGAGGTGCTGGCGCGTAGAGAAAAATACGACGGGTTTAACCGTCTACAGCGAATGACGAGAATTTTTCGTTTAACGTGTTTATTTTTGCGTGAAACGTTTGAACGGAAAAATAAAGACGTTACGCCAAAAATTACACGAAACGCTGCAGACCGTTGCGAGCAGAAAAAAATCTAGCAACTAGTTGATGGAAAACATTTTAAAGTCAAGTTGCTGTCCGAGCAGGCTTACTCGGGTCCAATAAAAGCTCGAATAAAAATAATAATAAAATAATAAAAATACTAAAAAATGCGATAAAATACAAAAAATCCTAAAATTCACGAGATGCTCAAAAATGAAGAAAAAACTAGCAAACGACTGCTGGATAGTAAAAAATGTGATTTTTAAGGCTAAAAATAATAATGATAATAATAACAAAAATACTTGACGAAAAATTAAAAACGCGATTTCGAAAGCTGACGAAGCTAACGATGATGCTAAAATGCGATGAAAACCCTAAAAATGCTAGCGATAGTAACTTAACTACAGACGACTGTAATTTAAGTAAAAATGACGGTAAATTAAATAAATGACAGAAATGCTAAAATTAAGTAAAAATGGCGTCAAAATTCGGGTATCAACAGTTGCCCCCTCTTTACTGTCTTATTGAAGTATTTGATAAGCAGTAAAGACAGTTGCCCCTAGATATTCGAATTTTGGCGACACAGCAGGTCTTACCTTAAACTTACAGTGATGATGTCGCTCTGGGAGGAGGTAGTTGATGGATGCTGTCACTGGGGATACAAGGTGCTCGCTTGATGTCACTCTGGGAGGAGGCATGCTTTTACATCGTCACTCTGGGAGGAGGTAGGTTGTTGACGTCACTCTGGGAAGAGATAGGTTGTTGACGTCACTCTGGGAAGAGATAGGTTGTTGATCCTGCAAAGATATATATAAATTTAGATCTATTCGGATATCGAGAGAAACATAATTTGCAGAAAATGTAAATGACAACTACTCTATCGGAAATCGAAGGTATTTTTACGAAAACATAAATGACGGCTCCACTGGGGGGGTAATTGCTTGACATGTGACTGACGTTGTTTCAAGAGGATAATGCGCGATTCGCATGAAGTGTGAATAATTTGTCCTAATGATGTCTCTCTAAGAGGAGGAGAATAATTATGCAGAAATGTAGAATTATGTGAAGGATGACACTCTGGGAGGGAAAGAAATACCAAGGCTGAAAAGGTAAAACTTCGCTATGCTATCACTCTGGTAGAAAAAGAAATGCTTGATGCTGAAAACTAAACCTACGATGTCACTCTGGAAGGAGAAGAAACGCTACGCTGGAGACTAAACTATGCTGTCACTCTGGGAGGAGGAGAATGCTAAGGCTGAAGACTAAATAAAATCAATTCCCGTAGGAGAAGACGCGGAATGCGGAAACTAAACTAAGGTCACTCTGGGAGGAGGAGATGCTATGCTGGAAACTAGGCTATGCTGTCACTCTGGGAGGAGAAGATGCTAAGGCTGGAATGCAAATAACGTCAATTCCCGTATGAGAAGACGCGAGATGCGGAAACTAAACTAAGGTCACTCTGGGAGGAGAAGATGCTATGCTGGAAACTAGGCTATGCTGTCACTCTGGGAGGAGAAGATGCTATGCTGGAAACTAGGCTATGCTTGTCACTCTGGGAGGAGAAGATGCTAAGGCTGGAATGCAAATAACGCCAATTCCCGTAGGAGAAGACGCGGAATGCGGAAACTAAACTACGGTCACTCTGGGAGGAGGAGATGCTATGCTGGAAACTAGGCTATGCTGTCACTCTGGGAGGAGAAGATGCTAAGGCTGGAATGCAAATAACGCCAATTCCCGTAGGAGAAGACGCGGAATGCGGAAACTAAACTAAGGTCACTCTGGGAGGAGGAGATGCTATGCTGGAAACTAGGCTATGTTGTCACTCTGGGAGGAGAAGATGCTAAGGCTGGAATGCAAATAACGCCAATTCCCGTAGGAGAAGACGCGGAATGCGGAAACTAAACTAAGGTCACTCTGGGAGGAGGAGATGCTATGCTGGAAACTAGGCTATGCTGTCACTCTGGGAGGAGGAGAATGCTAAGGCTGAAGACTAAATAAAATCAATTCCCGTAGGAGAAGACGCGGAATGCGGAAACTAAACTAAGGTCACTCTGGGAGGAGGAGATGCTATGCTGGAAACTAGGCTATGCTGTCACTCTGGGAGGAGAAGATGCTAAGGCTGGAATGCAAATAATGTCAATTCCTGTATGAGAAGACGCGAGATGCGGAAACTAAACTAAGGTCACTCTGGGAGGAGAAGATGCTATGCTGGAAACTAGGCTATGCTGTCACTCTGGGAGGAGAAGATGCTATGCTGGAAACTAGGCTATGCTTGTCACTCTGGGAGGAGAAGATGCTAAGGCTGGAATGCAAATAATGCCAATTACCGTAGGAGAAGACGCGGAATGCGGAAACTAAACTACGGTCACTCTGGGAGGAGGAGATGCTATGCTGGAAACTAGGCTATGCTTGTCACCAGTGGTGTTGATACGATCCTAGAATGCGCCTGCATCCTGCTCAGGAGGTAACGACCCCAAGAACAAGACTTTCCCACAATTTACAGCCGTAAGCAGTCCTCACCTGATATTAGTGTTTGCACTCACGCTCTGAAACAAGGCTAAGTGTTTAACGCTCATAAAGATGCAACTAACATGATACATAATTTACAATTCGCAATGTCAATCCGAGTGAATAGACTTCGACTGAAGATGCACATGCATGGGCATTCTAATAATCGATGGGACTTTTACGGAAAAGAATGAAAGGACATGACAAGTCCGGAAAGAAGTTTGTTTTGGGAGAGCTTGCTTTGCTGGGGAGGCTTTTGATGAAGGTGATGTTTCGCTGATTGTCCCGGATGTGGGCAATGTCTTGCTAAGTGGCCCTGATGTGGGCGAGGTATGCGAACTTCTTCGTGTTTTGCTGAGGATGCCTTCTTGATAGAGTGCACGAGCTCTGGGATCCTTGCTGGGGGTGCTTTTCTTTCGGCCAGGGGCCCTGTTCTTGAGTCTTCATTGGGGAGTGTCGTCGCTGCTCTTTTTGCGACTCACTACCTGAGTTGGCCTGGGGCCCTTTTCTTCTCATGTCCTTACTAGGGAGGCTTGCTTTGAGATTTCTCGAGTTGGCCTTGGGCCTCTTTTGCTTGACTTCCTGGGGAAGGATGCTTTGAGCTTTCTCGAGTTGGCCTCGGGCCTCTTTCTCTCGAGTCCATTGGGGAGGTTTTCTTCGAGATTTCTCGAATTGAGTTGTCCCCGGGCTGTGCTTGCTTTGGCTCTTCGATTGTTCAAAGATCTCTGAGCATTTTCTTTCTTTTCTTTTCTTTTCCCTTTTTCCCCTCTCTCCTTTTTCTTTTTCCTCTCCCCTTTTTTTTTATTTTTTTTTTATTTTTTTTATATATATCCCTCCCCTTTTTGATTTGATTTGAAATGCAACAGAGCAGAGCAAGCACAGCCTTTATCTTGATCTCTTCCCCTTTTGTCTTGAGGCCTCGGCCTTCGTCGTTGCTGCTTCTTCGGTGATAGTCCTTAGCGATCTCCTGGTGACCTTTTCCGTCTCCTTGGTCGTGAACTCGAACTTGGCGTGCTTTTACTTCCGGCTGGCAATTTTAGCTGAAACTGCTCTTTGGCTCCCGGGGTATGAGTGATAGCGAAGGTTTGGGGGAGTGATGACATTTATGGTGAAAAGAGGGAAGAAACGAAGAAAGTGGAGAAAATCGTAAAAGTCCCATGTCATTTTATAGTTATCCCATGTCTAATTGCGCATGTACCCTGGATATTATGCGAACTCAACTAGTTTCTAGTCAGGCCCTTACACTCGTGAAGGATAAGGCGCGTTGGCTCAAAAATGCTTACCGGGGTTTGTCTATGACTGCTTACGTTGGTGCAAACCGCGGATATAAGGGCAAACAGGTCATATCATGCATGGCATGCAACTTAGATGGATGTTTTTTTTTTGGAAATGGGATTGAAAATTCTCGATCTATGCAATGCATGAAAATGCTTATGAGAGTAGTATGCTTTTTTATTTTAGCTGGGCTAAAAAGGGATTTGGATTGATTTTTGATTTTGACTGATTGATGGTTTGACTGCTGGGTTCGATTGCTAGTCGTTGGATTGCTGGATGTTTGATTGCTGGATGTTTGATTGCTAGACGGTTGATTGCTAGAGATGGGGGGATGACTTATTTGCAACATTCTAATGGGAATCTAAGGTTGCCCCCCCAGTGGGCCAGACGACCGTACTCGAATTAAAGCTAATAAAGCGAGCCGGAGTGAAAATAAAACTAAATAGGGGAAAAGAAAGATAGACTCCCCTGAGATGTGCAGCGGGGCTGCAAGAGTGTCTTCCACAAGCTTTATGAGGATGACAATGAGATGATTCGTGTCCCTGCGAGATACAGAGGGGACAACAGAGTATAAAATTAACTCAAAACTGAGATAAGTTCAGGGATTCTCCCTTCCTTTAACTCGGCTTTTCGAGGGTGCCTATGATGTGGTCCCAGCTCCGGGACACTTTGCTTTGATTGGTTTCTTTTTCAGCTACTTTGCGGGAACCGACGATCCAAGTCGGAGTGAGGACGAGATCTACAGCTGGTTCACTTTGCTTACCGGTCATTGCCGGACCTATGTTGATTGGCTTCTTGATTGCTTGGGGATAAAGGGGAAGACCCTCTGTCTCCAAAATGTGCAGCGGGGCTGCATGGGCGTATGCTTACCGTTCTTATGCCGACAATGAATGGGGGTAACCCGGTTCCTGAAACAGACAAGGTGATGACAAATGAGGAGTAAATGCAAGACCATTTTTGGTGAAAGTAATGCGATGGATAAGTTTTTAAGCTCTCCCTTTTGGAGGGGCCATCCATAGGTCACTGTGGTGTGACTTGTGTTGGATGTTTGTTGATGATGGCTTTGCTCTAGAGGTTTGATCACAGCTCTTATCTTTGCTCGGGTGATATCGTCAGTCAGCCGCTGGTGGCCCACAAATTAGAGGATCGATCTTCCTCGTGCTGATTCTGTTGAGGAGTTTCTTGAACAAGACCGCATCATGTATGTTGATTGTGATCCTAGGGGGGATAGGCTTTTCATCGCGCTTCTTTTCTGGTAGTTCTGCTTACGAAGGTGCGCTGGGCGACACTGGCGTTTTGGTGATGGGCTCCTCTGAATTGGTGACAGAGATGGGAGCCAATGTTGCTAGTGTTCCGACAGCTCAGTCGGCGTTGGATGGGCTTTGTGACTTTGGTCCAGCATTCAGTCCTTGGAGATGGGCCGTTTGCGATGCCGGTTGTGTTGGTAGCACTGCGAGGAAAAGAAAGTTCATTTTAGATGGTGATGGTTTGTCTTAAAATCTTTCCTGATTCGCTCTTGAAGGTGGCCTGCTATGGCAATTCAACAGCTCCTACGAGCGGAACTCTCTGGTTTTATCGTGACAACGATTTGAGGCGTGAGACCTTACGTCCCTGCAAAACTGAAAGTTGATTAGTGGCGTTAGTCTAAGTGACGCGTCTTGCGTCCCGAGCTACTCCTGGGGATCCATCCATGCCATGCCTCCTTTTGTCATCTCACAATTTTAAGAAAAAAAACAGGGGACAACAAATTTTAAAACAAAGCATCTCTTGAAAAAACTTCTTTTATTCATTTCAGGACAAATGTTTGTGCTAGATTGTCATGATAAAACCCTATGTCTTTGGCTAACCGGACGCTCTGTCCACGATGCTTCAGGCAAAGTATCTCTTGACTGCATCGGCATTTACCGGTTTCGGGAGATCGTCTCCATCCATGTTGGTTAGCATTAGGGCACCCCCTGAGAATGCACTTTTGACCAGGTACGGGCCCTCGTACCTTGGGGCCCACTTTCCTTTGCTGGCCTCCTGATGAGGGAGAACTTTCTTTAGCACTAAATTCCCAGCCTCGAATTTGCGAGGTCGCACTTTCTTGTTATAAGCGTTGACCATTCTTTGCTGATATAATTGCGCATGGCAGATAGCGGCCAAGCGCTTTTCGGGAAGGAGGTTCAGCTGCTCGTACCTCACTCTCGCCCAATCAGATTCTTCTACTTCAGATTCTGCCAGGATTCTGAGAGAAGGAATTTCTACCTCGAGGGGAATTACGGCTTCCATGCCGTAAACTAATGAGTAGGGAGTTGCCCCTGTGGACGTACGGGTTGCTATCCGATAAGCATGTAGTGCGAAGGGAAGCATGTCGTGCCAGTCTTTGTGAGTGATTACCATCTTTTGGATGATCCTCTTCAGGTTCTTGTGTTTGCTGCTTCGACTGCGCCATTCATCTTTGGTCGATATGGCGACGAGTTCCGGTGCTTTACCTTCCAACGTTGGCAAAGACTGTCGATCAATTTTCCATTGAGGTTAGTGCCATTGTCCGTGATGATGGTTTCTGGGACCCCATGACGGCAAATGATGTTTCTCTCAATGAATCGCATGGTCGTTTTCTGGGTGATGCTGGAGTAAGAGGTGGCCTCTACCCACTTAGTGAAGTAGTCGATTGCTACGAGGATGAAGCGATGGCCATTAGAGGCTGTTGGATGAATTTGGCCGATGATGTCGATTCCCCACATCGCAAAAGGCCAAGGCGATGTCATGCTGAAGAGTGGGGCTGGAGGGACATGGAGATGATCCGCATAGATTTGACACTTGTTGCACTTCCGGAAATAGCCGATGCAATCGCGCTCGATGGTGAGCCAAAAATAGCCTTGCCTCATGATCTGTCTGGCCATCATGTGCCCACTTGCGTGAGTGGAACAGACTCCTTCATGGATCTCTGCTATGATTTTCTTCGCTTCGGTCATGGTGACGCAACGAAGCAAAGCTCCATCCGCTCTCCTCTTATATAGAACCTCGCCATCGAGGTAGAAGTCTAGTGCCAAGCGCTGAAGGGTCTTCTTGCTAACTCGGCTTGCCCCCGGTGGGTATTCCCGATTTCTGATGAATTGTACCAAGTCGTAGAACCATGGCTTCCCATCGGGTTCTTCTTCTAGGATGACACAGCAAGCCAGAGTTTCTTTGACTTCCACTCTCAATGGCTGAAGCATTATCCCGCACTCTAACTTGAACATTGATGCCAATGTGGCCAATGCGTCTGCGAAGCGGTTCTTTTCTCGGTCGACTCGGTCGAACTTGGTTTCTTCGAATTCTCGCGTGAGCTGAGTGAGCAACTTTTGATAAGGGATGAGCTTAGAATCCCGTGTCTGCCATAGATCCTGGGCTTGATAGATGACGAGTGCTGAATCGCCGAAGATTCGGAGCTTCTTTACTTTTAAGTCGATGGCTGCTGTCAGACCACTGATGCATGCCTCATACTCGGCGACGTTATTGGTGCATGGGAAGTTCAATTTGCATGCTATGGGGAATTGACGGCCATCTGGGGCTATGACCACGACTCCCACTCCCTTGCCCGAGAGGTTCACCGCACCGTCGAAGAACATGGTCCACCAATCGTCTTCTCGGAGATTTTCTGTGATCTCATCTTCAATCATTATGATGTCCTCATCGGGGAAGTCGAAGCTCAATGACTCGTACTCGTCCGAGGTATGATCGGCCAAGTGATCGGCGAGGGCGCTTGCTTTAACCGCTTTCTGAGTCACATAGATGATCTCGTGCTCAGCTAATAAGACTTGCCATCTACAAATGCGACTTGACAGGTACGGCTTTTCGAAAATGTATTTCAAGGGGTCCATGCGAGAGATTAGCCAAGTCGTGTAATACAACATGTACTGCCGGAGCCTTCGGGCGCACCATGCTAGGGCGCAACAAGTTCGTTCCAACATGGAGTAGCGCATCTCGCACTCGTTGAATTTTTTGCTGAGGTAGTAGATGGCTTGTTCACGCCTTCCTGATTCGTCGTGCTGTCCCAAAACGCACCCCATGGCGCTGGCTGTGACTGTCATGTACATGAGCAGGGGTCGTCCTGGCGTTGGGGGAACCAGTACTGGTGGGTTTTGCAGATATGTTTTGATTTTCTCAAAGGCTTGCTGGCAGTCTTCGTCCCATTCGGCTTCTCCGTGTTTCCTTAGCATTTTGAACATCGGCTCGCAAGTGAGTGTTAACTGGCTGATAAAGCGAGCGATGTAGTTGATACGTCCTAAGAAGCTTCGTACTTCTGTTTCGGTGCTGGGAGCGGGTAGTTCTTGTATTGCTTTTATTTTATCAGGATCCACCTCTATGCCCCTGTTGCTGACGATGAATCCTAACAGTTTTCCGGAGGTAACCCCAAAGGTGCACTTAGCTGGGTTTAGCCGTAGCTGAAACTGCCTTAGCCTTTCGAATACCTTCTTCAAGATGTCCACATGATCTTGCGTTCCACGGGACTTGGCTATCATGTCATCGACATATATCTCCAATTCCTTGTGCATCATGTCGTGGAAAAGGGTGACGGCAGCACGTTGATAAGTGGCTCCTGCGTTCTTTAATCCGAAGGGCATTACTTTGTAGCAGAAGGTTCCCCAGGGCGTGATGAAGGTTGTCTTCTCACTGTCTTCGGGTGCCATCTTGATTTGATTATATCCCTAAAATCCGTCCATGAAGGAAAACATGTCATTTCTGGCGGCACTATCTACCAAGATATCGATGTGGGGAAGTGGGAAGTCATCTTTGGGGCTGGCTCGGTTTAGATCCCGAAAGTCCACGCACATGCGGACCTTCCCATCTTTCTTAGGTACCGGCACTATGTTGGCGATCCACTCGGGGTACTCGGCAACTCTCAAGAAACCCGCATCTAGCTGCTTGGTAACTTCTTCTTTGATTTTCAAAAGGATGTCCGGATGCATCCTCCGAAGTTTTTGCTTGACAGGTTTGTACTCAGGCTTCAAGGGGATGCGATGCTCGACTATCCCAGGATCAAGACCTGGCATATCGGCGTACGACCATGCGAATATGTCTGAGTAGTCTTTGAGGAGAGAAATCAACCTTTCTCTCTGAACTGCGTCCAAGGTAGTTCCGATCTTGACCAACTTCTGATTCTCTTTGCTTGCCCCCAGGTTTACTTCGTCCAATTCCTCCTGGTGAGGAGTTATTTCCTTTTCTGAACTTTCTAGTAAACGGGCTAACTCGTTGGGGATTTCGGCTTGGTCTTCGGTTGTAGCGACGATTTCTTTGTCGGTAAAGACATAGGTTTTATCAAGACAATCCGAATTAACACTCATCCTGAAATTAAAAATGCGAAAAGAAGAGATGCGTAAAATGAAAATTGCATATATATTGATTTTTAACAAAAAAGGGAACATGAGTCCCTACAAAAAGGTCTTCGTAAGAAGACGTGCAAAAACGTATGTATATTTTTCGAAAGGAGTGATTACGGAGAGACATCTGGAAGCATGGCGATGGTCCAGTTGCGCACAGACTCCCCTGACTTCTTTACGAAAATGACTGAACTGAGCGACGGCTCTTCTTCACCCAGAGTGCAGATACGGAGGTCTGATACCCTGGTTGGATTTTCATTGATGGTTTCGGCTGCGAAGGGGAACGTGGTTCTGATATGGGGAACTTGCATTTTGCTATCTGGCGCAGAACGTCCAAATAGCTTAGCTAGTTGCTTTGCTTTCTTTTCTTGGGCAATCCTGGCGAAATCGGCCTTGCTGGGTTGGTACCCTAACCCGAAGCGATCTCTGAAGTTTTTCGGAGGTGCCCAGCCTCTTGCTCCTTGCAGCTCGGCCCCTAGCCGCTTTCCCAGTCGGAAACTTCCTTCTAGGGTTGACTTAGTTGTTGCTTCGGCTACCTCAGATTTTGAGGTTTTGCAGATGGGGGATCCTTCTTCGATCCAATCTGCGTTGACAATTTCGAAGGCTTGGAAAGAACTTTCCAAGGTCTCAGCAGTTTCGATGTAAGGCACGGATGCATGCTTGGCCAAGATTAAGGCCTCTTCTGCCTTGATTGTGACAAGGGCGTTATCTTTGACGTATTTGAGGCACTGATGCAGGGAAGATGGGACAGCTCCTGCTGAATGAATCCATGGCCGTCCTAGAAGCATGCTGTAGGCGGGTTGGATCTCCATGATCTGGAACGTCAAGGCGAACGTGTGGGGTCCGATGACCATGTCCAGCTCAAAGTTTCCGAGGATCTCTCGAGTGGTACCATCGAAAGCCCTAGCCATCATTCCGCTAGGCTTCATGTGAGAGAGATCGACTGGTAGTTGTTCGAGGACATGCCTGGGCATGACATTCAGTGCCGACCCATTGTCGATTAGGGCTTTTGCTATGACATGCCCCTTGCATTCCACCGTGATGTATAGGGCCTTGTTGTGATCTCTTCCTGCGGGGTCTATCTCTCCCTCAGAGAAGGAAATGCTACTTAAGGCTTGAATCCTCCCAACGAGGTTCTCCACCCCTTCCGTGGTGATATCTTTAGTTACGAAGGCTTGCTTCAAGACTTTTAAGAGAGCTTGGCGATGAGGCTCTGAAGTGAGAATCAGCTCCATGATGGAGATGCGAGCCGGGGTTTTCTTTAGCTGTTCGATGATGCTAAACTCGCTCTGTTTCATGATCTTAAGGAACTCGGCTGTCTCGTCCTCAGTTACTGGTTTGCTCAAACCTTGAGTCTCCTCTGTCATCTCTTCGCGGATCACAGGGTTTTTCCCTTTGGCTTGTCTTTGTTTTTCTACCTCCTCCGATATGTAGCATCTCCCTGTACGGGTCATGCCCCCGATATAAGAGGTTTCGCCGATAGTCAGCTCTGTTGGTGCGATTGCAGGAGGGGTAGTGACCACCGTGTATCCGTAGTTAAATGGGACTGCATGCAAGTCTTGACTAGGGGTATTCACAGCCAATGTGAACACTACCTTGCGAGGGGTTGTAGCTGCACCCCCGGTTTGGGCCGTGTATTCGAAGGAGTACGATGCTGGAGGATTATCTTCGATGGCGTTGATTGCTCCTCGGGTTGCCCCTTCAGTTTGGATGATCCCGAATGTCGTGAGTTGCTTGACTTTCTTCCGAAATAGTCCGCAGTCCTGGATGTCGTGCTTGCTCTCCCCTTGGCAGAATAGGCATTGGGCCTGATCATTTCCTAGGAATGGCAGATAAGCGTTGTTGGCTAACGCGAAGAATAATTCTTCGCTGGGTGTTTCCTCTATTGAAGGGGGAGGAACGCCGATTCCCATGGAAGCAATGTCGCTCTTCCCAGGCTTATGGTGTGGCAGAGGGCTGGTTGTTGCATCAAGACCCCTCACCAGACCTCTGGACGAGACTCGTCCTTGTCGGGTCAGATGCTCGACCTTCTCTCTAAAGGCGTAACAATCCTCCAGGGAGTGTCCTCGGGTTCCGACGTGATATTCGCAGCTAACATTCAGATCATACCAGCTAGGGTAGGGAGTTGATTGAGGTGAGAGTGGGGACGGTGTGATCTGCCCATCTGCCAGGAGGCTTGCGTAAATTTCCTTCAACGGAAACGGAGGAAACGACCATGTCGGTGAAGGGTATGACTCGGAGTCTGAGGATTCCCAAGAGGGTAGTAAGGGCACTGTGCTAGAATAGGAGGGTGGTGCCGAATACTTGACGAGGTAGTCGAACCTCCCGGAAGGTTGGCCCAAGGTGTCAATCTCGCGGTCTCCCTCATCGCGACGCCTGGAGAACCGTTTACCCGACGAGGTTGATCCTTTCTTTTGGATGTTTTGGAGTGGGGTTCTCTTGGCGTTATGTGGGATAGGAACCCCTTCTCCGATGGTGTGGATGGATCCTTCCTCGTGTGTTACTTTCTGGGTTTGAATTACTCTGAGGCTCGAGAGTTGTCTCACCTTTTCTGCGAACAAACCGCAGCTTTGGATCTTGTGACCGTTGCTTCCATTGCAGTACATACAATGACCTGAGTTGTTTTCCGAGCATGGCACATATCCTCCTCGAGCTAAGGCCAGGAAAAGTTGTTCCTGTGGCCAGTCTGATGCTGAAGAAAATAGGTCGTTGCTCTCTCCTGTTGAGATGGCGTTCACCCCTCCCTTTCCTTGGGAATGATCGGGGAGAGGGTTGGTGGAGGTGTTGGTCCTTTTGCTGCCCCTTCGAAAGATACCCATCCACTTTTGATCAAGTGATGGACTTTCGTTTTGAATGCGAAGCAATTTTCCAGAGTGTGGCCTGGGGCTCCGGCGTGATACTCGCATCGTGCGTTAAGATCATACCACTTCGGGTAAGGAGGCAACTGAGGCTGCGCTGGAACTGGTACGATCTGTCCGGCTGCTAGGAGATGCTTGTAGATTTCTCCCGCAGGGAGGGGGAGAGGAGGCAAAGGCTCTCGGTTCCACCGATTGTTCGATGTGTTTTGGTTATTCGGGTATTTTGGTGGGTTATATGGCTTGGGTTGCATGGGTTGTGATGCTTGTACCGGAGGTGGCGAGAAATGTGTAGGATTTTGAGGCGCGGTATTAGCAACAGGGGGTGATGTGAAAGGAAAGTAGGTGGGTTGATATAGCGATGGCAAAGGGTAGGGCGATGGCGATAGATAAGGTGGAGGTGATGGAAATGGCTGCCCACGATTAGCTTGGGGAGCAACAAACCCCACATCTTTCTTTGCGATGGATGCCTTCTTGGGTGCAGACTCTGGTGCCGAAGGCGAGATTCGTCCAGATTTAATCCCTTGCTCGACTCTTTCGGCGATTAGGACCATGTCGGAGAAGCTATTTGAAGGATTCGAGATCAGGTAGGTGTAGTAGGGAGCCTTGAAGGTGTGTAGAAAGATCGATAAGAGTTCCTTGTCGCTTAAAGGTGGAGAGATCCTAGAGGCCAGCTCTCTCCATCTCTGAGCGTAGGTCTTAACGGACTCGCCGACTTTCTTTTCCAAACTTTGTAGGTCGGCCCGGTCGGGAGCTACCTCCATGTTAAACTTATATTGTCGGTAGAAGGCATCAGACAGGTCTCTCCATGTCCTGATTCTGGCTTTGTCTAGACCCATGTACCAAGTTAGGGCATGCTTAGTCAAGCTTTCCCGGAATAGATGGATCAACAACGGCTCGTTGTGAATCATCTCTGCCATTTTGTTGCAATATGCTCTGAGGTGGGTCTTTGGGCACTCGACCCCGGTGTATTTCTCGAAGTCAGGGATCTTGTATTTCGGTGGGATGACGATCCCGGGGACCATACACATATCAGCTGGGCCGGCAGGGTCGAAAGGATCAGCACCTTCAATCGCTCGGAGCCTTTCCTCAAGCAAATTCAGTCGGTCGCTTTTCGGTTGCTCGACTCCGAGGGGGTTATACCCGCAGGGTAGCATTGGTTCTGAGGAGAACTGGGGTTGTGCTGGATTGAAAGTGAGGAGCTGAGTTCCCACAGGTCCGGGAATTGTGCTCGGAGGAATAGGAGGGAGATACAAAGCCTCGAGGTGAGCCTGGCTTTTATTGGGGTCCACAGCAGGATTGATTGAAAGGTGCTGAAGCGACGAGGAGATCTCTTCACCCGCCTTAACCGTAGAATTTGCAGCGGTGGGTACAGTGAAGGGACTGACCCATCTCCATTGGCCCGGGGGTCCAGAAAGTAGTGGGGGTACGGAAGGTCCTGCGACGGTGAGCGAAGAGGGAGGTCCTCTTGCTTGAGGGGGATCGAAACCCGGTGGGAATTCGGTGGTAGCTTCATCCCTTTCCTTTTCGGCCCTGGCGGCCCTTTCTGTAGTAATCCGAACTTGCTCCTCTAGTTCGGCGATTCTAGCCGTTAGTACTTCGTCAGCCTTAGCTTGTTCAGTCATTTTTCATTTTTGAAGTCTAGTTAGGGGGAGCCTGTGCGGAGTAGCGCGCTTCCGAGAAGCTATCGCGAACCTGAAAAGAAAAAGAAAAGCACAAAAAGGGTGAGTACAAAGTCATACACAGGTGGTGTGCAATCCTGAGGTCCCCACGTTTGCTCATTCATTTTCCGGCTGCGCTTTCATTTGATATTTCCAGGGCGGTTGGAGAGGCGAGGAATCCCAGTTGTCGACAAGATACGAAGGAAGCCTCTATACATTCCAACGATATGAAGTAAATCTGAGATGCTAACGGCGAAACCCAACTCCGCAGGGGCAACCAATGCCACCATGCTAAGAAGATCTCTTTTACCCTATGCTTTTGACGATGCGAGGCCTGATGCCTGGTGAACCCTGCCAAGGGGAGAGACGATGATCTATGCTATGAACTTGGAGTGTTTTGTGATAAGCTAAGAGGATATGGCCATGAGTGAACGCTACTTGGCTGTTTTGAATACTTGTTCTGATTTTTCGGAATTTCGGTGAGATGATTGTGTTTTACCCCGGGGGATTTTTTTTTTTTTTTTTTTTTTTTTTTTTTTTGAGTTTGTATTGAAGGGATAGTTGATATGGAAAAGATGAGTCGATTTAATAAATATCCGAAAGAGTACGACTTTATTAAAAAGCGTTTACAAAATATGGTAAACTTGCCAACTTCCTAAATTCATAAAAAATGGCTATGATAGATGAAATTAGGGGTCCTAGCTAAAAAGAACAAATGGGCCGATCTCCGAGCCTTTCCCTGAAGGTGTCATTCCTGGGCGTCCGAGTCCTGCTGCCAAAGGTACTCCATCGAAGCCAACTCCCCTTTCTTCATCTCTAACTCAGCCTCTAAGGCGGCAATTCGGCTTTGCAGTACTTGGTTGTTCCTTTCTCCCAAGTCTGCGCGAGTAGTCAAAACCCTTATCGTTGAATCCCTGTCTTCAATTATGGCACTTGATGCTTCTCTTTTGCGGGTTTCACTGCTCAAGCGTTCCTTAAAGTCCCTGAGGGCCACATTCGTTTGTACTGTTTGTACGTGGACGAAATCCTTGTGCTGCCTGTCCAGTTCATTCATCTGGACCTCTAAGCCACATTGACGAGCTTGGGCCATATCCCTTTCCTCTACCATCAGATCTCGCTCTTCTTGTGCTGCTAGCATCTGTTCTACCACTTGAGCGTAAGCCATGACATCCATTCCTTCGCTCACTTGCGATTCCCCTTCTTCTTCCATCGGTTTTTGATTTTCTGGTCGAGGTAAGACATTACCATTGACTCGTCTCGACCTCCACTGTGGATATTCTGGTATTGTGGTTGCGGAGATGCCGTGCCCTTTGAGGCAGAAAGGGTGGGCCCAGTCATGGGCGTACAGCTGAATGTTCTGATCTTCTCCAGCGTGTGGCAGGTCTGATTTCGTCATGCCAAAAGTTACTGGAATGATTTGGGTGATGCGAAACTGTCTGAGGACGAGGGCCGGACAATAGTGAACGCATCCCCATTCTGGATTGGAAGTCTGCAGCCACTTGGCGTGCCAACTGAAGTCTTCTTCTGAGAGATTTATGAATCGGTTGATCCAGACATCCTTATTTTCCATCTCCCATCTATCCGTGGTCATTGCATTGATAACCCTGAGAAGAGGGCATGACCTTATGTAACTTGCGAAGAAAATGGTCTGATCAGGGATCTGCTTGAAGTGGCTGACCAACCATACTGTCAACAACTGGGTGCAACATGTAAGTCTCCCTTTCCCTTTTCTTCGACAAGAGTCCAAGGAGCGAAAGGTCTCGGCCAGAATGGCTGTTGTAGGATTGATGGCATTTGTTTCCATCTCGTAAAAGATGTTGGCTGCTGCAAAGTGGATGGCATTCCTCATTTTCGGAAAGAGGACAAATCCTACAATGGCGAAGGCCAAAATCCTTAAGCGTTTCTTTCCGTTGGACAATCGAAAGCGTGCCTCAATATCTGACCAGCACCAGAAGTAGTCCCCCTCTCTGACACGAGTAGTGATTCCTAACAGCTTATCGAGCCTTATTTTGACACTTGAGGAGTCGAGTCGAACATTCTGGTATATGGCCGATATAGGAGAGGTGAAGCACATCAGAGCTGAGTACTCCTCTAGCGTAGGGGTCAAGTCTACCTCTTTGTCGAAAGAGAAGCACCGATAATAGGGATCCCAGAATTTTAGGGCTGCCCGGATGCAACCCCAATCAGTCTTTACGTCGACTAGGGTCAGTAGCTTTCCATAAATCCCCTCAAACTATGTCTCTTCGTCTTCAGTCAGCTCATTTCTCAACATCCGAATCCTAGTTAAGTCAAAGTCCACGACTTCTACTTTGATCTTAGTGGTGATGTCAGGGGCGAACCCACGTTCCAACAGATCTCCTTGTACGGCCTGATCGTCGAAACTTCGTCCCCCGAAAATATTAAATGAAAGTAGTGTAGGCGCAGTCATAGCGAATGAGCAAAATGGGTCCTGTTGGGGACGAAAGTAAAATTCAAGTGCTAAGTAAATAGTGTGAGAAACCCGCAGTTTGTATAACAGGAAAAATCAGGTCAAAATGCCATCAAGACAAATAGAGCCACGAAAAATAGTTATAATCATGATGCACGTGCTGGGGCTCTGATTCTGACACCTCTAACTGGCTTGAATGGTTCCCGGATGATACCATGAAAAGGTCCCTAAAGTGTCGTCCAGTCGCCCGATTCCTTGCGAAATCGTATAACCTTTCGACTGGCTTTAGGGGTTCATCCGAGTTGGGATTGGTGAACACTACCCAGGACATGTGTCCTAGGGCGTCACTACTACCCTCCTATTTTGGTAATTGTCCTCGGGGTGTAGGGCGCTATGAAATGCATATGACAATTGATAAAGCAAATAAATAAACAGGCCAGCAATTGATCAAAGCGAATAAATAAACAAATAAAACACCTCTCTAAAAAGATAAAACCGGCTCCGACCCTAGAACGTCCCCAGTGAAGTCGCCAAACTGTCGCGCCCCACGAAAATTAACAGAGGAATGCTAATTCACGAGTGTGCAACGAAATTCGGGACCTTACAATGCTCAGCGTAGATGGACGCCTCGCAGCATGCAATGAAGTCGCCACCCTAATTTGGTTGCTAGGCTTAGGGAACCCTAATCGTCATGGCATAGGAAATATAATAAGTAAAAAAACTAAAGGCACAAAAAAGGGGTCTGGACCCCAGACAAAGGTTCGGGGTCGTGTTATGGTCTCGGGAAGGTGTTAGGCACCCGAGACACATCCGAAAACGGTTACCGGTTGATGAGAGAGGTGTTTAAAAAGGTGTTTGGGAAATACGTTTTGAAAAAGGGGGCCCTCAGAGGAATCGTCACTTTAGTCTTTATTATGATCGTGATGGGACTGAATTTTCCGTAAGACTGAATGAGCGCCCTCTTTTTTCATCATCGGGCCATGCATGATTAGACTAATTACTACGTGATGCTAACATGGATTGCTAACAGAGTACCATTTTAAATGATGGATTTAAAACGATAGTTTGCTGTGGGATCGAAAGTCCCCATGTACATACAGTCAATATAAGCGAGAAGTAAAATCACATGAACGCGGCATTTTAAGAAAGTCTTTAAACACGTTGTGCATGTGGGTTGATTTTAGTTCTAGCAGTTCTATATATCATGCATACGATGGATATTTGCAGAAAGCATCGAATAAATAAAAAGGAATCGAAAGGCGTACTTTCGAGCGAAGCTTGAAACTAAAACCTGCAAAATGAGAGTGTTAGCGATAGCTCGAGAAATAAATAAGCAATTTATGAATGCAAGAATTTAAATGACAGTTGATTGTATACGAGAAATGATGGATTTCACGCATACGAAATGAGATGCTGAGTTTGGTTGTATGCGAAAAATGATTGATTTTAAGCATACGAGAATTTATCGCTAGGTGATTGCATACGAAAAATGATGGATTTTTCGTATGTGAGAATTTAAATGCTAGTTGATTGCATGCGAGAAATGATAGATTTTACGCCTGTGAGAATTTAAATGCTAGTGATTTGCATGCGAAAAATGATGGATTTTACGCATGTGAGAATTTAAATGCTAGTGTGATTGCATGCGAAAAATGATGGATTTTACGCAGGTGAGAATTAAATGCTGACGTGATTGCATGCGAAAAATGATGTATTTTACGCATGTGAGAATTAAAATGCTGACGTAATTTGCATGCGAAAAATGATGAATTTTACGCATGTGAGAATTAAATGCTGACGTGATTGCATGCGAAAAATGATTGATTTTACGCATGTGAGAAAAATTAAAATGCTACGTTGATTGCATGCGAAAAATGATTGATTTTACGCATGTGAGAAAAATTAAAATGCTACGTTGATTGCATGCGAAAAATGATTGATTTTACGCATGTGAGAAAAATTAAAATGCTACGTTGAGTGCATGCGAAAAATGATTGATTTTACGCATGTGAGAAAAATTAAAATGCTACGTTGATTGCATGCGAAAAATGATTTATTTTACGCATGTGAGAAAAATTAAAATGCTAGTTGATGAATATAGAAAAATTACATATAGTTTGATAATTTAAAGGAAAAAGGTTTGATGATTTGCAGAAAATAAAATTGATTGATAATGCAGAGAATAAGCAGTTGGATATTTGCAGAAAATAAATGCGACCGACCATATAGGCGGTATATTGAATTTAAATTGCTGAAAGTAAATTGCGAGAAATTAAAGTGCGGAAAGGTAAAGTGCGGAAAATTAAGCAGTTGATAATTTGCGGAAGGATTTCCAACAGTTTGGCGAAAAATTAAAGCAGTTGAATATTTACGAAAATTAAAAAAGCGACCGACCATAAAGGCGGTATTTTAAATGACTGAATTTAAATTGCCGAAAGTAAATTGCTGGAATTTAAAGTGCGGAAAATTAAACAGTTGATAATTTGCGGAAGGATTTCCAGCAGTTTGCGAAAAATTAAAGCAGTTGAATATTTACGAAAATTAAAAAAAAAGCGACCGACCATAAAGGCGGTATTTTAAATGACTGAATTTAAATTGCCGAAAGTAAATTGCTGGAATTTAAAGTGCGGAAAATTAAACAGTTGATAATTTGCGGAAGGATTTCCAGCAGTTTGCGAAAAATTAAAGCAGTTGAATATTTACGAAAATTAAAAAAACGACCGACCATATAGGCGGTATTTTAAATGACTGAATTTAAACAGTTAGATATAAATGACTGAGGTTAGATAACATGACAATAAATATTATGATAAAGAATGAGCAATTCATGTATAAACAATTCGAGAAACAACTTGATAAAAATAATAAAAATAAGCATACGAAACATTTTCTGAAACAAAGTGAATTAAACAAATCATGTATAAAAATATAAGAAAAATAGCACGTATCACAAATAATAATCGTACGAGGCATGCTAGCACTTTACGTAAAAAAATGACGAAACGAGGACTCGGAAAAAAAATAGAAATGGGCTGGGCCCATCTTAGAAGGTGAAGAAATGGGCCAGGAACAGTTCCTGGCCCAAGGAAATTTATTTAAATGGTGATGGGCCAAGCCCATCACCTTTCATCCATTTTTGCGCAAAAGGGCCGCATGGCCCGACACACTTCATCATCAACCTCACGTCGCCGGCGCCACTGCCGGCGACGGAGGTGACGAACCAGGCGACGAATTCGCCTGGTTCTTGGCCCAAAATACTCGTCTCCCTTCCCACAGTACCAACAAATAATCACAGCCAAGAAATGGACATGAAAACAGCCGGATTTTCGAAAGAACCGAAGCAATGCGTATTTACGATAATTACCGAAATAATTAAACCAAGCCCCGATGATTTAAACTAGTGTTAGTATAGTGAAATTGAGTTGAAAATAAGTTGATTGCAGCAAGTTTTGATGACTAATTAATTGACTAAAGCTTGAATGAAATTTAAAGAAAACAAGAGAAAGAAACGCTTACAATGGTGCTGCTCCGGCTGACGACGGCGAGGAGTGGATTGCGCGCAAGGGAGTGATTCAGCTGGTTCGTGGATTGGCCCGAAGAAATGGAGAGGGAGAGTGTTGTTTTTTTTTGCAAAATTTTTCGGTCCGTTTGCGAATGAAGGTGGTCGGGTTTTATAGGCGAAAGACGCGTGGTGGCCGGACGCGAGGGACGCGCGTGGCTTGGCCGGACGTCGAGGTGGCGGTGCTACGGCTAGGGCGTGATGATGGCGGAGGGACAAGGGCTACGGGAGCAGTTGGCTTGGGCGAGGGCTGCTCCGCTGCGTGTTGCTTGGCACTGTGCATGTGCATTATGCACATTAAATTGTCAACCGTTGATCTGGTTGACTTTCCTTGGTTGACCAGATCAACGGTTGAGATCAAAGGCCATTAAGTCTCATTTAAATGGCCTCGAGCCGAGTCTCGCGGGCAAACGTACTGACTTTTCGAGCTGGAGGTGCTGGCGCGTAGAGAAAAATACGACGGGTTTAACCGTCTACAGCGAATGACGAGAATTTTTCGTTTAACGTGTTTATTTTTGCGTGAAACGTTTGAACGGAAAAATAAAGACGTTACGCCAAAAATTACACGAAACGCTGCAGACCGTTGCGAGCAGAAAAAAATCTAGCAACTAGTTGATGGAAAACATTTTAAAGTCAAGTTGCTGTCCGAGCAGGCTTACTCGGGTCCAATAAAAGCTCGAATAAAAATAATAATAAAATAATAAAAATACTAAAAAATGCGATAAAATACAAAAAATCCTAAAATTCACGAGATGCTCAAAAATGAAGAAAAAACTAGCAAACAACTGCTGGATAGTAAAAAATGTGATTTTTAAGGCTAAAAATAATAATGATAATAATAACAAAAATACTTGACGAAAAATTAAAAACGCGATTTCGAAAGCTGACGAAGCTAACGATGATGCTAAAATGCGATGAAAACCCTAAAAATGCTAGCGATAGTAACTTAACTACAGACGACTGTAATTTAAGTAAAAATGACGGTAAATTAAATAAATGACAGAAATGCTAAAATTAAGTAAAAATGGCGTCAAAATTCGGGTATCAACAAAGTCCATGGACAGATCGGTCCAAGGTTGGGAAGGTACGGGCAGTGGCATAAATTCACCATGACTAGCTAATCGAGATTTTGCCCTATGGCAAGTTACACATCTAGCAATCACACGCACAACATCACGTCTCATCTTAGGCCAATAAAAGTGTGATTTCAGCATGTCATAGGTTTTATTAATGCCAAAGTGGCCCATCAATCCACCACTATGTGATTCATGCACAAGTAATTCACGCAAAGAACACTTAGGAATGCAAAGGCGCTTGCGCCGAAACAGATAGTTTTCATGCGTATAAAATTTTACATCAACCATGGAATCACAAGTCTTATAGATCTCACCAAAATCCAAATCAATAGGGTAGAGTGGAATTATTTGAGAAAACCCTAAAAATTTGACACTTAACGAAGAGATCAAGACATACCTCCTAGACAATGCGTCGGCCACAACATTGTCTTTTCCTTCCTTGTACTTGATGTGATAAAGGAAAGCTTCCAAGAACTCCAGCCACACGGCATGTCTCCTATTCAGCTTCCCTTTTCCCTTTAGATATTTGAGGCTCAAGTGGTCGGTGTGCACCACAAATTCCCTCGGCATCAAGTAGTGTTGCCAAACCTCGAAAGCTCTAACTAGTGCATAGAGCTCTTTGTCATACGTCGGATAACGCAACTGGGCATCCTTGAGCTTCTCACTAAAGAAGGCTATTGGCTTCTTCTCTTGCATCAAAACAGCACCTATACCGATTCCACTCGCGTCGCACTCCAACTCAAATGGTTTGTCAAATTCGGGAAGGGCTAACACGGGTGCGTTGGACAGCTTGTCCTTCAATGCTTGGAATGCGGCCTCTTGAGGTTCCTCCCACCTGAAATCAACATGTTTCTTGGTTAGGTCATTAAGTGGGGCAGCAAGAGTACTAAAATCACGAATGAAACGTCGATAAAAGGAAGCTAAGCCGTGAAAGGAGAGGATGTCGCTTGCTGTTTTCGGCGTAGGCCACTCCTTGATCGCTTGCACCTTCGCTTCATCCACCTTCACACCGTCCTTGCCCACTAGGAACCCTAAAAATTCAACCTGTTCTAAATCAAAAGAGCACTTGAAGAGCTTAGCATAAAGCTTCTCCTCACGCAAGGTCAGAAAAATTTCCTTAAGATGTGTAACATGCTCATGCAAAGATTTGCTATAAATTAAGATGTCATCAAAGTATACAACAACAAATTTACCTATAAAACGCCTAAGAACATGGTTCATAAGTCTCATGAAGGTACTTGGGGCATTAGTTAATCCAAACGGCATCACTAACCATTCATACAAACCATATTTTGTTTTGAAAGCCGTTTTCCATTCATCACCCTCTTTCATTCTAATTTGATGATAGTCGCTCATTAGGTCAATTTTAGAAAAAAGTACACTACCACTAAGCTCATCTAACATATCATCTAAGCGAGGTATGGGGTGACGATAGTTTACCGTAATTTTGTTGACAGCTCAGCAGTCAACGCACATCCGCCAAGTTCCATCCTTCTTTGGCACTAGAAGCACTGGAACGGCGCATGGAGACAAGCTCTCTCAGACATATCCCTTGCTAAGGAGCTCATCAACCTGCCTCTGAAGTTCCTTAGTCTCCTCGGGGTTACTCCTATAAGCTGGTCTGTTTGGGATAGTCGAACCCGGCACAAAATCAATTTGGTGCTCTATGCCGCGGATCGGGGGCAATCCGGACGGCATCTCTTCGGGTGTTACATCTTTGAACTCCTGCAAAAAAGCCAAGATAGAAGAAGGCACAGAAGCTAAAGGATCAAGGTTAGTAGTGCTCAAACAAAAAGATTTAAAGCGAAGTAAAATCAAGGGGTGATTCTCGCCACAAAACTGTTTTTGTAAAACAAGCGCTCGGCGCAAATCTTTTGCTTTCGCATACAAGTTCACTTTCTTTTCTTTTTCTTGCCTTTTCCTTTCTTTTTCAGGCTCTTTCTTTCTATTTTTAACCCGTGCTCA
Source organism: Viola odorata (assembly GCA_963691705.1). Lineage (NCBI taxonomy): Eukaryota > Viridiplantae > Streptophyta > Magnoliopsida > Malpighiales > Violaceae > Viola > Viola odorata. The sequence continues at coordinate 51,384,680 of OY829546.1, read as the reverse complement.
CTTTTTTCACGGGGGCTGTTTTCATTCTTTTCTTTTCTTTCAAACCCGTGCTCACTTTTTTTCACGGGGGCTGTTTTCATCAATTCTTTTATCTAGAAGCCGTGAGGCCTCAAATTCAGCATAGGACTTCTCTAACCAGAGCTGGTCCTCGAGCACTTGCTTAGGTGTAAGGGGTGCAAGTGTGATCTTCACTCCTTCCTTCTCAAGCTTGTATCGATTGCTCCTCCCTTCGTGAATGGCGTTGCGGTCAAATTGCCAAGGTCGACCAAGTAGCACATGCGACGATTGCATTGGGACAACGTCACACCATATCTCATCTCTGTATTTCCCAATAGAAAAACTCACTAATACTTGTCTAGACACCTTGAGGCTGACCCCATCGTTCATCCATTGCAAAGTGTACGGCTTTGGATGTCTCACCATAGGTAACCCTAATTTGTGCACAAGAAGCGTACTAGCACAATTAGTACATGAGCCATTATCAATAATAAGAGAACATACCTTAGTACCAATGTGGCACCTAGCATGGAATAAGTTCTCCCTTTGTTCCTCCTCACAAGTTTCGGCCCTTGGCTGCACACTCAAATTTCGACGAACTACAAGGGTCACCGGATCACAAACCCTAGTTTTCGGATCCTCTTCTTCTTCTTCCTCACTTTCCTCTCTCGAATCCTCCACTATCTCACAATCATCCTCCGAGTCCATCTCTCCATTATCCCTAATGATCAGAACTCTCTTGTTGGGACATTCGGCCTGCTTATGGCCTCGGCTACTACACTTAAAGCACACAATGTCTCTTGTAGGCACACGGTTAGTACTAGTAATGGGAAATTTAGAAGGAGTAGGGTTTGCCGAGTTACCTTTGGTACCATAAGAAGGTTTAGATACCTTGGGTGTTTCCTTGCTGTCTTTATTCCCCTTGGACCATGTAGACTTGTTCCAAGTGGAAGTCCGAGACACAAAAGTGGGCGGTTTAGAGTAGGCTGCCTTAGCCTTGTGTTGCCTCTCAATCTTCACGGCCATGTGAAGCATCTCCTCCAAAGTCCTATATTGGCACAACTCTAAGGCGTTAGCTATCTCCGGATTCAGCCCACTCAAGAACCTAGACATCTTCGAATCCTCATCCTCTATCACATGAACCCTAGCTAGAAGAACTTCCAACTCGTTGTGATAGTCATTCACGATTTTGGACCCTTGGGTAAGCTTTTGTAACCGCTGAAGTTGGTCCTTATGATAGGACGGTGGAACGAATCTCCTCTTCATCACATACTTCATATTCTCCCAAGTAGTTACGGGTCCTCTCACATCCTCATTCACTTGCTCCCACCAATGGGCAACATATCCAAAGAACTCCACGGAAGCTAACCTTATTTTCTTTTCATCCGTGTAGGTGTGACACCTAAAAATCGCTTCCATCTTTCGCTCCCAAGTCAAGTATGCCTCGGGATCATCTTTTCCTTCGAAAGGTGGAACCTTGAGCTTGACACTCCCAAGGTGATTGTCAACTCGCTCGCGCTCCTCGCGACGCGGCTGTTAAAAGTTACGGTCTCGCCTACCAAAGGAGTGTCTGCCGCGTCCATGTGTACCTCCTCGGCGCATGTGAAAACCCCTCGGTCCTGCCATGTGAAACTCCTCGTCATACCCATCTTCAGAACCCTCGGCCTCATGCTCACTAGGCTGCTCATCACCCGGTGGAGGCACATATGCTTCTCGGTCCACCCTAGGGTTTAGGTGTTGCACAAAGTGTGCCCCGGGGGCTGTGGAGCCCGATTCTCACGTTCCCTAGTCTCGACTTGCTGTCTCCAAGCTGCCATGTCCTGGAGCTGAGTTGCTATGTCTTGCAAGGCCTTGGCTACATCATTCACAGCCGTTGGTTCCCTTTCTAAATTTCCTGACATCCTGAAATTCACAAAAGAAAATTGCAAGCGTAAAATTGCCTAAAACTATCACTCCCTCACGTGTTTACGCTCATGTTTGTCTCTCTATTAATCTCACAAAATCTCTCAAAGAAAACTGTCCAGATCCGTCTCCAAGTGTCCAAGATGAACCTGACTCGAAGAATTTTCAAGAAAAGCTTCCAAAGAGACACACAAAGAAAACTAGTGTAGAAAGAAAATTTTGAGGTAATATACTCGAATCAATTGCGAGAATCAATCAATTACTCAAGCATACTATAGAGTAGACAGTCACAGTAGTAGTAGAATCAAAGAAAAGCTCAAAATACACAGATTGAGTCAATTGACAACTCAAAAACGCTAATGGCATGCGATTAGGGTTTTGAAACTTGTTTTTGCCACAACTTTTGATTCCGAAGTCCAAATCCAATGATTCTTTTTGCTATAAGCCACAAATTCACTCTAGTATTTGATTATGAAAGTACCTGATTTTTTTTTTTGAATGGTACTGATTTCGCCTCTGTTCTGTTTTTTTTTTTTTTTTGACAAAAATTGTTTTCTCTTTTTTTTGTTTTGATATTTCAACACAACACAAAGCACAAATTAGCTAAGACACTTTGGGGACTTTTTTTTTTTTTTAATAAAGTAAAGACCTACAAATCGTTGAGATGATTTGCACACTAATCGCACACACACAAGATACAAGTTGACACAAGACACACTAACACATAGCACGCAAGAGAATTGGTGTAGAAGAGAATGAAGGAATACCAATTCTAACAAAGAAAACGATAATTTAAAAGGGATAGATTTACCAAGTCGGGACAGCTGAGCTCCGCTACCAACTGATGCGTTCCTTATAGGCTAGAACGCTTTCCTTAGATCGTTGTCCGACGACGTGGCTTTCAATGCGGAAAATAACTCGAAGAAGACACGTGAATCTCCAAGTCGCAATGCTTGGCACTCCACGCAGAATCCCTTGAGGATCTTGCGTCAAACCTTTGAATCTCCAATCGCAATGCTTGGCAATCCAAAGAACGAATGACTCAATGAAAGGTGCTTTCAAGTTTTACTTGACAAGCTAATCGAATGCACGAAACTCAATTAGTTGCAAGGTTCATCAAGAACAAGTGGATAAAGATCCAAAGCAATATGCTTTCAATAATCAATAATCAAAGTCTGCTGAAAATAACATGGGCGGCTCCTTTTTAAGGAAGCGCAAAACCCTAATTCCAAAAATGGAAACTAGTTTAGTTTCTAAATAATGACTTAAACGAAATTGGCAACAAGCCACCCTTCCAAATAAGTTCTGAAACCCTAAAATAATATAAATAAAGTCTAATAAATAGTATATAAGTGCAGGCACCGCCGTTTAGGTCAAAAGGCCCAAGTGGCTTTGCTTGCGGGTCCGCCGAATCACGTTTTAAGGAAACAAGGCGTTTTCCTTATTCCCTAGAGCGTTCCCACTGAAACTTGGAGGGAAACTTCCTAACACATATATGAAGTTCTGGGCTGAATATTGTGCGAGGAAATATGCTCCAATATTCAAAAGGCTCGGCAGTGGCTTTCGCTGTCCAATGCGGGCTTGTGATTTGGGCCTGTCCCAAATCCTTCAAGCGTTTCTCCTGATTCTTGGCCTGGACTCCTCTCTTGTATTATAAAAAAACATGGCCTGGTCAAAAATAGAAGAAGGGCACTGATGCACCTAAAGGTCCGAAGTCGCTAAGTGTGACCCATCCGTGGCGCGGACCAAGGTCACAAGGCGCAGCTGGGGCGCGCGCAGGCTGGCTTCCTTCGAGGCTGTCTCTGCCTTCAGTTCCATGTGGATAAGGTTGCTGAGTCTCGTCTGCAAGGTTCGGGCCCTTGAACGGGTGATCGGGCCCGTGGGCGGCAATGGAAGGCTTGCGACTGCGGTACTAGGGTTGGCTCGGGACCTTGAGCAGGTGATCGGGCCCGTGGCAGGGCTGGCGCCTCTAGGGATCGTATCACTAATGAACCTCAAAAGAGCTTTGTCCCTCTAAAAGAGTCTGAATATGACTCATTATAGTGGTTTTGCCTACACCGCCCATGTCATAAATGCCAACTCGTAACACTAGATCATCCATCAACCAAGACCATATTTTTTCCACATTTCTTCCAAATGCATCGCCCACTGGCCCATTAGTAAATGATGCGGATTCTCCGGTCTCTTGAATACCTTCCAGAACTTCAACTTCACGCAATTGGTAATGCATTTGGCATGCTTCTGTGTCTTTTGTTGCTACTTTGAACAATGCCTTCTCTTGGAGTCCTTTGAACGCTTGAAACTTCTTCTTCTACTCGTAATTCTTGACACTCATACTTGGAACCTTCTGTTTTTGTCCTAAAGTTGTTGTCGTTACCTTCGGCTGATATTGAAAATTCGTCCGCTTCTACTGCTTCCTCTTCAATTCTTTGGGTTGCCTCTTTAACATCCTCTAGTGCGCTTTCATAGATCCTAGTCAAATGATGCCGGAATGTTTCGGGTAGAACTTCCCAACAACATCACTTCAAGAGCAGCATTCAATATGATATCTAGTGATGAGGAAGCTTTTGTATTACTTGTCAAGGATATATAGAAATGTAAGTTTCCAAATATCTAACCCTCTTTACTTTGCAGAATTTGGAATCATATTCTGCGCAGGTAGAAATACTGAAAGAGACAGTGAAGGACATGTTCTTGAATTTGACAAATGGCTTTGAGCCGATGGAGACCATAAAATTTATCTATGTATTGTATCACTTTGGTTTGTCATATCATTTTGAGGAACTAACTCATCGAACGACAACTAAGTCAAATCATTTTTACCTCTTTGGTTCAACAAACCAACTTATACTTAAATAGTACTTTTTGCAAAATAAGAGTTAAGTAGTAGTCTTATTCCTATATATATATATTAAGAAACATTCTAAAAAGAAATGGGGTGTTTGTTTGAAAGTTAGAAAAAAGGGTCTTCAAATTTTATTTTTTATAGGTGTCTTGATTCTTAGGTATTTATTACGGACCCTACAAGTTGTATAGTTAAGTAATACTTATATAGTTAAGTAGAAATTAAGGAATGTGAGAATTCAATTCTTGCATAAAGTTAGTTAAGTAACTATATAGTTGCTTAACTATATATTACTTAACTATATAGTTCAAAGGGTCTTCAAATTTTAATTTTTATAGGTGTCTTGATTCTTAGGTATTTATTTCGGACCCTACAAATTGTATAGTTAAGTAAAAATTAAGGAATGTTAGAATTCAATTCTTGCATAAAGTTACTTAACTATATAGTTACGTAACTATATAGTTGCTTAACTATATATAGTTAAGTAACTATATATTACTTAACTATATAGTTAAAAGGGTCTTCAAATTTTAATTTTTATAGGTGTCTTGATTCTTAGGTATTATTACGGACCCTACAAGTTGTATAGCACATTCATACTTTCTTCAGATTTTTACCTCTCTAGTACAACTGACCAACTTATACTTAAATAGTACTTTTTCTAAAATAAGCGCTAAGTAGTAGTTTCATTCATTTTTTTATTTTTTTTTTGCATTGCTAAAACAATATGTGTCATACTTTGCTATAATTTTCAAGGACTCTAATACAAAGGTTATGTCATTTGTCTGTTCTTCACCTACAAAACAAACTCATTTGATATTTTGAGTGTTAAAAGATAGAAAATTAACTAGAGAGAAAGTTCAACGTGTTTAGAGTAAACTGTATAGCACAGTATATATAAAAAAGAATAATTAGACATCTAACGAGATAATAAAAATAAATATAAAAATGATAAAATAGTCTTTTTCTTTTATTTTTCTTGAGGATTCTCGAGTACAAAACGAATACGATAATGTTACATTTCCGGAATCTTAAGTTCCAAGATTCCAATCAAACACAAAAAAACTAACATTTTTCAATTTTTATTTTTTTAATATTATTTCTGATACGGGTCCACCATGTATAGTCATGTCTCCAAATTACATATATATAGCAGTTTGTCACTTTAATGTGATAGTGTACAGTCACATGGTTCTTCTATTAGGTGGTAGGTTTTTAGATTCTTTTAAAGTAAGATATTATTATATCTTAAAAGCTAATTTCTTCGGCTTTTTTATATGACGCGTTTAGTGTAAAAATTAAGTCCGGTTTTAATTAACGCATTCAAAATTTGTGTTATTTTCATTTTTTTAATATTATTTCTGATACGGGTCCACCATATAAATTCATGTCTCCAAATTACATATATAGTCATGTATTTTCCTAGCTAATTCTTCTATAGTCATGTCTCCAAATTACATATATATATATATAGCAGTTTGTCACTTTACCATGTACAGTCACATGATTCTTCTATTAGGTGGTAGATTCTTAGATTCTTTTAAAGTAAGATATTATTACATCTTAAAATCTACTTTCTTCGGTTTTTTTATATGACGTGTTTAGTGTAAAAACTAAAGTCCGGTTTTAATTAACGCGTTCGTAATTTGTGTTATTTTCATTTTTTAATATTATTTCTGATACGATTCCATCATGAAAATTTTGATTTTTTTTAATATTGTTATTTGACACGGGCCCACCAACAAAAAAACTGACTTTTTTTTTATGTGCAGGGAAAAATATCCATTTCTTCATGTGCAGGGAAAAAAGATCAACCTCAGTAGGTTGTTATACTCTTTAGCCTACAGCATCACTTCAAGAGCAGCCTTCAATATGATATCTAGTGATGAGGAAGCTTTTGTATTACTTGTCAAGGAAATTCTTATAGTCTCGTCGGGGTTTAATATTTCCGATCTGTACCCTTCCATAAAATTACTTCATGTGATTAGTGGTGTGAGACCAAAAATAGAGAGCCTGCATTAGGAGTTTGACAGGATACTGGAAAGCATCATCAATAAGCATAAAGCAAGAAGAGGCTGAAGAGCCTTACTTTACAGCTTGCTGCTTCACCTCAAGTAAAAAACAAACGACATGTCTTTCTACAATGGAGTGTTGAACGACGTTAAGTACTTCATGTCTTGTTAACTGGGCCCAGTATTTCTTGTTGCTATTACTATCATAACTGGGCCCAAGCTGAAACTTCATTCTTATGGGCTTCTTTTCTATTTCGGCTACTTCTTTCTTCCTCTGGGTTTTGTATTTTTTTGTTTTTGCAAATTACCCAATTTTTTTTATAGATCGGGAGATTTGAATTTTAGTTCAAGTTCTATTAACGGTATTTTATCACTAGTAGACAATCAATAAAAAATTGACTCCATTTGATTATTTTGCAAAAACAACATTACCAACATTATTATTAGTATCGTAGTGAAATCATAACATGTTTTTTTTTATAAAATAAATTATTTATATTACTATTATTAACTATCCTAATATTTTACCAAACTTACTCCCTATATCAACGAAAATTTTCAATATTTGAGGGCTCGGCCGTTGGTTTTACTAATGTTTTATATATTTATCCTCAAATTTTTCTACTCTCCCGCAATAGTCCTTAAAGTTATATTATTTTTACATTAATTTTTCATATTTACCCCTGGTAAATTTAAATTCTTATAAAATACTTTTTTAAGTCCAAAATCTTATCTAATTGGCCCTCCCAAAAAAAATTCGAAGCTTCGCCACTGCCTACAAGAACATCTTCACACTTATAAGCCCCAAGGCCCCCAACTATTAATATTTGTTTTATACTCAATATAGGTGCGTAGTTTATCAATATAGTTGTTTAATATTAAAATATTAGCATAAACTCGAATTTAATATCGCCTCACTATTAAAATAAATAGATTAATCTATAACTTAGGTGATTAGTTGTGAGGTGCACAATTTTTAGATAATAGTTAAAAAGATAAGGAGTTTGATTTCTAGTAGTAGAAATTAACTCATAATCGAGTTATTAAAACAATACAAATTGTTATCATATAGAGAGTTTTTTAACCGTATCAGAAAAACTATCCAATTATAAACCCGTGTATATATTTAAAAGAGCACTAGAGAAAATAACCATTTAACAATACATTAAGTGTATATATATTATAATATTATAATAAGTCTTTTATAGAAAATGACACAATGATTAATATTCCAAAAAAGATTGACGTTTTAACCAAGGGGATGCATTGTTGAAACCTGGTGGATAATGGACAATGATAATATCGCACTTTTGCGGCCGTGTTGTCATGGTTTGGTACCCAAGTAAATAAAGTTGACCAATGACTAGCAACTTGGACTTTCAATGCCCCTTGGCTTTTTCTCCTTCTTTCAATGCCCCTTGGACTTATACACTATTACTGTAGTTTAGATGGTGACATCAACATCGATTGAAAATGTATCTTTTATTGGTCGTGTTTCTCGTGGATTTGAATTAAGAATTAAAATTATTAAAAGTGTATAAGTTAATTGAAATAAAATTTAGTCAAATCATTAGAATATGTAATTATATATTCTTTAGTTAAATTAAATTTATAAACACGAAGAAAAATTTATAAATTCGGTTATATTTTTTTACGAATATAAGAACTAAATTAATTATTTATAGATTTGATTATAAATCTTTTATGAATATCAGGTTTGGATTAATCAATTATAAATTTATGGGTTTAATTGAGATTTTTTTTATGAATGGTACCTAAAATAGTCAATAAATAATTTTTTTTTAAAAAAAATTAAATTAATAAATAAATAAAAATAAAATAAAAAACAAGAAGACTAGATTAATAATTTAGAAATTTAATTGCAAATTTTTTACGTTAAATTAAATTAATCACATAGGAATTTGATTAAAGTTTTTTTACAAGTAAGGACTAAAAGTTAATCAATAAATTACTAGTAATTTAGTAGCTAGCTGAATTATAATTCAAGGACAAATGCATTAATTTTGATGAGTCAAAATAATAAAAATATTTAAATTAATTTTTTCCGTCCTAATCTAAAACATTACTGATTGAATTTTCCCCAAACCTGATTAATTAAATTATCACTGATTGTATTTTAATTTTTTTAAAATAATTATATTATTAATTATTATTATAATATTGAAAATCAAACTATTAAATTTTTGTCTGTATATTATCAGATTCTACCCGTGATCTTTCGTGCTAAAGACAAGAAACTTTTGTCTCATTTTTCCAAAGTTCTTCCCTAGTGCTTTGTAATTTCCGCGTCCCAGCCTTCCTCTCCAAGTTTCCAAGACTTGCCAAAGTCTAAGATCTCTTATTGGAACTCTCAACTTTTCTTAATAATCTTTCAAGAATATTTTTTTGTAATGTTAATAATTAAAAAAAGAGGGTTGTAATCGAGACAGATTTAAATTTAGAAAAGTTGGATTCTAGTATTTTCTTTTTTATATAAAACACAGATATTGAAGTAGACGTATCTATATATTATATAAAAATATCATTTATAGCAATAAAAAAATAAATTTTCACTATATGCAATTAAAATGTTAATTTTAAATTAAGTTTGATTATTCTTATAAATACTTTTAACAACTACTGTATATATTATTTATGATAAATATTTTTTTGACACCAATAAATTGTTTAGAATTAAAACAAGAAAAGTAAGACATGAAAAATAGTGAGTCAAACAGGTGTTGTGTATATATCCGTCGAGTATCAATAGTGTCGGAAATGAATTCGATATAGAAATCGACATAAAAACTAAGTGTTTTCCCCCACATCCGAGAACGAATTGACCCTTAACCTATATTAATATTTGGTCTTATTCTTTATTTTTTTTAAAGTATATTGAGATTAAAAAAAAATCTCACTTCACTGCGAGTTGCAAGCCAATTTAACACGAATGAACAACTATTACACATCACATGATTAACATTAGCAAACCTTCTTTAGTCATAATTTAGACTGTCCAGTAACAAAATTAGTTATAAAGCCCACATTCCGACCCACACTCAAACTAAGTACAAGCACTAAAGGCATGATAAAAAAACAAGGTGTTGAAACCTGGCCCCACCTGGCCGGGTCAACCTAGAAACCCAAAGATTACCCGGTAAAACTCCCATTTAAAAATTCTACTGAAATCCGATGACTCGAACTAAACCAACGATCTAGTTGACTCGGAAATGAGTTTTAAGGTTGACCCGGGAACATTATTTGAATTTTGAGAATTTCCTCTCCTTTTTTTTAAAAAATTATGTTGTTTGTTACTTTCACTCCAACTTTTTTCTTCAATTTTTTAGTCATCATTTTGAACTTATGAACTCTTAAATATTCTTTTTATTTATTTAATATGTGCATATATTTATTTTATTAAATTTTATTGATATTCTTTTCTTTGATTTGAAGTTTACTATTTGATCTTATGGTTATATTTTAGCAATATTTAAGAGTTTTATTTATAAATTAAATAAAAAATTATTAATTTTAGAATCATATTTAGATAATATTTAACTTTAATGTCATATTTAGATTGATTCTGATTCGACTCCAATTAACCCTTCAACCACTGATTCCTTTTCTTATCGAAGTCGATGTCTCAAATTGGGTATAAAATCTTCTAAAAAAGTTCAAACAAAAGCTCAAAGGCATTAGGCATAGATGACAAAGACACAATTTGTGGTAAACTCAAAAGTTCAATTATTACGAGGGGAAAAAAAGAGCAAAAATCTTACCAACTCAATTATAATATAACAAACACCTTTTTTCCAAGAGCAAATATAATAAGATTAATTCTGGTTAAAATATTATTTCTTTAATAATTCTTTTATATTATCTTAAATTTAATTGCATGAAGTAAATTGTTTAGGTAGGGTATAATTGTATTTAATAGCTCATTTACATTTTTATGTTTGTTTCCTTATTTATAAACTATGAAATTTGTATGAAACGCTCAAACTTTATGTTGGAAAAAAGTGTGTTTACTGCTTGCAAATTTGTGAATCATATGTATATGTTTAGAAAATAGGTTACTAAAATATCAATCGAGACTGATGTGTTGGTTGAGATCGATATACTAAAATTATGGGTGTTTAAAAATCGAAGCAAGCTTAACCAAACCAGACCGAACAGTTTGGCTCATATGTTTTTGTTTGAAAAAACGCAGTGAAACTGAATTTGATTACGAGCACCGGATTCACAAACTCTCTTTTTCCCCTCTGTCACAATAAATACTTTACTTTATCCTCTATAACAGCCCTTGAATTTGGAGGGAGTACTTTCCGGAGCGAGTACTCTTGATTCCAATTAATAGTCTCAACCAACACCATCTTTTCTCTATAAATGTCACGCACGGTCTGCCAAGTTTCATAAATAACTTTGGAAGCAGAGATATCCGCCAGCAGGAAGACACCCGCTTCACAAAAACCTGACAGAACCTCTAAAAATGGACCTTTTCGCATCCACACAGCAAAAGCTTACTTCTTTCTTTTCATTCCCACCCTCACTAATGTATTCAGGTACCCATTTTCTACTTAAACCCGTTTTCGTACGTGGGTTTTCTGGTTCATTGCACCTAGTGTTGTTACTCGCTCTGTTCGTATTTTTTGTGTGGAAGAAGCTCGGCTTAAGGGGTATCGGTGGTTCTAAAGAGGGGTTTAATGAGAAAAACAGGAGGTTTTTGTGTCATAAACAGACTCTGTTCTGTTGTTTGGGTGTTTCTCTGTTTAGTTTTGTCTTTTGCTTGTTGAGTTACTTTTATTGGTATAGGAATGGTTGGTCTGATGATAAACTAGCAACCCTTATGGATTTAGTGTTTAGAACTCTATCTTGGGGTGCAATTTCTGCTTATTTGCACACCCAATTCTTTAATTCAGGTGGAAGAAAGTTTCCATTTTCATTGAGGGTTTGGTGGGGATTTTATTTCTCAATTTCTTGTTATAGTCTTGTTGTAGATATTGTTCTTTACAGTAGACATGATGCATCACAGATGCAGTATCTGGTGCTTGATGTAGTCTCTGTATTTTCTGGTTTGTTTCTTTGCTTTGTGGGATTTTTGAATGGTGAGAGTGAAGATTCAGTTGTTGAAGAACCTCTTTTTAATGGTCAGTCTAGAGTAAGTATTAGGAATGATTTAGAGGAAGATAGATCGAGAGGGGGTGATACAGTAACCCCATACGCAAACGCTGATCTTTTCAGTATTCTTACCTTCTCTTGGATGGGTTCTCTAATTGCTTTTGGCAATAAAAAAACCTTAGACCTTGAGGATGTTCCTCAACTCTATAGTAGTGATAGTGTAGCTGGGGCATTTCCTGCTTTTATAAATGAGCTTGAGTCGGGGAGGGAATCTGCAGGTAGAGTTACCACGTTTAAGCTTGTTAAGGCATTGATAGTCTCAACATGGAAAGACAGTTTATTGACAGCTTTCTTCGCAATGTTATACACTATAGCTTCTTATGTTGGTCCCTACCTCATTGATGCCTTTGTCCAATGCCTCAATGGGCAAGGAAAATTCAAAAACCAGGGTTACGCCTTAGCTTCGATGTTTATGGTGGCAAAACTTGTAGAGTGCCTCTCCCAAAGGCACTGGTTCTTTAAGACACAACAGATTGGAGTAAGGTTACGAGCAGTACTGATTTCAGTAATCTATAACAAGGGTTTGAACCTGTCTTGTCAATCAAAACAGGGCCACACCAGTGGAGAAATAATTAATTTCATGACTGTTGATGCTGAGCGAATTGGTGATTTTAGTTGGTACATGCATGATCCGTGGTTGGTTGTTGTGCAAGTTGGGTTAGCATTGTTTATACTATACCAAAGTCTTGGAGTGGCAGCCATTGCTACTCTTGTTGCAACAGTAGTTGTCATGCTGTTCAACTTTCCTTTGGGGAGATTGCAAGAGAAGTATCAAGAAAATTTGATGAAATCAAAAGATAAGAGAATGAAGGCAACCTCTGAGATTCTGAGAAATATGAGAATCCTCAAACTTCAAGCATGGGAGATGAAATTTTTGTCGAAGATTTTTGAGCTAAGAAAGGTTGAAGAAGGGTGGTTGAAGAAATATGTCTACAGTTCAGCGCTTATCAGTTTTCTCTTCTGGGGTGCTCCTACCTTTATAGCTGTAGCCACATTTGGAACTTGTATGGCTCTGGGAATCCCATTAGAATCGGGCAAGATCTTATCTGCCCTTGCAACTTTTAGGATTCTTCAAGAGCCAATCTATAATCTTCCTGACACTATTTCTATGATGATTCAGACTAAGGTTTCCCTTGATAGGATCGCATCATTCCTTTGCTTAGATGACTTGCAGTCCGATGTTGTTGAGAGACTTCCACGAGGCGATTCAGATGCTGCCATTGTGATAATTGATGGAGTTTTTTCTTGGGATTTGTCTTCACCCAATGCAACACTGAAACAGATAAATGTCAAAGTCTTCAATGGGATGAGAGTTGCTGTTTGTGGTACTGTTGGTTCAGGCAAGTCTAGTTTGCTTTCTTGCATTTTGGGGGAAGTACCTAAGGTCTCAGGAACTCTTAAGCTGTGGGGGACAAAAGCCTATGTTACTCAGTCACCTTGGATACAGAGTGGAAAGATTGAAGAGAACATACTGTTCGGCAAGGAGATGGAGAGAGAAAAGTATGACATGGTACTGGAAGCATGCTCTTTAACAAAAGACTTGGAAATCCTACCATTCGGTGACCAGACAGTTATAGGGGAAAGGGGAATCAACTTGAGTGGTGGGCAGAAGCAAAGAATTCAGATAGCACGCGCTCTTTACCAAGATGCTGACATCTATCTATTTGATGACCCTTTTAGTGCTGTGGATGCTCATACAGGATCCCATTTATTTAAGGTAAAGCCATTCCATTTATTTAATGTTAACCTGTGCTTTGAACTTGTTATGTGGGAAAAAAATTATTAACCCAATGTTTGGTTGATCTTCACTTTACAGGAAGTTTTGCTTGGTCTTTTGAGTTACAAAACTGTTATTTATGTCACTCATCAAGTTGAGTTCTTACCTGCTGCTGATCTAATCTTGGTGAGTAATGAGTGATTATTTTGCTTGTGGCATTACCATCATTATATCAACTAATTAAGTTGCTGGATCCAACCTCTTTCCCAGGTCATGAAAGATGGAACAATCACTCAAGCTGGAAAGTATAACGACATACTCAATTCTGGGTCAGATTTTATGGAGCTTGTAGGTGCTCATAAAGAAGCTTTATCAGGTCTTGATTCCAATCAAACGGCTCAAGTTTTGGAAAACGGAAGTATAAGCAAGGGTAATGGTGGCATGAATGACACGGATGGGATTGTAGACAATGATGGGAACAAAAGTTTGCAAAACGGCAAAGTTGATGAGGCAGCTGTTCCTGCGGCTCAACTTGTCCAAGAAGAGGAGAGGGAGAAAGGTAGGGTAGGATTACCAATTTACTGGAAATATGTTACGGCAGCATATGGGGGACTTCTTGTGCCATTTATATTACTGGCACAGATTATCTTCCAGGCACTTCAAATTGGGAGCAACTATTGGATGGCATGGGCAACTCCTGTGTCAAAGGACATGAAACCAGCTGTTAGTGGATCTACACTAATGGTTGTCTATGTAGCTTTGTCTGTTGGAAGTTCTTTCTGCATCTTGGCCAGAGCAGTTCTTCTCGTGACAGCAGGGTACAAAACAGCCACTCTTTTCTTTGATAAGATGCATTTTTCCATTTTCCGTGCCCCCATGTCCTTCTTCGATGCAACCCCTAGTGGAAGAATCCTAAACAGAGTACGTATGTTTTCATGTAAAGATTCTCCAGTAGGATGCTAAATGTTTGCATTGTGATTTTATCCACCTAATTGCTCAATTTTGACTTCTGCTCTGTCCTGCATAGTTGTTATAAAATGATTCCTTATTTTGCTTATCGTGCAATCAATCCATTCTACCGTTACAGGCTTCCACAGACCAAAGTGCTGTTGAAACACAGATTCCATACCAGGTTGGGGCAGTTGCCTTCTCAGCAATACAACTCCTAGGAATCATTGCTGTGATGTCTCAGGTGGCATGGCAAGTTTTCATTGTTTTTATTCCCGTAATTGCAGCCTGCATTTGGTATGAGGTAATCTTCATACTCTCTTTGGAAGCATATTTTATGCTCCAACTTATGCTTCAGCACATGACATACATAATAACATGGTATTAAAATATTTATGTTTCTCTCCCTGTCCCAGTTTTTGTTTGCGGTTACCCCTTTCAGATAATGACTTTAAAAAGACATCTTTCCTAAAAAAAAAACAGAAGTTTTCAGATGCAATTGACTCTGGTGTGGTCTTACTTCCATATGGCTATGCAGTACTTCTCATCATTATTTACCAAGAAGGTTTTGGGAAGTTCTCACAATTTTCTTCTATCATGCAGCAATATTACATTCCTGCAGCAAGAGAGCTTTCAAGGTTGATTGGAGTGTGCAAAGCACCGGTTATTCAGCTATTTGCTGAAACACTTTCAGGAGCAACGACCATCAGGAGCTTTGATCAACAATCAAGATTCCGAGAAACTAATATGAAAGTAATGGATGCATATTCTAGGCCCAAGTTCCATGCTGCTGCTGCAATGGAATGGCTTTGTTTCCGGCTTGATATGTTCTCTGCTATTACATTTGCCTTTTCTTTGGTTTTTCTGGTCTCTTTTCCACACGGTATTGATCCAGGTGGGTAACAAGTAGTTCTCTCTCTCGCGCATATTCAAGTGGCATTCTCCTCTGTATTCAGTAACCTTCACTGTAATTTCTTTTGCTTTGATTTCTTATAGCCATTGCGGGGTTAGCTGTGACATATGGACTCAACCTAAACATGTTACAAGCTTGGGTGATATGGAACATATGTAATTGTGAGAACAAAATTATCTCAGTGGAAAGAATTATTCAATACATGTCGATTCCTAGTGAGCCTCCTCTCGTAATAGAAGAAAGCAGACCAGACCATTCCTGGCCATCACATGGTGAAGTTGCTATTGAGAACTTGCAGGTATTTTTATTTGCTTAGTTTAATGATTGTTCTGGTTGTATTGCGCTATTTTTGTTCGTGATTGTATTTGCTTAGTTTAGTGATGATGGTGGTACAATGTAGGTTCGTTATGCACCACACATGCCCCTTGTTCTGCGAGGTCTCACATGCACTTTCCCGGGAGGGATGAAAACTGGTATAGTGGGAAGAACAGGCAGTGGGAAATCAACACTCATACAGACCCTTTTTCGAATTGTTGATCCTGCAGCTGGTAAAATTGTGATTGATGGCATTGATATATCATCAATTGGCTTGCATGATTTGAGGTCAAGGCTTAGCATTATTCCGCAAGATCCAACCATGTTTGAAGGGACCATACGAAACAATTTGGACCCACTTGAGGAGTACACGGATGAACAGATTTGGGAGGTGGGTTGTTTCTGTTCATTTGAGACAATGTATGTGTGTGTGTGTGTATATAGCGCCGTTGAGAGAATAATTCCTATGTTAACTTAAATTTTAATCACTGTAGGCTTTGAATAAGTGCCAACTTGGAGATGAAGTAAGGAAGAAGGATAAAAAGCTTGATGCAACAGGTTTGTTTTTGGCAATGCCGTTAGTTGTTTATGATCCTGTTTTCCCAAGACCTGTTGTTAGTGCATTAGTTTACATTGCACATTTTTGTCATATTTCTGCAGTTACCGAGAATGGAGAGAACTGGAGTATGGGCCAGAGACAGCTGGTTTGTCTTGGACGTGTGCTACTCAAGCAAAGTAAGGTCTTGGTTCTTGATGAAGCTACGGCCTCAGTTGATACAGCCACTGACAATTTAATCCAGCAAACCCTCAGGCAGCACTTTTCTGAATGTACAGTTATAACCATTGCACATCGTATAACTTCTGTTCTCAATAGTGACATGGTTCTGCTGTTGAGTCATGGTAAGTACAGCAAGTCATTGTAATTTAATAATTTCGCATGCCATCGATGCTCAATTTTCTTAATATTGACTCTCATGGTTCAGGTCAAATTGAGGAGTATGATTCTCCTTCAAAATTGTTATCGGATGAGTCATCGGGGTTTGCACAACTAGTAGCAGAGTACACAATGAGGTCAAACACCAGTTTTGAGAAGTTAACCGATTTAAAATAACAAGGCTTCATGAATCCTGCCACAATGTCTCCTGACGGCTGACGATGATGATGACGACGACGATGATGACCAAGTAGTGGTTGTAGTTATACAGTATGTGCAGTTTAGGCGTGTATTGTACCATTAAGTGTCCTCATCTATTATGATTTAAATGTCACTCAATTTTCGCTTTCTGAGTAACTTATAAAGTTTAAGAGTGAAATTATTGTATTATTGTTTTTGGTAAGTGGAGATAAGATTTAAACCTAATTTTTATTATATTTTGTCATCGATAGATAACCATGAGCTACAAACATTGTTGGATTTGGTGATTGTTCTCAAACTAAGTGCAAGGTGTTGAAACTTGGCCCGACCTGGCCGGGTCAACCTAGAAACCCAAAAATTGCACGGTAAAACTCCCTTTTAAAAATCCGGCTGAAAGCTGATGACTCGAGCCAAATCGACGATCTAGTTGACTTGGAAATGAGTTTTAAAGTTGACCCGGGAACATTATTTGAATTTTGAGATTTTCCTCTTCTTTTTTTAAAAAATTAATGTTGTTTGTTACTTTCACACCAAATTTTTTCTTCAATTTTTTAGTCATAATATTGAACTGATCAACTCTTAAATATTCTTTTTATTTATTTAATATGTGCATATATTTCTTTTATTAAATTTTATTGATATTTTTTTCTTACATCTTAAGTTTACTATTTGAGTTTATGGTTATATTTTGACAATATTTAAGAGTTATATTTATAAATTAAATAAAAAATTATTAATTTTAGAATCATATTTAGATAATGTTTAACTTTAGTGTCATATTAAAATTGATCCTGATTCGAGTCCAATTAACCTTTCAACTTCTAATTCCTTTTCTTATCCGGGTCGATGTCTCGAATTGGTTATAAAATCTTATAAAAAGTTCAAACAAAGACTCAAAGGTATAGATGACAAAGACTCTCAAAAGCTCAATTATTACGAAAGGAAAAAAGAGAGCAAAAACCTTACCAACTCAATTACTATAATATACATAACAATTAACAAACACCTTTTTCCAAGAGCAAATATAATAAGGTTAATTCTGGTTAAAATATTATTTCTTTAATAATTCTTTTATATTATCTTAAATTTAATTGCATGAAGTAAATTGTTTAGGTAGGGTATAATTGTATTTAATAGCTCATTTACATTTTTATGTTTGTTTTCTTATTTATAAACTATGAAATTTGTATGAAACACTCAAACTTTATGTTGGAAAAAGTATGTTTAGTGCTTGCAAATTTGTGAATAATATAATATGTATATGTTTAGAAAATAGGTTACTAAAATATCAATCGAGACTGATGTTTTGGTTGAGATCGATATACTAAAATTATGGGTGTTTAAAAATCGAAGCAAGCTTGATCAAAACAGTTTGGCTCATATGTTTTTGTTTGAAAAAACGCATGGGTGAAACTGAATTTGATTACGAGCACCGGATTCACAAACTCTCTTTTTCCCTTCTGTCACAATAAATATTTTATCCTCTATATTATTGGTCAACAGTAAAAAATTCTAGTTTTTTAAAATTTTGATTTAACTTCTAATTTTATTAACCTTTTTTATTAAATATAACATAAATAATTTTTAATATCAATGAAAATAAACATATATACATACCCCTTGAATTTGGAGGGAGTACTTTCCGGAGAGAGTACTCTTTGGAAGGGATATAAATTTTAAATACCAACCAAATAAAAAAAATTAATATTATCTTCCATAATTTTTTTTAAATCATTCTGACAGTGATTCCAATTAATAGTCTCAACTAACACCATCTTCTCTCCATAAATGTCACGTACGGTCTGCCAACTGCCAAGTTTCATAATTAACTTTCGAAGCAGAGATATCCGCCAGCAGGAAGACACCCGCTTCACAAAAATCTGAAAGAACCTCTAAAAATGGACCTTTTCGCATCCACACAGCAAAAGCTTACTTCTTTCTTTTCATTCCCACCCTCACTAATGTATTCAGGTAGCCATTTTCTACTTAAACCCGTTTTCGTACTTGGGTTTTCTGGTTCATTGCACCTAGTGTTGTTACTCGCTCTGTTCGTATTTTTTGTATGGAAGAAGCTCGGCTTAATGGGTATCGGTGGTTCTAAAGCGGGGTTTAATGGGAAAAACAGGAGGTTTTTGTGTCATAAACAGACTCTGTTCTGTTGTTTGGGTGTTTCTCTGTTTAGTTTTGTCTTTTGCTTGTTGAGTTACTTTTATTGGTATAGGAATGGTTGGTCTGATGATAAACAAGCAACCCCTATGGATTTAGTGTTTAGAACTCTATCTTGGGGTGCAATTTCTGTTTATTTGCACACCCAATACTTTAATTCAGGTGGAAGAAAGTTTCCATTTTTATTGAGGGTTTGGTGGGGATTTTATTTCTCAATTTCTTGTTATAGTCTTGTTGTAGATATTGTTCTATACAGTAGACATGATGCATCACAGATGCAGTATCTGGTGCTTGATGTAGTCTCTGTATTTTCTGGTTTGTTTCTTTTCTTTGTGGGGTTCTTGAGTGGTGAGAGTGAAGCTTCACTTGTTGAAGAACCTCTTTTGAATGGTGAGCCTAGAGTTGGTAGTACGAATGATGTAGAAGTAGATAGATCGAGAGGGGGTGATACAGTAACCCCATACGCAAACTCTGGTCTTTTCAGCATTCTTACCTTCTCTTGGATGGGTTCTCTAATTGCTTTTGGCAATAAGAAAACTTTAGACCTAGAGGATGTTCCTCAACTCTACAGTGGTGATAGTGTTGCTGGGGCACTTCCTGCTTTTCAAAATGAGCTACAGTCCGGACGGGGTCCTGCAGAAAGAAGAGTTACCACATTTAAACTTGTTAAGGCATTGATTGTCTCAACTTGGAAAGACATCTTATTGACAGCTTTCTTTGCAGTGTTATACACTATAGCTTCTTATGTTGGTCCGTACCTCATTGATGCCTTTGTTCAGTGTCTCAATGGGCGAGGAAAATTCAAAAATCAGGGCTATTTCTTAGCTTCCGTGTTTATGGTGACAAAACTTGTAGAGTCCCTATTCCAAGAGCACTGGTTCTTTAAGACTAGACAGATCGGTGTAAGGATTCAAGCGGTACTGATATCAGTAATCTATAATAAGGGTTTGAACCTTTCTTGCCAATCAAAGCAAGGCCACACCAGTGGAGAAATAATTAATTTCATGACTGTTGATGCAGAAAGAATTGGCAACTTCAGTTGGCACTTGCATGATCCATGGTTGGTTGTTGTGCAAGTTGGGCTAGCACTGTTTATACTGTACAAAAATCTTGGCGTGGCAGCCATTGCTACTCTTGCTGCAACAGTAGTTGTCATGCTGTTGAACTTTCCTGTGGGGAGATTGCAAGAGAAGTATCAAAAAAAATTAATGCAATCAAAAGATAAGAGAATGAAGGCAACCTCTGAGATTTTGAGAAATATGAGAATTCTCAAACTTCAAGCATGGGAGATGAAATTTTTGGCGAAGATTTTTGAGCTAAGAAAGGTCGAGGAAGGATGGTTGAAGAAATATGTTTACAGTTCAGCGGTTACCAGTTTTATCTTCTGTGGTGCTCCTACATTTATAGCTGTAGCTACATTTGCCACCTGTATGGTTCTCAGAATACCGTTAGAATCGGGCAAGATCTTGTCTGCCCTTGCAACCTTTAGGATTCTTCAAGAGCCAATCTATAATCTTCCTGACACTGTTTCTTGGATGATCCAGACTAAGGTTTCCCTTGATAGGATTGCGTCTTTCCTTTGCCTTGCTGACTTGCAGTCTGATGTTGTAGAGATACATCCAAGAGGCCACTCAGATGCCGCAATTGAGATAGTTGATGGAATTTTTTCTTGGGATTTGTCTTCACAAAACGCAACACTGAAACAGATAAATCTCATAGTGTTTCATGGGATGAGAGTTGCTGTTTGTGGTACTGTTGGTTCCGGCAAGTCTACTTTACTTTCTTGCATTTTGGGGGAAGTACCAAAGGTCTCAGGAACTCTCAGGCTGTGTGGGACAAAGGCATATGTTGCTCAGTCACCTTGGATACAGAGTGGAAAGATTGAAGAGAATATACTGTTTGGAAAGGAGATGGACAGAGAAAAGTACAATATGATACTGGAAGCATGTTCTTTAACAAAAGACTTAGAAATCCTACCATTTGGTGACCAAACAGTTATAGGGGAAAGGGGAATCAATTTGAGCGGTGGGCAGAAGCAAAGAATTCAGATTGCGCGTGCTCTTTACCAAGAAGCTGATATCTATCTATTTGATGACCCTTTTAGTGCTGTGGACGCTCATACAGGATCCCATTTATTTAAGGTAAAACCTTTCTGTTTATTTAATGTCAACTGGTGCTTTGAAGGGTTTTTTTTTTCTTGTTAATGTAATGTTTGGTTGATTTTCATTTTACAGGAAGTTTTGCTGGGTCTTTTGACTTCCAAAACTGTTGTGTATGTCACTCATCAAGTTGAGTTCTTACCTGCTGCTGATCTAATCTTGGTGAGTAACCAGTTATTCCTTTGCTTGCTTTATTTGCATTGTTATATCAACTCATGTAATTTCTGGATTCAACCCAGGTCATGAAAGATGGATTGATTACTCAATCTGGAAAGTATAACGACATACTCAATTCTGGGGATGATTTTATGGAACTTGTAGCTGCTCATAAAGATGCTTTATCAGCTCTTGATTCCTATGGAATAGGACCAGTTTTGGAAAATGGAAGTATATGCAAGGGTATTGTTGGCATGAGTGACACTGAGGGGATTGTAGACAATGATGGGAACAAAGATTTATTGAAGAGCATAATTGATGAGGCTGCTGTTCCTGCAGCTCAACTTGTCCAAGAAGAGGAGAGGGAGAAAGGTAGTGTAGGGTTACCAATTTACTGGAAATATGTGACAGCAGCTTATGGGGGACTTCTTGTACCATTTATATTAGTGGCACATATTATCTTCCAGGCTCTTCAAATTGGGAGCAACTATTGGATGGCATGGGCGACTCCTGTGTCAAAGGACATGGAACCAGCTGTTAGTGTATCTACACTAATGGTTGTCTATGTAGCTTTGTCTGTTGGAAGTTCTTTCTGCATCTTGGCAAGAGCAGTGCTTCTCGTGACAGCAGGGTACAAAACAGCCACTCTTTTCTTTGCTAAGATGCATTTTTCCATTTTCCGTGCCCCCATGTCCTTCTTTGATGCAACCCCTAGCGGGAGGCTTTTAAATAGAGTACGTATCTTTTCATGTAAAGGTTCTCTAGTTGGGTGGTAAATGTTCGCTTTCTGATTTGACCTATCTAATTTCTCATTTTTTACTTATGCTCTTTTGCTGCATAGTTGTTGTAAAATGATTCCTTATATGCCTATTCTTGTAATGATCCATTTTACCATTGCAGGCTTCGACAGACCAAAGTACAATCGAAACACAGATTCCAAATCAAGTTGCGGCAGTTGCCTTCTCAGTAATACAACTTTTAGGAATCATTGCAGTGATGTCTCAGGTGGCATGGCAAGTTTTCATTGTTTTTATCCCTGTGATTGCAGCCAGTATCTGGTATGAGGTAATCCTCGTGCTCTATTTGGAAGCATATTTAATGCTCAAACTTATGCTTCAGTGCATGCCATACATAATAACATGGCATTTCTCTCCCTGTCCCAGTTTTTTTTTTTTGCCTCTTGATTGCCGTTTCCCCTTTCAGATAATGACTTAAAGATATCTTTGATCTACGATTTCGTCTTTTATGCAGCAATATTACCTTCCTGCAGCAAGAGAACTTTCAAGGTTGGTTGGAGTGTGCAAAGCACCAGTTATTCAACTATTTGCTGAAACACTTTCAGGAGCAACGACCATCAGGAGCTTTGATCAACAATCAAGATTCCGAGAAACTAATATGAAAGTAGTGGATGCATATTCTAGGCCCAAGTTCCATGCTGCTGCTGCCCTGGAATGGCTTTGTTTCCGGCTTGACATGTTCTCTGCATTTGCATTTGGCTTTTCTTTGTTTTTTCTAGTCTCTTTTCCGCAGGGAATTGATCCAGGTGGGTAATGACTGATCCCTTCTCTCTCTCTCTTTACGTCATTCTCCTTTGCATTCGTTAACCTGAAATACGTCATTTATTTTTCTTTTTAATTCTTAAAGTCATTGCGGGCTTAGCTGTGACATATGGACTCAACCTAAACATGTTACAAGCTTGGCTGATATGGGACATATGTAATTGTGAGAGCAAAATCATCTCAGTGGAGAGAATTCTTCAATACATGTGGATTCCTAGTGAGCCTTCTCTTGCAATAGAAGAAAGCAGGCCAGATCGTTCCTGGCCATCACATGGTGAAGTTGCTATTGAGAATCTTCAGGTAATTTTAAGCTTCATTTAATGATTGTTCTGATTGTATTGCGCCATTTTTGTTCTTGATGATTGTGGTACATTGTAGGTTCGTTATGCCCCACACATGCCTCTTGTCCTGCGTGGTCTCTCATGCACTTTCCCGGGAGGGATGAAAACTGGTATAGTGGGAAGAACCGGCAGTGGGAAATCAACACTCATACAGACCCTTTTCCGAATTGTTGACGCTGCAGCTGGTAAAATTGTGATTGATGGCATTGATATATCATCAATTGGATTGCATGATTTAAGGTCGAGGCTTAGCATTATTCCTCAAGATCCAACCATGTTTGAAGGGACCATACGAAACAACCTGGACCCGCTTGAGGAGTACACAGATGAACAGATTTGGGAGGTGGGTTGACTCTGTTCATTTGTGACAATGTATCTTAGTACTTACCATCAGGCGTCGTGTGATTCCAATGCTAACTTAAGTTTTAATGACTGTAGACTTTGGATAAGTGCCAACTTGGAGATGAAGTCAGGAAGAAGGATAAAATGCTTGATGCAACAGGTTTGTTTCTAGCAATGCTGTAATATAAAAGTTGTTTACGATCCTGTTTGCCCCAGACCGTGCGAAGTGCATTAGTTTACATTGCACATTTGGTTATATTTTTGCAGTTACCGAGAATGGAGAGAACTGGAGTATGGGTCAGAGACAGCTAGTCTGTCTTGGACGCGTGCTACTCAAGCAAAGTAAGGTCTTGGTTCTTGATGAAGCTACGGCCTCAGTTGATACAGCCACTGACAATTTAATCCAGCAAACCCTCAGACAGCACTTCTCTGAGTGTACAGGTATAACCATTGCGCATCGTATAACTTCTGTTCTTGATAGCGACATGGTTCTGCTTCTGAGTCACGGTAAGTACAGCAACACATTGCACTATTAAGATCTGCTAATGCCGTTGATGCTCAATTTTCCTATTATTTATATTCACGGTTCAGGTCTAATTGAGGAGTACGATTCTCCTTCGAAATTGCTAGAAGATGAGTCATCCTCGTTTGCACAGCTAGTAGCAGAGTACACTATGAGGTCGAAACACCAGTTTTGAGGAGTTAACCGATTTGAAATGACAAGCCTTATGGAATCCTGTTGCAAGATCTCCTGATGATGAAAACTGCGTACTATGTGCAATCATGAAATCTTTGTTTCCCCTTTGGGTAGCGTTTGGTTCACGGAATACTACTTTCATTCCTTGGAATCATTCTCTCGGCTAATCATTCTCTCAGGAGAGTGATACCCGAGTGAGTAATTGAAAAGAATCTTAATTTTTTGTGTTTGATTGAGATTTAAGATTCTCGGAAAAGTAACAATATTGTACTCCCTCTGGTCCGAAATGTATGACTTCCTCGCATCCCAATATTCAGTAGGGAACGCATATCGAGGAGGCCGGATGAGGCACTATTTGACCCCAAAAAATTCCGTACTTTTTTTCGAACGTACGTTAATCCTTAACGTACTTCCGAGGAAAAATTCGGGGCAAAATTGTCTTAAATAGTGACTGTTCCGGCCATCTTAAGATACGTTCTGGAACAGTAAAAGTAAATGCTAAAACGTCATACATTTCGGACCGGAGGGAGTATTTGTTTTGTATTTGAGAATTTTCAAGAAAAGTAAGAAAAATGACTAACTTTTTTATTATATATATTTGTGTTTTGTTATCTTGTTAGGCGCCTAATTATTTTTTTCTATATATACTTTATTATGAACTGTCTCTATTTAACTATCTATTTTTTAACAATTAAAATTAAATGAGTTTTCAAATTCTTCATTATTGTAAGGGGTTGGTTCACTGGTGAATTAAAAAAATTAATTTTATGAATATTCTTTATCCAAACTTCAAAATAAATATTTTTATCAAACTTAAAAAAAAAATAAAAAATAATCTGCCACTTAAAAAATGTATCATAAATTTTTAAAAAGTTAAAATGTACCAAAACTTTAAAAAATAATCTGAAGCATAAAAAGAGGAAAAGTCTAAAAAAACTTTAAAAATTAAATATTAAAAAAATAACACATACAACAAAAAATTAATAAAAAATGGAATCTAAAACTCAAATTAAGAGAGAATGGAACAAGTTTTTTTCTTCCTTAGAATAATGCTAGTATGAGGGGACATAATTTATGAAAGAATTAGTTTTCCTCGCATCAATGTATCACTCTCTCCACTCTTAGTTAAAGAAATCACTCTTCCCTATTGTTTGTTGAGTTAGTTTTATTGGTATAGGAATGGTTGGTCTGATGATGAACTAGCGAACCTTTTTGATTTAGTGTTTAGAACACTATGTTGGGGTGCACTTTTTGTTTATTTGCACACCCAATTCTTCAATTCAGGTGGAAAAAGTTTCCATTTTTATTGAGAATTTGGTGGGGGTTTATTTCTCAATTTCATGTTATTGTCTTGTTGTGGATACTGTTCTTCAAAACAGACATGTTGAATTACAGATGCAGTAGTTGGTTTCTGATGTGGTCTCTGTGTTGTCTGGTTTGTTTCTTTGCTTCGTGGGATTTTTAAGCGGTGAGAGTGAAGATTCACTTGTTGAAGAACCCCTTTTGAATAGTGTGTCTAGACTAAGTAGAAATGATTTAGAGGCAGCTAGATCGAGACGGGGTGATACATACAGTAACCTCATATGCAAATGCTGGTCTTTTTAGTATTCTTACCTTCTCTTGGATGGGTTCTCTAATTGCTTTTGGCAATAAGAAAACTTTAGACCTTGAGGATGTTCCTCAACTTTATAGTGGTGATAGCACAGCTGGGGCATTTCCTCATTTTAAGAATGAGCTCGAATCGGGGAGGGATTCTGTAGATAGAGTTACCACTTTTAAGCTTGCAAAGGCATTGATTGTCTCAACTTGGAAAGACAACTTATTGACAGCTTTCTTGGTAGTCTTATACACTATAGCTTCTTACGTTGGCCCCCACCTTATTGATGCCTTTGTTCAATGCCTCAATGGGCGAGGTAAATTTAAAAATCAGGGTTATCTCTTAGCTTCCACGTTTATGGTGGCAAAACTTGTAGAGTGCCTCTCCCAAAGGCACTGGTTCTTTAAGACACAACAAATTGGAGTAAGGATTCGAGTTGTATTGGGTGCAGTAATCTATAACAAGGGTTTGGCCCTTTCGTGTCAAGCAAAGCAAGGCCACACCAGTAGAGAAATAATTAATTTAATGACTGTTGATGCAGAAAGAATTGGCGACTTTGCTTGGTACATGCATGATCCATGGATGGTTTTTGTGCAAGTTGGTTTAGCGTTGTTTATACTATACCAAAATGTTGGAGTGGCAACAGTTGCTACTTTTGTTGCGACAGTAGTTGTCATGCTCTTGAACTTTCCTTTGGGTAAACTGCAAGAGAAATATCAAACTTCAAGTTGAGCTGTTTTTGTGCAAGTTGGTTTAGCGTTGTTTATATTATACCAAAATGTAGGAGTGGCAACAGTTGCTACTTTTGTTGTGACAGTAGTTGTCATGCTCTTGAACTTTCCTTTGGGTAGACTGCAAGAGAAATATCAAACTTCAAGTTGAGCTCACTTCAAGTTGAGCTCAGGAAGCACCGGGTGCGTCTGATGTTGTTGAGAGACTTTCAAGAGGTGACTCAATAGATAAATGTCAAAGTTGTTAAAAAAATAAAGATCCATAGTGATACCTTCCTCTTTGGGCCTTGAACTTTCCTTTGGGTAGACTGCAAGAGAAATATCAAATTTCAAGTTGAGCTTGTTAAAGAAATAAAGACCCATAGTGATACTCTCCTCTTTGGGTCTAAGCCAGCACATAAAATGTCTCATTCCATTAAGAAGATTCACTCTCTTATATTTAGTCTTTATTTCTCTTATCTTTCCGATATGGGATTTTAGTTCGCACACCCAACAATCTCCCCCTCGAATTAAGTACCACCAAACTCACCATCTGAGCCCGACAATCTCTCCCTCGAACGAAGCCCTACAATCTCTCCTTCGAACTAAGTACCACTAACCCCACCATCTGAGCCCGACAATCTCCCCCTCGAACGAACGAAGCCCTATATAGGGCTCAACAGGACCCACCGACTTCAAATTCCTCTCGGAGTTTCACTGTACTTTTTCCAGTTCGGCCCGGAACGAAGATTCATAGCGTGCCACCCACATCAAAGCCCAGTACTGGAAGCATGCTCTTTGACAAAAGACTTGGAAATCCTACTATTCGGTGACCAGACAGTTGTAGGGGAAAGGGGAATCAATTTGAGTGGTGGGCAGAAGCAAAGAATTCAGATTGCTCGCGCTCTTTACCAAGATGCTGACATCTATCTATTTGATGACCCTTTTAGTGCTGTGGACGCTCATACATGATCCCATTTTTTTAAGGTAAAGCCATTCAATTTCTTGAGTGTTAACCAGTGCTTTGAACTTGTGATGTGGAAAAAGCATTTATTAACCAGTGTTCGGCTTATCTTCACTTTACAGGAAGTTTTGCTTGGTCTTTTGAGTTCCAAAACTGTTGTTTATGTCACTCATCAAGTCGAGTTCTTACCTGTTGCTGATCTAATCTTGGTGAGTAACCAGTGACTCTTTTTCCTTGCTGTATTTGCATTATTATATCAACTCATGGAGTTTCTGGATTCAACCTTTCTCCCAGGTCATGAAAGATGGATTAATTACTCAAGCTGGAAAGTATGTTGACATACTGAATTCTGGTTCAGATTTTATGGAGCTTGTAGATGCTCATAAAGAAGCTTTATCATCTCTTGATTCCAATCAAGCAGGACCATCTTCGGAAAATGGAAGTATAAGCAAGGATAGTTGTGGTGTGGGTGACACTGATGGAAACAAAAATTTACATAATGGCATAGTTGATGAGGTTGCTGTTCCTGCAGCTCAACTTTTCCAAGAAGAGGAGAGGGAGAAAGGTAAAGTAGGGTTACCTATCTACTGGAAATATGTTACAGCCGCATATGGAGGACTTCTTGTGCCCTTTATATTAGTGGCACAGATTATCTTCCAGGTACTTCAAATTGGAAGCAACTACTGGATGGCGTGGGCGACTCCTGTGTCAAAGGACATGAAACCAGTTGTTAGAGGATCTACATTAATGGTTGTCTATGTAGCTTTGTCTGTTGGAAGTTCTTTCTGCGTCTTGGCCAGAGCAGTGCTTCTTGTGACAGCAGGTTACAAGACAGCCATTCTATACTTTGATAAAATGCATTTTTGCATTTTCCGTGCCCCTGTGTCCTTCTTTGATGCAACCCCTAGTGGAAGAATCCTTAACAGAGTATGTATTTTTTCGTATAAAGCTTCTCTAGTAGGATGGTAAATGTTTTCATTCTAATTGCTCAATTTTGGCTTTTGCTCTTTTTTCTTAGTTGTTAAATGATTCCTCGTTTGGCTATTCGTGTAATTTATCCATTCTATCCTTATAGGCTTCCACAGACCAAAGTTCTGTTGAAACGCGGATTCCAAATCAAATTGGGACAGTTGCCTTCATAGCAATCCAACTCCTAGGAACTGTTGCAGTGATGTCCCAGGTGGCATGGCAAGTTTTCATTGTTTTTGTCCCTGTGATTGCAGCCTGCATCTGGTATCAGGTATTGCTAGAGCGCATTTTACGCTCAAACTTATGCTATTTATGCTTTAGCGTAGTACAAGTTAACAACATGGCATTCAAACTTTTATGTTCTTTCGCTTTCCTAGGTTTTGTTTGCCTTTCATTTCTGTTATCCCTTGTAGATAATGACTTAAAATATATATTTTTCCTTTATCAGAAAAAAAAAAACAGTAAATTTTTGAGGTCAAATAGTGAGTCATTCGGGTCACCTCGTTATGCGTAACGCCGTTTAATTCGGACCAGAGGGAGTATTAAAATTATTATATATTCAGTTTGATCAATATACACCTTATTTTATTATTTCAGATAATTTATTTATCTGAACAAATCCAGATTAGTTTCATTTTTATTTGAATAATTTTACAATTATTAAAAGTTATAAATTAATATTTTATATAGCGATTAAAGTAATTAATTAAGTGACTTGCTTTATATATATATGGTCTCCTATAGAATTGGTAATTAAATCCTCACCAACTATATTTCTTCTTTATTCTTTTAATTAGAATATAGTTTTTTTAGTCAAAGATGATAGGAATATAATATTTATAATTAATAATTTTAAATTGGATTTTCCTCCAAATCTCATTAAATTATGGATAAGCACTTTCATGGTAATTTCGTAAAGACCAAAGACAACGAACTCTTCTCCCTCTCATTTTAATTAAAGATATCTTTCAATCTTTGATATCAATTTTTCGAAAAATGAGAAAATGTTTGTGATAATACAAAAGTATATCACAAGGGCATAACGGACATTGTACCTTCATAAAGTACCGTTGACCAGTCAAAACGGCACATGACCGGTTTGACCAAGTCAAACATATGAAACGGCATCGTGACCGATTGATCAAGTCAACGGGAATAAGTGATCAAAGGACAAGTCTAGCCCGATCGCCTCAAAACGGCACGAAGCCGATCCACTCGCTAAGCTGTGAGGAAACGGATCGACACCTCTGCAAACATTGACCAGGTCAAGGGTTTCCAAACGGCAGCATACCGATTACACACAACGGCAGTGTGCCGATTCTCTACAAACGGCTCCTTGCCGATTCGGTATAAACGGCTTAAAGCCTACAATAAAGGTACACTGTATACTATTTCTATTAAATCAGTGGTCAAAGCCACACATGGGAGACAACATTTCCTGCTCCCACTCAACCATTATAAAACTATTACCCATGAGGGATATTTATCCTCCCAAAGGTATGGTCTCTACTTTATAATTATTAACTCTTACTTTTAAACCACTTTGTGGAAAAAAGAGGAGAGGTGTCAGTAGATCTAACCACTCTAACCACTCTAGTCCTACATAAAGACTAGAGGGAAAGAGGGGAAGGACAGATCTGGAGCTCCCAAAAAGAGACAGACACTGTTCCGATATACATTCTCTGCATCTTAATCCAAACACTGACTTTGGCATTGGAGATTCTCCGCCGGAGCAAGCCTCCGGTGGTTTTGCAGGTCGCTCAAGGGGCTCCGACCACACCCCCCGGCATGCCATTAGACGGAAAAGCCCTCTCATCCACTCTTGGATTATCAAATGGTGCTCTCGTTGAGAGCTTTTGAAGTTTCAAGTGAGCAAGCCTTGAGATTCAAAGCTCTTTCTTCTCAATAATTTGGGGTTTTCATTTCCAAAAATGGCATCCAATCAAAATTTTCAATTAAATCAACCTGCTGGTGCTGCTGCTGATCAACGTGGATCACCACCGGTGCAAACTTCATCTCCTCATGTGGGACTAAACACCACGGCTCAACAACCTAATTTTCCAGAAATCCCTTGTCCAGGCACAACCTCAGAGGTCGTTAACTCAGCCATCATGCTCGAGTTTGCTGCCCTGCACCAAAGGATGAACGTGATGATGCAAACGTTCATAGGAGGAGTTCCTCCACCAGTCAACCAGCCAGTTGTTCCTCAACGGATCTACAATCAACAGGCAGTAGAACCATCTTTGGAGCCACCACCAGGCCATCAAAGTGCAGATCTACCCAGAGGGGAAGACATAGAAGAATTTGTCAACCAAATAGCTCAACGCAGCGCAAGAAGGAGCCATGAACAATCATCTCAAAGTAGATCCGAGAAAAGGAGAAGCAGAGAGAGATCGGTGACTCCACACCAACCAAGGAGAGATCATCATAGAGATAATCCAGATCTGTTTAAACGGTCTGTTCAACAACCAGATCGCGAGGAACAGGACGATGATCCAAGAAATCCGTTAACACTTCGGGTTTGGAAACATCAAGTGAGCAGGCATGTCAAGCTACCATCCGATCACTACCATGGGACAACAGATCCGACGGTTCATGTGAGTTTAGTAAAGAAACATGTTAAGTTTTTTACTAGAAAGGATGAGGCTTTGTGCCAAATATTTGTAATAACCCTTAAAGGGATAGCCAACACTTGGTTTGAAAAGTTACCGGCCGGATCCATTGACTGTTTCGAGCAACTAGAAAAAGCATTCAGAAGCCGATTCAGCTCATGTATACCGACGGAGAAATCTTCAGCCGTTCTGTTTGACATGATGCGACGGTCAGGAGAATCGTTGGCTGCATACGTGGCTAGATTTAGCACAGAGCTAGCAACTCTTCCTGATGTAGCACCCAATCTTGCAGTAGAGGCGCTGAAAAGAAATTGTAAATATAGAGAGTTGGAGAATGCTCTGATTGCAAATACTCCTAAAACCTTGGATCTTTTGCGGATTGAGGTAGAAAAATACTCCAGAATGGAAGAAGCAGACTACCGAAGGAGGAAACGGGAGGAACCCGATCTCCAAAGTTGAGAAAAGAAGCAAACGGCATGAAGCCGATATGCAAATCGGTCAACCGATTTCTCTGCAATGCCGTCGTCCAGATCAGAGGGCAAAACGGCAATATTTGCAAAACGGCATCTGGCCAAGCGGTCAAAACGGAGATAAGTCCAATTTGTTTTGTCTTTTTAATTGTTTCTGGAATATTATGTATAACATGAATTATCAAATATTTCAAAACAATGAAAAATATATATTCGCAAGTATTGTTTCTCATATGATTGCAGATCTCGAGAAAACAAAAATTAAACCAACCGCGGAGGTAAGTCATCTTAGACCGAACCGCGTTATCAAAATCAAATCAACCGCGGACGTAAGTCATCTTAGACCGAACCGCGTTATCAAAATCAAATCAACCGTGGACGTAAGTCATGTTAGGCTGAACCACGTCACCAAAATCCAAGAATTGACAATACATATATTGCAAACGATACATATATTGCAAACGATACATATATTGCCAACGATACATATATCGCCACCAAGGCATATATCGTTATTGAGGCATATATCGCTATTGATGCATATATCGCTATTGATGCATATATCGTTATTGATGCATATATCGTCATCAAGGCATATATATATTGTCATCACATAAAGACCATGTTGGTCCTGCTGATCAGACAGACAGCAAAATTACAAAGTCCGCTCCAAAACGGCAAAGATACAAGGTCCGTTGCAAGCGGCAAATTTTCAAAGACATCTTCTGCCTTATCAATCGGCAATATTGTCAAAACGGCCCAGTGCCAAATCGACAAAGAGGCCAAGTCAAAACGGTTGCAAACCTCAAAACGGCCATAACAGAACGGCAAGCGCCCGATTCTGCTAAACAAAAAGAGATAAGTTCAATTTCAATTGTTCTATCTTTGTCTTTATTTTTCTGGAGTATGATATATATATAACAGAAATCATTAAACAGTAGCAATTACTAAAAATTGCAAAATTATATATATATATTCCGAATGTTAATTGTTCATTACAAAATGAGCCAAATCGGCATTAACCAAAACATTGCTAGATGTTCATACTAACGGCCCAGATCCAGAAGCGGCGTTAGGGCCAACAGGAACATCATCATCATCTTCGTCTACATCTGAATCGGAGAAAGGTTCATACTCCTTAGCTTCGGCAATCCTTTCTCCAGCAGCAACATATCGCGAGAGATTGTCAGGGTGGAAATTCTTCTCGCCATAATAGGAGACATAGCTCTCCAACATGATGTTCTTTATCCTCTCTCTCCACCAACCGATCTTCTCAGGAACTTTCAGCAGCTCTGCTTCCTTAACGGCAATGTCATTTCTGGCAGCTTGCAAATCGGATCGGGCTGCGCTAAGTTCCTCAGTTAGCTTGGCAACGGAATCGGCAAGAGAAGTTTTCTCTCCCGAGTGCAAGGCGACGGAATCGGATAGAGCAGTCTTCTCCTCTAGCAGCTCACCGTTTCTCCTCTGCTCATCCCTGACCATGGCAGAAAGACCATCTCTTTCTTTTAGGCTGTCAGCCAGTCTGCTTCGAGCATCCATAACGGTTTTTTTGTCCGTCTCATGAGAGGCCTTCAAAGTCTCATTCTCTTTCTGAAGGGAAGCGACTTCAGCGGTTGATTGCCGAAGTGCCTCTCTGCCCTTTTCAAGCTTTAACTCAACGGCCTCAGCTGCGTAACGGGTAGCGCACAAGCCGCTGTAGAAAATACTTTGCATATGGGAGAAATGGCAACTCAGCTCCAAACGGTGATAATGTTTCCTGTCGGCATCGTTGGCAAGCATCTCACCAATCAGTTGACCGGTCCTATAATCTTTGCTGCCAGGACTCTTCAATCCGAGAGATCGGCGGCAGCTTTCTCCAAAATTGTTTAAGCTAACCGTGTGAGTAATCTCCCCGTCAGGACCATGACTTGAGAGATAACCTCTATGAACGGAAGGAGGAGCGACTGCATGATCATCAGAAGTAAACGGCTCAGGCAAAGGTGGACCGGCAACCCAGTGCAGGTTAACCGGCATCGGCGATGAAGGACCTGGCTGAACTGGATCAGGAATGCTCTCGGAAGCGACCGGTGTGCCCGCGAAAACGGGAGAGTGATGCTGTAACGGCGTCTCCAAAGGGGGAACCGAAGCCCCTGAGCCATCAGTGCAAACGGAAAAAGGAATGTTTGTAGCAGGCCTTGAAACGGTTTCAGCCGTTTCGATGTTCTCTGGTTCGGAAACGGCGGATGCCCGTTGTGCTTCACCGGCAGCCCGCTTTGCTTCAGCTTTCCTTCTCTTTCTGAGAATTCGTTTGGCAGCTTTCATGACTTGGGGATCAGGATCTGGCAGATTGGAGGTCTCAACCGTCTTGCTGACCCGTCGCCGTTTGATGATAAGAGGGGGATCTTCTTCTTCTTCTTCATCGAACGCAAAATTCACCGTTGTGTCTGGTATAGCCGATTGCTCACCTCTCTCCTCAGCGGCTTCTTCGGCCACCATTCCCTCATCAATCGGCTCATCGACCAGGGGACCTTCATCCTCAGTTCGGTCTTCAGCCGATTCATCATCAGTCTGCATTCTGTCTTCGGCAGGAGCTTTGGCCTTAGCAGAAATCAGCCGAATCGAAGAAACGGAAGCAGAAACAACCTTCTTAGCTTTCTTGGCCTTCCCTGCAAAACGGAATTTGTGTAAGAATACAACAAGGACAAAGCGGAGTATGGCTGGAGTTAGTAAAAGCTCACCAAGAACGCAATCAGACAACGGCACGCCGATTGCCAGGTACCGTGTGTGGAACGGCGTGTTAACCGACAACAACAGGTCAACTTGGGATTGAAGAGTCTCACCAAGGTTATCCGGCCTGAGCCAGTGTTTCTCATTCATTTTCCGATTAAACCCAGAAGGCCATTCGGCCGAAGAAGATGTTGCAACCAAAAAGAAACGTTCTTTCCAATCCTTGACAGAAGAGTCATACCTTTGGAGGATCTCGTTAAAATGAGAATCCCGACGGGGGCGAATCATCATCAAGCTCCCACGGTTTGTCAGATTAAAGAAATACTTAAAAAGGGTCAGCGAAGGCGATTTGATCCCATTCAACTCGCAGACCTTAAGGAAAGCATAAATGCCAGCCCAGGAATTCGGAGTAATCTGGGCTGGGTTCAGCAGATGCTGGGTCAACAAAGCTTTGACCATAGAATCAAGGGGAAGCTTAAAACCAAAATCAAACATCCTTGAGTATAAAACCCTAGTGTTATCTTCAAAGCTACTGTTTAACCTAACATCGGGAGAAGCAACAATGGCAGAATACTCATCAGTCAACTCAATCTCTAAAGCCTCCATCTCGGCATACAACTTGTCTTCACTATCTAACTTAGTGGGAGTTCTATCAATGATCTCATCAGTAACTAGAGGACGTTTGGGTGCCATTCCTAAGTCTCAAGCGATAAAGCGGAGAGGGAAAAGGAGTGAGTAAATACCTAAAAATGCAGAGATCTTGAAGAGCGGAACCCAGAAGTGCGGGAGGAAGTTGCAGAAATGAGAGAGAAAATAAGAGAAAATTTTGTGAGGAAGAAGAAAGTGAGAGCGGCGTTGTGAAAGAAAATGAGTTAGGGTTTCCAAGAGAAACCACTTTTGAAAAGAGAAAACTCTTCAACTCACATCCGTTCCAGCGAAACAATGACAAGTGGCAGGACCAATTGTGATCAGACTGACACACGTCACTAAAGCTGCAGAGCATTAAATGAGAAAACGGCGCATGCGCTTCTCACAAGTTTTGAATTTCGAAATTCAAACCTGTCAGAGAACGAAGAGACGTTTCTCCTAGAAAGTTCAACCAGCAATCATCATTTTATGGGAAAATGCCACGTCAATAGGTATGCATTTAAATGCATTAATCCTTCTTTATTGACATTTATTATTTATTTGCAGGATTGAGAGAAAAAACTCAATAACTGCATCGAATTAAAACAAACGGCAGCATGCCGATTGACAAGCATCAAGCCAGAAACGGCAAGCCCTTGGTAAACACTCGGGCTCGTTTGTTGTTGGGCCTCTGATAATACAAAAGTATATCACAAGGGCATAACGGACATTGTACCTTCACAAAGTACCGTTGACCAGTCAAAACGGCACATGACCGGTTTGACCAAGTCAAACATATGAAACGGCATCGTGACCGATTGATCAAGTCAACGGGAATAAGTGACCAAAGGACAAGTCTAGCCCGATCGCCTCAAAACGGCACGAAGCCGATCCACTCGCTAAGCTGTGAGGAAACGGATCGACACCTCTGCAAACATTGACCAGGTCAAGGGTCTCCAAACGGCAGCATGCCGATTACACACAACGGCAGTGTGCCGATTCTCTACAAACGGCTCCTTGCCGATTCGGTATAAACGGCTTAAAGCCTACAATAAAGGTACACTGTATACTATTTCTATTAAATCAGTGGTCAAAGCCACACATGGGAGACAGCATTTCCTGCTCCCACTCAACCATTATAAAACTATTACCCATGAGGGATATTTATCCTCCCAAAGGTATGGTCTCTACTTTATAATTATTAACTCTTACTTTTAAACCACTTTGTGGAAAAAAGATGAGAGGTGTCAGTAGATCTAACCACTCTAACCACTCTAGTCCTACATAAGGACTAGAGGGAAAGAGGGGAAGGACAGATCTGGAGCTCCCAAAAAGAGACAGACACTGTTCCGATATACATTCTCTGCATCTTAATCCAAACACTGACTTTGGCATTGGAGATTCTCCGCCGGAGCAAGCCTCCGGTGGTTTTGCAGGTCGCTCAAGGGGCTCCGACCACACCCCCCGGCATGCCATTAGACGGAAAAGCCCTCTCATCCACTCTTGGATTATCAGTTTGATTTTGACTTGAGAGATCCCTGGGGGGGTCGAATTGGAGGGTGCAGTTAAAAATGTATGGACTTTTGAGGTCAATTTGGACAAATGTAGGGACATTAGGGATCATTAAACCAAAATTAATGAACAAAAAAATCAAGTTCTCATCATTAGTTGTATTGCTAATCATAAAAATTCGAAGTAGGTTTCAAACTCACTAGTCACCATGTCAATAGTCAAATAGTAGGAAGACAGCACTTCACTGAAACCTCAAAGAACCTATGGACCTTTTTGCGTCAACACAGCGAAAGCTTATTACTTTCCTTTCATTTCCAGCATCACTCATGTATTCAGATACCCATTTTCTCCTGAAACCTGTTTTCGTACGTGGGTGTTCTGCTTCACTACACCTAGTGTTGTTCCTCACTCTGTTCTTCATTTTTGTGTGGAAGAAGCTATGGATGTGGGGTACTGATGGTACTAGACACGCGTTTAGTGATAAGAAGAACAAGTGTTTGTGTCACAACCAGACCCTGTTTTGTTGTTTGGGTGTTTCTTTGTTTAGTTTTGTCTTTTGTTTGTTGAGTTACTTCTTTTGGTTTAGCAATGGTTGGTCGTCTGATGATAAACTAGCAACCCTTTTGGATTTAGTGTTAAGAACACTATCTTGGGGTGCTCTTTTTGTTTATTTGCACACCCAGTTTTTCAATTCAGGAGGAAGAAAGTTTCCATTTTTATTGAGGATTTGGTCGGGTTTTTATTTCTCAATTTCTTGTTATTGTCTTGCTGTAGATATTGGTCCTTACCGTAGACATGTTGCATTAGACATGCAGTATTTGGTGCTTGATGTAGTCTCTCTGTTGTCTGGTTTGTTTCTTTTCTTTGTGGGGTTCTTGAGTGGTGAGAGTGAAGCTTCACTTGTTGAAGAACCTCTTTTGAATGGTGAGCCTAGAGTTGGTAGTACGAATGATGTAGAAGTAGATAGATCGAGAGGGGGTGATACAGTAACCCCATACGCAAACTCTGGTCTTTTCAGCATTCTTACCTTCTCTTGGATGGGTTCTCTAATTGCTTTTGGCAATAAGAAAACATTAGACCTTGAGGATGTTCCTCAACTCTACAGTGGTGATAGTGTTGCTGGGGCACTTCCTGCTTTTCAAAATGAGCTAGAGTCCGGACGGGGTCCTGCAGAAAGAAGAGTTACCGCATTTAAGCTTGTTAAGGCATTGATTGTCTCAACTTGGAAAGACATCTTATTGACAGCTTTCTTTGCAGTGTTATACACTATAGCTTCTTATGTTGGTCCGTACCTCATTGATGCCTTTGTTCAGTGTCTCAATGGGCGAGGAAAATTCAAAAATCAGGGCTATTTCTTAGCTTCCGTGTTTATGGTGACAAAACTTGTAGAGTCCCTATTCCAAGAACACTGGTTCTTCAAGACTAAACAGATCGGTGTAAGGATTCGAGCAGTACTGATATCAGTAATCTACAACAAGGGTTTGAACCTTTCTTGCCAATCAAAGCAAGGCCACACCAGTGGAGAAATAATTAATTTCATGACTGTTGATGCGGAAAGAATTGGCGACTTCAGTTGGTACATGCATGATCCATGGTTGGTTGTTGTGCAAGTTGGGCTAGCACTGTTTATACTGTACAAAAATCTTGGCGTGGCAGCCATTGCTACTCTTGCTGCAACAGTAGTTGTCATGCTGTTGAACTTTCCTGTGGGGAGATTGCAAAAGAAGTATCAAAAATATTTAATGCAATCAAAAGATAAGAGAATGAAGGCAACCTCCGAGATTTTGAGAAATATGAGAATTCTCAAACTTCAAGCATGGGAGATGAAATTTTTGGCCAAGATTTTTGAGCTAAGAAAGGTCGAGGAAGGATGGTTGAAGAAATATGTTTACAGTTCAGCGGTTACCAGTTTTATCTTCTGGGGTGCTCCTACATTTATAGCTGTAGCTACATTTGCCACCTGTATGGTTCTCAGAATACCGTTAGAATCGGGCAAGATCTTGTCTGCCCTTGCAACCTTTAGGATTCTTCAAGAGCCAATCTATAATCTTCCTGACACTGTTTCTTGGATGATCCAGACTAAGGTTTCCCTTGATAGGATTGCGTCTTTCCTTTGCCTTGCTGACTTGCAGTCAGATGTTGTAGAGAGACTTCCAAGAGGCCACTCAGATGCCGCAATTGAGATAGTTGATGGGATTTTTTCTTGGGATTTGTCTTCACAAAACGCAACACTGAAACAGATAAATCTCATAGCTTTTCATGGGATGAGAGTTGCTGTTTGTGGTACTGTTGGTTCTGGCAAGTCTACTTTACTTTCTTGCATTTTGGGGGAAGTACCGAAGGTCTCAGGAACTCTCAGGCTGTGTGGGACAAAGGCATATGTTGCTCAGTCACCTTGGATACAGAGTGGAAAGATTGAAGAGAATATACTGTTTGGAAAGGAGATGGACAGAGAAAAGTACAATATGATACTGGAAGCATGTTCTTTAACAAAAGACTTAGAAATCCTACAATTCGGTGACCAAACAGTTATAGGGGAAAGGGGAATCAATTTGAGTGGTGGGCAGAAGCAAAGAATTCAGATTGCGCGTGCTCTTTACCAAGATGCTGATATCTATCTATTTGATGACCCTTTTAGTGCTGTGGACGCTCATACAGGATCCCATTTATTTAAGGTAAAACCTTTCTGTTTATTTAATGTCAACTGGTGCTTTGAAGGATTTTTTTTCCTTTCTTGTTAATGTAATGTTTGGTTGATTTTCATTTTACAGGAAGTTTTGCTGGGTCTTTTGACTTCCAAAACTGTTGTGTATGTCACTCATCAAGTTGAGTTCTTACCTGCTGCTGATCTAATCTTGGTGAGTAACCAGTTATTCCTTTGCTTGCTTTATTTGCATTGTTATATCAACTCATGGAGTTTCTGGATTCAACCCAGGTCATGAAAGATGGATTGATTACTCAATCTGGAAAGTATAACGACATACTCAATTCTGGGGATGATTTTATGGAACTTGTAGCTGCTCATAAAGATGCTTTATCAGCTCTTGATTCCTCTAGAATAGGACCAGTTTTTGAAAATGGAAGTATATGCAAGGGTATTGTTGGCATGAATGACACTGAGGGGATTGTAGACAATGATGGGAACAAAGATTTATTGAAGAGCATAATTGATGAGGCTGCTGTTCCTGCAGCTCAACTTGTCCAAGAAGAGGAGAGGGAGAAAGGTAGTGTAGGGTTACCAATTTACTGGAAATATGTGACAGCAGCTTATGGGGGACTTCTTGTACCATTTATATTAGTGGCACATATTATCTTCCAGGCTCTTCAAATTGGGAGCAATTATTGGATGGCATGGGCTACTCCTGTGTCAAACGACATGGAACCAGCTGTTAGTGTATCAACACTAATGGTTGTCTATGTAGCTTTGTCTGTTGGAAGTTCTTTCTGCATCTTGGCCAGAGCAGTGCTTCTCGTGGCTGCAGGGTACAAAACAGCCACTCTTTTCTTTTCTGAGATGCATTTTTCCATTTTCCGTGCCCCCATGTCCTTCTTTGATGCAACCCCTAGCGGAAGGCTTTTGAACAGAGTACGTATCTTTTCATGTAAAGGTTCTCTAGTAGGATGGTAAATGTTCGCTTTCTGATTTGACCTATCTAATTTCTCAATTTTTACTTATGCTCTTTTGCTGCATAGTTGTTGTAAAATGATTCCTTATATGCCTATTCTTGTAATGGTCCATTTTACCGTTGCAGGCTTCAACAGACCAAAGTGCAATCGAAACACAGATTCCAAATCAAGTTGCGGCAGTTGCCTTCTCAGTAATACAACTCTTAGGAATCATTGCAGTGATGTCTCAGGTGGCATGGCAAGTTTTCATTGTTTTTATCCCTGTGATTGCAGCCAGTATCTGGTATGAGGTAATCCTCGTGCTCTATTTTGAAGCATATTTCATGCTCAAACTTATACTTCAGTGCATGCCATACATAATAACATGGCATTTCGCTCCCTGTCCCAGTTTTTTTTTGCCTCTTGATTGCTGTTTCCCCTTTCAGATGATGACTTAAAGATATCTTTGATCAACGATTTCGTCTTTTATGCAGCAATATTACCTTCCTGCAGCAAGAGAACTTTCAAGGTTGGTTGGAGTGTGCAAAGCACCAGTTATTCAACTATTTGCTGAAACACTTTCAGGAGCAACGACCATCAGGAGCTTTGATCAACAATCAAGATTCCGAGAAACTAATATGAAAGTAGTGGATGCATATTCTAGGCCCAAGTTCCATGCTGCTGCTGCCCTGGAATGGCTTTGTTTCCGGCTTGACATGTTCTCTGCATTTACATTTGGCTTTTTTTTGTTTTTTCTAGTCTCTTTTCCGCAGGGAATTGATCCAGGTGGGTAATGAATGATCCCTTCTCTCTCTCTCTTTACGTCATTCTCCTTTGCATTCGTTAACCTGAAATACGTCATTTATTTTTCTTTTTAATTCTTAAAGTCATTGGGGGCTTAGCTGTGACATATGGACTCAACCTAAACATGTTACAAGCTGAGGTGATATGGAACTTATGTAATTGTGAGAACAAAATTATCTCAGTGGAGAGAATTCTTCAATACATGTGGATTCCTAGTGAGCCTCCTCTTGCAATAGAAGAAAGCAGGCCAGATCGTTCCTGGCCATCACATGGTGAAGTTGCTATTGAGAATCTTCAGGTAATTTTATTTGCTTCATTTAATGATTGTTCTGATTGTATTGCGCCATTTTTGTTCTTGATGATTGTGGTACATTGTAGGTTCGTTATGCCCCACACATGCCCCTTGTCCTGCGTGGTCTCTCATGCACTTTCCCTGGAGGGATGAAAACTGGAATAGTGGGAAGAACAGGCAGTGGGAAATCAACACTCATACAGACCCTTTTCCGAATTGTTGACGCTGCAGCTGGTAAAATTGTGATTGATGGCATTGATATATCATCAATTGGATTGCATGATTTAAGGTCGAGGCTTAGCATTATTCCTCAAGATCCAACCATGTTCGAAGGGACCATACGAAACAACCTGGACCCGCTTGAGGAGTACACAGATGGACAGATTTGGGAGGTGGGCTGACTCTGTTCATTTGTGACAATGTATCTGTGTGTGTACATATGGCGTCGTGTGATTCCAATGCTAACTTAAGTTTTAATGACTGTAGACTTTGGATAAGTGCCAACTTGGAGATGAAGTGAGGAAGAAGGATAAAAAGCTTGATGCAACAGGTTTGTTTCTGGCAATGCCGTAATATAAAAGTTGTTTACGATCCTGGTTGCCGCCGACCGTGCGAAGTGCATTAGTTTACATTGCACATTTTGTTTATATTTTTGCAGTTACCGAGAATGGAGAGAACTGGAGTATGGGTCAGAGACAGCTAGTCTGTCTTGGACGCGTGCTACTCAAGCAAAGTAAGGTCTTGGTTCTTGATGAAGCTACGGCCTCAGTTGATACAGCCACTGACAATTTAATCCAGCAAACCCTCAGACAGCACTTCTCTGAGTGTACAGTTATAGCCATTGCGCATCGTATAACTTCTGTTCTTGATAGCGACATGGTTCTGCTTCTGAGTCACGGTAAGTACACCAACACATTGTACTATTAAGATCTGCTAATGCCGTTGATGCTCAATTTTCGTATTATTTATATTCACGGTTCAGGTCTAATTGAGGAG
Organism: Viola odorata; assembly: GCA_963691705.1. Taxonomy (NCBI): domain Eukaryota; kingdom Viridiplantae; phylum Streptophyta; class Magnoliopsida; order Malpighiales; family Violaceae; genus Viola; species Viola odorata. The sequence continues at coordinate 51,342,433 of OY829546.1, read as the reverse complement.
TACGATTCTCCTTCGAAATTGCTAGAAGACGAGTCATCCTCGTTTGCACAACTAGTAGCAGAGTACACTATGAGGTCAAAACACCAGTTTTGAGGAGTTAACCGATTTGAAATGACAAGCCTTCTGGAATCCCGTTGCAAGATCTGTTGATGATGAAAACTTTGTGCAATCATGAAATCTTTGTTTTCCCTTTGGGTAGCGTTTGGTTCACGGAATACTACTTTCGTCCCTTGGAATTATTCTCTCAGGAGAGGGATACCCGAGTGAGTGATTGAAAAAAATGTTAGTTTTTTGTGTTTGATTGTGATTTAAGATTTCCAGAAAAGTAACATTATTGTATTTGTTTTGTATTTGAAAATTTTCAAGAAAAGTAAGAAAAATGACTAATTTTTATATTATATATATTTGTGTTTTGTTATCTTGTTAGGCCTCTAATTTTTTTTTCTATATATACTTTATTATGAATTTTGTCTCTATTTAACTATTTGTTTTTCAACAATTAAAATATCAAATGAGTTTTCAAATTCTTCATTATTGCAAGGGGTTGGTTTAGGGGTGAATTAAAAAAATTAGATTTATGAATATTCTTTATCCAACCTTCAGAATATATATTTTTATCAAACTTAAAAATAATTTAAAAAATAATCTGCCACTTAAAAAATGTATCATCAATTTTTAAAAAGTTAAAAAATGTACCAAAACTTTAAAAAATAATATGAAGCAAAAAAAGAGAAAAATTCTAAAAAAAACTTTAAAAATTAAATATTAAAAAAATATGAAACTAAAAAAATAACGCATACAAAAAAATTAATAAAAAAATGGAAACTAAAACAAAAATTAAGAGAGAATGGAACAAGTTTTTTCTCTTTTTTAGAATAATGCTAGTATGAGGGGACATATATAATTTAAGAAAGAAATTAATTTTCTTTGCATCAAGGCATTACTCTCTCCACTCTTAGTTAAAGAAATCACTCTTCCCCATTTTTTGTAAAATCAAGAGGGCCAAAAAAAGTTGGATTCCGGAGAAGAGTGTTTTTTTTATCATAATCAAACGTAATAAAATTCATAATTTTAAATTCTCAGTTATTTTTCTTCCTGATTCTACCAATCAAACACGTTTTAAAATAAGAACAAAGAAAATGCATTCATTACTTATTAGTAGTTCAACAATGAAAATTCTAATTTTTTATGTTCAAGGTGGAAAGTTACTCCCAATACAAAAATAAGAAAACGACACGTAGTTGAACATTATACTCGGACAAATATTGAACCCAAAAATAAATTAAAAAGTTGAATATTACGTTGGGGGGTCTAATCACCAACGCAAAATAAAAGAAGGCAAGTAGTCAAAAGAAAAGGTTCATACGGCACGTAGAGTGGAAAAGGATAGTGGAAAAGGATTTTGACGCTCAATCCAAAGAATTAGGAGAGCAATGGGTCATGGATTGATGATCAAGGAAGCATATTTTTTTAATTTTGCATCCTAAATTTTTAATGTGGTCCACATACAAAGCTGAATAAAGCTTTATTTCATCAACTAATAATAAAGTGGTTTTGAGATTTTTTCTAACTCAACTCAAAATTAATGTTAAAATAATTTTATGATGTAATGTAGAATTAAAATATTTATTATTATTAATATTGATTGCAGTCAAGTAATAAGAGACTTATTCACCCTTAATTAAAGTCGAGTGTAAATTTTAAGAATTGAGAAAATTATAGTGGAGAGTCACCATCTTTTAAAGAACCGACAATACTCGAATGAAATTAACCTTAATTGAGAGGACATTGAAATTTGAAATCCCAAATAAATTTAGCTTGTGTTAAAAAAAAAATCAGCATATTGCAAGTCAATATATTTAATAATTTTTTTCCTAATATAATTATTATACTAATTTTATACTAGTATTGTTCATAAAAAAATAATTAAAAAAACTTACAATGTACACAAAGTGTATCCATAAAAAAATAAAACTTACGAATTTATATAAATTGTAATTCTTTTCCGTAGTTTTTTAAAATTAGATTGCACGTGCTAAACGCATACATACACAAACCTTATTTTCCTCTTGAAATTTGAAATTGGGTACTATTTTACCTATTCTGTAAAAAAATAGTTCAATTCGAATCTAATTCGGTATAACGTTTTTGGTACTTTTAATGGTTGTAATTTCCACCCAAAAGACCTTCCATTCTATAGTCAACGAAGTTTTGTCTCGGCTCCCAGAAAGAATTCCATCCTCATGTCGTGCTTGGGCTTGTGCTTGTGGTTTACTATTTCCGCGTGCCCAGTCCTGCTCTCCACATTTCCTACCATTAGGGACTCAATCTATTCGAGTTCTTTGTCTCTAAATCAAAAAAAAGGTTCTCATTTTTCTCTATAAATATCATCTACTTACGAGTTCTTGAGTTTTATCACTGAGGTTCACAAAAACTTCTAAGGGTCTGTTTGGCGTTCCGATTCTGGTCCGAAAAGTGCTGTGGGTAAAAGTGCTATGGAAAAATCACTTTTGCGCAAAACAGTGTGCTGTTTGGTAAACATTTCTTAAAAGTATTGTGGGAAACGAGAAGTTGTTTTTGGTGTTTGGTAAACACTGCTTTTGAAACTATGGTTTGAGTGTAAAATGACTATAAAGGGCATCAGTCATTTTTAGTGTTATTTATTTATATTATTAAAATCAATCTTTTTTTTAAACAAATAATTAACATTTTATTTATAACAATATTAAAAAAATTATTAGTAGAAGGAAAAATACCCAAACTGTGTCCTTTTCCTTCGCTTTTAATTTTGGGTAATTAGTTTTGCTATTAATTTTGGGTAATTAGTTTCGCAAAGTTAGGCTTGGCCATTGGCTTGGCCAAGCTTGTAGGATTAGTTCTGAATTGATGGGTTGATTCCCCTTGATCTCTAAAGATGAAAACAATAACAAAAGAATAGCAAAGTTAGGCCTGGCCATTGGCCAAACTGTCTTTTTCCTTCGCCTTTTTAATTTTGGGTAATTAGTTTTGCTATTAATTTTGGGTAAATAGCATTAAAAATTAAACCCGTCATTACATATATATATATATAAAAAGTACAATTACATATTAAGCATTTTTTTGTGCTTGTATTTAAAACAAATTATTATATATAAACATTTTTTTAATAATCTGAAAATTATTATATTATGATGTATTTTTCTTTCTTTTTTCTTTCTTTTCTTTTCTTCGTATGCAGCAATGTGCTCTTTGTGTTTCAGACCAAGCTTTTCAATTGCTTTCTTGATCACCTCATAGCCTCCATCATTCCTCATGGATTTAGTACTGAAAGATGACATTTTTTTGTTTAAATCAAGAGTATTGAACACGGAAATTAAGCAGAAGCATATTTTGTACTCGTTAGCTGCAGATAGGAAAATGTTATACCTGTAGTTTGTGTGTGCACCAGCTTCATTCCAATCACCCTGAAGCACAAAAGACACGTTCTATTAGAATGTTGAGTCTTTTACTCTTATGCACAAAACTGCATAAGCCTAGCAATTAATGAGTGAGAAAAATATACCTCTCCCTAACAGCACCTCCAGACAACACACCACCATATGGACGATTCACAGTCCTGCGGTTCCTAGGCACAAACAGAGAAAGCAGCGAGGTAAACTAACGCACATACCCTACCAACAGTTCATCATAATATGCCCAAAGAAATAACATAATGTAAACAAATTTAGCCTGCAACAATTTCAATATCCCAAACTAACCATCAAAATCCCAATCATATACTGAAAATGATGTAACGGACATCATGAGACAAGCAAACAAAATCAATTTAGGGAACAAGCTGTTGGAGATCTAGGAAACATGCTGCAAACAGAAAACTAGACCACCATATCACCAATACTTCTGGAAAAATGTGCTGCATCAGCTAAACGAGAATGGATTTTGTAGTTTGCTAGCCCTAAAATACATACCAAGCTTCATCGAGAAGAGCAATAATGCCACCAGGTTTCTGGAATTATTGCATGTGCAAAAAAAATGAAGCAAAGAAGTAAGCATCAAAAACCTTTCCATAGGTAAACAAGCTGGATTCTATTAATGCACCATGTGAACCAAAAACAGAAAAAAAGAAATGCAACACCTTTTCAATCATATCAAGAATATCTTGATTATCAATGAATTCTATGTAACTCAAATCAATTTCTTATCATGAAATATTGCAAATCAAATATACACAACAACACAACGAGCAGAGTTGCTTATCTTGGCTACTCAATCTCTACCGTCTTGCACTTTCTTACAATTTGATTTTCTAATCCATTTATTAGGATGGCCTAACTGTCTACCAAATTCTTAGACCAAAAAAACAAAGGATAAAGGCTCAAACCCCTTTTCCGATACATCCCTAGATTCTGAATTTGAAATTACAAAAGCTTATGTAATCTTCAATTTCACTTCACCACAGAATCACACATAATTCTATTTAAGTTCCTAATAAAAACCAAATGAAACAGTTCACATCAAATGAATGACCAAATGAAACAGGCGAATTGTTTACACATTTAAAAACAGCCACAATTTAGAATCAAGCCCAGCACAAACTCAAAAAAGCATCAAAATATAGCTGCAATTCATACTTAAGAGTACGCACGCACACACACTGGAGCATACATTTAAGCTCGCCGAACTCAACTTCCTAAGCAAATTAGGTCATTAAGTAACAGCGAAAAAATAAACGAAGAAAAACTATCTATTAACTCTAATATTGTAACAAAAAAAGTAATATTTTTACAAAAGTTACAGATTATACATACCTTTTGGAAGCGAAGCATCCTCCTTGGATTTACCAACAATATCCATGGGATCCATCACTAAAATCTTCAAACCCTAATTTAACACAAACAAAGAAATCAGCCATAACATAAACACGCAAGTTTTAACAAGAAACAACAGATCTAAAATAGAGAGAAACCCGGAGACAGTTAACTCACCACACGACTAAGTTAGGACGTTCGCCGGTTGACGAATCCTCCTGAAAATCACATACAAACACAGCAGCAACACAAACAAAGAAAAGGAGAAAGGAAAACCAGAGAATAAGAAACGAAATGAAGAGATGATGAAAAATAGGGAAAATTACCTTGCGTGTGTGGCTGCCGCGAGGGAGAGAGGAGGAGCGGCGGTGAGGGCGGTGGAGCAGCAGCGGCGATGGCTCGGCAGGTGACGACGACGGTGACGGAGATAAGAGTTCCCTCAGTCGGCCACAACGATGGTGAGGGAGGCGGCGAGGGTGAGAGGCGGAGAGAGTGAGAGAGCGAGAGAGCTTGTTTGGAGGAGAATGAGGATGTTGGTTATTTTCTTAGTTGTTTATACCTGGTATTTTTGTAATTAACAAGAAGTACCCTCAACATTTTTGTCCATTTTGTATAAAAGTCAGTTTCCCGTGTTTTGTCTTGAAGCACTTCCATCCACTGCTCCCTCAAGCTCCTTTGTGATTTTGGAGCAAATGAAGGCAATTTTTTTAGGCAACGGGTAGAACTTTTGGAAAAGCTCTATTGGAAAGGTGTTTACCCAGCTATGGGGTTGGGCAAAACATTTTTCCCAAACTCAACCCCAAACCCAACCCCAAACACTACCTAAGTTGCCGTTTGGCATTCTGGTCCAGTGGCCAGAATGCCTTTTCCCAGCCCAAAATCTGCTATTGGTGTTTGGTAACACCTATTTCCACTGGGCTTCTTAAGAAGCTCAGTAGAAAACATGTGATTATCAGCATGTTTCACCTTGGAGCAAATGGCTCCATTAGGTGGAAAGACCTTTTGGCCAAAAACACGGGAAGGAGGTTTTATATTTAGATGGACAAAATTCTTTAGGCAACTTCATCTTATTTACAAAAAAAATCAGGTATAAATATTCAAGAAAACAACCAACGTCCTCATTCTCCTCCAAACAAGCTCTCTCGCTCTCTCACTCTCTCCGCCTCTCACCCTCGCCGCCTCCCTCACCATCGTCGTCACAGTCGTTGTGGCCGACTGAGGGAACTCTCATCTCCGTCACCGCCGTCGTCACCTGCGGAGCCATCGCCGCTACTGCTCCACCGCCCTCACCGCCGCTCCTCCTCTCTCCCTCGCGGCAGCCACACACGCAAGGTAATTTTCCCTATTTTTCATCATCATCTCTTCATTTCGTTTCTTGTTCTCTGGTTTTCCTTTCTCCTTTTCTTTGTTTGTGTTGCTGCTGTGTTTCTGGGTTTTGATTTGAATTTACGGGTTTTAGGGGTATTTGTGTCGAATAAATCATATGTAATTAAAACTAATCATGTGCTTGGTATATGAGAATGTGGTAAATTTCTTTAGTTGATTGATGAAGTTGTCCACAAGAATTTTTATCGTGCTTACTTTTCAAGAGTAATTCTTCCTAATTATTTGTTTTAATTCTCAGTGATTTGGGTGATTGGTTGGGTGTTCATGAAACTAGACTCTTTAATTTCAAGCCAAGTGTGAGGCCGGTGCCTCTTGAAGTCCATATCCAGGCAAGTGGATCCAGTTTTTCCCTTTCCCCTGTTTAATTTCCTTGAGGTAATGGGATATCATTTATAGGATGACCTGCTTGAGATTGCATAAAGTCTGTACTGGGTTGCTTTTTGGATAAACAAGTTCATCCTGTTTTAGCTGTAAATTATTCAATGTGTGGAATGTCTTACGATGAGATTGCTGGGATGTTTGCTACAAGTAAATTAGGCTTGCTGTTTAGTAACTTAATTGACAGCATCTACATATGTTTGTCAGGTAAAAAAACCAAGGAATATAGGGCCACTTTAGCTGATGTGCATGTGTAAATTAGATTTCTTGTCCAATTCCTTTCAAAAGAGTTATAGCATCTACATATGTTTGTCAGGTAAAAAAACCAAGGAATATAGGGCCACTTTAGCTGATGTGCATGTGTAAATTAGCTTAAGTGTAAGTTTTTCTTTTTGGTTTTAGTAATGTAAGATCCAAAGAATGTGTAATGCGTGTTGTGTATAGAAAACTAGAATTTGGAAATGGGGATCTGTTTTTTCTTGTGCGCTCCTAATAGGTTATGTTACTTTATTACCAAATCAGCTCATTGGTAGTTGTTGTTCATAGTTTGGAAATTAATTGGTTTAACAGACTTGCACTTTAATTGGTAAATGAGGTCTAGTATCACTCCAAATGGTTTAACGTTTATTGGCTTGAAGTTCGTTATTGCCTTCACAGTTCACATGCTGGAATTGGCCGTTAGTGTACTAAAAAACAAATGTTTTGAAATTATTAAGTGTTTGTTTGTGTTGAACTACAATTCTGGGTCAGTTTAGTACATGATTGAGTTGATTGTTCTATGTGTGCCTGATTAAAATATATGCGAGGAAATTTTGATGGATTGCTTCGCTTCAATTTGTTCACTAATACAAAACCAATTTATTCAAGTTATGTGCATGTGGATTGGTAAGTGACTATTTGCTGTGATAAGTCATTTAGTTAGTTTGTTCCTCATTTCAGGTATTAATCAATTGCCCGGTAGTATTTGATTAGTTGAGGTGTGATAATAGTGTAAATATTTCCAGTGTTTAGTAACACTTTGTGGTACTAGATCACTTGATGCATTATGGTAGCATAACGTTTTTCATTTCCAAAGGAACCCTAATATTAACAGTCAAAGTGGTGCAATTTGCCTGGACATCTTGAAGGACCAATGGAGCCCAGCACTTACTTTAAAGACTGCTCTTCTTTCCGTCCAAGCTCTACTCTCTCCTCCTCAGCTTGATGACCCGCAGGATGCTGTAGTTGCACAGCAGGTATTGTTTTCTAACCTATGTCGAAATGCCCTGTATTTGTCATGGTTCATTGCCAGATCTAGCCCGTAATATCCTAGGGACTGATAGATCTTTGGACTAATACACTGGCTTTTATTGCTGGTGTCATTTGGTCAGTTTGTTCTGTTTGACAACAATTTTAGTCATTTTTTTCTTTTGGACATTGCAGTATCTTAGGGACTACCAAACCTTTGTTGGCACAGCTCGTTATTGGACAGAAAGTTTTGCCAAGACTTCATCATTCGGGGTTGAGGAAAAGGTACGGAGTAATTGATGTCTTTGTTTATGTGCTCGTGCTTGAAATCTGTAAATTGATATATGATTGATGCATCCTTAATGTCATGTGTGTTTAAGTGTCTCTATACGCGTTCATATTGGACGATTCTTGGTTAATGAGAAGATTTATTAATGAGGTGATGGGACCATTGCAGGTCCAGAAACTCGTAGAGATGGGGTTCCCTGAAGCTATGGTAAGGAGTGCATTGGAGTCTGTCGGTGGGGATGAAAACTTGGCTCTTGAATAGCTTTGTTCCGGCTAAGTGTTTTATTTCTGGTGCTCATTGTTACCTACCTCCAAGCTGCAAATACCTGAAATGAATAAGTATAATATAGGCTTTCTTAATAGCCTAGTTACTTTTTTCAAGTTTTTTCTGAGACTTTTGCTGAAAAATAATTGTAAGGAGAAATTATCCTTTGTTTATTTTGAATGAGAAAAGTAATTACAAGTAAGCAGACTTTTCTTTTTGATAACTTGTTATATAGCAGTTCGTGTGTTGAACTTGAATTGCAAGTATCAGGCAGGTGAAAGAAAAACTAGGGCAATGACGCATTAATATTCTCTCATGCTTTCGTATAAATGCATCATTTCATGCGTTAATTGATTGAAATATGTATGTTTTCCCCCATTATAAGTAATTAACTAGTCGAAAAATGAAAAGAATTAAATACATTACATACCCTTTTGTAAAGGAGATAATAGTGAGTTTTCACCTATAAATATAGTTCGTGACTCAATAGCTAATAGCTTAATGTTGAATATGTAATTGTGATTTATATATGTAAAATTGTAAATGTTATAATAACTGGAACTTTTTCGCAACAAATATATTTATTAGTTTATTAGTTTTTACAAATCGAAGAAAATAATCACATTAATGTTTTTCATTAAAAAAAGTGTTGTTGGAACAAAATTGTAGCATAATTTTTTATTATAAATAAAATGTTAATTATTTGTTTACAGAAATATATTGATTAAAAATATCTATATAGAGTTTGCAAAATTTTTAATATAATGCTTTAAATCATGGTATTAATAACTTATATTTTTTATGGTATTAATAAGTTTAATTTATTTATGATATTAGATAAATATTAGGTGGTAGATGTTAGATTATAAATAAATTGATTAAAAATATATATAAAGATACTAAAAAATTAATTCTAGTACTTGAAATGAATTATACCCTTTATGGTCATTTTACATTCCAACCATAGTTTTAAAAGTTGTTTTACCAAACAGCATAAACAACTTCTATTTTCTCCACATAACTTTTAACAAATATTTACCAAACAATTTACTCTTTTTCCAGCAAGTCATTTTCAAACAGAATTTCTTTCCAAAAAACTTTTCCAATTAGAACCGGAACGCCAAACTGACCCCTCTCAAATTGAACCTTTTAGCATCCACCCAGGACAAGCTCATCACTTTCGTTTCATTTCCAGCATCACTAATGTATTCAAGTACCCATTTTCTCCTCAAACCCGTTTTCCTACATGGGTTTTCTGGTTCACTGCACCTACTGTTGTTACTCACTCTGCTCGTCTTTTTTGTGTGGAAAAAGCTCTGGGTGAGGATTGTTGATGGTTCTAAGGAGGAGTTTAATAAGAAGAACAGAAGGTTTTTGTGTCAGACACAGACTCTGTTCTGTTGTTTGGGTGTTTCTTTGTTTAGTTTCGTCTTTTGTTTGTTGAGTTACTTTTATTGGTATAGGAATGGTTGGTCTGACGATGAACTAGCGACCCTTTTTGATTTAGTGTTTAGAACACTATGTTGGGGTGCACTTTTTGTTTATTTGCACACCCAATTCTTCAATTCAGGTGGAAGAAAGTTTCCATTTTTATTGAGAATTTGGTGGGGGGTTTATTTCTCAATTTCATGTTATAGTCTTGCTGTGGATACTGTTCTTCAAAACAGACATGTTGAATTACAGATGCAGTATTTGGTTTCTGATGTGGTCTCTGTGTTGTCTGGTTTGTTTCTTTGCTTCGTGGGATTCTTAAGTGGTGAGAGTGAAGATTCACTTGTTGAAGAACCCCTTTTGAATAGTGTGTCTAGACTAAGTAGAAATGATTTAGAAGAAGATAGATCGAGACGGGGTGATACAGTAACCTCATATGCAAATGCTGGTCTTTTCAGCATTCTTACCTTCTCTTGGATGGGTTCTCTAATTTCTTTTGGCAATAAGAAAACTTTAGACCTTGAGGATGTTCCTCAACTCTACAGTGGTGATAGTGTTGCTGGGGCACTTCCTGCTTTTAAAAATGAGCTAGAGTCCGGACGGGGTCCTGCAGAAAGAAGAGTTACCGCATTTAAGCTTGTTAAGGCATTGATTGTCTCAACTTGGAAAGACATCTTATTGACAGCTTTCTTTTCACTGTTATTAACTATAGCTTCTTATGTTGGTCCGTACCTCATTGATGCCTTTGTTCAGTGTCTCAATGGGCGAGGAAAATTCAAAAATCAGGGCTACTTCTTAGCTTCCGTGTTTTTGGTGACAAAACTTGTAGAGTCCCTATTCCAAGAGCACTGGTTCTTTAAGACTAGACAGATCGGTGTAAGGATTCGAGCGGTACTTATATCAGTAATCTATAACAAGGGTTTGAACCTTTCTTGCCAATCAAAGCAAGGCCACACCAGTGGAGAAATAATTAATCTCATGGCTGTTGATGCAGAAAGAATTGGCGACTTCAGTTGGTACATGCATCATCCATGGTTGGTTGTTGTGCAAGTTGGGCTAGCACTGTTTATACTGTACAAAAATCTTGGCGTGGCAGCCATTGCTACTCTTGCTGCAACAGTAGTTGTCATGCTGTTGAACTTTCCTGTGGGGAGATTGCAAGAGAAGTATCAAAAAAAATTAATGCAATCAAAAGATAAGAGAATGAAGGCAACCTCTGAGATTTTGAGAAATATGAGAATTCTCAAACTTCAAGCATGGGAGATGAAATTTTTGGCCAAGATTTTTGAGCTAAGAGAGGTCGAGGAAGGATGGTTGAAGAAATATGTTTACAGTTCAGCGGTTACCAGTTTTATCTACCGGGGTGCTCCTACATTTATAGCTGTAGCTACATTTGCCACCTGTATGGTTCTCAGAATACCGTTAGAATCGGGCAAGATCTTGTCTGCCCTTGCAACCTTTAGGATTCTTCAAGAGCCAATCTATAATCTTCCTGACACTGTTTCTTGGATGATCCAGACTAAGGTTTCCCTTGATAGGATTGCGTCTTTCCTTTGCCTTGCTGACTTGCAGTCTGATGTTGTAGAGAGATTTCCAAGAGGCCACTCAGATGCCGCAATTGAGATAGTTGATGGAATTTTTTCCTGGGATTTGTCTTCACAAAACGCAACACTGAAACAGATAAATCTCATAGCGTTTCATGGGATGAGAGTTGCTGTTTGTGGTACTGTTGGTTCCGGCAAGTCTACTTTACTTTCTTGCATTTTGGGGGAAGTACCGAAGGTCTCAGGCACTCTCAGGCTGTGTGGGACAAAGGCATATGTTGCTCAGTCACCTTGGATACAGAGCGGAAAGATTGAAGAGAATATACTGTTTGGAAAGGAGATGGACAGAGAAAAGTACAATATGATACTGGAAGCATGTTCTTTAACAAAAGACTTAGAAATCCTACCATTCGGTGACCAAACAGTTATAGGGGAAAGGGGAATCAATTTGAGCGGTGGACAGAAGCAAAGAATTCAGATTGCGCGTGCTCTTTACCAAGATGCTGATATCTATCTATTTGATGACCCTTTTAGTGCTGTGGACGCTCATACAGGATCCCATTTATTTAAGGTAAAACCTTTCTGTTTATTTAATGTCAACTGGTGCTTTGAAGGATTTTTTTTCTTTCTTGTTAATGTAATGTTTGGTTGATTTTCATTTTACAGGAAGTTTTGCTGGGTCTTTTGACTTCCAAAACTGTTGTGTATGTCACTCATCAAGTTGAGTTCTTACCTGCTGCTGATCTAATCTTGGTGAGTAACCAGTTATTCCTTTGGTTGCTTTATTTGCATTGTTATATCGACTCATGGAGTTTCTGGATTCAACCCAGGTCATGAAAGATGGATTGATTATTCAATCTGGAAAGTATAACGACATACTCAATTCTGGGGATGATTTTATGGAACTTGTAGCTGCTCATAAAGATGCTTTATCAGCTCTTGATTCCTGTGGAATAGGACCAGTTTTTGAAAATGGAAGTATATGCAAGGGTATTGTTGGCATGAATGACACTGAGGGGATTGTAGACAATGATGGGAACAAAGATTTATTGAAGAGCATAATTGATGAGGCTGCTGTTCCTGCAGCTCAACTTGTCCAAGAAGAGGAGAGGGAGAAAGGTAGTGTAGGGTTACCAATTTACTGGAAATATGTGACAGCAGCTTATGGGGGACTTCTTGTACCATTTATATTAGTGGCACATATTATCTTCCAGGCTCTTCAAATTGGGAGCAATTATTGGATGGCATGGGCTACTCCTGTGTCAAAGGACATGGAACCAGCTGTTAGTGTATCTACACTAATGGTTGTCTATGTAGCTTTGTCTGTTGGAAGTTCTTTCTGCATCTTGGCCAGAGCAGTGCTTCTCGTGACAGCAGGGTACAAAACAGCCACTCTTTTCTTTGCTGAGATGCATTTTTCCATTTTCCGTTCCCCCATGTCCTTCTTTGATGCAACCCCTAGCGGAAGGCTTTTAAACAGAGTACGTATCTTTTCATGTAAAGGTTCTCTAGTAGGATGGAAATGTTCACTTTCTGATTTGACCTATCTAATTTCTCAATTTTTACTTATGCTCTTTTGCTGCATAGTTGTTGTAAAATGATTCCTTATATGCCTATTCTTGTAATGATCCATTTTACCGTTGCAGGCTTCGACAGACCAAAGTGCAATCGAAACACAGATTCCAAATCAAGTTGCGGCAGTTGCCTCCTCAGTAATACAACTTTTAGGAATCATTGCAGTGATGTCTCAGGTGTCATGGCAAGTTTTCATTGTTTTTATCCCTGTGATTGCAGCCAGTATTTGGTATGCGGTAATCCTCGTGCTCTATTTTGAAGCATATTTCATGCTCAAACTTATACTTCAGTGCATGCCATACATAATAAGATGGCATTTCTCTTATTTTTTTGCCTCTTGATTGCTGTTTCCCCTTTCAGATGATGACTTAAAGATATCTTTGATCAAGGATTTCGTCTTTTATGCAGCAATATTACCTTCCTGCAGCAAGAGAACTTTCAAGGTTGGTTGGAGTGTGCAAAGCACCAGTTATTCAACTATTTGCTGAAACACTTTCAGGAGCAACGACCATCAGGAGCTTTGATCAACAATCAAGATTCCGAGAAACTAATATGAAAGTAGTGGATGCATATTCTAGGCCCAAGTTCCATGCTGCTGCTGCCATCCAATGGCTTTGTTTCCGGCTTGACATGTTCTCTGCATTTACATTTGGCTTTTCTTTGTTTTTTCTAGTCTCTTTTCCGCTGGGAATTGATCCAGGTGGGTTATGAATGATCCCTTCTCTCTCTCTCTCCGTCATTCTCCTTTGCATTCGTTAACCTGAAATATGTCATTTATTTTTCTTTTTAATTCTTAAAGTCATTGGGGGCTTAGCTGTGACATATGGACTCAACCTAAACATGTTACAAGCTGGGGTGATATGGAACATATGTAATTGTGAGAACAAAATTATCTCAGTGGAGAGAATTCTTCAATACATGTCGATTCCTAGTGAGCCTCCTCTTGCAATAGAAGAAAGCAGGCCAGATCGTTCCTGGCCATCACATGGTGAAGTTGCTATTGAGAATCTTCAGGTAATTTTGTTTGCTTCATTTAATGATTGTTCTGATTGTATTGCGCCATTTTTGTTCTTGATGATTGCGGTACATTGTAGGTTCGTTATGCCCCACACATGCCCCTTGTCCTGCGTGGTCTCTCATGCACTTTCCCGGGAGGGATGAAAACTGGTATAGTGGGAAGAACAGGCAGTGGGAAATCAACACTCATACAGACCCTTTTCCGAATTGTTGACGCTGCAGCTGGTAAAATTGTGATTGATGGCATTGATATATCATCAATTGGATTGCATGATTTAAGGTCGAGGCTTAGCATTATTCCTCAAGATCCAACCATGTTCGAAGGGACCATACGAAACAACCTGGACCCGCTTGAGGAGTACACAGATGGACAGATTTGGGAGGTGGGTTGACCCTGTTCATTTGTGACAATGTATCTGTGTGTGTACATATGGCGTCGTGTGATTCCAATGCTAACTTAAGTTTTAATGATTGTAGACTTTGGATAAGTGCCAACTTGGAGATGAAGTGAGGAAGAAGGATAAAAAGCTTGATGCAACAGGTTTGTTTCTGGCAATGCCGTAATATAAAAGTTGTTTACGATCCTGTTTGCCCCAGACAGTGCGAAGTGCATTAGTTTACATTGCACATTTTGTTTATATTTTTGCAGTTACCGAGAATGGAGCGAACTGGAGTATGGGTCAGAGACAGCTAGTCTGTCTTGGACGCGTGCTACTCAAGCAAAGTAAGGTTTTGGTTCTTGATGAAGCTACGGCCTCAGTTGATACAGCCACTGACAATTTAATCCAGCAAACCCTCAGACAGCACTTCTCTGAGTGTACAGTGATAACCATTGCGCATCGTATAACTTCTGTTCTTGATAGCAACATGGTTCTGCTTCTGAGTCACGGTAAGTACAGCAACACATTGTACTATTAAGATCTGCTAATGCCGTTGATGCTCAATTTTCCTATTATTTATATTCACGGTTTAGGTCTAATTGAGGAGTACGATTCTCCTTTGAAATTGCTAGAAGACGAGTCATCCTCGTTTGCACAACTAGTAGCAGAGTACACTATGAGGTCGAAACACCAGTTTTGAGGAGTTAACCGATTTGAAATGACAAGCCTTCTGGAATCCCGTTGCAAGATCTGTTGATGATGAAAACTTTGTGCAATCATGAAATCTTTGTTTTCCCTTTGGGTAGCGTTTGGTTCACGGAATAGTACTTTCGTCCTTTGGAATTATTCTCTCAGGAGAGGGATACCCGAGTGAGTGATTGAAAAGAATGTTAATTTTTTGTGTTTGATTGTGAAACTAAAAAAATTAAATATTAAAAAAATATGAAACTAAAAAAATAACGCATACAAAAAAATTAATAAAAAAAATGGAAACTAAAATTAAGAGAGAATGGAATAAGTTTTTTTCTCTTTCTTAGAATAATGCTAGTATGAGGGGACATATATAATTTAAGAAAGAAATTAGTTTTTTTCGCATCAAGGCATCACTCTCTCCCGTCTTAGTTATAGAAATCACTCTTCCCCATTTTTTGTAAAATCAAGAGGACCAAGAAAAGTTGGATTCCGAAAGAGAATGTTTTTTTATCGCAATCAAACGTAATAAAATACATAATTTTAAATTCTCATTTATTTTTCTTCCCGATTCTACCAATCAAATACATTTTTAAAATAAGAACAAAGATAATGCATTCATTACTTATTAGTAGTAGTTCAACGATGAAAATTCTAATTTTTTATGTTCAAGGTGGAAAGTTACTCCCAACACAAAAATAAGAAAACGACACGTAGTTGAACATTATACTCGGACAAATATTGAACCCAAAAATAAATTAAAAAGTTGAATATTATGTTGGGGGGTCTAATCACCAACGCAAAATAAAAGAAGGCAAGTAGACAAAAGAAAAGGTTCATACGGCACGTGGAGTGGAAAAGGATAGTGAAAAGGATTTTGACGCTCAATCCAAAGAATTAGGAGAGCAATGGGTCATGGATTGATGACCAAGGAAGCATATTTTTTTAATTTTACATCCTAAATTTTTAATGTGGTCCACATACAAAGCTGAATAAAGATTTATTTCATTAACTAATCTATATCTCTATCTATATATATATATATATAAAAAGCACGAAGTGCCTTATTCTTTAAAAGTCTATTATACCCTTAAATTATTAAAAAACTTAAGGGTGTAATAGACTTTTAAACGTAATAGACTTTTAAACATTTTAATTAATTAATTAATTTAATTAATTAACCTATCTATTAAATTAATTAACCTACCTATTAAATTATTTATATTTTTAATTGGTTCGAATCAACATCACCCTTAAAAAATTAACCAGTATATATTAAAAAATTAAAATAATTAGTGATTGATGAAATAATTAAATAACTTAATAATATTTTTTACCATCTTTTAATTTTCTAATTATTAGAAAGACCGAAATTGCAATTTTGTTGCAGGTTTACGTTGCAAATTTCAGGCTTATATTGCAAATTTCAAAACTATTGGGTTCAAAGTGGGAGATTTTGTAAACTTTAAGGTTTCTTTATATAGTTTATCTAAAAATATATTTAATTTTTTAATCAATAAAGTTAATAATTTTTTTATTACTATATAATAAAAAATAAAATGTTACAAAATAAATATTTTGAATATATTTTTAATGATTATGTAAATATATTTCTTGAGATTTTAGTATATTGTTTTAGATAAAAAAAAGATAATGTTTTTAATTTCAAGCTAAACTACAACATAAATTTTAAAATAAAAAATAAAATCCTATATGGCAAAAGTGGAAAGAAAATAGGATCTCCTACATTTGTTAGTCTCTTAAAAAATCACATGGGAGTAGCTTGTAATAATATTTTAAATAACACTAATAATAGTAAATTATAAAGTGAAAAAACTTATAAATTAATTTTTAAAGTAATGCAATTTTGTTTATATTATTAAATGAAAATTATTTAATTAATAAACATTTATAATATTCATAATTTTACCTTTCCGGTCCGATTCAACCGGCCTTTTTCACCTTTCCGGTCCGATTCAGCTTTCGGACCGGATTGCCCTCTGACCCGGGTCGGACCGGACGAACCGGCCGGTTTTTAGCCAACCGGCGAACCGGCCGGTTTTCAACCCCCAAAACGACGCCGTTTTGACACGGGCCACGGGCCCAAAACCAAGGACCCAAAAAAAAAAAAAATTTTACTAGTATTTAAAATTTTCATTTTCTTGGGGACAACTTCTAAGAGGCCCAACTTGATTTTCACTCAAGTTGTCAACTTACACCTAAGTGGTGATGCTTTTATATGAACACATTTGCACCAAAATTTTGTTTTTCTCCGATGTGGTATTTTCTTGTACCACTTTACTTTTCTTTTTAAAACATGTTTGTATATATTTAATCCCTTTCAAGTTTTGAACGTCTCCTTCCCTACCTCTAAGTTGGAAATGGAAGCATCCACAAATGTGCATTGACCCACTCAAATCTCTCCACGTCACCACTGCCCACTCCCTTATGTTGGAAATGGAAGCATCCACAAATGTGCATTGAACGTCTCCTGTATTCTTTTTTTTTTCTTTTTATGCACTAGTATTACTTTCAAGCTGCTTTGTAATAAAATAAATAACTCATGTAATGTAATAGTAGTATATAATTTAGATTTTTCTCGCCCTTATTAATTTATTAAAATATATAAAAAATATGTTTATAGAAAAAAGTAAATATAAAAAATATTAATAAAACTACTAATACATTTATGGTAAATTTAGATGTTTTGGTTTGATATTATAAGAGATTTTTTTTTTCTCGAAAGAAAGTGAAATAAACTTCACAATCACAATTTTATGTGACTCAATTTTTTTTCTATTTTACCGAAAATACAACAGATTTTAAGTGTATTGATGTTCGCAATATATTTTAAAGATACGATAAGAACTAATCAAAATCAAGTTTCTAACACATAATCTTATCAGTTAAAATATTTGACCAAGTAAAATATAGTTCCTATATTTAGCAGATTCACTTTTATTTTGGTAATTGTAAAAATCAACTGAAAAATAAAATAAAAAAGAGTTCATGTGTGGGTTGTTTTTCAGTCCAATACCAAATATCCTGAAATCCGAAATTATATTAGTAAATTTACAGTGTTAAATAGTTTCTTTATTGATAAAAGTAATTTGAATATTTAAGTGTGTTTGAATTTTGAATATCATTTCATTTAAATGTTAGATAATTTCTTTATTTTCAACTTTTGATCTACTTAATATACTTTATTTTAATATATTATAAAATGCTACAGTAAAAAAACCAGCCGGTTCAATCCGGTTTAATCCGGTTTAATAGTCTAAGATTTACCGGTTTAATGTGCGAACGGTTCCGGACAGACCAGCAACTACAATCCGGTCGAACCCGGTTCAACCCGGTTGAACCACCAAATTTCCATTTCCGGTTCTCTGTCCGGTCCGGTTCTGATAACTATGGTTTAAAGTGAATTAATATTAAAATTATGAATAATTAATGTATATTAAATCAATTATTTAGAATTTAAATTTATATTAAATAATATTTTGATAGTATGAAAAATAAAAGAAGGTGATTTTTTATAATAAAATATTCGCATCATTATATTAAATTATAATTAACAAAAACATTATTTAAATAATTTAATAATTTAAATTCTAAAATACAAAAGAGAAAGATAATGTTTTTAAGAACTAAAATATGTTAAATACCGAAACTACCTTCCTATAAAATTATTCTTATGAACTTTTACTTTTATATATTTATAAAATTTATCATTATTGTTTTCACCCATGTCAATATCACAATCAATGATAAATTTTAAAAATACATAAAAGTAAAAGTTCATAAGGATAATTTCATAGGAAGAAATGTTTTAATATTAAAAGAGATTGTAAGAAATCAATCTATGTAATGTACTCGTGGAACTATAATGTGAGAAATATCTTTAAAAGTATGGAATTAAAAATAGTCACAATGAGTAAAATATAAGTTAATCTATTTTTAAATTTAAATTATTTGTTAAATATAATTTATGTATATTAATATATATTTTAAATGTATATTATTTTAATTATTATTATATTATTTTAAGAATAATATTCTTTATTCAAGTTAATATTTTTTATTTTATTTTATTATTAAATTTAGTAAAGATATTGATTTTAAGAGAGTTGAAGAAACATAAATTAAATAAAAGTGAAAAATAAATTGTAATATTTATACTTTTTCTAACATAAATTATATGGTAAAAAGAAGAAATTTTTGTATGAGAATAATTGAGAAATTTATTTATAAGTATTGACAATATTAGCTATATATTATCAAAATGATTTACATTAATTTTATTTTTATGAAATAAATATTTTATATTGTACATAAAATATTTTTTACATGGGTTAATGATATTTATTTTATTTTTATTATTTAACTATAATTTCAAGCCAGTACATGGTTTATTTTTTCAGAAAAAATTACTTTTAAAGTTAAGAAATTCATAAAAGTGAAAAATAAAAAGAGAATTTATAACTTTTCCTAAAATTAATTCAGTGACAACTGTTGATTAATGAGTTTTAATAATATAAAAGGATGAGGTTAGATATTTAAAAACAAATACTAAAAATTAATATTTTATAATCTAATCATCAAATATTTATGGTTATACATTTTTATCCAATATCTATAATTGTTTTCAACTTTTTTCCATTTTTTATATTTTTTAACCACTTATAATGTTTATATTAAAACATTTTAGGATATTATAGTATTTTTAATTTAAATCTTAAAACTATAGTGTTCGAAGTGAAAGAATTTTTAAACTATAAAAAATTATGTTGTTTACCTTAAAATCTATGCTAGGTAAAGTTATAAGATATATTTTTAAAAAAATTGGTTATATTTTTAGTTATCATTATAATATTATGGGTCGAATACATGATCTACATCATCAAAACAAAATACGATAGGTACATAAAATATATTAAATAAATATTTATTGTAAACTTAAAGTTGTTAGAAAGTTAAAGTTAAATTAGCTTTGAAATGAGATATTGTTACAATGAGTAACCTTTTGAATCTTTAAATTGATAATTAAAATTAGATGACACAACTCTGAATCCCGCCTCTCTAGAAAAAAACGTGCAACTCAATATGCATGAGTCATATATTAAAAAAATAATAAAATAAATTGATTAATAGTTAGTTACTAATTTACAAGTTATCATTATACCTAAAATAATTAAATAAATATTTATCGTAAACTTAAAGTCCTTAAAATCTTAAATTTAAATTATTTTTTCAATTAATAACAAATGGATGAGGGTAACTTTGTATAACGTAATAGACTGCTATAAAAGTACATAGAAGATCTCACTCATGAATTCTTAATGCGAGTGACGAAATATTGATGAAGTTGATATAAATAAGAAAATTAAATAAGAAATCATGTTCTAAGCCATAAGTTATAGGAAAAAAAGATAAAATTTATGGATTAGATGAGAGATATAAATATTCTAACGTTATTATCATATTTATCTAATAAAAAATATTTTAAATTTGGAATAGTTTATTTATTTATAATAATAATAAAAGTTTCATGACCTAACTATTACTACTATTATTATTCTAATCCAAAAATTTAAGAAAATATATTTTTTTTCTTTCAAAAGATAACAAAATATGATATTATTAACAAAGTTATCCTTTTTATTAAATTATAATCACAATTATTTTTAGACTATCTTTTAAATTATTATTGTTGTTGTTATTTTCTATTTCATGCATTGCCATTATTAAAATAATAACTAGAAAGAAAGAGATATGAGAGAAAAAATAAAAAAATAAAGTAAAAAATAATAATTATTTTTAGTTAAAAATTAAAAAACTATAAAAAATATGTAAAATAAATAAGAAATTATCTTGCCTTAATAAAATATTTTTAATAAAAAAAAACTATGAAAACCTTTTTATAATGTATTATTCTAAAAAAGTATATATACACAAATATTAAATTACTTAGGTTTGGTTTCGTAAAAATTGTAATTAAATATACAAACTATTTTTCTTCATGTTTATGTATGATAAAAAATCACATATAAAAGTACAGAGAAGATCTTACTCATGGATTCTTAATGCGAGTGATGAAATGTTGATGAAGTTGATATAAATAAGAAAATTAAATAAGAAATTATGTTCTAAGCTATAAGTTATAGAAAAAAAAAACTAAAAGTTATGGATTAGATGAGATATATAAATATTCTAACATTATTATCATTTTAATCTAATAACAAATATTTTAAAATTGGAATAGTTTATTTATTTATAATAATAATAAAAGTTTCATGACTTAACTATTACTACTACTATTATTCTAATCCAAAAATTTAAGAAAATATATTTTTTTCTTTCAAAAGATAACAAAATATGATATTATTATGAAAAGAAGAAAAAAATAAAGGACAAGTATATTAACAAAGTTATCCCTTTTATTAAATTATAATCACAATTATTTTTAGACTATTTTTTTAATTATTATTGTTGTTGTTATTTTCTATTTGATGCATTGCCATTATTAAAATAAGAACTAGAAAGAAAAAAATATGAGAGAAAAAATAAAAAAATAAAGTGAAAAATGATAATTATTTTTAGTTAAAAATTAAAAAACTATAAAAAATATGTAAAATAAATAAGAAATTATCTTACCTCAATAAAATATTTTTTAATAAAAAATTAAAAAAACTATGAAAACCTTTTTATAATGTATTATTCTTAAAAAGTATATATACACAAATATTAAATTACTTAAGTTTGATTTTGTAAAATTTGTAATGATAAGGAATTATTTTTCCTTAGCTAATTATGTGATTTTTTTATCATACATAAACATGAAGAAAAATAGTTTGTACATTTAATTAAATCATAAATTTTCATTAAATGTTAAACTTATTTTTTTATTGAGTTTGGTTATTTAAAGAAAAAATCATTAGTGGTTGTTTTTAAATAACTACATAATTATTTAAAATATTTGGAGAACTAGAATAAAAATAATATAAGACATTATTTTAAATATTTAATTTTCAATTTATAAAATTAAATTACTTAATTGAGTTAAAATTATTTTAATTTTAAGAACTAAAAATTAAATTATTTCAAAATTAATAAAATATATTTTTATCAATACCTGCATTAAAATATCAATAATAATACCAATATAATGCTTACAATATAGTTTAAACACCATAGTCAAAATTTATGTTAATCCCATTTTTTGAGACATTATTAAAACTTTTATATTATACCAAAAATGTTTTGTATGAAATACTTTTTTATACATAAATATGATATTTTAACATTTTCAAATCTAAATAAATTTCACACGTGCAACGCCACGTGGTAAAATAACCTAGTACTAATAAAGTGATTTTGAGATTTTTTTTAACTCAACTCAGAATTGATGTTAAAATAATTTTATGATGTAATATAGAATTAAAATATTTATTACCACTAATATTGATTGCAGTCAAATAATAAGAGATTAGTTCACTCTTAATTAAGGTCGAGTGTAAATTTTAAGAATTGAGAAAATTATCCTGGAGAGTCGCTATCTTTTAGAGAACCAACAATACTCGAATAAAATTAACCTTAATTGAGAGGACATTGAAATTTGAAATCCCGAATAATTTTGCTTGTGTTAAAACAAAATCAGCATATTGCAAGTCAGTATATTTAATACTCCCTCCGTCCCCAAATAGATGTCGCCCGCACTGTAGATACGCATATCGAGGAAGCCGGATGACACATTATTTGACTCCAAAAAATTCTGATTTTTTTTCTTGGACGTAGGAAAATGATTAACGTACGTTCGAAAAAAAGTACGAATTTTTTTGGGGTCAAATAGTGCGTCATCCGGCCTCCTCGATATGCGTATCTGCAGTGCGGGCGACATCTATTTGGGGACGGAGGGAGTATTTTTTTCCTAATATAATTATTATACTAATTTTATACTAGTATTGTCCATAAGAAAATAATAAAAAAAACTTACAATATACATAAAGTGTATCCATAAAAACAAAACTTACGAATTTATATAAATTGTAAGTTTTGTCTGTAGTTTTTTAAAATTAGATTGCACATGCTAAACGCATACATACTCAAACCTTATTCCTCTTGAAATTTGAAATTGGGTACTATTTTACCTATTCTGTGAAAAACTAGTTCAATTCGAATCTAATGAGAATTTAAAATTTGTGACTCTTCGGTATAACGTTTTTGGTACTTTTAAGCCATTCTCATATTCTAATTTCCACTCAAAAGACTTTCCATGCTCATGTCGTGCTTGGGCTTGTGCTTGTGGTTTACTATTTCCGCATGCCCAGTCCTGCTCTCCACATTTCCTACCATTAGGGACTCAATCTATTCGAGTTCTTTGTCTCTAAATCAAAAAAGGTTCTCATTTTTCTCTATAAATATCATCTACTTACGAGTTCTTGAGTTTTATCACCGAGGTTCACAAAAACTTCTAAGTAACCTCTCAAATTGGACCTTTTAGCATCCACCCAGGAAAAGCTCATAACTTTCGTTTCATTTCCAGCATCACTAATGTATTCAAGTACCCATTTTCTCCTCAAACCCGTTTTCCTACGTGGGTTTTCTGGTTCACTGCACCTACTGTTGTTACTCACTCTGCAGTCTTTTTTGTGTGGAAAAAGCTGTGGGTGAGGAGTGTTGATGGTTCTAAGGAGGAGTTTAATAAGAAGAACAGAAGGTTTTTGTGTCAGACACAGACTCTGTTCTGTTGTTTGGGTGTTTCTTTGTTTAGTTTTGTCTTTTGTTTGTTGAGTTACTTTTATTGGTATAGGAATGGTTGGTCTGATGATGAACTAGCGACCCTTTTTGATTTAGTGTTTAGAACACTATGCTGGGGTGCACTTTTTGTTTATTTGCACACCCAATTCTTCAATTCAGGTGGAAGAAAGTTTCCATTTTTATTGAGAATTTGGTGGGGGGTTTATTTCTCAATTTCATGTTATTGTCTTGCTGTGGATACTGTTCTTCAAAACAGACATGTTGAATTACAGATGCAGTATTTGGTTTCTGATGTGGTCTCTGTGTTGTCTGGTTTGTTTCTTTGCTTCGTGGGATTCTTAAGTGGTGAGAGTGAAGATTCACTTGTAGAAGAACCCCTTTTGAATAGTGTGTCTAGACTAAGTAGAAATGATTTAGAGGCAGATAGATCGAGACGGGGTGATACAGTAACCTCATATGCAAATGCTGGTCTTTTCAGTATTCTTACCTTCTCTTGGATGGGTTCTCTAATTTCTTTTGGCAATAAGAAAACTTTAGACCTTGAGGATGTTCCTCAACTTTATAGTGGTGATAGCGCAGCTGGGGCATTTCCTCATTTTAAGAATGAGCTCGAATCGGGGAGGGATTCTGTAGATAGAGTTACCACTTTTAAGCTTGCAAAGGCATTGATTGTCTCAACTTGGAAAGACAACTTATTGACAGCTTTCTTGGTAGTCTTATACACTATAGCTTCTTACGTTGCCCCCTACCTTATTGATGCCTTTGTTCAATGCCTCAATGGGCGAGGAAAATTTAAAAATCAGGGTTATCTCTTAGCTTCCACATTTGTGGTGGCAAAACTTGTAGAGTGCCTCTCCCAAAGGCACTGGTTCTTTAAGACGCAACAAATTGGAGTAAGGATCCGAGCAGTATTGGGTGCAGTAATCTATAACAAGGGTTTGGCCCTTTCGTGTCAAGCAAAGCAAGGCCACACCAGTGGAGAAATAATTAATTTAATGACTGTTGATGCAGAAAGAATTGGCGACTTTGCTTGGTACATGCATGATCCATGGATGGTTTTTGTGCAAGTTGGTTTAGCGTTGTTTATACTATACCAAAATGTTGGAGTGGCAACAGTTGCTACTTTTGTTGCGACAGTAGTTGTCATGCTGTTGAACTTTCCTTTGGGTAGATTGCAAGAGAAATATCAAGAAAATTTCCTTCATTTTCCAACCCTAACGCGCCAAAATTTAGAGCCCAAATTTTGAGATTGAAAATTTGAATTAATCCGAAATGAAATTGCTTCCCTCCTTTTCCAGTTGCATTTATTTATTTGAATTCTTGTTTAGAATTCAAATTACACTATATTCCTCTTCATTCATACCCCCATCGATACCATAGTCTCCCAACAGAACCCACTGTTTTGTCGATGGCTTCTTCCAGTTTTGTCGTCAATGAGTTCCCAGAACACACTCCTCGTTCTGGTTTGTTGATGGAACCTTCATCTCCTTCAAGCGATTGGGTAGGGATTGAAGAGATACCAGTGGACGAGACAACGTTTTTAGCACCCCAAAATCAAGAAATTAGCAACCACGAAGAAGTGCAGGAAAATGTGGATGCGGTAGACTTAAACCAGAGGCCTCGGCAAGGTAAAATCTTCTTTTTCAAATTTTGTCTAATTCCCAAATGGTAGTGAAGCATGTTCAATGACATTGAATTTTCGTTTGTATGGTCAGAGAAGGGGAAAGAATTGACTACAGCAGAACGCCTAGATGTATTACAAATGTTGTTGGCAAAAAGCAACAATGGGGTGTTGAAGAGAGGAGCAACGAAGGATGTTGCTGTCCATTTTGGGTTGGCATTCGAACAATTCAAAGGATCTGGAAGCGTGCAAAGGATTCTGGAAACAACTGTGCTGATAAATTCAGAGTGAAAAATTGTGGAAGGAAACGAGTTGAGTTTGATTTGGAACATATACGAAGTCTTCCTCTGAGGCAGAGGACAACACTAAGGTCACTTGCTTTCCACCTTGGTGTTTCGAAACCATTTCTGCATTTGAAGTTGAAGGAAAAAGTGATCAGGCGCCACACGAATGCCATCAAACCCACGTTGACTGCAGACAATGAAGTGTCCAGAATGAATCACTGTATTGACAATTTGGAGGCATCGTCGTTACATCGTGATCCAACATTCAAGCGGATGGACAATACAGTTCACATTGACGAGAAGTGGTTCTACCTAACCAAGAAGTGTCAGACCTACTACTTGTTGCATGACGAACCTGATCCTGTAAGAACTATTAAATCCTCTCATTTCATACCTAAGGTTATATTTTTAGTTGCTGTAGCGAGGTCAAGGTTTGACTCAGATGGATTATGCACGTTTGATGGAAAGATTGGGGTTTTCCCCTTAGTTCAATCAGTTGCTGCTTTGAGATCGAGTCAGAACAGGCCTCGCGGAACAATTGAGATCAAACCTATGTAGTTAGAGCATTTATGATTTCTAAAGTATTGTCTGCGATAGCATCAAAGTGGCCAAGGGAAAGTATTAACCATGTGATTTATATTCAACAGGACAATGTCAAGAGTCATATTCACACTGACGATGTTGAATTTTTAAATGCAGTGTAGGGTAGTGGATTGAGTGTTTCCCTTGTTTGCCAACCCCCTAATTCTCCTGATCTCAATGTCTTGGATCTTGGCTTCTTTAGAGCAATACAGTCATTGCAAAGCAAGGATTGCGCAAAATCCATTGTGCAATTAATTGATGCTGTGGAGCAGACATTTCAAGATTTTGAAGAAAAGAAGTGCAACTTTGTGTGGTTAACATTTTAGGGATGTATTATTGAGATTCTCAAATGCAATGGGTCCAATAATTACAAGATTTCACACTTTAATAAGGATCGAATGCACAGACAAAGGACTCTACCAATCTCATTAAGTGTGTCCCGAGAGATTGTGGCCAATGCAGTTGGTCAACTATCTACTTAATTCTGATCATGTGTGGATTTGAAGAACTTGGTCTGATCATGTGTTGGTTTTGACAAACTTGGTCTGATTATGTGTTGATTTGAAGAACTTGGTCTGATCATGTGTTGATTTTGACAAACTTGGTATGATCGTGTGTGGATTTTGAAGAAGTTAGATTGAATGTGTTTGGATTTTGAAGAATGTTGCATTCAACGTGTTTAGATTTAGAAGAAGCTAGATTGAAGAAGTTGGATTCAATATGTTTGGATTTTGAAGAATATAGGGATGCTGTGAAGGAAACTTTGGATTTTGAAGAATGTAGGGATGCTGATGTGTGTGGATTTTATAATGTATGTATGATGTTATAAAGAAACATCCAATCCTCTGTTCTTAAAATTTCAGATGGTCGGATGTTTTTTATTTCAATTAGATATGATGTTGTAATGTGTGGATTGACTGATATTTTCAATATCTGATGATTTGTACATTTTTTGACAATCCAGAAATGATATCAGTAGTTGATAAACTTAGTGATCAATTGTTTCTTTGCTTCTGATTTAATTTATGTAATGCAGTGAAGTTTTCAGGCCACCTGTGAACTTATTTTTGCAATTCAGTCTTATTTTCAGGCCACACGTGTACTAAATTTGGCAATTCAAACCAGTTTTCAGGCCACATGTGTACTGAATTTGGCAATTCAGTCCAGTTTTCAGGCCATCTGTGTACTGAATTTGCCAATTCAGACTAATTTTCAGGCAACCTGTGAACTTATTTTGGCAAATCATTCCAGTTTTTAGGCCACCTGTGTATAGTTTAGACCAATTCAGAGACTAATTTTCAGGCAACCTGTGAACTTATTTTGGCAAATCATTCCAGTTTTTAGGCCACCTGTGTACAGTTTAGACCAATTCAGAAGAAATATTCTCACTCAATTTCCTAATCCACTCTCAAAACAACAATTGAAAAAAAGAGCTTGATCTTTATTGAACCATAACAGAGCACAAAGCTCCCAACATTACATTGATTCAATGTCAATTTACATTAAGCCTAACCAAAACAGAGCACAAAGCATGGGAAAATTTAATTTACAAGTGCTAATCCTAACCAAAATAGAGCACACAACTCCCATGGCAATTTTACAAGTGCTAAGCCTAATCAAAACAGAGCACATTTGCTCCCAAACAAAAAATTCAAACTACACAGTCTAAGAAAAATAAAAAACAGAGGAGTCAATGCAGGAGGGGAGACTTTTCTGAAGAGATTCCCGAAAAATCTGAGCAGATTCTCAATCAGTTGTAGCCTTCAATCTGATCTAGGCGACTGTTGATAGGGTAATGCTTATCCTACTTTGTTGAATAACCGTAGACCGAAGCAGACTTGAATTATCCAATCAATGCGCCTATTCACAAGGTGTAACAACACAACTTTCTATCTCCCCCCCCCCACTCCCTATATAAGAAAGGGTCATTTACCCTAACCAGGCCACACAACCAAAGTATTAGACCTCTAGCAATGAACCCTAACGAAGCCACTCACATCCTCAACATTGCAGGAGGTATAATCACTCATCTCCACGAAGACTTCAATGATTTCCATACCAAACTCCTTCAAACAGAGCAGGACATCAACCATGCGAAGACTCTCTATCGCAGGCTCAAGGAGATCAGGGTTGCTGTAGGTTATGAAGATGACGGTCTAGATCCTGAAGAAGTCACCCTGACCACCAGTGAGGTACTTCTTTCGTTGGGAAAAACAATCACCAGGTTGGAGACCAAGATGGAGTTTTTGAACATTTGCATCAATAACTCCAATGCAACACATAGGTCTGATAACATATTTTTATGCATGATTTTCTCCCTATTTTCTCGCCCATTTAAGGCATGATTCTGCTAAATTACCCTTGTTTTCATTACTATTGCAGATCTAGGCCTAAAAAGGGAGTTTGTGCAAAAACATGCGTTTTTGGAGTATTTTGGACGAATTCGAGCTTCAAGACCAGAGTCGAGGTCCCGAACCCAAAGCAGCGTTCGAGGTCCCAAATTGAATTCTCCATTCGGGCCCCCGAAGGGCAAAGAGCGGCAGTTCCACGTGTCCTCTTGCCAAAGCGCCCATGTGATCCCTCTGACACTGTTCTGATGCTCTGCACTGACCACCAAATACCTACCGCTCTGACCATTTCAGCCCTTGAGCCCAATCCAGACCTGCCAAAGCTGGAAAAATCAAACAGCTTTATACTTTTTCAGCTTTGTGCTTTAGGGAGCATAGATCCATTATAGTAGGCTTTCATTTAATGCATTTTGTCCATAGTTTTAGGCTGAAAATATTTTGTGCTTGGAGCTCTAGTATATAAGGAGCATCCAAGAGTAGTTTAGGACATCTCTCATCACTTAGCATAATTTTAGAAAATCATTAGTTTTAGTTTTCTTAGACTTCTCTCTAGTTTCTCTCTCTAGTTCTTGTTAGATCATCTTCAACCTTGCCGCCGGGCTTCAAACGGATTTTTAGTAACAAAGTCTTCTTCCCTTAATCTATTTACTTACTTGTTATGCTTTCTTTAATTATTATTTGTTCATCTTCAAGCATGAGTAGCTAAATCTTTAATTCTTAGCAAGGGTGATTCAAGGGTTGCAAGGGCAGATTCGAGGCCTTAATGCGCTTAATATATTCTTGCTGCCATATTCAATTACTTGTCATTTTAATTACATCTTCACATGATATAATTTGAGGCTTGATCAACTGATTGTTATTTTGTGTGAATGCTGCCATCTTTGTGATGAATACGGAAGAAAAATTTCATAGAACAAGTAGGCATCTGTTTAGTCTTGACTGCGCTGAAGTGGTCTCGAATAGATAGGATGAGTGGTTGATTAGAGCGAGGTCACGAGCCTGACAAACTGAGGGACTTTTAGCTCTAGATCTGTCTTTTCTTAACTTCATGGGCAGTTTGAGTATGGCCCTCCCGCATCCGTGCCTAGAGGGATGGCAAACTGTCAAGACTACCTCATATGTGGAAACGGGGGGTAGTTTCTCTTAAGAGAAAAGTAGGCTTATTTCACCTATGTTTTATTATTTCTGGATTTATTTGCCGATTTGCTTATTTTACCATTCAGGACCTCGAACGTGACATTCGAGACCCCGAATACTGCTTTCCTAGATAGAAATTGTTAGCTCCCAAATCTATCTTGGCTAACTCGTTTAGCCAAGTAAACCCCCCCCCCCCCCCCCCGATTGTTACTCTTCGTACTTTTGTCCTGCGAATTCATTCAAGACCTTAGACCAGTCTCTCACAATCCCTGTGTTCGACCCTGACTACCACTGTACACTATATCTCTTGTGCACACACGTTTTTAGGTACTATAAATCTCTATTTGACTGACGATCAAATTGGCGCCGTTGCCGGGGATTGTTTCAAGACTGATTTATTTTTCTTGTTTGTATGACCAGGAGATCTGCACCCGATTTACTGCCCCTTGATCACGAGTTAGAAAGGACAGAAGGAGGCCTTCGAAGACTTACCCAA
This sequence comes from Viola odorata, assembly GCA_963691705.1. Classification (NCBI taxonomy): domain Eukaryota; kingdom Viridiplantae; phylum Streptophyta; class Magnoliopsida; order Malpighiales; family Violaceae; genus Viola; species Viola odorata. The sequence continues at coordinate 51,312,240 of OY829546.1, read as the reverse complement.
GGATCAAACTCCAATCCTTGTGTTCGGGACCTCGAACGTCTCTTTGCTCTTCAGGACAATCCAGACCCCGAAGACTTACCTCCAGTCCACCCCGAAGGACCCAACATGGATAATCACGGTCCCGAAAAGGATGATGTTCCACCACTCCCCCCAGTGATCCAGAGCATCGATGAATTCAATGCTGCCCCCGAGGCCCCAACCAGTTGTATTGTTTGGCCAGTGGTCCTAAACGACTGGGAACTCAAATCCGCAACCATGCACCACCTACCCCTCTTCCGCGGATTAGCTAAAGAGAATCCACACCGCCACCTCCAACAGCTACATTCCATATGTGATGCTATGAAGCCCCACAACGTTACTGTCGAGCATGCCAAACTCCGTGCCTTTATGTGGTCCCTCAAGGACGACGCTCTCGACTGGTTCTATGACTTGCAGTCGCAATCCATCAATTCATGGGCCGAGATGTCCAAGGCCTTCACGGACAAATACTACCCGGTGTCCATCGCTATGGTAACCCGAAAGCAGCTCGTGTCCATCCTCCAAAAAGACACAGAAGATCTTGAGCAATATTATGAGCGGTTTAAAAAGATGCAAGCCCTATGCCCCTCGCATAATCTGTCCGAACACGCCCTCATGCAATATTTTTGTGAAGGACTTAACGGTCGAGACAAGGCCTTGTTAAACGCTGCTGCTAATGGTTCCATTACCAGACTTACTCCTGCTGCCGCCAAGGACACTATTGAGCTCATGGCCAAGAACACTATTGAGCTCATGGCCAAGAACAACCTCCAGCTCAACAATTCCACTAGCGTTCAAGACGCCCGTTCAGCCGCCATGGAGAATCAATTGGCAGCCATCACGGGTATGCTACAGAATATAGCTTCGGTACATCCAGTCCAGGTCAAGGCCTGCCAAATCTGTCAGCTTTCAGACCACCCCACTAATGCTTGCCCATTTATTCCCGACGAAATGCCCGTCAATGCTGCAGGAGGATTCAATGTCCCGTATGACCAACATCACAATCAAGGCTGGAAGCAGCCTACCTATGGGTGGAACAACAACCAGCAAGCCGGACCCAGCCATCAGTATGGGCAGAATCCATACGGAAATCACCCCCCTCCTTTCAACATGCAGAATTTCAAGCCCAGACCTAATTTTCAGAATTATCAATACCAGAGGCAGCCTCCCCCAGACCAGAACTTCACCATGCCAGCGCCCCCGAATGAGGAATCCTCCCCCGATAAGAAGAAAATTGCGGAGCTGGAAAAACAAATTCGTACCCTCATGGCAGAAATGAAAGAGGTGAAAAATGGAGGAAGATTTCCAGGGCAGACGGAGCCCAACCCGAAGCATGAGGCGTATGCCATGAACCTCCGCAGTGGTCTCGAGATCCCCTCTCGTGTCCATCCAGACCCCGACTCCGCGAAAGACATTCGGGCCCCCGAAGCTGACACTGTCATTCCAGGTCCCGAATGTGATAACAGTACTCAACCATCACCTGAACAGCCTACTGAGCAGCCCAAGATGTCTCGATTCGGCGACGCATCTCTTGACCACTTCTTCTCCAGCAAGAAGTCTCGATGTAAAAAGAAACAGCCCGTTGAAGAAGAATTCTCCCAAGAATTCATTAACAAAGTACTCGAGCCCCCGTTCCCTCAACGGTTGATCAAAAAGAAGAAAGAAGAAGAAGATCGGGACATCTTCGATATGTTCAGCAAGGTCATCATTAATATTCCCCTCCTCAAGGCCATCAAAAACATGCCTCGATATGCAAAGTTCTTGAAACAGCTTTGCACCAACAAGAACAAGTTCACCGAGGTGAATCAAATTAGTGTGGGAGCCAACTTGTCCGCCCATATCCAGCGCAAAATTCCACCCAAGTGCAAGGACCAAGGCATGTTCACGGTCCCTTGCAGAATCGGGGCCATCGATATTGGGAAGGCAATGTGTGATTTGGGAGCTGGAATTAATGTTATGCCCTTGACCATCTACGACAGTCTTGGACTCGGGCCCTTGAAGGAAACCACGCTTGTCATCCAACTTGCGGACCGTTCGGTTGTCTATCTCAAAGGCATAATCACGGATGTTCTTGTTCAAGTAGGCGAATTTCTATTTCCAACGGATTTCTATGTTCTCTCCATGGAAAACCCAACGAACACCAAGTCCTCGGATTTACTTTTGGGACGCCCTTTCTTGGCCACTGCCCGTGCAAAGATTGACTACTATGAGGCCTCTATCTCCCTCGAATTCGACGGGGAAATCATCCATTTCAACATGCTGGATTCTATGAAGTACCCCCCTGAATTTTCGAGTGTCAATTTTATTGATGTGATAGACCCCCTTGTGGAAAACATTGCTGAGCTGAACTCTATCGAGCCCTTGAAGCTGATTCTTGACCGAAGTCTCACTCATAAATCTTTGAAGGAGATGACATCGTCCATTGCGGTTCCCACTGAACTAAGCACGGTCGCAGCAGCTCTCGAAGAAAATGTTGTCTTAGCAGTCGAGCTCCCGAGCGAGTCCCCCGAATGCGTAGGTCACGAGTGACTCACTCCCTCTCTGGTACAAGCTCCAGACCTTGAACTTAAAGCGCTGCCCTCGCATTTGAAGTATGCCTACCTCGGGGAGAAAGAATCGCTCCCGGTCATAATCTCTAACAAACTGGAAGAAGGTCAAGAGCTTGAATTAGTGAGTCTCCTCAAGAGCTTTAAAAAGGCCATTGGCTGGACAATTGCCGACATCAAGGGCCTGTCACCATCCTTGTGCACTCACCGCATACATCTCAAAGAGGCCAGCAAGACAATCCGACGGCCTCAAAGGCGTTTGAACCCCCCATGATGGAGGTAGTCAAGAAAGAGGTCCTGAAGCTGCTCGATGCTGGGGTTATCTATCCTATCTCTGATTCCCCATGGGTCAGCCCCGTTCAGGTGGTCCCGAAGAAAACAGGCATCACCATCATTCCAGGTCCCGAGGGTCTGCCAATTCCCTCCCGAATCAAGAATGGTTGGCGTGTATGCATCGACTACCGACACTTAAATGAGGCCACCCGAAAAGATCACTTCCCACTGCCCTTCATAGATCAAATGTTAGAGCACCTTGTGGGCAAGACACATTATTGCTGCCTGGATGGGTATTCGGGCTTTCACCAAATTCCAGTAGGCCTTGAAGATTAAGAGAAAACAACTTTCGCGTGCCTATTCGGGACCTTTGCTTATAGACGCATGCCCTTTGGGTTATGCAATGCCCCGACCACATTCCAGAGGTGCATGGTCAGCATCTTTTTAGAATTCGTAGAAGAATGCATCGAGGTATTCATGGACGACTTCACAGTCTATGGTAACTCCTTTTCCGAATGCCTCTCGAATTTAAAGAAAATTTTGCAAAGATGTGTAGACACTAACCTTGCTCTTAATTTTGAGAAATGTCATTTCATGGTCAACCAAGGGCTTATCTTAGGCCACATCATGTCCCACAAGGGCATCAAAGTGGACAAGGCTAAAATCCAAGCTATCGAGACCTTGTCTTACCCCCTCGAATATTCGAGATGTGCGTTCTTTTCTTGGTCATGCAGGATTTTACAGGAGGTTCATCAAGGACTTCTCCAAGATAGCCCAGCCAATGTGCCAACTGTTACACAAGGATGTGGACTTCATCTTTGATGAAAAATGCAAGACGACATTCGAGACCTTGAAAGCCAAGCTCATTTCTGCTCCTATCATTCGAGCCCCCGACTGGACACTCCCTTTCGAGATCATGTGCGATGCAAGCAACCAGACTTTGGGAGCTGTTCTGGTCCAGAAGAAAGACAAGGAGACGTACATCATCTACTATGCATCCAAGTTGTTGGATCCCGCCCAACAAAATTACACGACGACGGAGAAAGAGCTTTTGGCGATTGTCTATGCCCTTGACAAGTTTCGGTAGTACCTCTTGGGCACAGATGTGATTGTGTATTCCGACCATTACGCCCTTCGATGCCTGCTCAAGAAGACGGATGCGAAGCCTAGACTTATCCGCTGGATCCTCCTACTCCAAGAGTTCAACCTTGCTATTAAGGACAAGAAAGGGACCGAAAATTGTGTAGCTAACCACTTAAGTAGGCTCCCGAATCAGGAGGACGACTCCCAAGTAGCTATTTGAGAGACCTTTCCAGATGAGCATTTTTGCCTAGTTGACACCGCGAAGTTTCCATGGTTCATGGACATAGTGAATTTTTGTGCCACTGGCGTGCTTCCAGTCGAGGCCTCGAGCGCAGAACACAACCGGATCCGAAAGTAAGCCAGGACCTATGTTTGGGACAACCCTTACCTATGGAAGCATTGTTTAGATCAGATTATTAGGCGCTGTGTCACAATGGACGAGGTCCCATCAATCCTCAAGTTCTGCCACTCGACAACGGAAGGAGGACATTTTGCTGCAAAGAAAACCGCACTCAAGGTCTTGGAAGCCGGTCTATATTGATCGTCGATTTTCAAGGACATCTATTTGTTTTGCGCTACATGCCCTCGATGCCAAGCCATGGGGAATATATGAGCAAGGAACCAAATGCCCTTGACCAGCATCCTTGCGTGTGAAATCTTTGATATTTAGGGCATTGACTTCATGGGCCCTTTCCCAAATTCATTCGGGAACACATACATCCTACTTGCAGTGGATTATGTTTCCAAATGGATTGAAGCCAAGGCCACCAAGACAGACGATTCAAGGGTGGTTGCTGATTTTCTCCGGACTCACATCTTTAACCGATTCGGGACCCCTCGAGCTCTCATCAGCGATGGGGGACTCATTTCTGCAATCGAACGGTCTCGTCATTACTTAACAAGTATGGGGTGACCCACCGAGTATCTACAGCTTACCACCCCCAAACCAATGGGCAAGCTGAGGTCTCGAATCGGGAGATCAAAGCGATTCTCGAGAAGACCGTCAATCAGTCAAGAAAAGATTGGAGTCTTAAACTGGGAGACGTGCTATGGGCCTATCACACTGCATTCAAGACCTCGATCGGTATGACACCATATCGGCTGGTCTATGGCAAGCCGTGTCACCTCCCAGTCGAGATCGAGAACAAAGCATTCTGGGTAATTAAGAAAGTCAACATGGACTTGAACTTGGCAGGCAAAGACCGCTGTTTACAGATCCAAGAGCTCGAAGAACTTCGAGGGGATGCCTATGAAAATTTGATGATCTACAAGGGCAAGACCAAGGCCCAGCACGACAAGCACCTCGTAGTCAAGACCTTCACGATTAGCCAAAAGGTTTTGCTCTACAACTCACGATTACGGATTTTCTCGGGGAAGCTCAAATCCAAATGGACGGGACCATACACGGTCACCGCAGTGTTTACTCATGGGGATATAGAAATCCAGAATCCGGACAATGGGGAGCCATTCAAAGTGAACGGGCACAGGCTGAAACCCTTCTATGAAGGATTCAAGCCCTCTGCCGAAGAAGTAAGGGTCGAGGACCCAGCAATCAACGCCCCCGAATGAAGAAACAACGTCTAGGCCTAGACGTTAATCAAGGCCAAGTGTGTGGACAACCCCCGAATTCCTAACCTTATCTCTTTAATTTTCATGTCTTTAGCATATATTTTTTTTCCCGCACACATCTCTTATTTTGCCTAGGTGGTCTTAGTTAAACTTGTCCCTTCTTATTCCCCTTTTAAATCCTCTGCCCCTTTCTTTTTAATTTTTATTTGAGTCAACCTTACCTTTTCAAATTCTTTAGACACACTTTTTATGTTACCTAGGTAAATTTTAAAATTACTTTGCCTTCTTTCCCTTTCATTTAATTCTTTTGTCTCCCCTCCTTTTCATTAAATGCCTATGTCCCCTTCTTTATTAATCCCCATTTAATTCCTTTTGTTTTACTCCCCTTCCTTATTTTCAAAATCAATAAAGTTGACCACCTTTTCTCCGTTTCCCGTGCAGCTGCAGGCGCACGCTGCCCTTGGCACGCGTCCTCTCCCAGCGCACCACGTGGAGGACGAAGTCCAAGGCCATCAGCCCCCTTCTCTCTCTCTCCACCTTTCCATATCCTCCAACCCACTAACCCACACCACCTAACCATCAAATTACCATCCGTTACCCAACCAAATCCCCCCATCTCTCTCCATCAAATCAAAACACAAATCCCCTTCTCTTCTTTCCAAACAAAAACCCTTCTTCCTCCTCATGGCACGCACAAACCTAAATGTAAACAAACCCACCACCTCTCACTCATCTACCCCTCATTCCACAGAATCCCAGTCGAAGAACACCCAAACCAACCAGTCACCTACCACCACTGATCCTCTCGATTCCGCCTCATCAGAAGCCACCATTGACCTAGACGAGATCATCTTCACCACATCCCTTCCCAAAATGACCAGATCTGGTAAGGTGCACCGCGTTCCTCCAACTACAACCGCCGGCAGCAAGAAGACCAAGCTAACAGCGACGCCCACGACGAGGACCCCTCATGGCAGTCCGGTGAACTCCGTCCCCCTCGACGTGAAGCCCATCGGCTATGTCATCCCCTCCGATACCGAGGTGGAGGAGGAGGCCGAGACCAGCTCAAGCCTTCGCGAGGCTAGGAGGGTAGAAAAGGAGAACGAGGAAGCATTCCCTTGGGACTCAGAGGGCCGATCTGACGACGAGGTTGGCACAGAGGAGGTTGAGATTGAAGAGGAGAAGAACGAAGAGAAGGTAGAAGAGAATGCAGAGGAGAAAGGAGAGAATGAAGAAGGGAACGAGGACCCAGCCGCTCACGGTCCCGAGCAATTCGCTCAAGGGCCCGAAGAGCCAAGAGTCGAAAGTGAGGACGAGGTTCAGGAGGTTGCACCAAAGCCACCTAGCCCTAGCCCTCAGAAGACCAAGGGCAAGGCCAAGGAAAAATCAGTCTCCAAAACGTCGGCCAGAGCGGCGAAGAGCGCTGCCAAAGCCCCAGCATCTAAGACCCCGACCAATAAGAAAAGAAAGCTCCCGGCCACACCCAAGGGCAAGGGAACAGCCGAAGAGGTCCCGAGCAAGGTCCAGTGCACTGAAGAGGAGGACGCCTTCGAGACCCCATCGCCTGCTTCGGGATCCCGGCCTAGTTACCTGGTAACAGCTGACCTAGACACTTTCAATGAATTATTCATTTTCAATGATAAACCATCTATAGATAAGGTCAATATGCTGAACAACAAGGGGGTGGCCCCATGTGCTAGGTTAGACATGGGTCTGTATGATAAGCTAGGTGTTGGGTCTCGAATCCGGGAATTGGTTAGTGGGATAGGTTGGGAGAGCTTATTTTTTATGGATCAGCCCACATATTTGGAACTCAGCCTCGAGTTCTTTACTAGCTTTTGGTATAAGCCTGAACTGTTCAAGCCCAAGGGTGGAGTAGGCCCCGATCTCTCTGCCAAAGGATGCGTCAACTTCCGAATGGCTAGCAAGTGGCACCCTATGTCCCTCAACGACTTTAACGTCTACCTCGGCTTTGTCAGTCGTGAGGGAATTCAAGAGGCTGAGTACCAGGATGCTTTGACCACTGTCCCGGCTGACTTCAACAACAATACGGCCCTTCGGGAGCTCACGGGGAACCCCAAGGCCAAGTTCGACTCCTGCAACACCAAGGCCCATGGCATTCGAGACCTTGCACTCCGGATTCTGCAACGCTTCCTGTCCCTTGCCCTCGCGGGTAAATTCGGGACCTCAGGCCAGCTTGCTTAATCCGAGCTATTTTTCCTTTGGGTCATGTATCACAAGAAGCGGGTCAACCTTGGCTATTGGATCGCCACCTCTGCTCACAACGTCGTGAATGCCCCCCAGGGTCGATCTCCTGTCCTCAGGTCCCTCATCACCAGCTTGGCCTCGCAGCTTTACTCATGGAATCTCCGAGAGATGAACTTGTACCAGCACCCGAATTCCTTCAAGCTCCTTGGTCTCAAGACCTTGGACACGATGGGATTCCTTTGCGTTACTAATGGGATTTTGAGTTTTCATGTAGATAACAAAGGAAAGATCGAGGGCAAGTTTGAGTATCCCGACCTGTCAAAGCCCTGAGACCAGACTCACGCTCCCGAGCCTCCTTCTGCCAAAGCCAACACTTCAGCCACCCCGGAACAACATGCTGACCCTCGAGACCCCAAGGAAGTCCCGGCTGCCGAAACCACCAATAGGCTCTTGCGTCTCATCCTGGAAACCAATCGCGCCATGACAAGGCCGTCGCATGCCCTGCATAAAAATATAAATTCAACTCAGTGCTAAGCTACAACTGTAATGCAGATAGTGATGAGAGGATCGATCCACAGAGACAAGCTAGTCTAATTCTCATTTTTCTTTGTAAACAACCAAATATAACACAAGGTTTTGAAGTAAATTCATAAATGAAACAGTACAATAATATAAAGGAGTGAACGAATGTTGTATGCAAGAAAATAGTTGTAAGTAGAGAAAATCAGTGGAGAAATAACTCCTGGTAGAGATCCTTGTGAAGTGACAATTCTATGTTGTTGATCATTGACAAATAATATTTTCAAAACGGTTTCATAGAGAAGTTTGAGAAATCAAGTCTGTTTAGATTTCCAAGTGTATTAAACCCTTCTCTAGACCTACGGATGAGTTCGTCAACATCCCAAGCGCTAACCTGGTCAAGTGGTAACATTCTCACCAACTGTCACGCAGGAAGCCCTATCCCAAGGCCTTGGGATGGAGATCGTCATCCTGGCCTAATTCTTTCCTTCTTTCTCTTAATGTTGGACCAATCGCAGTCATTAGAGAATGTCTACATGTGTTCCCCCAATCATGGATAATACTCAATTTCAGAGGAGCTTAAAATATTCATTCAAGTCAAAATCTAAGTTGGCCAAACTCAAACTTAACATGAACAAATTGGAGTTAAAACAAGAAGAAAAGAAATACGAAAACCATTTCTATTTAAAGATCAACATAGTCTCAAAACAAACATAGATTGTCTACCTCTAGATCCCTACCAGAGATTGAGGAATTTAGCTATAATACATAATTAGAAATACAAAATAAAACTATTGTTCAAAGTAGGAAAATGCTGGAAAATGTAGAAGATGGTGCAACCCTCTGATTTCTCTTGTCTGATCCGTTGCTCTCTTGTGTGTTCATCCTTCTTGTTGGACGAAAACCCTCCCTTTCTATAGCTCAACCTCTCTCTTCTTTGTTCTTCCAAGGAGCAAGCACTCAAGAATAAACAATTGCAAGCATGCAGCTCAACAAATAAGAAGGGGACAAGAATAAATTCTTGCAAAGAACTAGAAAGTGACGTTTCTTAATACTTTATGGAGCCTCCAAGACATTCTTGAGCCAAGAAAGGAAGGAACACGAGGTTGGGGAGATGTGAAGTTGTCTAGCACGCCCAGGAGACAAGAAAAGCACTAAGAAATAAAATAATCCTTGGCGCGCAAATTCATGGCCGGACTGCCCAGAAATCTACAGGCGCAGCAACTCCATCCCAAGGGCTTGGGATGGACAGAGATAGCTTCCACAGAAAATCTTCAAAATTGACTTGATTGAAAATGCTCTATCTTTCGCCCTTTTCACTTCTTTTCCTCTATAATGATCTTTCATGCCTGCACAAAGGAAAAGGAAGATAAATGGCTAAAAGAAGCAGAAATATACTCTCGATTCATGAGAGAAAGAGAGATAAAACATCAAATATAAACATCCAATCAAATCCCCCACACTTGAACCATGCTTGCCCCCAAGCATGAACTAAGAACAAACACAAAAAACACAAAAACACAACCCCTGAACAGAAGGTCAATCCCTAAACTGGACTCATACAAATACTTCAGAAATCAACTCATTCAAGCAATACTCAAACACACCAAACATCACAAATGTGCAAATATTCAAATAGTGGTATGATAGCATGTTGTTCAACCAGGAAATACAATCATAGAACCTCTATCTTCTCCTCTTTTCGACTCTTTATCCAAATACTGCTACTGACTCTCATGCAAACATAATAAAAAGCACAAACAACAAGTGAAGAACAAAATTAAAACACGAAGTGAGCCAAAGGCTTCTTTTATTCTTCTTCACTCCTTTTATTCTATTTTTTTCTTTTTCTTTTCTTCCTTCTTTTTTTTTTTTTTTTTTTTCATTTTCTCTTTTCTTTCTTTTTTTCTTTTTTTTTCTTTTTTTCATTCCTTCTTCCCGCATTCTTTTCTTTCTTTTCAACTTTCCTCCTTTCCACAATCCCTTTTTTTTTTTTTTCAAACACATGCACATGCAGACTTGACCTCTCACCAAGGTGCTATGATCGGTCCAACAATAAGAGTTAGCACACAACCGACTGGAAGTTTCTCCAAGTTGGGATGATGGTGCCGAACCACCAACATCGTGCAATCCGGAGGGTATGATGAGAGATCCACATAAGAAAATTTAAAAGGGTACTCATGCGAACAGAAATTAAAAACTAGCAGCAGTGTAGAGGATAGGATCCTCATCCCAAGCCCTTGGGATGAGAAGACAGTGTAATTCTAGCAAGGTACTTCCTAGGACAACAATACTAATCATACATCTATGTGAATAAATGCAAAAATTGTAAGGTCAGAAGTGTTTAGTATTGCAAGACGGAGTTGATAAGTCAAGTGTTCGCATAAGTCCAGGTTTTGGGATTTAATTCCATAAAAAAGGGGTAGAAAACAACAAAATGGAAAAACACAGCTCATGCAAAAACAAAAATAAAAACAAGCAGTTGCGCAAGCAATAAAATGAAATAAACATGCAGGAAAAAAGGGAAAAACAAACAGAAAAACATGCATAAAAACTAAAAATTAAAAACATGCATAAAACAAACAAAACACAAAAATAAACACGAAAGTGTCTCCCCCACACTTATTGGACACATTGTCCTCAATGTGAAAAAGACCATGCAAAGACAAACAAGCAAAAAGCATACATAAAAGAAAATAAAAATAAAATAAATGCAAAGGAAAAGGGAAAAGAAACGACCGGGGGCATTAATCTTGCAGAGGGGCTGGAGGTGGTGGAAATGCGCGGCTCAAGACAGAAAGGATGTTCTCCTGCATGCGGTTGTTATGGTGTTGGTCGTGGAGGACTAAAATCTGGTCGGTGGAATTGGGAAAATTGGGCATTGGGTTTGAGTGTCCATGTCAAGGCCTTGGGATAGACCTGACTGAGATCCATTCATGTTGCCTTGAACGATCAGAGGAAAAGGCATGAAATGACATGGGTTGCCTCCCATGTAGCGTCCCTGTTTATTGTCTCGGACTCGACTGTGTGGTGTTGGTTCAAACGGCATCATCATGAGGTAATCCAAGTGTGGTGCTCTCCACATCATGTTCTTTGAATTCTTCAAAAAAGGGCTTAAGGCACAGCCCATTCACCTTGAATATCTTCTGGTTCTGTAAGCTCTGAATTTCTATGGCACCATGAGGGTAGACATTAGTGATAATGAAAGGACCAGTCCAACGGGACGTAGACTTACAGGTCATGAAATGAAATCTTGTGACGAAGAGGAGGACCTTCTGCCCAATAGTCAAGGCCTTGGGATAGACGTGCTTCAAGTTATCAGGCAGTGTTTTGTGCTCTAAGTCGGGTGCCTGCGAAATTGAAGGCTGGAGTTTAGTGACCTGATCTGATAATTCCAAGGCATGTTCAATACCTGCAGGGGTGCGTAGTGCATCTAACTTCATGACAAGGTCTTGGATTTCTGATTTGGCCATGGATTTATCCTTTAATGTTTCCAACTTGGCCTTCCATAAACTCTCACTAAGGACACATTCAAAAGGGTCAACATGGTTAATTTCAGCAACATCATCATCACAAGGGTCAATAACATCTAGGAAATTAACACTATGTGTTTCATTGGGGTATTCGATTGCATCATACATATTGAATTTAATTGTTTCTCCTGCAAATTCAAGTGTCAAACACCCATCATACACATCTATTTTAGCATGGGCTGTCCTTAAAAAAAGGTCTACCAAGTATCACATCAGTGGCCTTTGTGACATCTTCATTTTTCATGTCAACTATATAGAAATCAACAGGGAATATAAAGCCTTTTACCTGAACCAAAACATCTTCTACTACACCCTCGGGGTGGATTGATGATCCATCAGCAAGTTGTATCACAACTCTTGTTTTCTTGAGATTTCCAAAATTCAAAGTTTTAAAAACAGAAAGAGACATGACATTTATACCTGCTCCAAGGCCACACAATGCTTTTTCTACCTCTTTGTTCCCAATTTTACAAGGAATTACGAAAGTACCTTGGTCTTTGCATTTTGTGGGAAGTTTCTTTTGTAGCATTGCGGAAACGTTTTCATTGAAGCTCACCCTTTCTATGCCTGCTAGTTTCTTCTTGTTAGTACAAAGGTCCTTTAAGAATTTAGCATACTTAGGAACCTGAGAAATCAAATCTAGCAAGGGCACATTAATGGCAACTTTGCGAAAAACATCAAGAATTTTCTTCTCATCCCTTTCCTTCTTGGCTTTTAAAGACCTTTCGGGAAAGGGAAAAGGGGTTACCTGCAGTTCTGGTAGGTCATTCTGAGCTACTGAAGGTTCCTTTTCTGGAATGGGCACTTCTGGTTGCATTTCTGTTTCAAATTCGGTTTGCAGTTCTGGCTGGTCCATCCCAAGGCCTTGGGATGGATCAGTTCTATCTGGCAATTTTTTTCCACTTCTTAGTGCCATGGCATTGACAACATATTTGTGGTTGTCTAATGTATTGAGTGGCAACTGTCCCGAGATATTTTGTTGGTTCATGGACAGTTGTATTATTTGTTCTTGGAGGTTGGCCATGGTGGATTGGGTGGATTGAATGAATGGTAAGAGGATTTGTTTAAGGGTCTCCTCAAGGGGGTGTTGTGGCGGTGCAGTGAGTTGTGGTGGTTGTGGAGGTGCAGGTATTTGAGGAAGTTGAGGCTGGGTTGGTGGCTGGTTATTTTGGTGATTTTGTGGTGGCCTTGGGTTGAAGTTCCTCCATTCAAAGGGAGGCTGATTTTGTTGAGAACCCCATCCATAGTGAGGGTAATTTTTCCATCCAGAATTGTTGTTGTTGGGGTACGAATTGCCTTGATGAGGCACGCATGAATTGGCTTGCTCATGTGATTCTGAAATGAGTGGGCATTCTTGAGTCATGTGCCCAATTTGACAACATACTCCACATGGAATCATTTGTTGTATTGGAATTTGTTGAATTTGAGCAATGGTGGCTGGAAAACTTTTCATGAATGTGGAGATTTCTTCTAGGTGTCTCTCAATGGCAGCCACATTCACTCCATTTGTTGAGGTTGAACGGTCATGAGTTCCATTTTGTTGGCAATTATCCGCCAAGGTTTGAATGAGAGCTCTTGCTCGACTTGGTGTCAAGTCTAACAAGGCTCCACCAGCAACTGAATCAAGCTTTTCTTTGTCCTTGATACACATGCCATCATAAAAATATTGAATGAGTGATTGTTCGGGTATGTCATGGGTTGGACAGACCTCTTGAAGGTCTTTAAATCTTTGATGATATTCCCCAAAGGACTCATCACTATGTTGCTGAATGGAAACAAGATTTTTCCTTGCTGCCCCTGCCTTGGTTGCAGACCAATATTTCTTGAGGAAGGTCGCTACCATTTCTGCCCAAGTGTTGATAGAGTTGTGAGGAAGGCTGAAGAACCAACTCTTGGCAGAGTCTTCCAAAGACCATGGAAAGGCCCTCAGTTTGGCTCTCTCTAGGCTGACACCCGTCGGTTTCAAGGCATCACACTCAAACTGGAATTTTTGGAGGTGTTTGTAAGGATTTTCAGTGGGGTGGCCTCTGAATTTGCTGAGGTTGTTCATTACGTTAGACTTCACGGCCCAGTCATTGGGTACTGGATGGTAATTTATGCGCAGGAAAGTCTCCTGTTTAGCTCCTTGGTTGAGCTCTCTCAAGGTAGGTTCAGCTGGGTTTGCCATTTCTGGTTGGTCCGTCCCAAGGGCTTGGGATGGATCAACCTCTGCTTCTAAATTTAACAAAAATATGGAAAAACCCACTGAACTTCCTCTTCGAAAATTTGATTATTTTTTCTACTCTAGATATTTCTGGAATGTATTGTAATGGTTGTGAACTGGTCCACTTGATCATAAACAAGAAAAATGAAAATTAGTACACGTTGTCCCCGGCAACGACGCCAATTTATGACAGGTGTGTCGCATGCCCTGCATAAAAATATAAATTCAACTCAGTGCTAAGCTACAACTGTAATGCAGATAGTGATGAGAGGATCGATCCACAGAGACAAGCTAGTCTAATTCTCGTTTTTCTTTGTAAACAACCAAATATAACACAAGGTTTTGAAGTAAATTCATAAATGAAACAGTACAATAATATAAAGGAGTGAACGAATGTTGTATGCAAGAAAATAGTTGTAAGTAGAGAAAATCAGTGGAGAAATAACTCCTGGTAGAGATCCTTGTGAAGTGACAATTCTATGTTGTTGATCATTGACAAATAATATTTTCAAAACGGTTTCATAGAGAAGTTTGAGAAATCAAGTCTGTTTAGATTTCCAAGTGTATTAAACCCTTCTCTAGACCTACGGATGAGTTCGTCAACATCCCAAGCGCTAACCTGGTCAAGTGGTAACATTCCCACCAACTGTCACGCAGGAAGCCCTATCCCAAGGCCTTGGGATGGAGATCATCATCCTGGCCTAATTCTTTCCTTCTTTCTCTTAATGCTGGACCAATCGCAGTCATTAGAGAATGTCGACATGTGTTCCCCCAATCATGGATAATACTCAATTTCAGAGGAGCTGACAATATTCATTCAAGTCAAAATCCAAGTTGGCCAAACTCAAACTTAACATGAACAAATTGGAGTTAAAACAAGAAGAAAAGAAATACGAAAACCATTTCTATTTAAAGATCAACATAGTCTCAAAACAAACATAGATTGTCTACCTCTAGATCCCTACCAGAGATTGAGGAGTTTAGCTACAATACATAATTAGAAATACAAAATAAAACTATTGTTCAAAGTAGGAAAATGCTGGAAAATGTAGAAGATGGTGCAGCCCTCTGATTTCTCTTGTCTGATCCGTTGCTCTCTTGTGTGTTCATCCTTCTTGTTGGACGAAAACCCTCCCTTTCTATAGCTCAACCTCTCTCTTCTTTGTTCTTCCAAGGAGCAAGCACTCAAGAATAAACAATTGCAAGCATGCAGCTCAACAAACAAGAAGGGGACAAGAATAAATTCTTGCAAAGAACTAGAAAGTGGCGTTTCTTAATACTTTATGGAGCCTCCAAGATATTCTTGAGCCAAGAAAGGAAGGAACACGAGGTTGGGGAGATGTGAAGCTGTCTAGCACGCCCAGGAGACAAGAAAAGTACTAAGAAATAAAATAATCCTTGGCGCGCAAATTCATGGCTGGACTGCCCAGAAATCTACAGGCGCAGCAACTCCATCCCAAGGGCTTGGGATGGACAGAGATAGCTTCCACAGAAAATCTTCAAAATTGACTTGATTGAAAATGCTCTATCTTTCGCCCTTTTCACTTCTTTTCCTCTACAATGATCTTTCATGCCTGCACAAAGGAAAAGGAAGATAAATGGCTAAAAGAAGCAGAAATATACTCTCAATTCATGAGAGAAAGAGAGATAAAACATCAAATATAAACATTCAATCACGCCATCTTGAAGGAAATCCAAGCTCAGGTTGCCGCAATGAACCCCCCTCCTCCCTGATCCCGAACAATTTCACCCCCCCTTTTGCCCCTGTGTGGGCTGATTATTTATCTCCTGTTGAACAATATTCCCCTTTATGCTTTAAGTTTGAACTGCTTTCCTTTTGTCTCCTTCCCGCATTGAGGACAATGCGATGCCTTAGTGTGGGGAGGAGTTTGAACTACTAGTACACTTCATTTTATGCATGTTTTATTTCCTAGTTTATTTTTCCTAAGTTTTTGCATGAATTATCCTCTAGTTTTTTTAAATTTTTTGGATTTTTTATTTTGCTGCCTAGTTTTTGAAAACTCCCCAATGATGGACACACACCTGACTTGTGCACATAGAATAAAAATGTTGTCTGTAGCCAAGGTCCCGAATGATTCATTCTTTGCCTGTTATGCCTTATATCTGCTTCAAGACCTAGACACCAGTAGTCACGAATTAATACCTTGTGAGCACTTGAGCCTTCATGCCTATATCTATTATTTGAGTGAATGCATGACTAGGTACTAGCTGGGTTTGCATGATATCCATGGGTATAGACACATTTAGACATAGGAAAGCAGCAAAAAGATTAAGTCTTCACATCAAATTGTTTTCTCTCATTTTTTTCTTTCTGTTTTTCCTTCTTGACCCCGAATCCCTTCTTTCCTCTCCAATTCTAACCATTTCAATTTTCCTTGATCTTTCTCTTGGCAGGTGAGTAATGTTGTTGGGAGCACCATCGAGGGCTAGACTAGATAAATGAAGCAACAAAAGCAAAGTGTGGGGATCCCCCAAATTCAAGACCCCGAATGCTGGCACAAATTCAAGACCTCGAAGCTAAATTCAAGGGCAGACCAGAACGAAAAATCACTTCTCATCCACAGCAAAACACAAGTGTGGGGAAGTGAAATCAGAATATCCAGCCCCCGAAGGATAAGGTCTCGATCCTCAAACAATCCAGGTCTCGCGCTCTCTCTTTCTAAAAAAAAAAAGAAAAAGAAAAAAAATTAGAAAAACTGAAATATAAATAAAAGAGAGAAGAGAGCAAGACCAAGCCTTGAAATCCAAGAAGAGGAAAATCAGCAGCCAGCATTCATTCAAGGTCCAGAGCCTAGGTCCCGAGTGAAGAAAGCAACGATCCCCCTCGAAGAAGAAGAATCTAGTCTAGCTTTCGCCCTCAGTGACATTGTCTCACCATCTCGATTCCTTCTGCCAAGGGAGCGTTCCAGGTTTTAGTTGGTTTAACCACCTCCTCATTTCACTTTCTTACTTTCCCTCTTCTCCACTTTTTCTTCTCATTATGTTCTATTCTTCCACTCCTCTTTCTATTTCCCCCTATCATTTATTTTCCTTGTTTTCTCTTCTTGCCCCCGATGCGAAGTCTTTTGATTGCTAGATTGCCTATGCATGTGTCTAAGGTACTCAGATTGATATGCAAACTTGGTTTTGTGCTGCGTTTTATGCATGATTGAGTGTTTAAACACCTAACCTTGTTCACGAGCGTGAGTGCAAATACCTATCCATGTGAGGACTACTGGTTAATAGGCTGATGCAGAAAAGTTCTTTCTCAAGGGTCGTTACCCTTCTGATTTGATGCAGGTGTATCTAGGTGGAGTCTGTTTTCATTCGGGGTCCCGAATCTTGACAAGCATGCTTATTCTCTGTGCTATAGTTTGGTGTGTCTGTTCTATTTTGGGACTGTTTTGAATTTTGTAAATGCTCGAGGGCGAGCATTGGGCAGTGTGGGGATTATTTGATAGTATGTTTTTATGCATGATTTTCTCCCTATTTTCTCGCCCATTTAAGGCATGATTCTGCTAAATTACCCTTGTTTTCATTACTATTGCAGATCTAGGCCTAAAAAGGGAGTTTATGCAAAAATATGCATTTTTGGAGCATTTTGGACGAATTCGAGCTTCAAGACCAGAGTCGAGGTCCCGAACCCAAAGCAGCGTTCGAGGTCCCGAATCGGATTCTCCATTCGGGCCCCCGAAGTGCAAAGAGCGGCAATTCCACGTGTCCTCTTGCCAAAGCTTCCACGTGATCTCCCTGACATTGTTCTGACGCCCTGCACTGATCACCAAATACCTACCGCTCTGACCATTTCAGCCCTTGAGCCCACTCCAGACCTGCCAAAGCTGGGAAAACCAGACAGCTTTATGCTTTTTCAGCTTTGTGCTTTAAGGAGCATGGATCCATTTTTATAGGCTTTCAATTAATGCGTTTTGTCCCTAGTTTTAGGCTGAAGATATTTTGTGCTTGGAGCTCTAATATATAAGGAGCATCCAAGAGTAGTTTAGGACATCTCTCATCACTTAGCATAATTTTAGAAAATCATTAGTTTTAGTTTTCTTAGACTTCTCTCTAGTTTCTCTCTCTAGTTCTTGTTAGCTCATCTTCAACCTTGCCGCCGGGCTTCAAACGGATTTTTAGTAACAAAGTCTTCTTCCCTTAATCTATTTACTTACTTGTTATGCTTTCTTTAATTATTATTTGTTCATCTTCAAGCATGAGTAGCTAAATCTTTAATTCTTTGCAAGGGCAGATTCGAGGCCTTAATGCGCTTAATATATTCTTGCTGCCATATTCAATTACTTGTCATTTTAATTACATCTTCACATGATATAATTTGAGGCTTGATCAACTGATTGTTATTTTGTGTGAATGCTGCCATCTTTGTGATGAATACGGAAGGAAAATTGCATGGAACAAGTAGGCATCTGTTTAGTCTTGACTGCGCTGAAGTGGTCTAGAATAGATAGGATGAGTGGTTGATTAGAGCGAGGTCACGAGCCTGACAAACTGAGGGACTTTTAGCTCTAGATCTGTCTTTTCTTAACTTCATGGGCAGTTTGAGTATGGCCCTCCCGCATCCGTGCCTAGAGGGATGGCAAACTGTCAAGACTACCTCATATGTGGAAACGGGGGGTAGTTTCTCTTAAGAGAAAAGTAGGGGATATCCGAGGAATCTGGTCCCTATGTCATTTCTATGACGTCTTTAATAGAATATCCTTGTGTTGATGACGATCGGGACCCCGAATGCAACCCAAGAATGCCTTTGCTAAGAATCCTTCTCTATTTGATTACTTGTGCTTATTTCACCTCTGTTTTATTATTTCTGGATTTATTTGCCGATTTGCTTATTTTACCATTCGGGACCTCGAACGTGACATTCGAGACCCCGAATACTACTTTCCTAGATAGAAATTGTTAGCTCCCAAATCTATCTTGGCTAACTCGTTTAGCCAAGTAAAACCCCCCCTGATTGTTACTCTTCGTGCTTTTGTCCTGCGAATTCATTCAAGACCTTGGACCAGTCTCTCACAATCCCTGTGTTCGACCCTGACTACCACTGTACACTATATCTCTTGTGCACACACATTTTCAGGCACTATAAATCTCTATTTGACTGACGATCAAGGTCCATGAATAAATTTGGCAACAAAATCACTGCAATTCCCAAAACCAATTAACAGCAGTTATGTAATGTATTTCCAGTATGTGTAGTTATGTTTTTTTTTCAATAATAAAATGCTTTCATTTTGTCAACAATTCCCTTAAATTTTAAACCAACGTACGCAGACAAATTGAAACAGAACTGTTGCTACCCTGATTTTGACTTACGTCACAACTTTTTTCGTTTTATTGCATGTCGCATTAATAGCCCGTTTACGTCAAATTTCAATCGATTTTTTGATCAAGGACTATTTGTTTTAATATTTCACGTCTTTTGAATTTTTCGTATTCTTCTCGTATTTTCGACACCGTATTTTTCGGTTTTCATCAACGCATTTACGTATTTTTATGTTTACCGCATTTAATAGCTCGTCTAGGTCAAATTTCTGTCGATTCTTGATCCTAGGCTAGTTTGTTTAATATTCCGTGTCATTTCTTGCCTTCTCTTTTTTCGTACTTTCGACTGTCTTTACGCGAACTTCTATCGGTCCCGAGTAAGTTTCCCGGGACCGTGGGTCGGACGCGTAATTTCTTTAATTGATAATTATGTACTATTTTTCTCTTTCACGCCACCTCATTCAGTTTCGTTCAATTTTTGTCATAAGGACATTTATTTTGCGTTCGAACGTTTTGACATTTTCGAAAGAGAAAATGAATACGTTAACTCAAACTTCTCGTTTATTTACTGTACACTAGTTTTCTTGTCTTATTTTTCTACACGTCGTGGTTTGCTCGGCTCGGATTTATTTTCACTTTCGTTACGAATTTGCTCGTACCAAAATATCCCGTTCGTATCCAAATTCATGCATTAATGATAATTAATGCATGATTATCCAAAATTGCCTCACATTTCTTCCTAGCTAGGTTTGCCGACTGCAATTCATCATCACCAAACATCCCATCGGCAATCCCTAGCCACACAATCCCAAACTTGACCTCTACTCCGGCCACTGTTCACCCTCCACGCCTTAGCCAATTCCCAGCCACAAACTCCCTCTAAAACGACTCAACCTTTCTCTATAAATAGAGACCTTCAAGCAACAAAATAAGGGTACCAAAATCTCCCCTTAATCTCCATTTCTTGCTCATCCTTCTTGGTCCAAAACTCTCCTGGAGAGGTAAGCTTTCTCACTCTAGTTTTCTTTTAATTTTCATTTATAGCTTTAATGCATGAATAAATTGCTCAAAATTGTTTTAAATACTTTGTTAATGAGTTAAAATCAGTATGCTAGCTTCAATTTAATCATTCCTTGCTTTGGTTAATTAATTGAGCAATTGATGCATTAATTGTCTATTTTCATTTCCTTTAAATTGCTACTGTTTTGGGTCGAATTGGCTTGCTATTTTCGTTGCTTTGCTCTACTGTTGTGTTGCTGGAATTTCTACACTAGTTTTGGTCATGTTTCATTGAAGAGTGTGTGTCTTAGTCGCCGGCCATGGTGGTCGGCGTTGTGAAGATGAAGAAGAGAGGGAGTTGGGCTGGCGGGAAAAGGAGAAAGGCAAAGGTGATGGGCTTGATTTTATCACAAGCCCATCTTGATTAAATGAGTGTTGGGCTTGATTTCATCACAAGCCCAACCACTGTTTTGGACAAATATTGAGCCCGGTGATCGTCAGTCAAATAGAGATTTATAGTGCCTGAAAAGTGTGTGCACAATGGATAATGTGTACAGTGGTAGTCAGGGTCGAACACAGGGATTGTGAGAGACTGGTTCAAGGTCTTGAATGGAATCGCAGGACACAAGCACGAAAAGTAACACTCGGGGGGGGGGGGGGGGTATTTGGCTAAACGAGTCCTAGAGTTGTCAATTCGGGGTCCCGAAGGGAAAATTGTAACAAATCAGTAAACAAGTCAAGATAACAAAACAGAGAGAGAAATAAACACAAATAATCAGATAGAGAAGGATCTTAGCAAAGGCATTCTTGGGTTGTATTCGGGGTCCCGATCGTCATCGGCGCAAGGATATTCTATTCAAGACATCATAGAACTGACATAGGGACCAGATTCCTCGGATATCCCCTACTTTTCTCTTAAGAGAAACTACCCCCAGTTTCCACATATGAGGTAGTCTTGACAGTTTGCCATCCCTCCAGGCACGAATGCGGGAGGGCCATACTCAAACTGCCCATGAAGATATGAAAAGACAGATCTAGAGCTAAAAGTCCCTCAGTTTGTCAGGCTCGTGACCTCGCTCTAATCAACTACTCACCCTATCTATTCGAGACCACTTCGGCGCAGTCAAGACTAAACAGATGTCTACTTGTTCCATGCAATTTTCCTTCCGTATTCATCACAAAGATGGCAGCATTCACACAAAATAATAATCAGTTGATCAAGCCTCAAATTATTTCATGCAAAGATGTAATTAAAATGATAAGTAATTGAATATGGTATCGAGAATATATTAAGCATATTAAGGCCTCGAATCTGCCCTTGCAACCCTTGAATTACCCTTGCTAAGAACTAAAGATTTAGCTACTCATGCTTGAAGATAACCGAATAATAATTAAAGAAAGCATAACAAGTAAGTAAATAGATTAAGGGAAGAAGACTTTGTTACTAAAAATCCGTTTGAAGCCCGGCGGCAAGGTTGAAGATGAGCTAACAAGAACTAGAGAGAGAAACTAGAGAGAAGTCTAAGAAAACTAAAACTAATGATTTTCTAAAATTATGCTAAGTGATGAGAGATGTCCTAAACTACTCTTGGATGCTCCTTATATACTAGAGCTCCAAGCACAAAATATCTTCAGCCTAAAACTAGGGACAAAACGCATTAATTGAAAACCTATAAAAATGGATCTACGCTCCTTAAAGCACAAAGCTGAAAAAGCATAAAGTTGTCTGGTTTTCCTAGCTTTGGCAGGTCTGGAGTGGGCTCAAGTGTTGAAATGGTCAGAGCGGTAGGTATTTGGTGATCAGTGCAGGGCGTCAGAACAGTGTCAGTGAGATCACGTGGAAGCTTTGGCAAGAGGACACGTGGAATTGCCGCTCTTAGCCCTTCGGGGGCCCTAATGGAGAATCCGATTCGGGACCTTGAACGTTGCTTTGGACTCGGGACCTCGACCTTGGGTCTTGAAGCTCGAATTCGCTCAAATTGCACCAAAAATGCATATTTTTGCATAAATTCCCTTTTTAGGCCTAGATCTGCAATAGTAATGAAAATAAGGGTAATTTAGCAGAATCATGCCTTAAATGGGCGAGAAAATAGGGAGAAAATCATGCATAAAAATATGATATCACCCATCCCATTTAATTTTCGTACAAGAGTTTCGTATGCATGTTGTTAAATTTTTGTCAACTTTCGTGTTTAATTTTCGTATAATTGTTGCATGTTTATAAATTGTTTAATTATTTTATGCGTTGATTTTTATATGCAATCGTTCACATGAAAAATTGTTTACTTTTATTTTCACATGAAATATTCATATGCTCACATGACGATTTGCCTTGTTTATGCCATGTCGATTTTCGTATGAAATATTTGTATGCTTGTGTGTTTAATTAATTGCTTACATGTTATGAGTGATATGTTGAGTTGTTCGCCATATTTTATTTTAATTAATTGCTTGCATGTTATAAATGATTTGCTTATTCGTTTGCCGTGTTTATTTAATTAATTGTTTACTCGTTAAATCAAATAAATATTTGCATGCACTTTTCTTATTTATTATTTTCGAACCATCGCTAACATTTTTAATTTGCAAGGTAGATCGAGATCACGCAACGCAAATACGCCCCTTTTAAAGTCTCTTTTATTTATTCGATGCTTTCCGCAAATATTACTCGTATGCATAGTATTTAGAAATGTTAAATCGTATGCATGATAAAATCAACGCACATGCTTACTTGTTTAAATCACTTGTTTTTTATGCCGTGAAATTAATTGCTATACATTGATATGTGAGCATGGTGGCTTCGATCCCACACAGTTATGTGCATTCATTAAAATGGTACGATGTTAGTTTTTATCCATGATAGGATCACGTAGTAATTAATTAATCATGCATGGCCCGATGATGATAAAAAAGGGAGAACGTCCGCTCTAGCACACGAACAAACGGTAACCCCGTCCTTCGGTCCCGATCGGAAATAACAATGTCCTGACGAAAATGCTAAGATGTAACGTCACCTTTGAGGGCCAAACTTACGTGCTAAAATATTTTTAAACACCTTTTTACCGGTAACCTTTTTAAGGATGTGACTTGGGTGCCTAACACCTTCCCAAGTCCATAATACGACCTCGAACCTTCATTCTTTGGTTTAGACCACATGTGCCTTAGTTTTTTTATTTTATGCCATGACATTAGGTTCCCTAAAACCTAGAAAATAATTAGGGTGGCGACTTCATTGTATTATGCGAAGCATCCATTTAGCATCCATCCCAAACCTTAAACTCGTTTCCAACGAAAAAGGGGGTGCGACAAGAGCAGATGAAGAAATTAAAAAATGAACCAGAACAGAAGAAGAAATTAAAAAACAAAACCATAGAGATGGAGATTTAAAAACAAAAACCATAATCAACAATACCCAACACAAAATAATTACACCCAAAACCTACATGATTTTCATCAAAACCATCTGGCAGCATAAATCCAGATTCAAACCGAGAAAAGAATTACACAAAAAAAATTTAAAAATCCCAGGATCCCAAAAGAAAAAAGACAATACAACCTGATGTCGAAGCCTTTCACTCTCTTCGATATGGGAAAGACATTGCGGACCACATCCATGATTGTAAGGCCTCTTGTGATACCCAAAATCCTAACTTTCCACGGTCTCTTCTCATGACGAAGGATAACCGAAGAAACGATACTTCCTGTTTGCCCAACCGAATCGATTCCATCATGTTTAAACCTTGGGGGTTTTTTCAAAAAAAATTGCTTTAATTTTTTGAATTCAAAACAGGTTGAGAGCGTTTGAAGAGAGAAGGAGAGGATGGAGAAGAGAGTGTTAGAGGAGACTGAATCGTTCTAATTCATGTCTCCGACCAAAAAGAGAAAAACCCCATCTATTTCCACTTTCCTCCATTTTGCCCATGTGTGACGCGTTGTTTGAGCAGAAAACGATTCGTCGTTTGAGGGTAAATTTGACAAAACACAAACAAAGTGGACACAAATGTCAATGACGTCAATTAAAAAAGGACACGATTTTTAGACTAAAACGTCCATTATTTATGGACACAGGGAGTATCTCAGACTGCGTGTATCTAATCTCTCCAACACAAATGTCAGCCAAAATATTATTATTATTATTATTTTTCCAACAACTATTAGTGAAAAAGAGGAGCAATAGGTATTCAATTCATGTCTATGTAGTGTGTACCGAAGCTAGTACCGTTATGCGCTAGAAATTAGAAAGAAGGAAAAAAAAGGCAAATGGCATTGAAATTTATATTTTCTCGCAATAATAAACTAACCCCCAGGAGTCTTGGTCAATTTTTATTTCCTTGGGCATCAAATCATGACACAATGCCAAAACTGCTGACACAACGTCAGCATTTTTATGAATCTACGTTAGTTTCTACTCCCTCAATATACACCTTATTTTATTATTTTAGATGATTTATTTATCTGAATAAATCAAGATTAGTTTCATTTTTATTTGATTAAATTTTACAATTAATTATTTTTAAATGAAAAAATTATAAATTAATATTCTATATAGCTATTAAAGTAATTAATTAAACGACTTGCTTTATATATATGGTCTCCTATAGAATTGGTAATTAAATCCTCACCAACTCTATTTCTTCTTTATTCTTTTAATTAGAATAACTAAAAGCAAACCTCATGATAGTTTTTAGAGTCAAAGACGATAGGAATATAATATTTATAATTAATAAGTTCAAATTGGATTTTCCTCCAAATCTCATTAAATTGTGGATACGCACTTTCATGGTAATTTCGTAAAGACCAAACCCAACGAACTCTTGTCTCAGTTTTCTAAAAGTCCAGTCTCCCTCTCATTTTAATTAAAGATATCTTTCAATCTTTGATATCAATTTTTCGAAAAATGAGAAAATGTTTGATTTTGACTTGAGAGATCCCTGGGGTCGAATTGGAGGGTGCAGTTAAAAATGTATGGACCTTTGAGGTCAATTTGGACAAGTGTAGGAACATTAGGGATCATTAACCTAAAATTAATGGACCAAAAAATCAATTTCTCATCATTTATTGTCGGCTAATGATAAAAATTCAAATTTCACTTCACTTCACTTAAAATAACAGGAGGTTTCAAACTCACTAGTCACCATGTCAAATAGTAATTTCTAAATATCGTATCATTAACTAACCATTAGGTCTATTTAATAATATAAATTTTATAATTATAAGATTATTAATTAACTATTAAATCTATTCAAATGTTACTGTAACTCAAATACCGGTTTTGTAATCACGTCCCGATAACAAAATCCCTCAACACCGTGTCAATTGTCGGTCGTCACATTTCCATTTTACACTACTCCACTTTCAATCTCAATTGCTACGCATGGATGTAAGCACTTAACTTTAAATTGGACAATATAGAGGGAAGAGGAATGTGGCTTCCTTTTCCCTATAAATATAACGCACAGTGGCACCTGAGCTTTCCGCGAGTAGGAAGACACCCACTTCACTGAAACCTCAAAGAACCTATGGACCTTTTTGCGTCAACACAGCGAAAGCTTATCACTTTCCTTTCATTTCCAGCATCACTCACGTATTCAGGTACCCATTTTCTTCTGAAACCTGTTTTCGTACGTGGGTGTTCTGCTTCACTACACCTAGTGTTGTTACTCACTCTGTTCGTCATTTTTGTGTGGAAGAAGTTATGGATGTGGGGTACTGATGGTACTAGACACGCGTTTAATAATAAGAAGAACAAGTGTTTGTGTCACAACCAGACCCTGTTTTGTTGTTTGGGTGTTTCTTTGTTTAGTTTTGTCTTTTGTTTGTTGAGTTACTTCTTTTGGTTTAGCAATGGTTGGTCTGGTAATAAACTAGCAACCCTTTTGGATTTAGTGTCAAGAACACTATCTTGGGGTGCTCTTTTTGTTTATTTGCACACCCAGTTTTTCAATTCAGGAGGAAGAAAGTTTCCATTTTTATTGAGGATTTGGTCGGGTTTTTATTTCTCAATTTCTTGTTATTGTCTTGTTGTAGATATTGGTCCTTACCGTAGACATGTTGCATTAGACATGCAGTATTTGGTGCTTGATGTAGTCTCTCTGTTGTCTGGTTTGTTTCTTTGCTTTGTGGGGTTCTTGAGTGGTGAGAGTGAAGCTTCACTTGTTGAAGAACCTCTTTTGAAGGGTGAGCCTAGAATTGGTAGTACGAATGATGTAGAAGTAGATAGATCGAGAGGGGGTGATACAGTAACCCCATACGCAAACTCTGGTCTTTTCAGCATTCTTACCTTCTCTTGGATGGGTTCTCTAATTGCTTTTGGCAATAAGAAAACTTTAGACCTTGAGGATGTTCCTCAACTCTACAGTGGTGATAGTGTTGCTGGGGCACTTCCTGCTTTTAAAAATGAGCTAGAGTCCGGACGGGGTCCTGCAGAAAGAAGAGTTACCGCATTTAAGCTTGTTAAGGCATTGATTGTCTCAACTTGGAAAGACATCTTATTGACAGCTTTATTTGCAGTGTTATACACTATAGCTTCTTATGTTGGTCCGTACCTCATCGATGCCTTTGTTCAGTGTCTCAATGGGCGAGGAAAATTCAAAAATCACGGCTACTTCTTAGCTTCCGTGTTTTTGGTGACAAAACTTGTAGAGTCACTATTCCAAGAGCACCGGTTCTTTAAGACTAGACAGATCGGTGTAAGGATTCGAGCGGTACTGATATCAGTAATCTATAACAAGGGTTTGAACCTTTCTTGC
Source organism: Viola odorata (assembly GCA_963691705.1). NCBI lineage: Eukaryota > Viridiplantae > Streptophyta > Magnoliopsida > Malpighiales > Violaceae > Viola > Viola odorata. Next base: position 51,285,266 of record OY829546.1, on the reverse strand, counting down.
CAATCAAAGCAAGGCCACACCAGTGGAGAAATAATTAATTTCATGACTGTTGATGCAGAAAGAATTGGCGACTTCAGTTGGTACATGCATGATCCATGGTTGGTTGTTGTGCAAGTTGGGCTAGCACTGTTTATACTGTACAAAAATCTTGGCGTGGCAGCCATTGCTACTCTTGCTGCAACAGTAGTTGTCATGCTGTTGAACTTTCCTGTGGGGAGATTGCAAGAGAAGTATCAAAAAAATTTAATGCAATCAAAAGATAAGAGAATGAAGGCAACCTCTGAGATTTTGAGAAATATGAGAATTCTCAAACTTCAAGCATGGGAGATGAAATTTTTGGCCAAGATTTTTGAGCTAAGAAAGGTCGAGGAAGGATGGTTGAAGAAATATGTTTACAGTTCAGCGGTTACCAGTTTTATCTTCTGGGGTGCTCCTACATTTATAGCTGTAGCTACATTTGCCACCTGTATGGTTCTCAGAATACCGTTAGAATCGGGCAAGATCTTGTCTGCCCTGGCAACCTTTAGGATTCTTCAAGAGCCAATCTATAATCTTCCTGACACTGTTTCTTGGATGATCCAGACTAAGGTTTCCCTTGATAGGATTGCGTCTTTCCTTTGCCTTGCTGACTTGCAGTCTGATGTTGTAGAGAGATTTCCAAGAGGCCACTCAGATGCCGCAATTGAGATAGTTGATGGAATTTTTTCCTGGGATTTGTCTTCACAAAACGCAACACTGAAACAGATAAATCTCATAGCGTTTCATGGGATGAGAGTTGCTGTTTGTGGTACTGTTGGTTCCGGCAAGTCTACTTTACTTTCTTGCATTTTGGGGGAAGTACCGAAGGTCTCAGGCACTCTCAGGCTGTGTGGGACAAAGGCATATGTTGCTCAGTCACCTTGGATACAGAGCGGAAAGATTGAAGAGAATATACTGTTTGGAAAGGAGATGGACAGAGAAAAGTACAATATGATACTGGAAGCATGTTCTTTAACAAAAGACTTAGAAATCCTACCATTCGGTGACCAAACAGTTATAGGGGAAAGGGGAATCAATTTGAGCGGTGGACAGAAGCAAAGAATTCAGATTGCGCGTGCTCTTTACCAAGATGCTGATATCTATCTATTTGATGACCCTTTTAGTGCTGTGGACGCTCATACAGGATCCCATTTATTTAAGGTAAAACCTTTCTGTTTATTTAATGTCAACTGGTGCTTTGAAGGATTTTTTTTCTTTCTTGTTAATGTAATGTTTGGTTGATTTTCATTTTACAGGAAGTTTTGCTGGGTCTTTTGACTTCCAAAACTGTTGTGTATGTCACTCATCAAGTTGAGTTCTTACCTGCTGCTGATCTAATCTTGGTGAGTAAGCAGTTATGCCTTTGCTTGCTTTATTTGCATTGTTATATCAACTCATGGAGTTTCTGGATTCAACCCAGGTCATGAAAGATGGATTGATTACTCAATCTGGAAAGTATAACGACATACTCAATTCTGGGGATGATTTTATGGAACTTGTAGCTGCTCATAAAGATGCTTTATCAGCTCTTGATTCCTATGGAATAGGACCAGTTTTTGAAAATGGAAGTATATGCAAGGGTAGTGTTAGCATGAATGACACTGAGGGGATTGTAGACAATGATGGGAACAAAGATTTATTGAAGAGCATAATTGATGAGGCTGCTGTTCCTGCAGCTCAACTTGTCCAAGAAGAGGAGAGGGAGAAAGGTAGTGTAGGGTTACCAATCTACTGGAAATATGTGACAGCAGCTTATGGGGGACTTCTTGTACCATTTATATTAGTGGCACATATTATCTTCCAGGCTCTTCAAATTGGGAGCAATTATTGGATGGCATGGGCTACTCCTGTGTCAAAGGACATGGAACCAGCTGTTAGTGTATCTACACTAATGGTTGTCTATGTAGCTTTGTCTGTTGGAAGTTCTTTCTGCATCTTGGCCAGAGCAGTGCTTCTCGTGACAGCAGGGTACAAAACAGCCACTCTTTTCTTTGCTAAGATGCATTTTTCCATTTTCCGTGCCCCCATGTCCTTCTTTGATGCAACCCCTAGCGGAAGGCTTTTAAACAGAGTACGTATCTTTTCATGTAAAGGTTCTCTAGTAGGATGGTAAATGTTCGCTTTCTGATTTGACCTATCTAATTTCTCAATTTTTACTTATGCTCTTTTGCTGCATAGTTGTTGTAAAATGATTCCTTATATGCCTATTCTTGTAATGATCCATTTTACCGTTGCAGGCTTCGACAGACCAAAGTGCAATCGAAACACAGATTCCAAATCAAGTTGCGGCAGTTGCCTTCTCAGTAATACAACTTTTAGGAATCATTGCAGTGATGTCTCAGGTGGCATGGCAAGTTTTCATTGTTTTTATCCCTGTGATTGCAGCCAGCATCTGGTATGAGGTAATCCTCGTGCTCTATTTTGAAGCATATTTCATGCTCAAACTTATACTTCAGTGCATGCCATACATAATAACATGGCATTTCTCTCCCTGTCCCAGTTTTTTTTTGCCTCTTGATTGCTGTTTCCCCTTTCAGATGATGACTTAAAGATATCTTTGATCAAGGATTTCGTCTTTTATGCAGCAATATTACCTTCCTGCAGCAAGAGAACTTTCAAGGTTGGTTGGAGTGTGCAAAGCACCAGTTATTCAACTATTTGCTGAAACACTTTCAGGAGCAATGACCATCAGGAGCTTTGATCAACAATCAAGATTCCGAGAAACTAATATGAAAGTAGTGGATGCATATTCTAGGCCCAAGTTCCATGCTGCTGCTGCCATGGAATGGCTTTGTTTCCGGCTTGACATGTTCTCTGCATTTACATTTGGCTTTTCTTTGTTTTTTCTAGTCTCTTTTCCGCAGGGAATTGATCCAGGTGGGTAATGAATGATCCCTTCTCTCTCTCTTTACGTCATTCTCCTTTGTTAACCTGAAATACATCATTTATTTTTCTTTTTAATTCTTAAAGTCATTGCGGGCTTAGCTGTGACATATGGACTCAACCTAAACATGTTACAAGCTTGGGTGATATGGGACATATGTAATTGTGAGAGCAAAATCATCTCAGTGGAGAGAATTCTTCAATACATGTCGATTCCTAGTGAGCCTCCTCTTGCAATAGAAGAAAGCAGGCCAGATCGTTCCTGGCCATCACATGGTGAAGTTGCTATTGAGAATCTTCAGGTAATTTTATTTGCTTCATTTAATGATTGTTCTGATTGTATTGCGCCATTTTTGTTCTTGATGATTGTGGTACATTGTAGGTTCGTTATGCCCCACACATGCCCCTTGTCCTGCGTGGTCTCTCATGTACTTTCCCGGGAGGGATGAAAACTGGTATAGTGGGAAGAACAGGCAGTGGGAAATCAACACTCATACAGACCCTTTTCCGAATTGTTGACGCTGCAGCTGGTAAAATTGTGATTGATGGCATTGATATATCATCAATTGGATTGCATGATTTAAGGTCGAGGCTTAGCATTATTCCTCAAGATCCAACCATGTTCGAAGGGACCATACGAAACAACCTGGACCCGCTTGAGGAGTACACAGATGGACAGATTTGGGAGGTGGGTTGACTCTGTTCATTTGTGACAATGTATCTGTGTGTGTACATATGGCGTCGTGTGATTCCAATGCTAACTTAAGTTTTAATGACTGTAGACTTTGGATAAGTGCCAACTTGGAGATGAAGTGAGGAAGAAGGATAAAAAGCTTGATGCAACAGGTTTGTTTCTGGCAATGCCGTAATATAAAAGTTGTTTAAGATCCTGTTTGCCCAGACCGTGCGAAGTGCATTAGTTTACATTGCACATTTTGTTTATATTTTTGCAGTTACCGAGAATGGAGAGAACTGGAGTATGGGTCAGAGACAGCTAGTCTGTCTTGGACGCGTGCTACTCAAGCAAAGTAAGGTCTTGGTTCTTGATGAAGCTACGGCCTCAGTTGATACAGCCACTGACAATTTAATCCAGCAAACCCTCAGACAGCACTTCTCTGAGTGTACAGTTATAACCATTGCGCATCGTATAACTTCTGTTCTTGATAGCGACATGGTTCTGCTTCTGAGTCACGGTAAGTACACTAACACATTGTACTATTAAGATCTGCTAATGCCGTTGATTTCTCAATTTTCCTATTATTTATATTCACGGTTCAGGTCTAATTGAGGAGTACGATTCTCCTTTGAAATTACTAGAAGACGAGTCATCCTCGTTTGCACAACTAGTAGCAGAGTACACTATGAGGTCGAAACACCAGTTTTGAGGAGTTAACCGATTTGAAATGACAAGCCTTCAGAAATCCTGTTGCAAGATCTCCTGATGATGAAATCTGCGTACTATGTGTAATCATGAAATCTTTGTTTTCCTTTTGGGTAGCGTTTGATTCACGGAATGCTACTTTCGTCCCTTGCAATCATTCACTCGGGTAATCATTCTCTCAGGAGAGTGATACCCGAGTGAGTGATTGAAAAGAATGTTAGTTTTTTGTGTTTGATTGGGATTTAAGTTCCCCTGAAAAGTAACATTATTGTATTTGTTTTGTACTTAAAAAAATTTAAGTAAGAAAAATGGCTAAGTTTTTTTAAAAAAAATTTGTATTTTGTTATCTTGTTAGGTGTCTAATTATTTTTTTCTATATATACTTTATTATGAACTTTGTCTCTATTTAACTATCTATTTTTCAACAATTAAAATATCAAATGAGTTTTCAAATTCTTATTATTGCAAGGGGTTGGTTCAGGGGTGAATATAAAAAATTAGCTTTATAAATATTCTTTATCCAATTTTCAGAATATATATTTTTATCAAACTTTAAAAAAAAAAATTAAATAATCTACCACTTAAAAAATGTATCATAAATTTTTAAAAAGTTAAAAAATGTACCAAAATTTTAAAAAATAATCTGAAGAATAAAAAGAGGAAAATTCTAAAAAAACTTTAAAAAATATATATAAAAAAATAACACATAAAAAAATTAATAAAAAAATGGAAACTAAAACTAAAATTAAGAGAGAATGGAACAAGTTTTTTTTCTCTTTTTTAGAATAATGTTAGTATGAGGGGACATACATAATTTAAAAAAGAAATTAGTTTTCCTCACATCAAGGCATCACTCTCTCCGCTCCTAGTTAAAGAAATCACTCATCCCCATTTTTTGTAAAATCAAGAAGATTAAGAAAATTTGGATTCCAGGAAGAGTGATTTCTTATCGCAATCAAACGCAATAAAGTTCAGAATTTTAAATTCTCAATTATTTTTCTTTCCGATTCTACCAACCAAACACATTTTTAAAATAAGAACAAAGAAAATGCATTCATTACTTATTAGTAGTAGTTCAACAATGAAAATTCTAATTTTTTATGTTCAAGGTGGAAAGTTACTCCCTACACAAAAATAAGAAGAATATTATACTCGGACAAATATTGAACCCAAAACTAAATTAAAAAGTTGAATATTATGTTGGGGGGGTCTAATCACCACACGCAAAATAAAAGAAGGCAAGTAGACAAAAGAAAAGCTTCATGCGGCACGTAGAGTGGAAAAGGATTTTGACGCTCAATCCAAAGAATTAGGAGAGCAATGGGTCATGGATTGATGATCAAGGAAGCATATTTTTTTAACTTTACATCCTAAATTTTTAATGTGGTCCACATACAAAACTGAATAAAGCTTTATTTCATTAACTAATAATAAAGTGGTTTTGAGATTTTTTCTAACTCAACTCAGAATTGATGTTAAAATAATTTTATGATGTAATGTAGAATTAAAATATTTATTATCACTAATATTGATTGCAGTCGAATAATAAGAGATTTGTTCACTCTTAATTAAGGTTGAGTGTAAATTTTAAGAATTGAGAAAATTATATCGGAGAGTCGCAATCTTTTAAAGAACCAACAATACTCGAATGAAATTAACCTTAATTGAGAGGACATTGAAATTTAAAATCTCGAATAATTTGACTTGTGTTAAAAAAAATCAGCATATTGTAAGTCAATATATTTAATATTTTTTCCTAATATAATTATTATACTAATTTTATACTAGTATTGTGCATAAGAAAATAATAAAAAAACTTACAATATACATAAATTTATATAAATTGTAAGTTTTTTCTGTAGTTTTTTAAAATTAGATTGCACATGCTAAACGCATACACTTGAAATTTGAAATTGGGTACTATTTTACCTATTCTGTAAAAAAATACTTAGTTCAATTCGAATCTAATGAGAATTTAAAATTTGTGACTCTTCGGTATAACGTTTTTGGTACTTTTAATGGTTGTGCCATTCTCATATTCTAATTTCCACCAAAAGACCTTCCATGTTAGAGTCAACGAAGTTTTGTCTCGGCTCCCAGAATTCCATCCTCATGTCGTGCTTGGGCTTGTGCTTGTGGTTTACTATTTCCGCATGCCCAGTCCTGCTCTCCACATTTCCTACCATTAGGGACTCAATCTATTCGAGTTCTGTCTCTAAATCAAAAAAGGTTCTCATTTTTCTCTATAAATATCGTCTACTTACGAGTTCTTGAGTTTTATCACCGAGGTTCACAAAAACTTCTAAGTAACCTCTCAAATTGGACCTTTTAGCATCCACCCAGGAAAAGCTCATAACTTTCGTTGCATTTCCAGCATCACTAATGTATTCAAGTACCCATTTTCTCCTCAAACCCGTTTTCCTGCGTGGGTTTTCTGGTTCACTGCACCTACTGTTGTTACTCACTCTGCTCGTCTTTTTTGTATGGAAAAAGCTCTGGGTGAGGAGTGTTGATGGTTCTAAGGAGGAGTTTAATAAGAAGAACAGAAGGTTTTTGTGTCAGACACAGACTCTGTTCTGTTGTTTGGGTGTTTCTTTGTTTAGTTTTGTCTTTTGTTTGTTGAGTTACTTTTATTGGTATAGGAATGGTTGGTCTGATGATGAACTAGCGACCCTTTTTGATTTAGTGTTTAGAACACTATGTTGGGGTGCACTTTTTGTTTATTTGCACACCCAATTCTTCAATTCAGGTGGAAGAAAGTTTCCATTTTTATTGAGAATTTGGTGGGGGGTTTATTTCTCAATTTCATGTTATAGTCTTGCTGTGGATACTGTTCTTCAAAACAGACATGTTGAATTACAGATGGAGTATTTGGTTTCTGATGTGGTCTCTGTGTTGTCTGGTTTGTTTCTTTGCTTCGTGGGATTCTTAAGTGGTGAGAGTGAAGATTCACTTGTTGAAGAACCCCTTTTGAATAGTGTGTCTAGACTAAGTAGAAATGATTTAGAAGCAGATAGATCGAGACGGGGTGATACAGTAACCTCATATGCAAATGCTGGTCTTTTCAGTATTCTTACCTTCTCTTGGATGGGTTCTCTAATTTCTTTTGGCAATAAGAAAACTTTAGACCTTGAGGATGTTCCTCAACTTTATAATGGTGATAACGCAGCTGGGGCATTTCCTCATTTTAAGAATGAGCTCGAATGGGAGAGGGATTCTGTAGATAGAGTTACCACTTTTAAGCTTGCAAAGGCATTGATTGTCTCAACTTGGAAAGACAACTTATTGACAGCTTTCTTGGTAGTGTTATACACTATAGCTTCTTACGTTGGCCCCTACCTTATTGATGCCTTTGTTCAATGCCTCAATGGGCGAGGAAAATTTAAAAATCAGGGTTATATCTTAGCTTCCACATTTGTGGTGGCAAAACTTGTAGAGTGCCTCTCCCAAAGGCACTGGTTCTTTAAGACGCAACAAATTGGAGTAAGGATCCAAGCTGTATTGGGTGCAGTAATCTATAACAAGGGTTTGGCCCTTTCGTGTCAAGCAAAGCAAGGCCACACCAGTGGAGAAATAATTAATTTAATGACTGTTGATGCAGAAAGAATTGGCGACTTTGCTTGGTACATGCATGATCCATGGATGGTTTTTGTGCAAGTTGGTTTAGCGTTGTTTATACTATACCAAAATGTTGGAGTGGCAACAGTTGCTACTTTTGTTGCGACAGTAGTTGTCATGCTCTTGAACTTTCCTTTGGGTAGATTGCAAGAGAAATATCAAGAAAATTTGATGCAATCAAAAGATAACAGAATGAAGGCGACCTCTGAGATTTTGAGACATATGAGAATTCTCAAACTTCAAGCGTGGGAAATGAAATTTTTGTCAAAGATTTTTGAGCTCAGGAAGATTGAGGAAGGGTGGTTGAAGAAATATGTTTACAATTCAGCACTCGTCAGTTTTATCTTCTGGGATGCTCCTACTTTGATAGCTGTGGCCACATTTGGCACTTGTATGGCTCTGAGAATCCCATTAGAATCGGGCAAGATCTTATCTGCCCTTGCAACTTTTAGGATTCTTCAAGAGCCAATCTATGGTCTTCCTGACATGATTTCTATGATGATTCAGTCTAAGGTTTCTCTTGATAGGATTGCGTCTTTCCTTCGCCTTGATGACTTGCAGTCTGATGTTGTTGAGAGACTTTCAAGAGGTGACTCAGATGCTGCAATTGAGATGGTTGATGGAAACTTTTCTTGGGATTTGTCTTCACCCAATGCAACACTGAAACAGATAAATGTCAAAGTGTTCAACGGGATGAGAGTTGCTGTTTGTGGCACTGTTGGTTCAGGCAAGTCTAGTTTACTTTCTTGCATTTTGGGGGAAGTACCGAAGGTCTCAGGAACTCTCAAGCTGTGGGGGACGAAGGCATATGTTGCTCAGTCACCTTGGATACAGAGTGGAAAGATTGAAGAGAACATACTGTTCGGTATGGAGATGGAGAGAGAAAAGTACAACATGGTACTGGAAGCATGCTCTTTAACAAAAGACTTGGAAATCCTACCATTCGGCGACCAGACAGTTGTAGGGGAAAGGGGAATCAATTTGAGTGGTGGGCAGAAGCAAAGAATTCAGATTGCTCGCGCTCTTTACCAAGATGCTGACATCTATCTATTTGATGATCCTTTTAGTGCTGTGGACGCTCATACAGGATCCCATTTATTTAAGGTAAAGTCAATCAATTTGTCGAGTGTTAACCAGTGCTTTGAACTTGTGATGTGGAAAAAGCATTTATTAACCAGTGTTCGGCTTATCTTCACTTTACAGGAAGTTTTGCTTGGTCTTTTGAGTTCCAAAACTGTTGTTTATGTCACTCATCAAGTCGAGTTCTTATCTGTTGCTGATCTAATCTTGGTGAGTAACCAGTGACTCTTTTTCCTTGCTGTATTTGCATTATTATATCAACTCATGGAGTTTCTGGATTCAACCTTTCTCCCAGGTCATGAAAGATGGATTAATTACTCAAGCTGGAAAGTATGACGACATACTGAATTCTGGGTCAGATTTTATGGAGCTTGTAGATGCTCATAAAGAAGCTTTATCATCTCTTGATTCCAATCAAGCAGGACCATCTTCGGAAAATGGAAGTATAAGCAAGGATAGTTGTGGTGTGGGTGACACTGATGGAAACAAAAATTTACATAATGGCATAGTTGATGAGGTTGCTGTTCCTGCAGCTCAACTTTTCCAAGAAGAGGAGAGGGAGAAAGGTAAAGTAGGGTTACCTATCTACTGGAAATATGTTACAGCCGCATATGGAGGACTTCTTGTGCCCTTTATATTAGTGGCACAGATTATCTTCCAGGTACTTCAAATTGGAAGCAACTACTGGATGGCGTGGGCGACTCCTGTGTCAAAGGACATGAAACCAGTTGTTAGAGGATCTACATTAATGGTTGTCTATGTAGCTTTGTCTGTTGGAAGTTCTTTCTGCGTCTTGGCCAGAGCAGTGCTTCTTGTGACAGCAGGTTACAAGACAGCCATTCTATACTTTGATAAAATGCATTTTTGCATTTTCCGTGCCCCTATGTCTTTCTTTGATGCAACCCCTAGTGGAAGAATCCTAAACAGAGTATGTATTTTTTCGTATAAAGCTTCTCTAGTAGGATGGTAAATGTTTTCATTCTAATTGCTCAATTTTGGCTTTTGCTCTTTTTTCTTAGTTGTTAAATGATTCCTCGTTTGGCTATTCGTGTAATTTATCCATTCTATCCTTATAGGCTTCCACAGACCAAAGTTCTGTTGAAACGCGGATTCCAAATCAAATTGGGACAGTTGCCTTCATAGCAATCCAACTCCTAGGAACTGTTGCAGTGATGTCCCAGGTGGCATGGCAAGTTTTCATTGTTTTTGTCCCTGTGATTGCAGCCTGCATCTGGTATCAGGTATTGCTAGAGTGCATTTTACGCTCAAACTTATGCTATTTATGCTTTAGCGTAATACAAGTTAACAACATGGCCTTCAAACTTTTATGTTCTTTCGCTTTCCTAGGTTTTGTTTGCCTTTTCATTTCTGTTATCCCTTGTAGATAATTACTTAAAATATATATTTTTCCTTTATCAGAAAAAAACAGTAAATCTTTTGATGCAATCACATCTGGTTATACTTCCATATGACATGCAGTAGTTCTTATCGTTACCTACCCAGAATGTGTGGGGAACTTCTCACAATTTCTTCTATTATGTAGCAATATTACATTCCTGCAGCAAGAGAACTTTCAAGGTTGATTGGAGTGTGCAAAGCACCAGTTATTCAACTATTTTCTGAGACACTTTCAGGAGTAACAACCATCAGGAGCTTTGATCAACAACCAAGATTCCGAGAAACTAATATGAAAATAATGGATGCATATTCTAGGCCCTTGTTCCATTTTTTTTCTGCCATGGAATGGCTTTGTTTCCGGCTTGACATGTTCTCTGTTATTACATTTGCCTTTTTTTTGTTTTTTCTAGTCTCTTTTCCGCGGGGAATTGATCCAGGTGGGTAATGAGTGTTTCTTTCTCCTCATTCCTCTCTCTCTCTATATATATATATATATTTGATACACATATTTTGAGAGTAATTCTCCTTAACCTGATATACATCATTTATTTTGGTTTTCATTTCTTAAAGCCATTGCGGGGTTAGCTGTGACATATGGACTCAACCTAAACATGTTACAATCTTGGTTGATGCGGAACATATGTAGTTGTGAGAACAAAATCATCTCAGTGGAGAGAATTCTTCAGTACATGACGATTCCTAGTGAGCCTCCTCTTGTAATAGAAGAAAGCAGGCCACATTGTTCCTGGCCATCATATGGTGAAGTTGCTATTGAGAATCTGCAGGTAGTTTTATTTGTAGTAATTAATGATTATTATGGCTGTATTTTGCTATTATCTTTCTTGATGATCGCTGAACAATGTAGGTTCGTTATGCCCCTCACATGCCACTTGTTCTGCGAGGTCTCTCATGCACTTTCCCAGGAGGGATGAAAACTGGTATAGTGGGAAGAACAGGAAGCGGGAAATCAACACTCATACAGACCCTTTTCCGAATGATTGAACCTGCAGCTGGTAAAATTGTGATTGACGGCATCAATATATCATCGATTGGATTGCATGATTTGAGGTCAAGGCTTAGCATTATTCCGCAAGATCCAACCATGTTTGAAGGGACCATACGAAGCAACCTGGACCCGCTTGAGGAGTACACAGATGAACAGATTTGGGTGGTGGGTTGTTTCTGTTCATTTGTGACAATGCATCAGTGTGTACTTGTAGCGTCATTTATTTTGCGATACTATGCTAACTTAAGTCTTAACAACGGTAGGCTCTGGATAAGTGCCAACTTGGAGACGAAGTCAGGAAAAAGGATGAAAAGCTTGACGCGACAGGTTTGTTTTTGGCACTGCTGTAATATCAAAGTTGTTTTTGGTCATGTTTGCACCAGACCATGATAGGTGCATCAATCAATTTTTATTGCACCTTTTGGTCATATTTCTGCAGTTACCGAGAATGGAGAGAACTGGAGTATGGGCCAAAGACAGCTGGTCTGTCTTGGACGCGTGCTACTCAAGCAAAGTAAGGTCTTGGTGCTGGATGAAGCTACAGCCTCCGTTGATACTGCCACCGACAATTTAATCCAGGAAACCCTTAGGCAGCACTTCTTTGAGTGTACAGTTATAACCATTGCACATCGTATAACTTCTGTTCTCGATAGTGACATGGTTCTGCTTCTGAGTCATGGTGAGTGCAGTAACATTGTATAAGAACATTGCTAATGGCGGCTATAATCAGATTTCTTATTGTTTTTAATCATGGGTGCAGGTCTAATCGAGGAGTATGATTCTCCTTCAAAACTACTAGAAGACACTTCATCGTCCTTCGCGCAACTAGTAGCAGAGTACACAATGAGGTCAAACACCAGTTTTGAGAAGTTAACCGATTTGAAATGACAAGGCTTCACGAACCCTAGCACAAGATTTCCTAATGTTGTTGAAAACGAAGTGATTACTACCATGAAACTACAAGATGGTATATGAACCTTACAGATGAATAAATGTATGCAGGGCAAGGATCGTGATTACTACCATAGTTTTCTAATTTTAAAAAATTGCAACAATATACAAAAATATGAAAATTGAATGATAAGTGTGGCAAATGAAAAATGAGTTGTAATTTCTTTTCATTTTTTAAAATTTTTTTTGATAATTTTTCCATTATCCTCATTATTTTATTTATTAATTTTTAAGTGATGTGAGCCCTACCATATCTGTTAAATTTTTTTCTCTAATTTTTATTTGATTTTTAAAAAAAAATTGCAGCTTTAAATTTTTTTAAGATATCTTTTGTTGCTTACCCAAATATTTTTAAATTAAGGGGCATGTGCTATATATTTACCTAAGTTATATATATTCGAACAATTTATTTACTTTCAATTAGAACTGAGTGCGGGCTGAGTTTTTATCCTCATGTTTTAGTCTCAAGTTTTGAAAACCGGATCTAAGTCCAACCCTAAGCCCATCAAGCTCGGACAAAAAAAATTTAGTCTCAGATTGGACTATTATCGAACTACCCACGAGTTTAGGTCTAGTTAATTTTAAGAAAAGTTATATTATTGTATCTTTTTTTTTTAATTACAAAGATTTCCTTTTCAACTCTTTAATCTCATTGTCATATAATGGTAGAAATCATACAGTATAGGAGTTGCAATAGTCTGACGTAGAAGCTATGGAATTAGGAAAATATAGAAACTAGACCTGTCAAAATGGGTCTGACCCGATGGGTCGACCTGTACCCGACCCTCAAATTGACCCGTCGGGTCAGTAATTTTCGACCCGTTAAATAACGGGTCATGTACGGGTCGACCCGTCTGACCCGTTTAAATCTTAAGATTCTTAACGCTCAAAAACCCTTCCTCTTCTCTGCTTTCCTCGCGGCGCTGCTTTCCTCCATCTCCCTCATCCACTACCACAGCCACCACTCTCCACCACCACCACCACCCTAACGCTGAAGATCGGGTGCTATTTCCCCGCCACCCTCTTCCACGGAACGATACAAATTCTCCTCCTCGTCCTTCTCTAATTAATAATTCATTCCCTCTCCCTTCCCCGCTTAAGGTAACCTTTACCCATCACTTTCTTCCTAATCTTTCATTTTTAGGGTTTTATTGTTTGCTTTCTTATCTTATCGCATCATCAATTGGTTGACCGTGTTTCAATTTCTTTTTGATTTGATTCGGTTTTTAATCCTATACTGTGCGCGTATGTCTAAAATTTCCATTTTTTCCCGTCGCTTTCACGAAGGCCATTTCTACCTCCTGAATAGGAATGAGTAAATTTTACAACAAACCCTTTAATCGCAAAATCCAAAATTTAGAATGAGTACTAGTAATAATAATTGATGGCTATTGAAGATTCTAATACTTGAAACAATGATCTCGAATTTAATGTATGTTTTTATTGATTTAACAGAACTCATGAATCCCATGTTGCAGTAGTGCATCATCCTAGAATTGGCGCATTAGGTTCAGGCTTAGTTTTGGTTGTCTGTTTTCACTTGTGTTCTACTGCTTTCATGCAATAGTAGTTTTAGAATTTTCAGAGTCTAGAATATGATCTATATCACTGCATTTATGAATTAGAGAGTTGTGCTTTACTTTATGTAAATCAAATAAGCACTAACTAGAAAAGAACTCTTGTTGTTACTGCATTAGGTCCCCTCTCTGATAGATCATTTGAAGGAATTCAGGGTCCACAAAATATGGTGTTATCTAGTTCAGAAAAATTTGACAGTGAAGTTGACAAATGAGCAGGTTTTTCATCATTTTCTGTTCTTTTCAAGAGTTCATGTGTAGACTGAAAATGGTGAAGGATGCTAGAAAATCATTGAAAGAATCCGGTGTATCGGGTACGATACTCATTCCTCACTTCCATGTTTTTTCTTTCTTAATACCATCCAAGCATGTCCACTCAGAGAGTTGGATTTCTCATTGTTTCAAGCTTGGATGAAGGGTTTTGGTATTTTGGTGCATTTCCTCTACAGAATGTTTCTGTTCCTTTTTCTTTTTTATATATTTTGTTTGGCCGATAACAGTTGTCAGTGTTATTGTCAGATTTCTCCAGGACTTTGGTATCTGGGTCTGTTCAATGGAATCGGATATACGAAGGCGCAATCGAAGATGGTATAGTTCATTCTATCTCGTTATTGATATTTTGTTTTTTCAGTTTACAAGGATTGAACCCCTGACCTTTAAAGGGATCCTCCCACACCACTGTCCGAACCCCAGTGGCTTCTCATTATTGATGTTTAATAATATACTTTTTCATGTAGAAAAGAAACCTATTTCATTCCTTTTAGTTTGTCTATTGATATTTGATAGTCTGCATCATCCCAGGATTAACTTCCTCGTCATTCATCTCCTTGATAAGGACCAGGACAAAAGTTGTAGAATGATGTCCAAAATTACGGCTAATTTGTGGTGCAAGAATCACTTGTCTACCTTTCAAGTCTATTCTCATTCACTTCTATTTTAATGTATGTTTCTTACGCTTGATTAGCCAACTTGGGTTTTGCATGCATCGGTTCGTTGAATGGGTGAGAATTAGAGAATTGTTGCTTTTTTTGCGTTAAGATTTCTACGTAGTTCAAGTCTAATTGTTTTAAGGTCTACAATAGGAAAAAGGATAAGATATAAATCATGCAAGATGAAACACCTGATATAATTAGTTTGACTTCTGATTGCTGGTTTTCGTTGACAACAGAAATACATACAATTTTAAATTGAGTACATATGTAATTTATTTAATGTTTATGCAAGGATTTTATTTTTAAATTCGTTTATTTCAATGTAGTATTTGTGTAAAAATTTAAATGTGTAAAATATATAGTATAAAACTTGTTAACTAAAGAATCAAATCAATAACAACTTGTTTTTATAAAATATTTATTTTAAAATTTTTCGTAAAGAAATTTGGCATTATAATTGGACCATTACTTAAAAAAGCAAAAACCCATATAAAAAAATATATAAAAAATTTCGAAAATTCGGGTCAGCCCGACCCGACCCAAATTTGCACGGGTCAACCCGACCCGAATATGTATGGGTTGGCAGGTTTGACAGCCAGACGGGTCGTAGCGGGTCGAGCTGACCCGTTTATGACCCGCTTAGACCCTATAGTGATAAGACCAAAACGGCGTCGTTTTGGTCAATTAGATCAAATTGGCGTCATTTTCGTTAAGATAAAACGGCGTCGTTTTGCTTAACGGGTCAAATGGGTCGGGTCGGGTTGACCCGTTGCCCGGCGGGTCAGAATGGGTCGGGTCATTTTTGACCCGTTACCCGACGGGCCAGTGATAAACGGGTCTGGTCGGGTCGGGTCGACCCGTTTTGACACCCCCTATAATAGAAACTGAGTATATAACTTGAAAATTAAAGCATCAACCAAGAGAGACAATTTTAGTAAGACTGAATACTTGTAATTAGGGCTATTAGACTTGCAACTGTGAACAATGGGCAAGAGACATACTCTGTTCTGTTGCTTGGGTGTTTCTTTGTTTAGTTTTGTCTTCTGTTTGCTGAGTGATAATGTTGCGAATGGGGTAAGAGTAAATAGGTCAATGTCTACTGTCCACGTGTGCGAGGAGCAGTAGGGCTTGGCTTTAGGTCAACTGCAAATGCGCCGGAGGTCTCCTGTATATAAACTCCGACAATCAACTCATAAGCAATAAAGCTATTGGGCAAGATAAGAGAAGGTGGTGACAGCAAGCGGTACGGCAATTTCTGTTTATTTCTGTTTATTTGCACACCCAATTCTTTAATTCAGGTGGAAGAAAGTTTCCATTTTTATTGAGGGTTTGGTGGGGATTTTAGTTCTCAATTTCTTATTATAGTCTTGTTGTAGATATTGTTCTTTACAGTAGACATGATGCATCACAGATGCAGTATTTGGTGTGTGATGTAGTCTCTGTGCTGTCTGGTTTGTTTCTTTGCTTTGTGGGGTTCTTCAGTGGTGAGAGTGAAGATTCACTTTGTTGAAGAACCTCTTTTGAATAGCGAGTCTAGAGTAAGTAGTAGGAATGATCTACAGGCAGGCAGATTGAGAGGGGGTGATACAGTAACTCCATACGGAAATGTTTGTCTTTTCATTATTCTTACCTTCTCATGGATGGGTTCTCTTATTGCTTTTGGCAATAAGAAAACTTTAGACCTTTAGGATGTTCCTCAACTTTATGCTGGTGATAGTGTAGCTGGGGCATTTCCTCCTTTTAAAAATGAGCTTGAACTGGGAAGGGGCTCTGCAGGTAGAGTTACTACCTTTAAGCTAGCCAAGGCATTGATTGTCTCAGCTTGGAAAGACATCATATTGACAGCTTTCTTTGCAGTGATATACATTATAGCTTCTTATGTTGGTGATGATGCAATTGAGTTTGTTGATGGAAATTTTTCTTTGGATTTGTCATCGCCCAACACAACGCTGAAACAGATAAATCTCCAAGTGCTCCATGGGATGAGAGTTGCTGTTTGTGCTACTGTTGGTTCAGGTAAGTCTACTTTACTTTACTTTCTTGCATTTTGGAGGAAGTGCCCAAAGTCTCAGGAACTCTTAAGCTGTGTGGGACAAAGGCCTATGTTACGCAATCACCTTGGATACAGAGCAGAAAGATTGAAGAGAACATATTGTTCGGTAAGGCGATGGAGAGAGAGAAGTACAACACGACATTGGAAGCCTGCTCTTTCACAAAAGACTTGGATATCCTACCATTTGGTGACCAAACACAGAAGCAAAGAATTCAGATTGCGCGCGCTCTTTACCAAGATGACCCTTTTAGTGCTGTGGATGCTCATACAGGATCCCATGTATTTAAGGAAAAGCCAATCTGTATATTGAATGTTAACCAGTTCTTTAATCTCGATTCTGTGGATTTTTTTACAAAATTCCAAGTGTGGTTGATTTTCGCTTTGCAGGAAGTTTTGCTTGGTCTTCTGAGTTCCATACCTGTATGTCACTCATCAAACCGAGTTCTTACCTGCTGCTTGGTCTTTTGAGTTCCAAACTTGTAGTATATGCCACTTATCAATTCAACACATTCACAAACAGTTCTTACCAGGACAACCTGGGATTATGTGGATTCCCATTGTCAAAATCATGCAGCAAAGATGATCCCGGGCGACCAGGATCACCAGATAGATTATAAATGTATTTTATGAAAATGAAATAATTCATTGTAGAGTGAAGATAAATATTTATATATATTACAAGCACTTTTCTGCTAATATATATCGGATAGTCTTTAATAAAAAATCAATAATTTATTACTAATACTCTTCAAATTCGGAAAATGGAAGGGACTAAATTTGGTTTGAAAGGTAATATGAAACTCACCCTCTATACTATACTCCCTCCGATGTGAATTAAACGTCGTTTTAAGATTTGCTTTTAGTGTAGCTTTTACTTACTTGTATTTTTAAATTTTTTAGTGTTAAACCTACTTAATATTGGGATGTGAGAAACACATTTAATTTACACCATAAGGAGTATTTGTCAAATGGAAAAAAATCATATGATTTTTCAATTTTAAAATTCAACTCCCTAACTTAATTGGTTAAAACCACATTAAAATCTTAAATTTTTTTCTTTGTAAAATTAGATATATTAAATATATATTCCTTATTTTCATTAAATTAAAAAAAATTATATTATATTATTATTTTAATAAAAAATGGATTGATTACTTTGATTTAGACGTTAAATCTTGAAATTGAATTTTTTTTTATTTGACCAAAAAGTATTTTCCCTTTTTTATAAGAGAGTTAAGGGAGATTTATTTATTTGAAAAGAAATAAGGGAGAAATTAGCAGGTTCCAATGCCAGTGCCACTTGCTCTGATGCTTCCGCACGCAAAATCTCCTAGTCGTCACCTACACCATCCTTGAGAGACGGCCTCGCCATTGCCACCAAACATGTTGCTTGCTTCATAAACCACACATCAAAGCCTGCTTTTAATCACTCCAATCTCGTTTCTAACTAGTAAAGACTCTTCTCTTTCATTTTCTAAGAGGAAAACAAATGGCTCTAATGGAGATTGCTTTATTTGAGCCCACGTCGTTCGTTGGCCGACCTTTGTTTATTTCCGGCACCAAAGCTTCTTCCTTTTTGCATTACAGCAAGGTTTCAAAGATGCCCATAAAGGTTTCTCATAGAAAAAGTGAGTTCCCTTTGCGTATTTCATCAAGTTTCACCTCTCCCTGCAGTTCCAAGGCTTGTACATTTGATTCAATTACGCGTAGAAACCATTCAAACTTGTTAAGAAATGTGAGTACTGATATGGGTATTCATCAAGATGTTGATAGGAGTGAAAAATTGGAAGTAATGAGAGTTTTGTTGAAAAGAGGTATTATTCTTGGGGCACTGGTTTGTGGGGTTTTGGTTGTCGGGTGCAAAAGGGTGTTTGCAGCAGAAGGCGTAGTGAATGCTGGGTATGGAGTTATTGGGCAGAGCATTTTGTTGTTGAAGAATGCTTGGCCTAAGGTCTCGCAGCTGCTTCAAGTTTTTAAAGAGCAAGGTTTGATATTGGTTGCGCTTTTGGGATTATCTGCGTTTTTTTCCATGGCTGAGACCTCCATTACCACATTGTGGCCTTGGAAGGTATGCATTTATAGAGATAGAAAATGGAATGGTCTTAGCTAAAGATGCCTGTGTGTGTCAATTGGATGCTTCTTGTAGTGAGTGTTATGAATTGTAATGTTGGAGGGGTGAAACAAATTCTAACTTGGTGATTTGATGTTAGGTTGTTGAAGTGAAGAGAGCATAGATGACTTTACTGAGACTATGTGAACTTCTTTTCATGCAAATCCTGAAATTCATAGTTGAGTTACTTCTGTTATGTGCCTAACACTGCCTGATGATAGTGTTTTCTATGTGAATTTCAACAGATACCTTGAGTTAGAAGCATTAAAAATTATCTCTAGAATTTCTTTCGATTTTGAATCATGATTTTCTCTCAGCATGTGAGATGTAATGATAAATTCTAAGTTGTACTTTGTTTGGAGACCATGTTCTGCTTTATTCCTGATCAATAGAATACATACCTTTCATACTATCTTATTCTTAAAAGAATCTGTTGGCTGCTAATTATTCCTTAAATCTAAGTGTCCATGTGTTATAAATTCCTCAGATACGTGAGTTGGCTGATAAAGAACCTGATAATGGTGTCTTCAAAATGCTTCGCAGTGATGTTACTCGGTTTCTGACAACTATTCTTATCGGCACAACGTACCACCCCTCTCATTGCTGTTATAATAATTGATTGTTATTTATTTTCTCCTTTTGAAAAATGATTTTCTTATGTAAGTAGTATTGTTTAACTAGTGTGGTGAATATTGGAGCAACTGCATTAGTCACAGAGGCAGCCACGGCAATATTTGGTGAAGCTGGTGTCAGTGCAGCCACAGGAGTAATGACTGTATGTACGATTTCCAAGTCTAACATGGCGCATATTGTGTCCCTTTGACATCTGCATTTACTTCATTTCAACATTTAATACATGTTCTCTTTTTTTTTCATTGGATTAATCTAGGTTGCCATATTACTTCTCACTGAGATCACTCCGAAGAGCATTGCTGTTCATCATGCTACTGAGGTGGCTAGGGTTGTGGTAAGTGCTTATGTGCCAAGCAAAGCCTTTTCTGTTTGTCGTTGAATCCATGGTTTATGATGCCCTCCCATTTCTCTTTGTTGTAGCTAGTTCTGTGGCTCTGTGGCTGATGTTGTTTTGTAATGGCTCTAGGTCAGGCCAGTGGCATGGCTATCATTGGTATTGTATCCTGTGGGAAGAGTTGTTACATTTCTGTCAATGGGAATGCTGAAGATGCTTGGATTAAAAGGACGAAGGTGAAACTAATTATTTTTAACTGTATCTTTCTAACAACTTCCATTTCATGTTGCACTTTTTTTTTTGCTGATCATTTAATGTTGCACTTTGTGATCCTTATTCATGTGAACATAATGCAATTAGTTAAACATCAGACTATATGATTTTTGATAGTTTATGTATAGTAAATACCGGCCTCTTTGTTTCATGTGTTTATGTGTCTCTTAGTACCAGTAAAAGGATCTTATCCTTCCTAACTTCTCATCAGAGATGCTTCTGGGAGTGGTTATTTTGTTATTTCATGAATTGGATATTGTCTGAACCAGTACTTTCCTGTTCCTTGTTTATCTTTTTTGTTTACCAGTGAACCTTACGTTACTGAAGATGAGCTGAAGCTGATGTTGCGGGGAGCAGAATTGAGTGGCGCAATAGAGGAGGAAGAACAGGTATTCAGTATGATTTTGCAACCTGTTTTTGATTTTCTTTGGAATAAACCTCTATATGTGCCCTTATATTTGTCTTCAACTCCAAACAACCCCCTCTGATACTAATTTGGGAAAAAAAATTGACCTTGGTGAATAGTACAGTGTAACGTTCTTTTCTTTTTCACTTTCATTTTTACATTGAAATTTTAATTACTCCCTGTCTCGTTTTAAGTGCCCACTTTGATTTTTCACACTGATTAAGAAAGTGCACTACTTATTCTCATAACATTTTGGGTTCAAATTTTCTATAATACTGTCATAAAACGGTGCACTAAACCAAAATTTTAAACTTAACTTCTTACTAAAGTGAGTTACCTTCTAAACTAATGAGTATTAGAGCATAGGTTTGGGTTAGGAATTATGTAGAATTGACTATTTTTTTTTATTTGCTTACATTATCATGAAAAATGTAAGGATATGCATCAGTAATTACTTACTATTGTCAGTGTTACTTCAGGTTTAAAACAACGTTTCTTACTTTTTTCTTACAAAATTGTCACTTTTTAATTTTGTGACAGTAAAATTTTACAAATATTTTAAGTTTATGTTTTTTATTTATTCAGAATATCTAGTAAGGTTTAATGAGTTAAATTAATTTTATTAATTCTTTTAACAATTCAAACAAAACAATGATTAGTTGGTGTTTAGAGGGGTGGTACTGGAAACTGTAAAGTGAAAAGTTGACCGGGATACTTATTTTGCAACATACAGAAAATGGAAGACACTTAAATGGGACACAGGAAATACTTAAATTCTTCCTATCATAAACTCTAACCTTTTATTTTCTTTAACTAAAAAATAGACGAAACAAGACTCAGGACCAAGTGTGTTACGGTCACATTGGCCAAATTTAGTAAATTTGAGGTTGTTTTGACCAGGTTATGATTGAAGGAGTCTATTTGGATATTGAAGAAAATGTTAGGGTGAATGTGAAAAGCATCACCTTTTTCTTGCCATAAGAAACTATCAATTTCCTCACTGCTGATGCATGAGTGGTGTAAGTTTAGTGCCTCTGCTTCAATATTCATGCTCTAGCTTCTTTGTACTAATATTTAGAACCATGATGCGATGGTGAACATGCATATGCAATTCTTAATATGTATTTTTGTTCCAATACATTAAATAGGCTGTTTACAAGAGGTGGTTTGGGTTGTGAAAAAAAGAAAAGTAACTGTTGTGGAATAACAATGTCTGGGCTTTAACATGCAGAAACAATCTTTCTTGCTTGAAAGATGAGTTTTTCTTCCGACGTGAGCATTCTCTGTGGTTGTGGTTTCTAAATTAATACTACTGGCCATAAGGTCTCACCACTTTACTCTAAGTCTCACCACCATTTTCAAGTGTTGTATTATCATATTGTGTTTTCCTCCCCAAGGGAACTTGTTGAAATTCGTCCATCTTCTGTCATAACATGGTCATACTTTTGGTTTTCTGTTGCAGGATATGATTGAGAATGTGCTAGAAATTAAGGATACGCATGTTAGAGAGGTAATGACACCTCTTGTTGATGTAGTTGCAATTGACGCCAGTGCAACTCTTGTTGACTTTCATGAGCTATGGGTGACTCATCAATATTCAAGGTATTAAACATACAATGGTTGGTAGGTTATATCCTTGAAATACATTCCAACGATTGTGTGGGCATACTTGCAGGGTGCCAGTTTTTGAGCAGCGTGTGGACAACATTGTGGGCATTGCATATGCAATGGATCTACTGGATTATGCTCAGAAGGTCAAGCAATCTCTGCTCCTGTTACTATTTCTTTGAAATTGCGATCACTTTGTTTGTTGATTGAATGCAACAATCTCATAGTGTGCAGAATTATAATCTGTTTGATTTTGAAGGGTGAGCTGCTAGAAAATACAAGTGTCGGAGATATGGCTCACAAACCTGCATATTTTGTGCCTGGTAATCCTTAAGCCATACTTATCTAAATTTTTTGTGTTAGTTACTTGGGCCTGTATATAGTGTACCTTGATTACCTACCTTTCTTGGTTTCTTAGACTAATCATATTGTATGCAATGATGATAAGATGGTTTAAGAAGCTACCTTGTTACTGTGGGCTCATTTTGTCTAATCATCTAAGGCAGGAAGAAAGCATTACTTTGCATCTTGGTATCCATTTGCAATCAGTCATTTGAAATCTCCCTATTGCTGACATATTTCATCTCATCTCATAAGATGTGAATTGCTATATATTGCTGCCTTGATAATGCCACACATTCTTATGATATGGAAGTGGAAACAATAATGTTTTGGATTTAGTACTCCTTCAAAGCCAGACGGTTGTATCTTAAGCAACTTAATCGTAGTTTATGGTGTCTGGTAGACTATCAAACTTTGTAAAACCTTGCCTTAATGGATAAAATAGCTCAATTCAAAACCTATAGCTGATGAGTCTACTACTACTTTGATTATCCTCTCAGATCAGTATTTCAGTGCGATGAACTTGGTCGACCCCATTATTCTCGAAGGGCTTCCTTTTCATACTTGAATGGTCATCTCTATTTGTCTAGTTGGCTTGCAACAGAGGCTTTGGTAAAACTAATAATGGTAATGCTTTTGCAGATTCAATGCATGTCTGGAATCTTCTTAGAGAGTTCCGCATCAGGAAGGTTCACATGGCTGTTGTTCTTAATGAATATGGTGGAACTGTGGGGGTATGTACAACTCTAGTACTCATCCTAACTAATTCAAATTGCTTTTGTCCTTTGTAATTAAAGGAACTGCATAGCTGGCATTCAGTGCCAAGTTCCACAAAGATCTATTGTAACTATAAGGTTGTTCACTCTGCTATTTGGTATTGCATTTGTTAGGGATTCATACTGTCTCCTAAGAACTGAAACTGTGGTTCAAGTTATGGTATTGGAACAGAGATATGCTTTCATACTACATATTCAAATAGCAGACAATCCATCCTTTATAGCTGATGTATTATGCTAATT
Organism: Viola odorata; assembly: GCA_963691705.1. NCBI lineage: Eukaryota > Viridiplantae > Streptophyta > Magnoliopsida > Malpighiales > Violaceae > Viola > Viola odorata. Next base: position 51,261,644 of record OY829546.1, on the reverse strand, counting down.
TCAAAGTGGCATCCAATAGTCTTTATGAACATCCAAATGGTATGTCATGGTCAAATGAAAATGTGGTGGTAGCAAGCTTGGGAATGGAGTAAAACCATACTGGGAGAGCCACCCTCCTTTGGGGGGCCCGACAGTGCTCGAACGGGATTAGTTTCAGTTGAGAGGATACCCGGTTAGACCTAAAAAAAGAGTGGTGGTAGCAAGCTGAAAACGTTCTAAATCTTGACCGAGTCGAGGTTGCCACGTCTATCCTCCCTGGATTGCATTGCAAGTTTACTAATTGGTATATTTTTGTGCCTGATAGTGGTATCAATTGTTCAGTTCTGCCCAACATGTCTGGGATCTGGCATGGTAACAACAAATACACCTCATTAAACTAAACACAATGAATTCTCAAATATTCCAGTGTTAATTTTCTGTATGATGAAGTTTGTGCAGTGTGAAAGTGTGATTGCCTTAACATACTAATTATGTATAAATCGTTGCATTGCCCTAATACTTGCTCTCTTTCTTTTATCTTTCAGATAGTAACCCTGGAAGATGTTGTTGAGGAGATTGTTGGTGAAATCTTCGACGAAAATGATTCAAAAGTAAAGCCAACAAGATGATTTATCCATTTTTAATACACTTCAGTAAAAATATACTTTTTTTCCCTGCTTCTTAATGATGAGAAATATGTTGTCCTATGCTGGTTCATAAAAGCACTGCTATTGTGACATGCTGGTTCTTGTATTATAGGAGGAGATACAGAAGAAAACTGGCTTTGTTGTAATGCGAGCAGAGGGAATCTATGATGTTGATGCTAATACATCCATTGATCAACTTCTTGAAGATCTGAATATCAAAATGCCTGAGGTATAATAGATGTTTTTGAGAACATTAAACCCATGCATAGGCTGTTAATAGATGTGATTGTTTTGTGCGAGACTCATGAGCATCTGCTATGAATCCTGTAGTATACTGGTACATTTTGCATCTGTTACTTGATAGTACAGGAGAATGCTGTCCCTTTTGCCCAAAAAATTAAATTGATAGAAAAAAAATATTTGTTTCATTTAGTAGACTAATGTAAATGAATGCTTAGCTAACTGAAGGGAAACTTTCTTGACCAGCAACAACCAGTTACTAATTTCTTAACAGCACCAATGGAATCATGGAAAAATATTAGCGAGTGTCCATTTAATTTTCTATTCACCATCTCTTCCTTTGTTTCACAGGGTCATCAGTATGAAACGGTATCAGGTTTTATATGTGAGGCATTTGGATATATCCCAAGGACAGGTGAGACAATCAAAGTGGTTCTTGAAAAGGCTAATCGAGAGGAGGATGAAGAAACCAGTGAAGGCAAGTCCGAACGACAAGAGTTTAAGGAAAAGAATCAGATCTACAAACTTGAGGTTTGATCTAGATTCTATTACAGTATTACTGCTTGTCATTTTCTGGAAGCTATATTTGCCTAATCTGGTGTTTGTAGACTTAAATAGACTCTCGAATCTGTGCAATCATAGATTTCTTATAAATTATAATGCTAGTATACACTAGTAAAATAGTAAAAACTTAGAGTTAAAACAATAAGTGTTTTTTCTTCTTTTTCCCTTTACTACCACCCAAATTTTCATTAACTAATATGGTCCTTTACCATTTTATCACTGATTTTCACTTAAAGCACAACCCTCAACTTTGGCTTTTTTTTATTTGATTCTGTTTTTTTTTCTTTTTACTCCATCATGTTCATTTTGTTTCCAATCTGCTCCTTTAAAGAACTGGAATAATATATATTGCTTTAATATTATGAATCTGATTGAAATTATACAAACATATAAAGACATCGAAATGACATGGGATTTTCTTAAAAAAACTTTTCAACTGTAAAGTTATCATATTGTGAAAATTGAAATGCTTCTTAGACAAACTTATAATTTTTAATCTCTAAAAATATGTAAACAGATTTATGGAAAAGATTTGAGTGATTTTGATACAAAATAACATCATTTTAATACATATTATTTTATGCCAATTTATTAGAAAAGTACCAATGAAGCAGAAACTATAAAAGCTTCCAAAAGAAAACCATAAAACTTAAAGAAATTAATTTAAGATCTTAAAAGACCAATTAGAAACAAGGTCTTAAAGTGCGCAATTCGGAAATATACCTATTTTGTTTATCATAATGAAAACAGAAACTGCTATCTTCCGCTCCCTTTTTTGAGGATGCCAATGTATTGAGTTAATAATTCCTATCAAATTAATTGGACAACCAATAGTTATTATGTATATTTTAAATTATTCACAATTATGTTAATGTCTAAATTTAAGCTTATTGTTTCATTAAAGAATCTTTTTATTGAATCTTTTTAATTGAAAAAGTAGGTATTCAACAATATATGTAGCCTAATGTGCTGAGGATGAGCCTCCAAAGAACTTGAACTGTTTAATGATTTCCTGGACAACCTTTTTCAGTTTCTTGCTTGCAATATGCTTTAGCGTTGGGTATATCCAGAGGATTGATTAGACTATTGTTATAGTCAAAACGGTAAACATGAATTCTCTTGTAGATGTTAACTATAAATGATTGTTTAGAGGCCTAAATGTTGTTCTCAGTTCTTTTTTGGGGTATTTGGCTCATTTTGTCTATGCATAACGAATAAAGAAGCCAACGAGAAATTAGATTTTAGTGTCGCGTTAGAGCACTTATTGAATGATATGTGTGATTTTCCTTGATCAGGTATTGGAAGGAAATGCCAGAAAGGTAAGTGCTGTTCGATTCGAACGAATAAACAACGGAGATGCAATGACAGAGGCCAAAGAAGTAACTCTCTTGGTTCCAAAAATTATGAAAAGAAAATGGAATAGTGGTGAAGAGTCAGACAGTAATGACTATGATGGGGATGAATTCCAGAAGAGACCAGAGCGTATTTTATCTGATTCCAATATAACTGCTGAACAGGAAGAGCACCACGGGTCTTCCTAGATGCTAGTTACATCATTTATGTTCTTGTTTTGTTTTTCCACCCCTCATTTTTCACAACTCCGTGGAAGGAGTAAAAGACTTGAGAGAAAAAAAAACAAAGGAACAAGAACACGTGAAACACTAGCATTGTAAATTTTGTCACAGATGAAGTGAGGTGTCAACATCTGATTCTTCAGAGGTATTTGTTTTGTTCTTGAGAGTTTCTGCAGAACATACATTCACTGAATTTTTAGTCTCATTGATCTGGAAACCAGTAGTCTTACTCTGATTGCTCGGCCAGAGGTACAGAAAACCATCATGTGGTTGCGTAGGTGGAAGGATTAGTTCTGACTGAAACAGCAACCTTGGTGGCTCATAAGCTGTTGAGCCGGCTTTAACTTGCTCTGCTTCAGATAACAGTCTTAAGAGTTCCCTCTGCTGTCTGATTTCCTTTGCTCTCTCTAACTGTCTAAACCTCTCCTGCAGTAGCGCGATGGAGGAATGGAAGATGGTAGGATCACAGCTTTGCCTACCCATATTGAAGGAAGAAGTGGACAACTGTTTTTTTTCTTCTTCTGTTAATTAGAGAGTGGTGAAAGTACTCTCCTTGTGTCCAAGGAGTTGTGTCTTCCTACATATATATAGATCATGTGTGTTTTTAAAATTATAAAGTTTTTTTCCTTCCATATGAGCCCCTCTAATAGATTCTCTCAATGATGTTAAAGGGAAATTGAGTATTGGCAGCTGAGTCATAAAGTCCAAGAAGACAAAGTTATGTGGCTAACCTAAGGACTATGGGTTGGTGGATGTGAAGGGAGGCAAAGGGACTTTTTGTGGAGAAAAATGCAGGTAAGAACAGTCCAAATTAGGGTAGGCAGATAGTTTTTGGAAGGACTTTGATAGAGGAATAAAAGGATGGGTGATATTCTGTCTGCTTGTCTCCATGAGCTGCTATGCTTTGGAGGAGATGGAGCCTCATTTGGTGTGATGATCATATTATATATATTTTTCCTTGAAAAAACATTCTCTTTACATGAGTTTAGAAGTGCAAAAAGAAGGTGGAAGTATGTGGGAAGACAGGACAAGGGTTGCAACAGGGACTAACTTTTGGTATTGATGTTATTTTTATTGAACCCTTTTATGGGAAGAAGAGAAAGTTGCACCCTTCATTCAAACTTCAAAGGCTCTCTACTTTCTTCCACCCCACCATCAATGGCAGGAAAACCCTCTTTTTCCCTTATCAAATACACTCGGTGCTTTTAGAATAATGTTCGCTCACAACGTAAACTATCACTGTTGTATTTAGAGTATCATTCGTTCACAATGTAAGGTATTTAATAATGATAGCTTATGTTGTGGCACTAGTATCTTTATATTGCGAGTAAATGGTGCTTTAGCTTATCGTTCGTTCACAATGTAAGGTATTCAACGATGATACCTTACATTATACCACTAGTAGTTTACGTTGTGAGCGAATTGTGCTCTAGTTGTATCGGATTGCTTTCCCTAACCTTTTTTAGCACCCTTCATTTTCACTTTTGTCTTTGAGTTGTTGGATGGAAGTGGCATGGAGGAAAAAAGAGTTTGAGATATTGGATACACCAGTGACTTGTTCTCGTTTGGATCTTTCTGTATAGCAAAATCATACCCACTAATTGTTATACTTTTTTCTTTTTCTTTTCATTTTTGAATTTTTGAACGTCATTATTGGGTGAGTGGGCGCGTGCTTTAGAAGAACCTACCCTATAACTAGGAATGTCATGACCTTTCTTGCAAGGTATAATAATATTGTCAACAAAAGCTAAAGTGAATAGGGAACTGCCATTGGTGGCCAATTTTTTATTTTGTTTCTAACTTTATCAGATTTTTCCTGCTGTAATACATCAATCAATTAGGAATATCTAAATTGTGAAGCACAATTTAAAAATAGAAATACACAAAAATTAAAATTAAACTTGAATGTTTCAAATTTGATGGATATGAAGGAAGAAGTAACAATCCCTAGCTTGATGGATTTGATGAATATTCTCCGATCTATGTATTCACCACCATAGTCTATTAGGTTTTCTCCAATCTATGCATTCACCATAGTCTATTAGGTTGTTCAATGCAAGGAGTGGGAGATGATAAATATTTAGTTTTTAATGTATCGTTTCTATTTTATTTAATATAAAAAAATTTACCATTGTTATTTATCGTATATGTTAGTTTTTAATGTTGATGTCGCGATACATCAACATTAGGAATTAGATTAAACAAAATCAAAGTATAAAGAAATTTAATCAATGAGAAATTAGAGACAAAAAGAAAGTTATTACCGCCGATGTAGTCATAATACAAGGACAAAGTGTAAGCAAAGTCTGCGAGAGGAATGAAGATGCTATATATGTAGTTGACTTATTGTATCGCCGGTTCCGGCATCGTTTTCCCGCTAGAAGATTACATAGTTGAGCTATCTTATTTACATAAGAATTCCCGCCGATTAGTAAAGCTTTTAAATAAAACGAAGAGAACAACAGTTGGTTGATAATAGCGTCACCTTATAATATATATGAACAGATATTTGTAATTGAGTGGTAAAAAATTTATCTACTTTTAATTTTAATATTAATTTGAGCTCGAGGGATGAGCAAACTTTATTTATTATGAGAGAATTTAAAAAATTTAGAAGCAAATATGAATGATTAAAATAAAAAGAATAGAATTTTAAAAATTATTATGAAAAGAATTTGAAGTCTTTGGAAACAAATATGAAGAACTAAAGTTAAAAAAATGGCAAAAAGGCATTTGGGAACCCTGAACTCTGGAGTTTTATTTTGTGGGAACCCTCAACTATTTTTTTATTTAATCACCCCCTCGACTTCTTTACATTTTGTTTAATCACAACCCTACCGTCACGTTTTGCTGATGTGTCACCGTTATGTGCCTCGTCATGTGCTTATTGGATGCCACGTCATCAAGACACGTCAGCAACTTGCCACATCATCCCAGCCACATCAAGAAGCAAGCCACGTCATCAAACCAGGGGGGTAATTAAATAAATAAAAAAGTTAAGGGTTGCAATTAATCAAAACATTAAAGTTCAAGGTTGTTTTTTGTCATTTTCCCTAATTTCATTCAATAACCCAAATTCCTCTTTTCCTTTCTTTTTCTATACAACAGTATAATGATAATAATAATAATAATAAAAATAAAATTGAAATTAATGCTTTATTGCTAGAATTAGAGGTAATTATGATTAATCTAAAATAAGGTTGCCTACAAAATAACTTAACAATTAGAGGTAATTATGATTAATCTGATTAATTATGATTATTAATGGATTTTTTTTGCATGAAGCCCCCCGTACTAAAAAAAACAGACTCCTTCTTGAACTATTGGTCAATTGCAAACGCACGTCCCTCTGTTAGTCAAACTAACAGACTGTTAGTTTTGACCTTGAATAGCAGGTTACCCAAAAAAAACCTGTTGTTCCTTTTTTTTTTCCTTTTCTTTTCTTTTCTTTAAAAATTCAGAAAAATAATGTAATTAATTTTAAAAATTCAAAAATATAATGTAATTAATTTAAAAAATCCAAAAAAATATTGTAATTGATTTTAAAAATTCAGAAAAATAATTATTACCCCTTAATTGTATTTATTTTTCGTAACCTTATCTTCTTCTTTCTATTACATAGTTATAACCTTATAACCTCTGTCTTCCTCCGCCATTTCCATCCAAAGAAAAAATAAAAAAGAAACAAAAACAGAAAGTATAATAAAATATATATGACAAAAAGACATAAAACAACCCTGAACTTTATATTTTTATTTAATTACCCCCCTGGTTTGATGACGTGGCTTGCTTCTTGATGTGGCTGGGATGATGTGGCAAGTTGCTGACGTGTCTTGATGACGTGGCATCCAGTAAGCACATGACGAGGCACATAACGGTGACACATCAGCAAAACGTGACGGTAGGGTTGTGATTAAACAAAATGTAAAGAAGTCGGGGGGTGATTAAATAAATAAATAGTTGAGGGTTCCCACAAAATAAAACTCCAGAGTTCAGGGTTCCCAAATGCCTTTTTGCCTAAAAAAAATAGAACTTTAAGGTTTATTGTAGAAGTTAAAACTTTTTTTTCTTTTAGGAGGGGGTTATGAAGAACTACCGTAGGTAAAACAAAACTTTAGGGAGACTGTAACATGTTGTAAGTCTTCCTAGTAAAAAGAATTTACAACTTACACTAGTCGTCGTGAGCTTTTATTAATGTTCGTGTAATTTTTTAGTAACTAAATTACACTTGTGCAACTTAAATGCACCATGTCCGTTATGTTCGGAGTGGAGCTAATAAAACTTGTGGAAGAAAGAAAATAATTATGCATTACAAGCAATAAATACACATTTTACAAGGAGCAGAGATTAAATGAACACTACTGGTGTAAACTAGAGAAGATCCGGGTCCCAAGTGAGCTGCTCGATGCTCATACGCCTCATAGACCTAACCATATGCTCATCGGAAGCACGAAGTTGGTTCATTCTATTCTGCATGCTCTGGAATGAAGGAGCATCAACCGCTATAGAAATTATATCATGCTGAGATGGATCCTCCGAAAAATTGACAATAGCCTCCGCTGCATTATCCCTCAGCTCCTCCGACTCATCGTGTAATAATCCAATGAGAATTGGAACTGCCCCTGCATCAGCAAGCGAAATTCGATCGATCGCAGATTGACTCAACTGAGCAATAGCCCCAGATACCTTCTCCCTAACTTCACCGTTCCCCTCCCTCAAAAGTTGGACCAAAATTGGAATCGCACCAGAGCTTCTCACAACTGAAACGGAATGATTGTAACCCGAAAGATCCCAAAAAACATCAGACGCTGCAACTTTTGCTCCATCATCACCTTCTCTCAAGATTCTCACCAATTGCTCAGCGATAGCAAGTGCATTCACTTCAGCAATAGCTAAAATACAAAAAGCATCCTCTGCAATCTCCCTGCCAAGAGGATTAGGTCCTTGAAGAAGCTCAGCATATAAGGGGATAGCCCCGGCTTCAGCAACAGGTCTAATGAAGTCGATATGAGCCGATATAACAGCAAGAGAATTACCAGCAACAAGTTTCGTCATAGGATCTCCTTCACGGAACAACTCAACAAGAACAGGTATCACTCCCAATTCAACAAGCCTGGACCTAGCACGTCTCGTAACGCCAAGCAATCCTACTGCCTGACAAGCTCTTTCCCTCGAAATCATGCTACCATGCCTAATTGCCTGAACCAGATACCTAACCCCTCCTAAACTACTAAGCACCCTCCGAACCTCTCTCAACAATGCCAGCGCGCTCAAAATCTCAAGCCAGTACAACCTATCATCATCCATACAAGAATCTAACATATCAATAACAGTCTCCAACCCACCACTTCTAGCCACAATCAAGCGATTTATACTACCAAAATTAACAAAACACCAAATACACTTCATCAAAACCCTTCGAAGACAACCATCAGAATGCGGCAACAACCCGAATATAGACTGCACAACACCAGATTGACCTATCTCAGTTGCCAAGGCACCATCTCCTTTACAAGCAATACACTTAAAGCAATAAGCTACTGCTTGTCGAGTTGAATTACTCGAACTAGTATCAACAAGGAGACCGACAAGTACAGGTATAGTTCTTGATAATAAATGTTCTGGAGCATATTTTGAGAAATGGGCAAGCTTGAGTGTAGCTTTCACTTGCATAGCCTTACTACCAGAAGCTATAACACTTTGATAACGACTTAAAGCCATTTCCCAATCTGGGTTTATGTCATTAACTTGTATTTTATCCATAACTAAATGTTTCTCCATAAAAAGAATCAAGAATCAAGAAAACCAATCAACAAGCGTGGTTAAGAGCCATCTCGGATTCTTAATTTATATGCAAATACAAGCAATTAGTGATGCAACTAGAAGGAAAGACAATAAATACCCTTGTTATCAGTTGGCTTGACTTGAATCATGGTCAGACAGGATTTGGCGATGTTGTTAATCTGAATCGCAGGTTGGCCTGGCTGGTTGAGGTTATATTGAGTTTCCAGATATGGAATTATGGATCACTGGTCCGACGACGATGTCAGTTTGAGAGAGACCCTGAAATGGCGTGACGTTAAAGGACAGATAAATGTCGGCGTTCAAAACAATGAATAACGCATCGTTCTTAGTTAATTTATTTATCGTCTTTATGTTCGAGTGTTTGATATGTCGCCCTATATAAAAATAAAATTGTGGGGCATATTAGGCCCCAGCTACTAACATATTTCCCATCTAGCTGTAAAAGATGTGTTTACCTATCCGACAAAGCCATTCGCTTCGAGTTCCAACCATGCTTGATGGGGAATACTTTTTTACCCAGAAAGGGCAGGAGAGTGAAAATGAGAGTTACAAAGCTCAACCATAGTCATAACTTGTTTTAAACCATCAAACCTGTGTGGAAGACGGAGATCACCAAGACAAGGGCATGCAACTGGAAATTTTAACCGTTCGGAATATGATTTTTCACAAATAACACTAAATCAAAGATATTTGTTCGCCGGAGCTAGCCAAGCATTGTGTATTTAACAACGGAAATGGAAAAAAGCTTCTTCGCTCCCTCAAAATTGTACAACTAGGAAACTGGAACATCAACAAACAGTTTTGTAAGCAATGAAAACACCTTCTAATAAATAATGCCTAAATTGTCTTGGATGAAAAAAAGAATGTCACAACTATGAAGATTGATCACGTTAACTAATCGAACACATACAAAATTTTGTCGGTTTTGCTGAGGCCACCACATTAATCGCTAAAGAGAATCTCCCCCCAGTTATTGAATCCTTCGATGAGCCAAACAAATCATAGTTCGAAAATCTATCCAGTGGTCAGTTCAACTCAACCATCCACAATTCGGAAAGGGAGCCCATGGCTTGAGCTTATACATATTAACACTGAATAAAGCATTCGAGTACTCTACAGTTGGGGTGTACAAATGGCAAAACCCTGCGTGATGAGACGCATCAATATTAGGCAACTAGGAAATGTGAAAAAACAATTGTCGACCATAATGATAGTAAACAATTCATTGGAACAAAGCACTTCTTCCAAGTAATATTGATAGGAAAAGGTGTGCGGCAATACTAATGTGGATAGGTTTTCTCAACACGATACCGTGGATCATTTTTCAACAACGATGCTTAGATTTTCAAAATCCATTTTGGTTTGCAAAGTGGATGGAAAACTAAATTAAACCCTGACAGCAGGTAGTCCCTAAATCAAGCTGAAATTTTACTAAAAAATCATGGTACATAAAGAAGCATTGGCATGTTAGCAAAGGTAAATGGAAGCTTAATAGTGGAAGTGCTTGGCAAGATCTCACGTCAAATCAACCCCTACCAAACAACCCCCCCAAATACAGCTCCTAACTAGCTGTAAAGGAAAAGGTAGAAAAGAAATATCACATACAAGGGTTGAAATTAAGCATGCCTCATGCAGTAATTTTACAGTAAATTCAGCAAGTATTTCCATTACCTGGGTATTAGCCATTTTGCTGGACTTGTCGATGAATTTGCAGCATCCAGTCAACATAGCTATTCGTGCCCCCAATCTGATCCTCCACAAGATTACTAAGAAAAAGATAGCCCTCTCTAGGCTGCTCGCCTTGTCTCACAAGATTGCACAATTGATAATATGATCTGTCGCTCTCCCTTATTCTATCAAGTATTGCCATTAGCTTGCTTGACATTTCAGTATCATGCTTACCAAATGTCACCTGATTAAGACGACAACCAGCAAGGTCAACTAAAGACTTGAAGTCTTTCAACGTAGTAGAAGCAAAGGAATTGTCAGCAACTACAGGGATTAGGGAAGGATATAATAATCCAAGAAAAAACAATGTTAATTGGGAAATGAAAGGCTAATGTCGAAGATCATAACTGCCATAAAAATGGAGAGCATAAAGGATTCCGTAATTCACCTCAAAACATACTCACACTGATAATAAATAAAATCCCACACCAACCTAAATGTTGAAGCTATGTATGGTGATTCCATCGGAAAAATGTATATACATCACGATTTTGGAATAACTTAGTTTAACATGTTGACTGCTAAACAAGTATTGTTTCTTAACTTAACTGCCAATAAATTAGTTGATCAACAATTTTATTGTCACTATACAACTTGTAGTATGCAAAAACTTGATACAGTTATTAACAACATAACACTAATGCGGAACACAATCCAAGCTTATTGTTCTTTTGGATAAGTGTTCATTAGTGTACTGCTAGTTTTTTAATGAAGTCAGTGGTAACTCATTAATTTTTAGTTTAACAGGAATTCTGGAATTATGGTTTTAAGTTATATAATGTTAGGTCACAATAATAATGGCATTTAGTTTAGATCCAAATCTTAACTCCTTTTACACTTCATTTTAGTGGTCCTAATTTTAGTTCTATTATGACTAGTTTGGTTCAAGTCTCTACATAAGCATATCGCTACTGTCAATAAAATTGTGAGTTCGGTTCTTTGAGAAATCAGACTGAGATTGCGTAAGACGATGAACCCTTGGGTGTGACTCTTAAGACTCTGGTGTAATGATGCTTAGGATTAATCATTTCCTTTTGTTTAAAAAATCTCCTTTTGCTACAGTACCGAAATTACAGCATACAGCCAGTAATCAACCATCAACCAATCCTGAAACTGTAAGATTGAATCATGAATCAACCGCCAATCCATCCCATCCACCTCAACCCTACTCCTTCAATTCACCCGATACTAGCAAGCGTGCATGTTTATAGCACAAAGTTAAATTTGCATCTTGTGAAATTTTGATTCAATAATAAAAAGGTCCACAAAGGCAAAGGCTACAAAAATTGAATGAAGGCCAAGTTAGTTCACATCGTGTGACAAAATTACCCAAAGTTTATTTGACCAGAAAAGTCATAATTAGGATAAATCATCCCAGCTGAAGAGAAGCCATCTTACAAAAGTTGCAACTGCAGCGGAGTAGGTTAATATTTTCAAAAGGCATCTTTAGGACAAATGACGGAATTCTTCCATATATATGTGCAAGTCTCTTCAGTTTTTCTCATTGACTAATGAGCTCATATTATAATACTACGTATCAATGACCACATCGATATACCGTTGTTAGGTCTCAAAAGTAGATGAAAATATTTTGATCTTTTAAATTTCTACTACAAACTTATATGCAAGGCAATTAGTTCTGTGAATTCCACCTCTTGACATGATTGCTCCTGTTATTGTCACTCCTGAGGAATATATTCATCTTTAAGTTTAAATGGAGGTACGCAATAGCCCTATCTTCTCTAAATTTCATGGTCAAATCAAGTGACTTCCTAAATGAACCTAATATAGGCTGTGATTTCTTTTTGTTCCTGTCTCCTTAGGGTACAGATGTACGATCTTATAGAACAGATCGTGTTCAAGTAAGGTCGTATATAGGCTGGTGATTAAAGGAAAAACATTGTGATAATGGCATAAAACATAAAAGGTAAATGATCAAGTAATCATTTATCTGAAAACAAGTGGAACGAAAATGTGGCATACCTTTGATAGCTCCGCAGCAGCATCTGGTCCAAGGAGATTCATGATCATATCGGGCGAAAGCATTTTACCAAACCACAAAACAAACCGAAAACCATCATCATACAAATATAGGCCTCTTGAATCTAAACTCTCCATTGACAATGGTAACCTTTCCATCTTTATAAACTCATCAGCATGAGTGAACGGCTGCATACATGATAACAATGCATTGATAAAGTCATACAGAATATCAGAGATACAATTGAATGCAGGAAATTGTGTACCTTCAAAAGATGATCATCAACTCGAATCAAGCTAGGATATAAAAGCTTCAATAATTTTTTAACAGGCAATGCCATCATGGTGAAGCCAGCAGCAGAACGCTCATCAAGCTGAAGATCAGCATATCCTCCACGCAAGGGTGTTGATTTACAGAGTGCTAATCCATACAAAATTAAAAACTTTAAGGATTCAGGATAGATCATCCTGCTGGCCAATCGGTGTTGCACAGCATAAAGATTTCGGTATTCTCTGAGAGCTTTTACAATCCTTAGCTGTACAGAGCTCCGTGCATCCTCCAGCTTATGAGACAGTGTTTTCTCGATAGCTGCAAATTAAAACCTCTCCATTAGCAAAATCAGGGTGCACATCTCAATATCAGTATCTAGAGTCTTGACTACATTCAACTTTAGACCTACCCTGCCTGCAAAACACGGAAACAATGGCACCAGTATCAGCCTGGCGATACATCTCCCCCAAATCAGAAACCACTGGCACTGCTGCAGTGTGTACTCTGATACGCCTCTCTCCACAAGATGCAGTATAACTATTTGTCGTTAAGAATACAAGCCATACATTCTTTCATGAGCAAAAGACAGTACTAGACCAATTTAATATTAAGAAAATTATCATTAGGAGTGAAATCAAAAAGGAAAAGCAAAGAGAACAGATTGTAAGTCCAGTACACAAGCCATGTCCAAAGCAGGAAAATTTTACATTACACTATCTGAATTTCTGTGAGCATAAACCTCAGAGTGAAAGGAAGAAAGAAAGTGTATCAGGGGAACCCTGGAAGCTTAAATGAAACAGGCATTCCTGGTTCTTCTATCTTAAAATGAAAAGAAAAAAGTAAGATCCTAAAGCTTCAATTTCTGGAATAGGCTCATTACCAAATAGTCAAGGGTCCCACTAGCGACTTGGATGTACCATAAGAAATAACTACTCATTATTTATTAGAAATCAACAGTACTAACAGCTGCACATTATATCTCTGTAAGTACGATGCAGAATCAGGGTTATGTATTTACATAAAAAAAGGATACAGCAAAGCAACTTGAAAATATACTGTCGGAGTTGTCAGCAATGTCTCCTCAAGGCCTAATTGCATTGCATACGCCTTATCACAATCAACAGATGGCAGCGCAATTAGATCAGCGGATCTTAGCATGAAGTTCCCATGATAAGATGTAAATCGAACCCCTATGAAAACAAAGCAAAAGACATTTCACATGCGCATCTTTCAAAATGTAGGCTGTTCCAAAAGAATGCATAAGTTAATGAACCTTTTCCACATCTTATGCGCATAACAGCTTCCCAGGCAGTTTCCCTTGTAAGATCTCTAGCTAACTCTCGTTTCAACTTTTCTCCATGGTTGGATGACTGGAAACCTGGATAGTAGTACACCTGTCCTCCAGTGTATTTCGCCAGAGTTCCTAGAGTGAATAATTTATACCAACAATCAACATCCATACAGAATTTTATGCCAGTAACCAACATGACTACTGTGATTCAAGAACAAGAAGTTGAAAGTACCAAAAATGAGGGAGAAAAAAAAAAGAAAAAAGCATATCACCATCAAAAGCAAAAATTTAAAACCAACTAAGGACATAAAGAAGAACCATCAGAGTTAAGGAAATTGAGGGGAATCTTTGTATCGCGTGTCTAACATTTAGCCAATCACATAATGAAGCACATTTACGCACAAGAAGTTTCCAGTCCATTGTCATAAAAGTATCAGAAAGCACAAAGCTGAACAGATGTGATAGCATCAGAGTGCCCAAAAAAACTGTGAAAATGTTATATCAACTATCCTCCAATCGAAAAGCCGCGTTCACTGAAAAAGAAATAAATGCCAAAAGATAATAAACAATAAAATTGTCTCGCGAAAAAAGGGATAGGCAAAATGAGAAAAGCTCAAATGATATGGTTACAATTACCACAAAACTTGTTGGAAGAAGACTGTAGCTAAGTTTGACGTTCAAGCAGTATTAGTTTATCCAATGAAGTAAAATGGAGGGAAAGCTAGGGAAAGAATGTACCTAAGGAAGCTATATCAGTGTATTTGTCACTGAATGCATATATATTAACTCCTATCTGGTACTTGGTAAAATCAGCAGCCATTTGCTTGTAGAAAGGATCTTCAGCTATTCTTAAGGCATGCTCTTTATCTGTTCCATAAACACGAGGATCATCTCCACGTAACTTTAACCGGCCAACACCAAGAGAAGGCATTGTATTCTGAAAAATCAGCAGCTTTCCACCAAGTTGGCTCTACAAAGAGGGAAAACACAAAGAGTAGGGGGGTGGTTATTGCAAATGATACTGATAAGCAACTATCTCAGAACCACACGAAGCAACCTCACTTTGGACAGACAAATATGAGAGAGATGACAGAAGAAGGAAAGGAAAGATTTATTATAATATAAAAAATTAACCAGGTTGAGAGCTGCAATTAAAGTTTTCATCGTGTTGATAGTTGGCTGGCCAGTCACACAATAAACCAACTAATTAACAGCACCAGATCACTGGTTAAGTTTGAACAAGTTACACCCCAAAGCCAACTGAACCATGTTGACCTCATTGGTGAAATTATGAACCGGTTGGCCCATCAGCTTGATGACCAACCATCTTTTGGATCAAAAATCTTTAGTTTCATTAAGCAAGCAATAATTAATAGCACATCCACATGAAAATAGTTTCTTTCACCCTGTATGTTACACCAATAATACCCACTTGAACTTTGTAAAGCCCACCAATAAATTGACACCCCTGTATTTCTCGGCCCCAACACTATTCATTGACAGTTGTATTGCTAAATATCATTGTCAATTTATTATCCTATGATGGTTATTTCACATTGAACTGAAAAATGTATTATGCAAGTTTTAATTGCACATACTACTCCAATCAAATTATAACAATCATCTTAAATTACACCCAGGATACTTAACCCGAAAAGCATGAGTAAGAAAAAAGACATAAAGAAACACACCATAATCATAAATGCCGCTTTAAGAGCAGGACCGAAAGCAGATTCAACATTCATGTTGTCCTGGAACATGGAGGGTAAGCTATCTAGAAATGCTTCTACCACACTTTTAGACTCGGACAAGTTAACCAGAAGATCATCCGGAAGAGGAACAAATATGTCATCCAGATCCGAAACCACCATCATCTGAGCCTGTGTCAATGATGACTGCACCAAAAGAAAAGCACTAGTGATCAGCCCAATATTGAAGTGGCGATGTTAAAGGGAAGCTGAAGCAACTTAAATCGTAAAATTCCATGTAGTAACACCACTTACCTTCATATTGTAAAAATGTATGGTGCTATCGTAAGTGATAAACCCAATCTGTGTCCTGGGGTACCCAGGTAAATCATCCAAACAAGATCTGATAGTTTGAGCCACAACCTACATACAGAACTCAAAACGTCAATCACATTCTAAAGGTAAGGGAACATAAAGACAGCCACACGCTGACTTATTATCATATCAGGAGATTTTTATTGTACATAAAATAAGAAACAAAGACCCAACTATTTTTCAAATGTCACCAATATGAAGTCTTGTATGAAGGAGTGATCAAGATCTATCGAGCTACTCCTTCCGGCAAAAACGTAAGTTTACTCCTTTCCCCAGGACCTACACTCCCCCAACCATCCACAGCCTGCGCCAAGATCCAACCATAATATTGCACACATTGATATCATAAAACTGACTGTGTTCCTTGACATAAGGATGCGAGAAGCAGATACCCACTCCCAACCTGCTGCCTCCCCACACCCACCCACTCCAAAGTCCAAACCCCAGTTAATATTCTATTCGGATTCAAGTAACTTTATGGGAAAAACCACAAGAAATTGGAGCGTGCTGAACTCTGATGCATGGTATTCACATTGTACAGCAAGTAGGTTACACCAACCAAATGGTCATGGCAAATTTTAGATAACAGGAAATTAGTGTCAGCTCATCAACCCAAAAAATGGTGATGGGCTTTTAGTGTACCCATCAGATCCACTGTAGTCACTTTCTTTGTTATCATTTTTCCCATATCAAGACAAGTTTTTCCCTAACACATCAAATTTATTTATGGCTACAAAGCAAGGTTGATTGGAGATTTATCCTGAAAAACTCACCTCGAGCATTCCGCTTCTGCTTGCCAATACCGAAACATCGATGAGAAAGAAATATAGAGGTGGCATAGGGGGGCGCACCATATACTCAGTAGGAGCAACAAACTCAACACTACCCTTGGTAAGCTCAGGTCTCTGATCCAAATCAATTCTTCTACCAGTGGCATCTATCTGGGAAAAATAATCGCCAGGAACTGAAAATGAGAGTTAGAATCAGATTAGTCACTATGCCTCCATAAACGATGGACAGCCACACTATAAACCTAAAACATTTAACAGTCCCTCCCCAATATAGGGGAAGACATTACACAAAAAATCCACACACAAAAAATTAAATAGTGGCATCTAGATGAGAACAAATAATTAAAATGGAAAAATGAAACAACTAAAGATCTCTTCCATTTTGCTACACAACAATAATGAGCCTCTAGAGGTACAAAAAGGAAAATAAAGGAAACAACATGAAAGAGCTCATGACTGTGAAACTGTTGCGTGTTTTTGCAATTTCATGGGGTTCAGTGCTACAACAACCTTAAGATCTCATAGATCTTAAATTGCACGGTATTCCCAGCATAAGAGCAGCAAAATCATTTTACAGAGCATTAATATATACAGTAATCCTATTGATAAGCTGGAAATTTCAAACTCAAGAGAGATATCAATATTACATCAATTAAATAAAAAACAGCTTTCTGTCACATCACAAATATATAAATAAATTGAACAACGTCAAAAGCCTTGAAGCTGAGGTTCAAAGGGTACAATTAAGGATGCAGAAGGAGGTCATGCATCAGCAATTCATTTTGTTTCCTCAATCACCGCTCGGACACCAAAATTTTGACATGGAAACCACATAAGCACTTTATCCGTTTATAATCTCACCCCTCACCACCCCCCCCCCCCCCCCCCCCCCCCCCCCTAAAAAAAGAAAGAAAGAGGCTGCTAACCGAATTTTCTCATACTTTGATCAAGAAAAAAGAACAAATTTTTCTCATATGTACAAGCAAATAGCATATATCATATGATTAGTATCTGAAACATCAGATGCAGTTAGACATACCATCATTAAGAAATGAACATATATTGCATCGCCATTTTCTTCCAACATCCGTGAACGTTACGTACGGATTCACATATGTGCGACATCTTCTACAGCGAACAATTCCAGTTGAGATAAAATTAATTACTGGCACCTCCTCCTGAATAAAGAATAATAAAATACAAATGTAACATAAAATTTCAACAAGTGCCACTTAGTATAGCATGTCCAGACTGTCATTGACTTTGAGAAAGATACTAACCCCATCTGGAGCTTCAGCAAGAGGAGTAACAACTGCTCCTAAAGGTAAATGCCACCTCGACAACAAGGACTGTGAGTTTGGTATGGCACTGGTGGTAAACCGCATGTATCTACTATCACAATTCATGGAGTGTGGCTCAACCATTTTAGCGGGCTCCACATCACCATCCAACGGCCTTGGCAATGCTTTAGGATCAAGTCCTGAATCAATTGATCCAGGAATTGAACCAACAGAGAGTGACTTGAAATCTTCCGCCAAGCCTTGGACTCCCGCAATTGGAGGCATGGAGCCTGGGTGTTGTCCATAGGGGCTTACTGCTGGCGGAGTTCGAACAAACCCTCCTTGCTGAGGAAATGGTTGAGATGGTATTGGTGCAGGCGCTTGAAAGTTTCCTTGTTGGGTTTGAAAAGGTGGTTGTGTAGGAGGACCTTGTGAAACCGCTGTTGACTGCTTTATGTATCCTGGTACAGGTGTTGGGTGCACAGGAGCTCTGGGAGCATGGTAATGTGGATTCCCTGGAGGAAAAGATGCAGGAAAGTTGGGTCTGGGTGTGAAGAATGATGAATCTGATGATGGCCGAGGCACATTCCCACCTGATGGGAAAGCGCCTCCTGGCACTGCTTGTGGACGAAATGGAGGCTGCAAGGGCCCTTGACCAGCAGGAGGTTGAAATGATGGTTGTCCAAAAGGGGGAGCATGAGCAGGTGGCGCTTGAGGTTGAGATTGAAACGGTGGTGTTGGGAATTGCTGGAGGGATCCAACAGCAGATGGTACATAAGACGTTGGAGGAGCAGACATGGAAGGATTAGGTCTAAGACCTGGAGGTGCTGAACCTGCTGGAGGACCAGAAGATGTAAAAGGCATGCTTGTCTGAGGTGCAGCTTGAGTAGCCAGCCTAGAGCCAGAGGCTTCTGGTCCAACAACAGGGCCAGATGCTGAAAATGGTGTCACGGGAGGTGGACCAGCAGCAAAAGGCGAAGAAGATGGTCTAGCAGGAAACATTGGACGACCAGGATTTTCAGTCCCCATTGATTTTAAACAAGATGAACTGGCTCCTTGCCTATCCTAGGCTTTCATAACTTAAATAACCAAACAAGCCTGCAACAGCATAAATTGCAATATTTCATTATAGTCTCTACAAACTTTCATGACAAGGCAGCCTAACTAATACTAAGAGCATCTGGAATGAGTAACAGCAGCATAAAACCAATGACACAATAATATGAATTCATTCCTGATCTAGTTTCGTGGCATTCAATGGTAACAGTTACGTAAAACAAACATAGAAACACATTCCACAGAGTTATAGTCTTCGAAATAAATTCCACAGGCTAAGATGCTCCCAGTTACAGAGAAATCTAAGTTTGTTAACCAACAGTAAGACAGCGTACCTTAATTGCGGAACTGGACGATCAGATCGAGGGAGGAACAGTAAAACCCTAGTGCTACAATAAAACAAAAATCATTCAAATTGCGGATGGATCGATGTTGTATTCAACTGCTTTGATCTGACGAAAGAGGGGCGGGAATTGAGGATTGATAAGATGCAGGAGTTGTGGAGTGGATCCCCAGATCCAATCCAATCCAATTCAATTCAAGCAAGTAAGAATAGAAGGAGAGAGTGCGACGGGAGAAAAGAAAAATATAAACAGCTAAGCTAATGCACGGAGGTGTAGTGCAGATAGTCTTTCCTATGGAGTTAGGAGACGATGGATTATACCCCAAATCGTATTTGAATTAGAAATCAGGATCCGACCCACCTTCCTTTTGTTTTTGTTTTTGTTTTATTTTATTTTATTTTATTTATTCTTTCCTTTTTTCTACATTTGTTTATGTTAATGTTAATTATTCCAGACAAATATTGGGTTAATTAATGTAATTAATCCGTCGAAAAATCAAGAGTCTTTTTCTTTTTTTCTTTTGCAAGTGTGATAATTTCATAAGCAAATTTAAGAAGAATTTTTCTTCACTTAAAAAAGTTCTCTAGAGCAAAAAGCACATTTATTTTTAATATTTTTTCTATAAATAGAGATAAAATTCGAATATAAATTATTATTAGTACTTTGGCACAATAAACAACTAATGAGTTATCTATCTATTTGTTACCGTTAACAGTATTTGATGAAATAAAACTAATAATTAACCATTTTGATTTTATACCCAGACCTCAAAACCTAAAAGTAAGAACCAGAGAGAATGTTTACAAATTACAAATTTACAAGGAAGTAATGTTTCTGTTCTCTCTAACTAATTCGAAGTGTGTTTTTAGCCAACATAATTTATCAGAGTCTCATCTAAGTTTCAAACCCGGGTTTTGATTTCCCGCTGACTCAGATAACTTCCTCACCGGGTTAACTCTCCCATCTGGCTCAAGAACTCACTGTCAAAGAATAGCTGCAGACTAGCGTACAATGGACAGATTTTCTTCTACTCCATATCAAGGAGAAGCAAGAAAGATGGTTAGATAATAACATGCATCATGACCCATGGACATGCCAAGTCATAGAATCTCATAAAGCATTCATAAGCAACAAGGCCCTACATAGAAGTCTGCATTGTAACCAAGCCCTAATTAAACAACCCTATGCCATAATTAGCAAGTAGCTTAAGCCTTATACTATATATCACAACCCCTACCGAACACCATACATCCAAATGCTGTCCGGATAAGTTCACTCTGCCCCGTGGTTTTCAGAAATTGGGCAACCACAATAAGCCGGTAAACCTGCAGCAAAAGAATAAAATAATTAATTAGCAGAAGCACGCCGAGTTAAATTTCAAATTAGTGGAAGTGAAATGTCATAGTAGCAAATGTCACTGTAGATTTTACATGTCACGAGTTGGGGAAAGGGTCAGTGTCTAAATGGTGTCGATCTGTCAAAGTGTTCGAAAGTGTGTTTGAATGCTATATTGCTCCTACTGAAATAGGCTTCTATGCTAGTTGAGCAAAATCCAAGAGGCTATATTGTGAAGCTTGTTAGAAATAATCATTACTGTTAATAAATGATTAAAACAACACAGAACTTACTTTGATCATGTAACAAACATACATCACAGGGAGACACTACGGGATTACAAACTAGTCAGACCTTTCTACCAATTAAACGTGTCTGAACACAGTCTCAATAATGCAAGCCTGCTAAAGTATCCGAAAGTTTGTTTGAACATTATTTGTCTCAAATAAACAGCTTGAAAATCAAACAAAATCCAAAAACCTCCACAAACACTTCTGTGGAAAATTGATTATAACATCTGAGAACTAACTTTAATGCGTATCTCAAACATATTTTGTATTCAAAAAGCATTATTTACCCAACATATTTATCAAACAGTTCACATAGTTATTAGCATTGCATAACAATACAGTATCTTAGCAGGGGACTTACATGGGGAGGGCAGGTAGAGACACTTGGTGGCGTGAATTACATCACCTCTTTGGTGGGCTTGCGCGTAAAAGTGTTGGAGACGGGCTGATCGGTGGAATCTGACTCAGTCTTAGCAGTCAACTCAAAAAACTTAATAAACCCAAAATAATGAGCACAACCAACACGCTTCACCCTCACGAGCTTGTAATCAGATTTTTTCTGCAAAAATGAGCAATCATGATAGCAATATCAATTATTGGTACAATTTATCTATGTATTTATAAAAACTAAAAGGGTTAAAAAGAAAGAGGAGAAGAAAAAAAACAAAACAAAGCTGGGAGCTGTACCATGCTAGGGCCTCTTCCGCGGACGAAGATAATCCTCCCTAATTTCTTCTTCTAACTCCTCGGGGATGAAATATTGATCGAGAGTGAAACGTGGCTCCTCCAGAGAAGAACGCCTAGGTGCAGAGGCCAATAATAGTAAAAAATGAAAATCGCAGATTATCATCAGCATAATCCAAATTATATGACCAGAAATTTGAAAACAGAAGAAGCACAAATTAAGCCACAATAATCAAAGATCCACTGTAAATCTGAAACCCTAAAATTAAGATCATAGAAGAGTAACCAGAAAATAATGAAGGAACCATGACGGAAATCCATGAAATTAGCAAAGCAAAACCGTAACCTTGTTGATCTAAGTAGAGATAGCGCGTTACGAGTCCTTCCCATCTTTCAAATTTCAATCGCACAGAACGGAATTCAGGAGAACGAGGAGAACGAATGATCTGTCAGGAAGCTTATATAGGTATGCTTTTCTTCTCTTTTCTTTTTTCTATTTTGTTTTTTTTTTTTTTGGTCCACAACAAAATGAGGATATGGACCGGCCCATTAGACTGTCACCTATCGGGCCCAATTCAAAACAATGGATTCGAGTTCTTTCCCATCTTGCGCGTTTCTTAGGCTCATTAGTAAATAAAAATATTTTTTAAAAAACAATATAAATAACGTGAGGAAAATAACCAATCTCTAGTTTTGATGCTTGCAATGCATGTACTTGTTTTTTTAAATTGAAAGACGGTCCGGCATTTGAAAATAAAATACTACGCGTATACATGCGCCGATTTGGTTCAGTTTTTGGGTTGAAATTAAACCAAATCAGAATTTAACGGTTCTAGTTAGGGTAGAATCGGCCTGAACCATTATTAACGGTTCGGTTTGATCCGGTTCTATCCTTCAATCTTTAAAAATAAAAGGCAAAGGAGCAAGCGATGGGAATCGAACCTGTTTGCTTTGGCAAAGGTTGGCACAACTTGCAAGTTGCCACTACACTACCACAAATATTGTGCTCAATGTGTGAAAATTTTATCTATATAAATATACCACATCTATTGGCAAAACAACATCGTTTAGTTGTTAAACACATAATTTTGGTTTTTATTTTTTATTTTATTTTAATAATACTTTTATTTACCAATTTATAAATAATAGCCTAATATTATAACGATATTTTAGTATGGTAAATCTTTAAATTTTATGATATAAAACATATAAAAATTTGAAGTGACTAAATATTAATAAATAATAAGTATTAGTAATATATTGAAATGTAATAAATGCGTTTAACAAATATTTAGTACACGACAAGAAGTATCGTGCTTCATATCGAGCCTAATATATAAACATGAAGAATTTTCAAGTATAATCATGTTTCATATGACAATAAGATTAAATCACTTCCATTTAGTGCTTTAAAAATATCATTGAACAATACAATAGTTAATTAGTTATACTTATGTACTGCGTAACACATTAATACAATTTAAATTAAAATCCTAAACCTCTAAACAATTAATTCAAGTAAATAATGATATTAAAATATAAATACCCTAAATCTAAATCATAAATGTCCATTAACTATTATGAAAATTTATTATTTTAGTTGTCATCTAACTAGTAATTACATTTTTTAATGTCGAATGTTTTAGATTCGATAAATATTTAATAGTGCTATATTTTGAATTTTATTTTCATGAATGAATTAATTATGAATTGGTAGTTTTTTTTTTTGGGATATACCTACAAGACATACGGCCCTGTGGGCCCAATATGGAGATTGGAACAGAGTGATGAGCATCGATGTCAATTATAAATAATTAAGAGGAGTCTTAAACCCACGATTGTGCCACTCTCGACGTGCACTTGCCGAAATGTGCGCATTTACAAATCAGAAGTCCTAGCTAATAGCATTGGAATTTCCGAATTATGATTATTAAAATACCAACTAATAGTTGATTAATTTTGTGAGAATATTTGATTCAATTTATGTTTTATCTTTTTTTTGGTAAGGAATTTATGTTTATCTCATGATTTTTTAAAATATTTTATAACTCCATGCTGGGTTTGTGCACAGAAGAGAAAAGAATAGAAAGAATAGTTGCTGTTTTGAGGCTGAAATAATCAAATCAAAATCGAGAACCAAGGAAGATATTATAGCCTTATTTTTCTCCTAACATTATAAAAAAATCTTTGAAAATGATAGAGGGATTTGAAATGATTTTTTCCCGAAAGGGTAGTAAGTAATGTAACTGCCCAGTTCCCTGATTTTGTTAGTGGTTTTTCACTATTTTTAGCATATTTTGAGTTCTCTTTTTCCTCTGCTGCTCCGTAGAAAAGACAGTTTTTGCCTTTTGTCTCTGTTTCTGGAAAAAAAGAAGAGAAGAAGAAGAAGCAAGCATTGCTGATATATAGAACTATTAAATTCAAGAAAAGACTTGAGTAGAGCTTCTTCTTCTTGCCAGCTTTTGCTCCAAGAATTATTTGCTGGGTATGTATCTTTTATTTTTCTTGCTCTCCTTCATTTCCTGGTTTTTCTGTAAAAGATGCATTTTTGTCTGTCAAATTTATCTGCAAAATTTGAGGGTTTTTATCCGCTTTAGTCTTTGATTTTGTCGGTGTCTGGATTGAAAGAATGAGGAGTGTTTGTGTTTAAAATGAAGTTAAATTCTTGGCATTTTTAAGTTTACATGAGACTTCAAATTGGCTTGCAACACCTGCAAACAGTGTCAACCGACATGGTATTGTTTCCTCTTTTTTTCTCCTCTTTTCTATTTCTACTAAGGAGTTATGAGAATTTTCTTGAAATTGTGTCTCTTTTCTTTTATTATGTAACTGGAGAATCTTTGGTTTCCTATGCAGTACGTGTGATTTTAATGCTACAAATTTCTCTGTTTTCCAGATTTGGTAAAGAAAGTGTATTTATTGTTTTCTAGGTAAATCTAATGCTGCATTTCCTTTTATGTGTAAGCTTGAAATGATACTAAAAGTACGAATCTTTAGGCCGAGCAGTGAACTTTTTAGGTGCCCTGTTTGTTGAAATCATGGAAAAACTTATACTGGTCTCTGACAAGAATCTATAAAACCCTTTTTTTTTTTGTTCTTCTGTGTTGTTGGGTTTTACTGGATCTGTAACTTGTCATGAGAGCTTAGACTATGTACTTACTTTTGAGTTTTGACCTTGTGTGCCATCTCTATTTTTGGTACTTACCCATCTTTTCAATTTTCCTTCTTTTAATCGGTTGTTATTGTGTTTCACCCTTCTTTTTTGTTGATTTCCAGTGATTAGACATACAATTCTGGATGAAAGATGGATTTTTATGAGCCGACCAGAATTTTGTTTGATAGAATCAAGAAACTGGAACCAGACAATGTTGCAAAGATTCTAGGCTACCTTTTCTTGAAAGGGTATGGTGATCAAGAAAGGATTACGTTGGCCATGAGTCCTGATAGTGTTTTTGAAGAAGTGATTTACACTGCTAAAGCTGATCTAGAATTCCAGCTTAAATCTGTGTCCTCTCCTCTCTCACCGTCCTTGAAGTCACCACCAGTGTCGGAACTTCCTTCCCAGTTCACTCCTTTCTCGCCTCCATCCCTGCCTTTCTCATCTCAATCTGCCTGTCGCCCTTCCCACTATTGGGATCATCAAGTTGTTGCTGCTGCTGCTAAGAGTAGTCCTGATTTTGTGCCTATCGGTTACCAAGATTCGGTCTTGGAAACCCAAAACCAGGCGCAATTCTTGGGTGTAGATGATCAGATTGAGCATGTCAATTTCAGAAACACAGGGTTCTCGAGCGATTATTTCTGTTCGGATGCTGCATTGGGTAATTTTATTTCAAGGTCAGGTCGACGCCATTTAGGACGTAATGAGTTCTCAATTAAGACCTGCCATTATTTCAAGAAGGGTTTTTGTAAGCATGGGAGTAACTGCAGGTACTTCCATGGACCTGTCTCCGATGGCCTTCCTCTGTTACTGGATTCTTTCAATGAAGACCATCTTTTTTCGGCAGGATCACTTGAGAAGTTGGAATTGGAAATTGTAGAAATTCTGAAGTCAAAGAAAGGAAATCCTGTATCAATTGCAGCTCTGCCAATGATATACTATGATAAATATGGAAAACTTCTTCAAGCAGAAGGTTACCTGACAGAGAGCCAAAGACATGGTAAAGCAGGCTATAGTTTGACAAAGCTTCTTGCTAGACTGAAAAACAGTATTCGGCTTATTGACAGGTAGATTTTATAGTAAGACTTTGTTGTAGCTCGAAAATGCTTATTTCGTGAAGTACTTATCTACAATGTGTTTTGTGATTTGAGTGGCAGGCCGCACGGACAGCATGCAGTAATTTTGGCAGAAGATGCTCCGAAATTCATGGGCTTTGAGGGTAATCATCACGGTCCTGGCTCAATTGTTAGTGGATCGCAACAGATATATTTGACATTTCCGGTCGAGAGCACTTTCACTGAAGATGATGTTTCCAACTATTTCAGGCAATTGTTTGGCCATAAAAATGGTTTACCTCTGCTTTTAAGTGTTCATAAGTTTTACATCTGCTGAATTTTTATTTGCAGTACTTTTGGGCTGGTTGAGGATGTAAGGATTCCATGCCAACAGAAAAGGATGTTTGGCTTTGTAACCTTTGAAACTCCAGATACTGTGAAGGTGATTTTGGCAAAAGGGAATCCTCATTTTGTTTGTGGTGCTCGTGTTCTTGTGAAACCTTACAGAGAAAAATCGAAGCTCAGTGACAGGTAAAGTTTCTTCTTCATCTGCATGCGTAATTGGAGCTGGTACTCTGCTAATATGTATTAGAGTTTTTCTTTCCTCTCATCTCCTCAATTTTGTTTTGGTGTAGAAAATATCATGAGAGGGTTGAGCCTGGGATGTGCTATTCTCCTAACTGTACAGACATGGATGCTGACTTCCAGTTGTGTGAGTCTGATCTTCTGTAGTTTTCCTCGTTAGCATCGGAACCATTGTTAGAAATCAATAAAGAAGCTAAATTTGGTTTCAATGAAGAAAATGTTCTTGAGTAAGCCAATAGTTCCAATTCTTAGGACTCATCTTGTAGAAGTTTGTATTTCTTATAGTTCGGAGACGATATGAGACCTCAAGATTGCTGAGGAGGCAGCTCATGGAAGAGCAGGAACAGCTTCTCGAATATGAGAGAAGGCGTCTTGCAGAGCTGCAGGTAGCATCAAAACCTAATCAAGGTTACTTTGGCTACTCTACTGATAGCCTAAAATCCTCAGAAGGTATGTGGATTCTGCATCATTTTTCTCTTACAACGTATGCACAAATTTATGAACATTAATGAGGGCACATAATGTGATTTGTTGTCTGCAGATCATGTTAGGTATCTGCTTGAAGTTCTCAACCCTGACTCAGGAAATAACAATAGAAGTGGGCATTTATGGACCGATTTCACAGACCAAGACAGGTGCAAGTCTCATCCCCTAACCGAGAGGGATTTTCTTTCAGCTAAATACCGAACCCTTTCATTATAGCATGCCAGAGCTCATGGTCTTATCTATCTGATATCATCATTTTCTTTTAAAAACTGCTAGTACTGTCGGATTTATCGTTCAATGCTGAATATTATCATTGTTTCTTGAATTCTGCAGTGAAGGACTAAACCTACCGGAGAGCCCCTTTGCATCTTCAAATAACTAGCCATTTCTAACTTCTAATTGGTTCGGGAACACATACGAAATAGAAAGAAAAGGCAACATCTTTAGTTTCAGTCCTAACTTGTTTGCCAATAGTTGCGGCGAGTAGTACATAATGGCTAATGAAGAAACAGGAAGTGCTCTGGCACTTCCTTAGGGGAGTTCTCTTTTCGTGCCCAGAACCTAAACTCAGGTTCAAGGAAGTAGAGAGTAGAAGAAGGGGTTTACAGGTATTTTTTAAGGTAGCCTTATTCTCGTAGAAACAAGGGCAAGAAGCCAGGATTTTATCTTGTAGGGATCAAAGTGGAATTAAGTTTTTCACCTGAAGATCAATGAATTAGGACACATGAAAAGTGTTCCAGAGAAGTTTAAGTAATGTTTAAAGTCTCTCTGTAAGGCACAGTAATATATTTTGAAATAACATCAATAGAAAGTTTTACCATTTTTCATCAAACATTTGTTTATACTCTCATTTTTAGTTTTCTGCACATACGTGGGAAATAATGTTATTCATGCAATATTCTTACATTGTTTGGTTGATCTAACATCTAAATTAACGAATATTACTTTTAATTCTACGACACTCAACGAGAAAATCTTCATTACATCGGTTACTAGGATGCATTAATCCATTATCCATTTGCTGCCTAATATGGTTGTAAATCTCCTACTAGTGAGCGTTTTGATTACGTCATTGATACCAAATGTACCGATTTTAATTGGCATTACGGTATCCTATTTTTTTTAATACATATTTTATATATATTCATAAAATTTAACACACCTATGATACTTTTTTTAATATTGAGATAAAACATTATCTATAGCAGCCGATATTTAACTGGTATGATTAGTATAAAGCGAGATAGAAAATGAAATAGTTATTGTTATTAACTTATTATTATCACTTTTGATTGGAGGAATAAATTATCGTCTTACTTGCAAATTATTTTATTAAATGTATAAAGATATGGACAAATATAACCACATACCATTTGGTGGGGACCCTACCTTACGATATGATGGCCAATGAGGCAAAATGTGGTGTCAATCTTCACAAGTGGCAAACAGATAAGATCAGACAAACAAACCAAAAGAAAGATCTACAGGGAATAAATACTAGATTCATTCATGTGCATGACTTCGGAATCAGACCAAATGGTTGAGAGTTGGAATTCATACAAATTTTAAGGTATGTGTTTAATAGATTACAATAAATACTAGATTGTGGGTTCCGTCTCACGTCTAAACGGTTAAGAATTCGAATCCATTTATTGCATAATATCAAGATTGGCACCACAAAATTTTGATGGGTCCCACTAATAATACCTGATTGGATGACCATGAGCGCCGAGCAGCACCCCAATTTAAGGGAAACAAAAGTCCTACTGACAGACCACCTGGTTGACAACTTTAAGCTGGTTTGGTACAGATAGATACCATCAGGTGAAGAAAAATTGTAACTTGAAGCTTTTTTGGTTAACTTACAGAAAAATGGCGGTGGAAAAGGGAAATA
Source organism: Viola odorata (assembly GCA_963691705.1). Taxonomy (NCBI): domain Eukaryota; kingdom Viridiplantae; phylum Streptophyta; class Magnoliopsida; order Malpighiales; family Violaceae; genus Viola; species Viola odorata. The sequence continues at coordinate 51,232,545 of OY829546.1, read as the reverse complement.
TTTTCCACTTTTATTTCCCTTTTCCAGCAATGAAATATTCCATAAATTTTCAAAACTTAAGTCATGCCAACAAAAAGGAAGATTGTTTATGGAGCCATGAATAGCACAACACCATGGACACAGACAAAAGACCTGCTCTGAGATGTCAAAGATTGAAGACTAGTAATCTCAACGACAACGATAAAATGAAATGGAGGTTCAAACCTTTTCTAGTAGTACAAAGAAACCAGAGATCAGTTCTCCTTGATGTTAATTATGGTCACCACTCGGAGCAAGAGGGGCAACGAAGCAAGACTGACTTCCAAGACAGTGCGTCTGTGAACAACCTCAGCTGTCAGCTGGCTAGTCTAAAATGAGTGTTCTCATGCCCTCAACTCAGCCAATGCAACATCAGCAATTGAGACTAGAGACTGCTGGAGAATATTTTGGTAACAAGCTATAGAAGAAATATGGTCCCAAACTACTGGACTTAAGAACAAAATCGTGCAAATAAAAGAGAGTATGCTTCTCCAAGTCGATCAGCCTCAGCATATATATGCATGCATGTATGTATCCAATATCAAAAACAATCTCCCAGATAACACAGTATGCCGCTTACATTTCGCTCTTGATGCAAGTAAGTAGCACGGACCTGCAATGGACAGGTTATCAATATAGGAGATGGAATCAAAACTCAGCCGCACATGAAAGAACAGATGTTAGCTAAGATACCTTTCCAATACTTCTTTCTTCAACATCACAATAAACAATTCATCATCACTGCACAATGAACATGGAATAAATAAATAGATAAAAGAAAATCCCCGGGTGTTTAATGGCATGAATGATGCTGTGCATCATATTGATCTCCCCATGCTGTATGCAATCAGGATTTCCATGCCTATTACTTGATGAATCAGTGTTCTGAATGACAGTTGAATGAATAATTACTGACCTTAACTTCAGTCCATACACTCTTTTCACCGCTGTTGTTAAGGGTACTCTCACGTATGCGCCTTTGGGGTGTTAGCAACAAAAGGATAAACCATATTGGACCAGAAGCTTCATAAGCTCTTGCAGCCACACCATGTCATAAAACAGTTAAGGAAGCGAGCCTTCTCACAAAGTTCTTCAACCACTAAACTTTCTTAATGGAGGTTTAGTTATAGAAGTCCAAGTGTTTCATCCCAAATGCACTAGTCCGTGTCAGAATACTGGCCTTATAAGATGCAGGAGTTGGTGAAGAGACCTTACTGTTTCACTTGAACTGGTACAGATAGCATTGATGGTGATACATTATTCTTATCTTTCATATTTTTTTGCAAACTCCTTTAACAATAATTGCTGCCGGAATGCCAAGTATTTATCCAAACTAGTTCCAGCCCACCGCTGACAAAAGCATTCATCAGTTGGCACAAAGAAACTCAGAGGAAAGGGCCCTTTTGGAGCTTTCTTTAAGGAAACCAAGAATCTATGGCGAGGGCGAATTCTCTGATCCAAGGATAAGCTTAAGTACATAGGGTACTTAGTCAATGACTGCACCTCATTACGGAGCTCATTGACCAAGTACAAGTACTTTGGCTTTAAATTGTCGTCCACAGACAGAGATAATACCTGATAACACAACCAGTAACCTCATTTTTAGAATTCAACCATGAAAGTTTGACATTGTAAAAACAAAGAAAATGAGATAGCACACCTAGTAAAATTACAAGATAATCTATCTTGGGTTGTTTTTTCTGTAATCTCTTAATGTTATCCCTCCCCGTCCATGCAATGAGTTTCTCACAAAAAGAGGACAGTACGTTGACTACCTCTACATGAAGGGTTTAATAATCATAAACAAGCTATTGCTCCCAACACCAGTTACATGCACAATAAATCTTCCATAAGACGGAGAAAAAATAATGTTTTGATTTGCATCAAAGAGAAGCAATTTTAACCTGTGTAAGGCTGGTTAAGACTTTCAAAATCTCAGAATTACGCATCCCAACGCTCCTCAGGAAATTGATCCTTGGAAGCAACCCATCATCAATGCTGTAGTGGAGTAGCTGGGGATGCTTCGTTACCATCTTTACTACACTATCCCGGGATGCTCCCAACTCCTTTGATAGAAACAGATAGCGGGTATTCCATGATATGTCAATGCGCTGAACAAGGATTTGAGGGCTCAGCTGGACAACTTTACCTATATTCTTTTCATTAATGCCAAGTTCCTCAACCAAATATCTAACTGTGGGCTTTAGTGAATTATCTACACTATATGAAAACAGTGATGGAGCAACAGCAACAATCTGACCTATTCTTGAGTTTGGAATACCTAAGCCCATCAAAAAAGCGATGTGAGACTTCAAGTTGTTCTCCACAGTATATTCTAGGATTTGAGGTTGCCTCAAAAGTATTCTTTTGATATCTCTTTGTTTAACTCCAACACTCAACAGGTATTCCAACCTCTCCTGGGCAGAACACACATTAATTTGGAGTGACGGCATGTGCCTCTCATACATTTGGATAAAGTGTGACTCCTTAAGCCCAAATGTGCTTAGATAGTCCAAAAGTGGGAGCCATTTCCGATCCATATCTATTTCTTCAGATAGCTTTTGGTATCTGTCCTCACCAGATTTTCTTGTCATCGGCTGCAACCAAAGAAAATATTTAAGCTCTTTTCAATACAAGAACAGTTTATAGAATGTCTAAATCCTTGCAATACCTCTTCTCTGGCATCTACATCCAAGGAATCAGGCTTTGTTTTGCTTCTATTACCATAAAAAATTCTAACAGTACTCTTCCCTTGAGTGGTCTTGCCAGTTCCAAGATCCAATGATCTCAAGCCACCTGCAAGCACAAAATTATCCTTCAGCCAATATCCCTGCTCAAAAATACTTGAATGCTTTTCAGCTTCAGATTGTACCTTGCTTTGCCTTAATCCTCTTTTTTGGGTCGGATCTCCTACCATTAACTTCAAATTCTACAGGTTCTGCAAATTCATCCTGAGCACAAATTCCACAGGAAATCAGAACTGATTTCATAAAAGGAACCAAAAAAAGAAAGAATAGGATGGATCACTGTAACACGGGATCCACCATACAAGCCTTAGCTGACAGCCACTTACTACAGATTACAGGCAACTCACAGTTGCTATGAGATCACTGAACTAAATACAATGCTTTAAACAATAAATAGAAAATTAATTTCACTAGCATCCTAAACGAGCTCCTAAACAGCTAAGTCTAGGATAGTTCTCACCACTAAAACCATTCCTCAATTACGGGAAACATTTCCATGCCACGATTATACGTGGACAGTCCTCAATTCAAAATCAACAATCATTCCACAACTAGCAACTACGCACACCCACGACACTCCGTTCCAATGCTTAGCAAGCCAAAAATTCAAGCCTCTAAATTACCAAGCGAATACATCCCCGCCCGCTATAACAGATTCTTCGAAAAACAACTAATTCCAATGGATTAATCAAGAGAAATGCAAAGCAATGTCGTCAGAATTGAAAAGCGAGCGCTTTTGTCCAAAAGAAAAGCAAAAGGGGAGAAAAGAACTCACGTTGAGCAACCAATCATCATCATCTTCCTCCTGCTCCTCCTCCTCTTCTTCCTCATCCTCCTCTTCCTCATCCGTTTCGTATGTAGTCAGAGTTTGACCATACCGCGACTTCCGATTTGACTTGAGAATCCTAGCATTTGAATGCGCCGACAAAACCGCAAACCTCCTACCACTCCTCCCCCTCGTAAAATCACCACCATTTCCACTAGTATTACTCAAAAAAACTACCATTTCTCCATTGGAGACGCACCACCGCACGCGAGCATGAGAATGAAGAACAGGATTGAAGGAGTAGAGAGAAGAAGTAACCACCATTTTGCTGGGTTTTAAGACGGGGGGATACGGATAAGATTTTTCTCTACAGAATATACTCTTAAACCCTAAACAGCAATAAAAATCTACTCTGCGATTTAAAATAATCTTGTTTAAGCAAATTTAATGAATGAAACGATGTCGTATCAAACTGTTTTTATTTTATCCACAAATGTTTTGTGGTTGGCGGGAAGATGGTGACGTGTCTAATTTTTAATCAGAAATGTGTGTTTTTACATAAACGTCGTTTTTATTTTCAGTTTTATGAGTGCGCGCCATGGAAGCTGCTGCTGCGGTGTCTTCTTCAACCTTGCTTACAGTCCCAGCGGCGGAAGCGAAGAGTAGGCGGGTGATTACGGCGGAGTATGCTAAATCTACGGTTAAGTTTGGCGCGATCAGAAACAGTAGAAGATTGACGGCCAGGATTCAAGCAATCACTGATGTTTCGGCTGCTGCGGCTACAGATATGGGCCAAGCCCAGATCACTTGGGAAATCGTTGTTGGAACTATAGGTATTTATTAAATCATTAAGAAAATTGTGCAGCCGGAGTTACACCTTTTGTGGTGGCTGGGATTGAGTTCAGCAAAAGAATTGTAAGTATCGGATTAACAACATTTTATTATTATTTCTTGAAATAGTACACTAGTATTGTTTGGATTTTCAATTCTAATCCTTTCCTAATGGCAGCTGGATTTCTACCATGGCAGTCATGGAAAAGATTCTTCTCTGGTTAATTAGTTCTATACCGCTACTACAAATTTCTCCTCTTTTTTATTTCTTTTCCATTTCCCTTGTGATGTAAACTAATTAACCAGAATTGTCTGTCATTTCGTGCTAATATATGGGCTTTCAGAAGGCCCATTAAAAGGTTTTCAATTTGAAGCCCAATTCATGAACTTTCCACACCAAGCCTTAAAATGATCGAAATTAAGATGGGCCGACGACACCAAAACCAATATAAACATTTCTCATATAAGTTTTTTTTTTATATATATATATAGGTCTTTGCAGCACATTTCTTAAAAGTTGGGAGGGTATTCTTATTCGGGTTATTTTTTTCTACCCATTTTGAATAGGGAATTCATTTTTTTTAATATAAATAAGAATACTCGAACTCAAAATTTATCTTTTTTTATTAATAAATTTATCAATAAGCCTATCAATAGACTATCATATCTCGGTGGTGATTCGTTAGCATATCATTAAACCTATTTTATACGAATCACCAATGAACTATAAGGTTTTTGACAGGGAATTAGTTTTTGTAAATTGTAAATGAAATGGAGGAATAGCTTGATGGTGACTAATTTTGTTTTTACTTCGTTTATAAAAAAGTAAAACATAACAAACCCCAATTTCCAAACGTAAAATTGAATTGAAAATTCGTTAACTAACGACTTACATGCACAAGACTTTTCAAAAGTCCACATTTTAAAAATTGTATTATTCTTGATGAAAAATAAGAAAAAAATGGTCCTTCTTTCTCTCATTATACTATATAATAATTATTTTAAAAAAAAATATTGTGGTTGCAATCATAATTATATTGTCACGTTTGCCAAAAAGGGCAAGTTTGAATAACAAGAAATCCTTTAAATATGGAAAACCTCATAATACACCCGTCAGGAATGTTGTTGAATGGAATTAATGTTTAATGTTGAACGAGTGGTTAAAACATTTTAAATTAGATCTCGGGAATAAAGCAAATCACGCTCTACCTGTTATAAATTATAATCTATAATTTACATTTCCTTTAACATTAATATTTTTGCAATTTTATAATATGCTTATTTTTACTCCCTCCGGTTTTCAATAACATCATTTTCCCACTAAAAATGTGGTCTAAATTAATTGTCGTTTTGAATCATAATTACGACTTCTATTTTTTGTTTTAGTTTCTTTACCCAACCAATTAATTTGGTACAATGGTATTATTATAATTATACTATAAAAAATAGATAAATTGAAAATTACAGTTAAAAAAATATGGTCCAAAAATTATTGTTTTATTTCAGAAAGTCAATTCATAAAGACCGGAGGGAGTATTACGTAACTCGTAGAGGGTACGACCATTTATAGATTAAATTTTCTTTATCCCATGTTAAAATGATTTGAAGAATTAGGTTATTTTTTCTTCCTTTTTGGTAGATATTTGAAGAATTAGTTAGTCTAAGTCAATCAAATCAACACCTATCTTATTATTAAAATTGGACCTGTACGGAGCGGATTAAATCTCTATTTTTTTAATGATTGAAGTTAATAAACGAAGTAAATCATTATTAATTTTTACTTATTTTACATAAATCAATTCACTCGTTTAGCAAAAATAAAATACTAATCCTGCATTTACCATAACAATAGAGCTGAAAAAATTAGATCTAAATTGCAATTATCTTGGTGAGTCTGTATCGCGATTTTGTTTTTACATAATTACGAGTTATCAATCAACGCGAATGTAATTTATTGATTATCTTATTAGTAGTAAAAATACTCGTAGAGACTCAAATTAGGTTAAAATTGACTTTGTTTTAATATGCTTAACTCTCTTTTTTTCTTCCAAATTTCTATATTTTCTATATTTTTTATATTTTGCCTTAATTTCAAGGTGGGACAAATTATGTTCCCCCCTACCAATCAAATTTTCTACTAAAAAAAGGTAAAAATTCCAAAAAGGCTTGGTTTCTTTGTCTTTGAAAATTGATTGCAAAAGTTTGCAATTGATTCGGTTCCTGGAAAACATTTTATGATTCATCTTCTGTTTGTTGAGACCGCGCAGAAAAATTTGACTTGTATGATAAAAATGCCATCATCCTTCAATTGCATTTGATATTGAAATAATGGACATGTTTTATTTATTTCAATTAGAATAGCAATGATTCTGAATGTTTGAATTTAATAAATCAATGCTAGCCCACGACCTCACTCACAAGTCACAAATTATATTTTTTATTTTTAATTTATGGCTTTTGACTGCCATAAAATTCTAAATTATTAAGTGATTATTTGTTCAAATCATGTCATTTTTATATTTAAGTGTAACATTTATGAAATAAATATGTTTTGTGTCATCAAATCCTGAATTTATATATAATAATTATTAATATTAGTTTTTTTTGTCAGATTTATTATTAATAACTACTCGCTCCAGATTCTAATAAATAACGTTTTAGAGCCAGGTATGAGAATTAAAGTAATGATTGATGATGATATTTTTAATATTAAACAATCATCTTTCTCTTATATATTAAATTAATTAATTAATAAATATTCATCTCTTTTTTATATTGAATAAATTAATCATAAAATACCTAAAAAATTACAAAACGACATTTATTTGAAATTAAATTTATAAACTTAAAATGTCATTTAAAAGAATCTCATCGTTAACTTAAAACATCATTTAAAATAATGTGATAGAGAGTAATTATTAACTCAAGTCAAGGTAAGTATTGGTATAAAGCTAGTCTAGTCATAGTCTCCTAATTAATTAGTATTTTAATTGACTTTGGGTCATTTGGAAAATTGGAGAAATGGACATGTATGACTTTTCATTAATTAATTTGACTGAAAAATGACCAAATTAATCAAAAAATGAAATAGAAATATTCATTGCAACTGCGTGATGTAATGCTGATGAGGAATTTCTCTTCTGCATTCTACGTTAGTACGTGAGCAACTTAACCTTAGCATTGCACCTCACGTCACCATTATTATAATTATATGGAGTACGTCGCTATTATTTTAGGTTTCCAAATAATTAATGTTTTGTGTTTTTTATAAAAAAAATCAATATAAGAAAATGGTACTCATGAGTTTAACTAAAAAAATAGATTTTTGATAATTTATCGTAAGAAGTTTGTCAATTTTTAATTAAAATTTCGAGTTTGAGTCTCGAGAATGGAGAAAATCATATTAGAAGAATTACCATCTTTTAAGAGTCAAATTAGATTAGTTTCCGTTAAGAAAACACTAAAAAAAACTATAAAAAACATCTATGATCTATATATCAAAACCCTAAACGATAAATATATGCTGTTTAAATGAGATTAATCTTTCCCGCCGAAAAAATCGGTTTAAATCACCCAAAAGATCCAAGATGGACGGTATCCATGGGAATGCAAGATAGTCGCCTTCCTAGCTGCTTGTGTTTTGCGAACGCCAATTTTGCTTCCATCTCCTGAATCTGATGACTAATTTACACATTGTAGGGTTCAATTCATTATGAATTCCCATCACTCCAAAAAGACGAATTAGGGGATACGTTTAAGAACACTAGAGTCCACATATAGTCTTGTGCTTTCGAAGATACCAGTAAATTCAATGCTAGCTCTTGAAGATGCCAGCATATTTATTTATTATTTTTAATCTTTTTTTTTTGAAAATTTGATATGATATCTAATAACATTCCTTGATTGTACGAATACGTATGACTATTTTGAAACAAACATTTTATAATACTCCCTCCGGTGCAAAATAAACTATGTTTACTATCTAGACACACTATTTGACCCCAAAAAATTCTGTACTTTTTTTCGAACGTACGTTAAGGATTATAAAATGTACCGGGAAAAATAATTCTTAACGTACGCTCGAAAAAAAGTACGAAATTTTTTGGGGTCAAATATCGAATCATCCGACCTTCTTGAGATGCGTGCCCAAATAATAAACGTCGTTTATTTTGCACCGGAGGGAGTATTATCCAACTACTTTTTAAAAGTCGTCACATACTCCTTATCGCAAAAGATTCTCACGGACCGTGACTAATATTTTAGATATATCACACACTATTCATGTTATTATTTTCCTCTTTTACCCGTAACGTATTTGTTTACTCTTAATGGATATATTTCAAGTTGAGAGATAAAGAATGTCAAACTAGAAGAGTTATTCTTTCAGAAACTGACCATGTTCAAACGACACCATTTTATTGAAAAGATATAGTAGAAAGAGATTAAATTCGAACTTGAAATTTTATTGATATTTTTATCGTTAATAAGGTACTAGTATCTGACAACTAAATTCTTTAAATAAATAAAAAATATTACGGTCCCACCGTAATAAAGGTGTGTTTAAATAATTCCAATTGAGTACAAAAAATGTCTAATGTGGACAGATCATAGAGGATGTGCTGCAATATTGGCAGGTGTTAGTTCTGGTGTAATTTATTTGTATTTTTTTGGAGATTTCATCTCCGAGTCGCACTGGAAATTAATGAAACGCGTAAACACTAAAAAGGACGTTTGGTGGCCGACGAGGCTTTACACACACTCCCGCTTATACGACGTTAACTCGGTATCTGTATTTTAAACAGTTGCACAGTCAGTAGTAGTGTAGCCACGACATCAACGAATATCCAATGAACTATATGATCGGTCTGAAAGGCACGTGCAGGAAAAAATAAAAAATCTTTGGTGCCCATAAAACTACATGAAACATGTTTTCTTAATGAATTCATATTTCTTTTGTTTAGTTTATGTGTCGGGCTCACTTATTCAAGACTTTTATAATCAGGGGATTCTAGCCCTTTTATATGAAAATGGCACTTTTGTAATATTGTTATTATTAGGGGATTCAAGCCTTGAACAGTAGCGTAAACCGTGTGGGTCCGGGCCATGCCAGGCCAGATCACACGTTGGGTTGGTCTGTCATTGTAGTTTACGAGCACCTTTTATTCGCATGCATCATTGCATACATAGACCCCAAAAGGTTAAGAACCTCTACTGACCAAAATACCCCTATGTTCTTTTCCCTAACGAGGATTAAGGAACAAGGCAAAGACGGATTAAGGAAGGTCTTTATAATTTATAATTTAACATAGTTGATTATAATTTATAAGTGCATACCTTCTTAATGCTACGAGTCTTTCATGTAATAGAAGAAGTACAATAAAATTATTGTTAACAAAATAGAAACAATGAACCTAAACGAGAGTAGCGAGATAAATATTAATGTGCGATTAGTTCGTAAGTTTCACTTACTTAAATATTTTACTTATTAATGAAAATGTAAGATTAAAATACTAATCATAATTAGGTCACTTGAACTTATCACTAAGTAAAAAGAGCTAGGCCTCATTTTAGTTTATTAAGTGATGCAAGATGTATTTTGTTTAATTATGATTAAATAATTAGAGAATTAATTTTTTTTTTTATAGACGGAGGTGAGATTTGAACATAGGTTTGAATTCTTATTAATATTTATACCATCAGTAAAACAAGTAATGAGAATTAATATTTTTTTTAACATGCAATAATCAAATAATGTTTCTATGTTCATGTCACTTTTCTCTAATTATTGCACAATTAGCTGAGAAAAATCGTAGTGGCAGGAATGTAAATACAGTAGAATAGAAAGACCATTACTGACCTTCCGTTGTTATAAAACTGAGTAGCTGATGCTAAGGACGAGGGTAGGGGACCTCTGTACTTGCATCTTAGATTTTCTTGGTGAGAGACTTTGAAGCAAAGATGAACAAGAAAATCAAACCTGAAAAAAGTTCCAATCTTTGAAGGTATGTCAAAGATAAAAACGCATTAAAAGTTCGTGTTTGGATTTTTATTGAAGTTCCATGTTGTTCAAGTAAAGATTCTTTTCAAGCTGCTCCATGACAATCTTCTTCTTTTTATGTTGAGAAAACTTGATTGTTTTTACTTCTGCTTGTGTTTGTAAATATACCCTAACCATAGACGTGGGTTTTATGGTAAGTTGGTGGTGAAGTTTTGTGGATTTTGCTTGCTAATTTTTCTTTGTTTCTGAGGTGAAGTATGTTTTGTGATCTGGGTTTTTGATGAACATGTGAAAGGAGGAGTTTTCTTTTCTGATTTTTTTCAAGTAGAAAACAAATTCTTGTTTACTTTTGTTTATAATTTTGGTAACTTATGTTTGATTCTTCTCGGTTATGCTGAATATTCGATTAAAGTTTTTATCATGGCTTGATTTTTGTGTGTGAAAGGTTTGTACTTTGTACAGTCTCCCTTTATCATCTTTGTTCTATGTTCATAAATTTTCCATTGGTGGATATCATCCAATTCCATTAGTTTGTTTCAATTAACTCCTTATGAATCGATTTCATATCAGCCAATCTGGCTTTTTGTTGCAACCTCATATCAGTTGAATTGCTCTAGATGGTTTTCAATTGTATTATAGGGTTTGGCCTTCTGGTCTTGCAAATCACAAAAGTATCCATGTATAACTTGGAAGAAAATCTCCCAGGCTGCTCTGGGAAATTTGTTGTCGAATCTCTTTTCTTGGGTAGTTGGAACTGGAAACTGCAGATCGAGTATGGGTTTGATGCAAAAATTGCTAGAGTTGTTTGGTGTATGAATTTGTGTTGGTAGTAATGTGAACACCGACCATTTGTACTCAACTCTTAATTGAACTCATGAACAATATGTTTTGTTCCGTGATAGACTTTATGTAGACAAATTGTCTGTTGGCATAGAACACGTTCCTCTGTTATTTTGCTTCCATTAGAAGGCCATGGACAATCATCTTCTCCCATGTGCCATTAGATCTATTAACTCTGCTTGAGCTGGCTTTTTCTTCAAATCCATTCTATGTCCTGACTACTTTGTTTGTGTATTAGGTCATTCTGCAGCAAGCTGTTTGTTGGATAATCCTAGTGGTTTGATGGTTTTCTGGATGACAACCTTTTAAACAAGGCATGCAATTATCGATAAAGAAGCTGACATTTAGGTTTGACAACATTTCCAGCAGAAAGTCCCCTCGTATTGCTTTGAGCTACTGAGCTTCCATCAATTGTACTAGTTCAAGTAAACGGCTACTCTCCAATGCAAGCATCCCAGAGAAACACAGTTTTAGGTGGGTCTCACAAGTACTACGATCCGCCTGTGCAAGAACAGGAGTCTTATTGCTGGGCTCCTGTCCAGAATTTAATTCGATACCCATCTTCTGATGATGGTGGTCAAGGTTTGCTCCTTCCAGCTGAGACTTTTGAGCAATACTGCACACTAGAATCATCCTCGGGAACCGGTGGTCACCCCACTCATAATTCCCCATCTGTTAGTTATTCACCAAATGAGAGTGCAGTTTCCCAGCTGAATTCTCACTCATATCCCTCTGATTTGCGTGATTCCCCTGACAATACTAGTGGTTCACCATCAAGTGATTCTTTTGTCTCGTACAAGCTCAAAGAATTGGAAAATGTGATGTTGGGACCTGATTCAGATGATCTTGACATCTGCAGTATCTTAACACCTTTGGAACACCCCAATCAAATTACATTTGAGGAACAGAAGTGGAAGTATTTGGTGGAGATGGTATCCAGGGGAGACCTAAAGGAATTGCTGCACACCTGTGCCCAAGCTATTGCAAGTGGTGATATGTTCACAGTCGAATGGTTAATGTCTAAGCTACGTCCAATGGTTTCGGTTTCTGGCGAGCCAATACAGCGATTGGGAGCCTACATGTTAGAAGGCCTTGTAGCGAGGTTGGGATCTTCAGGAAGCTCTATCTACAAGGCCTTAAGATGCAAGGAGCCTGCCAGTGCTGAGCTTTTTTCATACATGCATTTACTCTACGAAATCTGCCCATACTTCAAGTTTGGGTACATGTCAGCAAATGGAGCTATTGCTGAAGCAATGAAAGATGAAAGTAGCATCCATATAATTGACTTCCAAATAGCGCAAGGCAGCCAGTGGTTCACCTTAATCCAGGCTCTTTCTGCTCGGCCTGGAGGACCTCCACGGATTCGAGTAACAGGAATTGATGATTCCACTTCAGCGTTTGCCCGTGGAGGTGGCCTTGATATAGTGGGGAAGAGACTTGGAAAGCTTGCTGAGGTATATAAGGTACCCTTTGAATTCAATGCTGTTGGAGTTCCACCTTCTGAAATTCAACTTGAAAATCTTGGAGTCCGACCTGGTGAAGCTGTTGCAGTTAATTTTGCTTTAATGCTGCACCACATGCCAGATGAGAGTGTAGGCACCCAAAATCATCGAGACAGGCTCTTGAGGTTGGTTAAGAGCTTATCTCCGAAGGTGGTAACTCTTGTTGAGCATGAATCAAATGTTAATACTGCTACATTCTGTGCTCGCTTTAGTGAGGCTCTAGACTATTATTTGGCTGTCTTCGAGTCCATCGATGATACTCTACCTAGGGAGCACAAGGAACGAATTAGTGTGGAGCAGCACTGCCTTGCTAGGGAAGTTGTCAACATTATAGCATGTGAAGGTGCTGAGAGAGTTGAACGCCATGAACCACTCGGTAAGTGGAGGTCACGACTCGCCATGGCTGGCTTTTCACCCTACCCGTTGAGCTCTTTTGTGAATGCGACTATCAAGACTCTACTGGAGAACTACTCTGAGAAGTATACTCTAGAAGAGAGAGATGGAGCTCTCTTTCTCGGCTGGATGAACCGACCGCTGGTTTCTTCCTGCGCGTGGAGGTGATAATAAACTAGACAATAGTGAATGTAACTCTGTATGTTTCTAATGGTTTGGGGGTATAAGATAAATTTCAATGTTGTTGTTTGTAGTTTAATAGCATGCCCATGTTGTAGCTGTAAGGTGACTTTTCAGCAATAAACTCTTTTCTTTTTACCAACTAGTACAATTTTCCAGTTGTCTCCTACTAGAAATGGTGCAGGATTGAAACTCTTAGTAGCATGGAATCTTTGGTGCACAGTAATTGATCAAAAGTTCATAACTTTTGGTTTTATTGCATATAAAATCACATGTACGATGATGGTGAAAACAGATTTCAGGAGAAAACGATTACAAAGCAGGGAAGGACAGCACATGGATTCCATACAATCAAAGATTCTGAGTTGCAGTTCTGTCCTTCATACTTCTCATCAACCTTGTTTCCCACCATACCTGCAATTATCCTGCACACTATCACAGCCCTCCTCTTTGCACTCGACTCTGAGAATGCAACTCCTCCACCATTGTTACAGAAGTCCTCGCCACTCGTACTCAACCGAATCCCTGTCCCCTCGGTGTACTCTGTGTCGAAATTAGATTGAATTATTCTGCAAACTCGACAAGAAGGGTCCCTACAGAGCTCCGAAACACGCTTCGATTTCCCCCTGCAGCAAGACATTGTTGTGCTGTAGAATCTCAGCACCTCATTTCCATCCACAATGCTTCTTGGATGTTTCTTGTGTTGCTCATACGCACTTATTTTAACACACTCTCTATAGTTCTCAAACTTCTCAAGGATTTCAACTGAGTTCTTCACCTTGAAGACCATTTTGATCTCTCTGAATGGCTTCGTCGGGTTCGTCGACGCCCTCCGGTATATCATCTCAATGACATTTCTTGCCGGGTCTCCTTTGTTTAGCTCTGTTCAAACCACAAAATGAGAACAAACAAATATATGAAAACTCCTAATTAAGGAATAAAAGCAACAAAAACCTACCAAAGAACTGTGTTCTTGCATTCTGTCGCCTGAGGAACACATCCAAGTTTTCCCACCCAAGATTGCATCTTTTTCGACTATGGTTCCTCCTAATTGTGACCTCTCCAAATGAATTTCTTCTTCCACCACCACCACCACCAGCAACAACAACCTTGTTCTGCATCGAATTTGAATATCTGAACGTCTCGTTCTCGTTCGAGCTGTTCTTCAACTTATCCTTACTACATTTCGTGGGGTGGCTGATGACATCAAGAATTATCTTGCTCCTACAATTACCATTCTCCTTCAAGGACATCCACAAAGAATTCATCTCTACCTATTATCACCTTTTATTCTAGAATGAGCATATTATAGAACAAATGGTTAGGTTGTGGGGTGTGCTTTTTTCTTTCCGGTTGAGATTTGGACCTTAACGTGGCTGCAGGAAATTCCTGCTTAAACAACGACAAAATGGTGAAATTGTTGTCGTTTTTAAGAAGATGCAAGAAAAAACGACAAATGACGAATTTAAGGGTTTTCTTGTTTGCTATCTACAACTCGACTGTGCCGCATTTACGATGTGTGTCGCCCTATTCGAAAAAGGAAATTACAAATTTGTACTTATTTTTTGTGGTAAAAACTAAAAATAAACCACAAGATTAACTCTCCCATATATATCGGGTTTACAAATCATAACCGATAAAAGAAAAAAAAGTTAATTGTAAGAGTTTAGTACCTGAATTTTCTCACCAAACATAAAAAGACGATACTTGGATTAGACTGAAAGTTTCTTTCTATAAAGTTCGTTTGGTTTAAAGAACTAACATTTATGGTCGAAGTTCGGAGTCAAGCATAAAATCACCCGAATTCGGCCCAAAAGACCATAAAACTTATTTTTAGGTTTTTCATTATTATAATTTGGAGATTTATTATTATTTTCGAGATTTTTAACCATTAGGTTATTAACCAACTTGCTTCACTCCAGATGACAAGTAGCTAAAATGGACGAAATCCATTGATGAGAATTTCAGTAGTGTTGTTTGTCATTATTCCATAAATTCTAGTAGCAGTTTTTATCCTCAATTATTGCGTTTTAGGTGCACGTGAATGTGCTTTCATCAAATATCTCCTGTAGCAGCTATATTTACTTACATTCGCTCCATCTACCTAAGTTTGGACACAATCCATTGCATTTGGTTTAATCCATATGTAATTTGAACAAAAAATATATTGAGAGTATTTAATCCCTTAAAAAACCAACCTAATATGAATATAATAAAATATTAAGCCGGTTTGACACTCTCAAGTGTTAAACAAAAAATCACCGGTTCAATTCGTATATATGAAAAAATTACATATCGAAAACACTTTACATGCTAATAAGTCAATCCAATGTGAACAAGATTAACCATAGTCCGATGGACTTAGAAATACATGTGATTCATATACTAAGATGAAATAAGTCCATAAAATTGAGACAACAGAAGTTAGACAAACAGAATCTTGAGCCATAAATATATATAAATATATAGACTATGAGCCTCAGGCAATAGCTACACAATCCAAGCTAACTTGACCATGATGGTTTCAATTTCAAGCAGTAGTTATACAATACTGTTCCTTTCAGAGAATAATACCTGTGTTCCTTGCACGTTTATACAAATCAGCTTTGTACTTGGGAAATTGATTAAAAAAACAGAAAATCATGATGAAGAAATCCACAAGATCAGCTCTAAGACAGTAAAGCTAAACTATACAGAATAACTCATCCATGAATTCGGATTCTAGCTTCTCACCGTTGAAAGGCGTGTAGAGAAACAAATTATAACAAAATTATAAATGTACCTCAAGGACCTGTTAGTAATCTTCCCACATTTTGCGGATATGGATAAGAAGAATGGTTTAGTGGAGGAATTTCAAGAGTACGACCATCGCTCAGATTCTGCCTATGTCCATACTGATTCATGCTGCCGTTTAAGACATCATAATAATTCGCACTTGGTGTAGTTTGTTGACCTATTCTGAAGCTGGAAGCATTTGTTTGGGTTTGGCTGTTGTAAAGTTTGGAATGCATCGCATGGTGGTGCTGCTGCTGGTCATTGGATCTGTTCTCAGAGCCAGAATTCATCCCAACCCCGAGATCAAGGCTGACCGTCTCACCTTCGTTAGATCTCATCCTTGATGGTCCATTCCCTGTAGCTGGTCCAGCCATGTCATGGCTATTATTATTTCGGGCTGCAGGTACATCATGATTGTGTTTCCCCTCGTATGTGGTTATAACTGCTTTTGGGTCATGTGATGCTCTCTCCACATGCTTTCTAACAGGGCATCCTGCATTTGTACACTTGTAGTAGCTCCTGCATAACGAGCAACGTCTCATGAAGAAAATTACCCAAATAATAACAAAAATATCTACAATAACTATACATTATCCACTACATCACAGAAGAAGGGTAGTATATGGTCGCTGACTATGGCCATTTTTGTTGTTGCCAAGTTTAATGTTACAGATATAGTTAAAATGTAATTTCAAGGTCTTTGTAACTAATTTCCAAGCATTACAAGGGAATATATAAATTAACATTAAATCAAGTGCTCGAGGTCTACAGTTAATATTCTTCCGGAAACTAAAGAAAACCTAGTATCCATGCTTATTCAAAGAATACAAAAAAGGCAAGTAAACAATTCAGGACACTTCAAACTCTCTCAATCACATGGAAGAAAAGAATGCAAAAGCAATTGGAGTTTCTTTGTTTTTGTGGTCAGCCACACTTGTGCACCTTCTCTTCCCCAGTGCCACATTAGAAAGTCATATTTATGAGAGGGAATTACAAACCACTAGTTTATGGAACACACCAGACTGCTAATCACAAAGATCAGGACAATGGTCTCCATCATGTTCAGGCTATCACTTCACCTCATGTAGATCAGAGTAGAAAAAGACCAAATAAACTCCAAGGGTTTCCAACTTTTAATACAGCACAGTTACAGGATGAAAGAGAGTAGACTAACTAGATCATCTTTAAATATTGTAACTCTTAACCTGAACGAGCAATACCTACCTTGGATTAGGATTGCCTCTCACCACTTTCTGCCCATATTTGCGCCACCTGTACCCATCATCTAGTATATCAACCTCACTAAGCGTCTGAACAACAACACGAGGCTCCCGGATAGGCTTAACCACTGGAGTAACGTCAAAGACCCCAGCATCCATCTTCCTGCTTGATGTTGCAGACCATTCTTGGTCAGTATACATCTTTTACAATAAAAAACAACCTCAAAGAGGATTGAAATAATACCTCCTTTTGGAGAAGGGATCATCATCATCCTCACCACCTTCTGTGCTATCATCATTTGCTGTAGCGGGTGATAGGTCTGGGGTGCCATTTGGCTCAATTGTATGGGACACCTGGCCATACAAACTGAATGACTTGTCTAGAATGAAAATAAAAACAGACGAGTGGGAGTGAATTAGTTCATAGATAACAAGCAGATCAACAAATTCAGAAACAATGAAAGGTGTCTCCCTTACCATCTAGGCCGGGTGAAGTCGAAACCTTGTCAGATCTTTCTTCTTGCATGGGTAAGACAGCACCACCATTATAGCGCCGGCTGGGTTGAGGTTTAGGATGATCATGAGTACCCTTGTAGATAATCTCTGTTATATGTCCATCATGAGAGCGTTCAAATAACTTTTTCACTTCACAGTTTGGATGTGTACATTTGTAATAACTGCGTGGAAATTCACTTCCTTTAACATGTTTTTGTCCATATTTTCGCCAGTTATACCCATCATCAGAAGCGATTGAAGACCCATTTCCTCCTTTATGATCAGAATGTGAGACTTGAAGGCCACTGTTGGAATTCCCTGGCGGATGCAAGTCATCTGAATCAACTTCTGTAGGAGCACTAGCCCCTGATGCAATCATGTGAACAGGAGCTGATAGAGTCAACTCATTTGAGGAAGCTGCCATCTCACTTTTAACTGAAGATGGTGGAAACGATTGAGGCTCACAGTGGCTTTGGACTTGAGCAGACTGTTCACTTCTTTGGTGGTTCACATCTGCAGGAACCTTAAGATAAAAGACATACATTAGATACGCCCTAGAACCAGCAAGGCATATCTTCCGACGTAGAATGAACTGAAAAAGAATATCACTGCATTGAAATCCACAATATAGGAAGGAGATGGTGGCATCATAAATAGTACTTATTTTGGTGAACATTTTAGAACCACCTATTGCTTCAATACACAGTTTGGCATTACCTTATATATGTTATGTTTTTTGGTGGATGCCCAAACAATTATCAAACCATTTCTCACTACTTAATGCTCGCAACATATAACGAAATGGAAAAGGGGATGCCATGATACAAGAAATTATTCCATCCAGAATACATGTATAAACTTGAGACATCAAAATACATCTATCAAGGTAACTTACTTTTAGTAACCCATATGTATTCTGCAGTTCAGGGCCAGATTAAATCCAGGGAGAAAAACGTCATTCAAAACCCCAAAACTTCATAGTCATCATACAGTTTGAGAAAGAATAATGTCATAAAGCTTTTGATATCTAAATGGGAAATTACCATGTTTGATCTAGCATGGGGTCTGAACTCAAAGCTGCTGGATTTTCTTTCTGCAAAGGTGTTGGTAGATAGAGCAGTTGCTGAGAATGAATTAGACATGAAATAGCCATGAACTGCATGAGGCTTCATCAAAGAACCAGTAGTGGGGGATGACTCAGCCTGCAAAACCAACAAAAAAGAAATAAATATAAGATGAATACTATGTTGGAAGCTTTTCCAATTACTCATGGGTCATTTCGACAGAAAAGCATTTCTAGTACAGAAAAACATACTGGCAGATCTAGCACACAACCAAAAAGAAGTGGACAACAACGATACAGTCAAGTTGCATCACCGCTGCTTTTCCTAAAGCCCTCATCAATAGATCAACGAATAGTTGTGGTATTTTTAAGCATAACCACCTCCATGTGGCTCACTAACACAACATCCGCGTAGCTTTTACATATCCGTTCATATCAGCGCATCCGATCATGTAATGCAAGCTTAATAATTCTTCCAACTATGATGAACCCCAGAAGAGTGCATAAAATTGAAATAGAATAATAAAACAATGCAGCCTACTAAGAAGAGGGTAGAAACATAATCTGCTACTTCATTTTTATAGGAGTTTCCTGTTACCCCAACACTTTTCAATCTACAAAGTATAGATACTCAGTTGAGCAAGTATTAAAAACTAAACTCCTATGCTTGATCAAGTATACTGTTCTTTTATATGGCCATAAAGCATCTCAAATCACAGCGAATCGAGTTTATTCTCAATGCCTTGACCCACATAATGGAACTCCTTGTTCCCCTTTGCATCTGCTACGCAATTGATCTACTAATTAATGCATTTATTCCATATTCTACACAAACAATTTGAGAAGTTATTTTTTTCTTGTAACACCCAACACTACCGTTAAAGCATAGGCAAAAATAAACACCCACAAAAGGGTCAAGATTCATTGTGTGAAAAAACAACACTGGCATTACAATGAAGGAAAAATCATACTTACACATAAAAGGTCGTATTCTCTAAAATAAATTCCAGTAGCATAATCCACAACACACTTTTTGTAAAATGCAGAGTTTTATATCATGCAGCATCAGAATCTAACACTTCATGTTCCAACATGACCACTACCAAATAACGAATACAATTTAAGCGCCTAGAAAACCACCATAAGAAAAGGAATTTATACTGACTCAAATTATCAAATCAAATGAAAAGACAAATACAGAACGCGTATGAACATCTTTTCCTTTCCCTATTTTAATTCCTAAAAGCCCAAACTTTAAGTCCAAATCACATTGCTCATTAATCGAAGTCCCACACAAAATTCTCCACTCAGAAGCACACCATTTAAACCTCTAGAACTTAATAACACGAAGCTACAAACAATACCAGTCCTTTTCATGGCTGTTCAATAGCAAGATAAAAAATATACATACTTTTGCAACTTTGAATCTTAAAATGGAGAATGCTTCACTCGTTAACTGTTAGCTTTACACTAAAGAAACATAGAAAAAGTTCAAGTCCATGTTTGGGTATAACATATAACAAATTCCTCCACTTGCCTCCACTTATACCATCTTCCAAACAGATCCTAAGACTGATCACCATCATTTTCCCTCAATTTCCCTCATTTGCCTTCATTTTCCAAAAGCAATTAACAAAACGAGAAAAATTAAGAACTCCAATCCAAGCTGCTGCAGCAGCGGCGACTACTAACCTTGACATTGGAGAGGAGAACCGGAGACTCGAGAAACGACGTCGGACTAAGACCTGGAGGGATCGTCATGCAGGCCGAACGCGAGATCGGAAGCTTCGCCGGCGACATAAGCTTGTACCTAGCTCCTCCTAGTCCGCCGGCGGCAGCGCCGTCCCTCGGATCGCCCTGATCAGGCTGACTACCGCTACTGTCCATTGCTAGAGAGAGAGAGAGGGAGGGAGAGTGAGTGAGCTTCGTGTTTGGAGAGTCAAAAGTAGGAGGGATTAAAAGGGAGAGGAGGGAAGGGTAGAGTTGTAATTATCGAAGGAAGGAGTGTGGTTTTCGGTCAAGTGATGTTTATGTAATAAGCTTTTATGCCTGTGAAGGGAAAAGAGCGAGAGAGAGAGGAAGACGTAGTTGACTTGTAACATTGGATCTGGAGGTGTGTCATTGGCTTGTCGTTTCAATTAAACTTGATGTCGTTTTCTTTATTTTATTTTTTTCTAGTTTTTTCCATCTTTGTAGTTTGATGGTAATGGTTGAAAAACAATTCAAACTAAAAGCCATTAGCCTTGAGATAATGATGGGAAAATTTTAACAAACACCTGAAGTGTTACTAAATTTAAAATATTGATATTTTTTTTAGAGGTTTAGGATTCAAATGCGAACATAATTAGATCGTTAAGAAGATTTTAACTTTAGGGAAAAAAGAATACTTTTTTTACGTAGTAAAACTGTTTTTGTTTTTAAGAGTTTTATAATCATTTTACAATATTAAACATTAATTGGTGGCAACCCAATATTAGTTTCAACCCCTAAGAAGAAGACAAAAAGGTCGAATTAAGTCAGTTTATTAAAATTATTGAGTGCAAATGTTCCCGCTAGATATTAATTACTTTATACATAAAGATCGAACCATCTTATGTTATAGGTAGGAGTGCGCTGGACTACTCACGCCAACCATTTCTAATCGTTGAGAACTAAAATGATCACTCAAATCATGACGTATGAGTAAGAGAAAAAAAATGTTTATTTAACTCAAACACTAATACCCCTTGAATTTTTTCATTGAAAAAATCAATACATAAATTAACTAAAATGTCTTTCTGATTGCTTAGAAAAATATTTATATGAAATTAGTTTATGAAATTTTAAGTTGTGATAAATTCAATGAAAATCATCTACTAATTGTTGGTAATTTGGATTTTATGGACTAGATTTTCTACCCTTTACTTACACGAGTAAGGACTGTGCAACCTGGATGAATTTGAGTTTTAGTCCACGAAACTATACTAGTAGAGTCATTTTATTTTCAAAATTCTGTAATATTTAACGGTCCATTATAATTTAATAGCTATATAGTTGTGTTAAAGATAAAATTCACTTTTTTAATATTCTATCTTTTACTTTTTTTATTTATTCGATACGGGATTTTAGTTCGTAAAATTAGCATATTTGGATCTCTCCACTTCGTCGCTTGACAAAAACAAAACGCACTTTAGCATAGATCATGCTGTTAAATATTAATTTGATTTGATTCACGTGTAAATTGGCGAGAAGACGCAAAAAGGAAAAAAAAGAAAATACCATGGTTGCTACGTATCGGGCGCAACAAATTTTGGCAGCACCGAAATAAATAAGTGTAAGGGGGCAAGCAACATCGGGGTGGATGCAGGAGCTAGGAAGAGTTGTCAATCCAGGTAAGACATCAGCACGTTGCAAATATGGACAGTGATGCCTAATTATAATGATCGACAACTTCAAACACTCCCTCCCTCTTTTGATTTAGGTTGGAGTGACAATTTAATCCGGTGTTGTGTGTTTGTCTCATTTGACTTAAGTTATTCGGAATTGAGATTAAAAAATTAGACCCATTTAATATACGGGTTGAGATAGACTTGTTCCGTCTAAGAATGAGATTAAATTGGACAAGACAGGTCTGTTTCGTCTAATAAAAAACATAGTTAGGTTTTATTTTACTCGGCCTATTATAATCCTCCAATTCTTTCATCTTCTCTAATTTCATCATTTTAGTTCCACTTAATTAGGTTCAAATTGTGTAAATTGACCTAAAAAAGAATGAGGTGTCTCCTTTAAATTCGATTTTTTTGATAAAATATTAAATGCTTTGAGAATATTTTAATTTCATTGATTTGATAATTTTAGTAAAAGGATTGAGGAACTTCTCACCTTTCGAGTTTCAATTGTCTAGGACTCCTCTAACTTTACAGCCAGGATCATTATCAATTTTTTTGTCCTATTTTTAAACGGGTCGGATCCGAACCCATCTTATATATTAGAGCGGGACTAAAGGTTTTGATTCCCGACCTGTACTACTGTTTTACCAACACTAGATTTAGGGGCCCTGGAGTCATTTTTGTTTAGACCTAACAATACTAAAAATAAGAAAAGAAAGCAAAGCGTAATGGGCTTAATAAACTGCTCTGGCCTATGGGACTAATGGGCCACACATCTAACAGCCCAAGCTTCTATTGTGGTCCACTTGTCTTTTGAAGATTGATGGACACACGACTTTGTAATAAGGACTAAGGAGTGCAAAGAAAACAAATGAGCCCAACTTCACTTGCTGGGCTGGGCTTGGATGGAGAGCCCACGAAGCTCGCTGTGTTAAGAAAAAATTCTGGCTCCGCAATGGTTGGTGTAGAGTGTAGATTCGTGGGCCATAACAAAAGGAATCCATAAAATGAAGAGGATAAATCATGATCATCGTGTTCATGATGAGAGTCACATGGGTTGTTTGATAAAATGGGTTTGCTTCTACTAATAGCATTTCCTGTATTCCTTGAATGGTTCTAGTTAACGTGCCACACAATTCACAGCTAATTTAAATTGGCATCAAACACAAGTGGGGGACACTGCTATACATGCAACACAACACCACGCTTGTCCATATTTTTTGGAACTTTACAGTTGCCACATCCAAGAAATTGCATACCCAAATCACATGTATTAATAGTCTTTTCTTTTTGTCTTTTGATGACTCCATTAGTTGATAAAAGCCACAAGTAGTTAAAATGAACAATGTTTTTGAACTTGAGATCACGCAAGAACATAGATAGGGTCGAATTGAAATAAATCAAACAAGTACAATGAACAAGTTTAGTTGACGACGTTTTTGTCTGAAATAGTCCAAAGTTGTTAATTAATTACTAAAGACTTGCAATTATCCGTCTCTAATTAATTTAATTTGAGGATGAAACTTGGTTAATTCAAAAGGTCGAGGTCACATCAAAACACAAGCTTTTACCGGACGGAAAAGGCAACATACAACAACTTCAACTAGGGATGCTATCACGCTATTTTAATGCGATTTAATTAACTTAACTCATGTAATTATGTGATTAATTATTATTTTTCTTTTAATTAATAGCAAATGATCCCATAAAAAAATTGTTTTCATCAATTCAGAAGTGGACCAGTGGTGCCGTTGTTGGATTTAATAACATTTTCAAGGAAAGGCTCATATTTAATATTTTTTAGAAAAAAAAAAACTACCAATGGACTTAACTAGTTTTTTTTTTCAATATTATTCTTTCTCGATAAGTTGAAGATTTTATACCTTAATCTACCAATTAGCTTTATTTTTAGGTAGCATTTATTTGGCGGAATCAGGGAGGAAAGTAACTTGGGAATCTGAAATTCTGAATTTTATTGCATTTGGTTGCGATAAGGAATCACTCTCCCCCGGAATCCAACTTTCCTTGACCCCCTTAACTTTCCAAAAAATCGCGGAAAGTGATTCCTTGGCTATGGGTGAGGAGAGTGATTCTTTGATGGAGGAAAAATTAGTTTCTTTTTTAAATTATATATTTGCCCCTCCACAATAGCATTATTCTAATAAAGAAAAAAAAACTTGTTCCCTTCTTTAGTTTTATTTCCAAATTTTTATATTAAATTTTTTTACACTTTTTTATGTGTAGTTTTTTTAGTTTCAAATTTTTTTAATATTTAATTTTTAAAGTTTATCTAGAATTTTCCATTTTTTTATGTTTCAGATTCTTTTTTAAAGTTTTGGTGATTATTTTTTAAACTGTAGATTATCTTTTAAATCTTTTTTAACTTTGAGAAAATAAATCAATTTTTTTTAAAAGAACTCGTGGCATGCCACATGGGCGCAAAATCGTTACGTCATCACCCTCAGTCAGTACATGGATTAAATTAAACTAAGTGTTATAATTTAGGGATTTGATTAAATAATTTTATAATTTAGAGACTAAATTAAATAAAGTGTTATACTTTAGGGTTAAAAAAATCATTTGTTTGAATGAAGTTTAGAAGTATTTTTAATTTTTTTCTAAAAGAAGATTACATTATACTTGACCTCAATGTGATTTTTCACCGGGTGGTGTAATTCAAACTTATCTTCTATTATTCGAGAAAGATTATTACGTACATTGACCAACGGTGGGAAAAAAGAGGTTAGAGAACCCTGGACTTTAATGTTTTATTTAATAGGAACTCTCAACTATTTTTTTGTCTTTTTACACCCCTCAACTATTTTGTTTTATTTAATTACAACCTACTGGCACGGTTTGCTGATATGACATCGTTATGTGTTGCGCCATGTACTCACTCGATGCCACGTCAACAAGACACGTCAGTAACTTGCCACATCATCCCATCCACGTCAAGAAGCGTGCCATGGGGTAATTAAACAAACAAAAAAAAGTTAAGGGTTGGGATTAATCAAAACATTAAAGTTCAAGGTTGTTTTATGTCATTTTTCCTAATTTAATCAATAACCCAAATTCCTCTTTTCCTTTCTTTTTTATATACAACAGTATAATGATAATGATGATGATAATAATAATAATAATAATAATAATAATAATAATAAAATTGGAATTAATGCTTCATTGCTAGAATTAGAGGTAATTATGATTAATCTGGAATAAGGTTGCCTACAAAATAGTTTAACAATTAGAGGTAATTATGATTAATCTGATTAATTATGATTATTAATAGAAAGGCAATGAAGGTGGAGAGAATGTAGAAAATTCTCATTCGTTTAAATTTCCTGAAAAAAAATCCATCTAGCAGCAAGAATGAATTGAAGAAGGAAAAATAAAAAAAGAAACAAAAACAGAAAGTATAATAAAATAAATATGGCAAAAAGACATAAAACAACTCTGAACTTTAATATTTTTATTTAATTACCCCCCCAGTTTGATGATGTGGCTTGCTTCTTGATGTGGCTGGGATGATGTGGCAAGTTGCTGATGTGGCATCGAGTGAGTACATGACGTGGCACATAACGGTGCCATGTCAGCAAAACGTGACGGTAGGGTTGTGATTAAAAAAAATTTAATAGTTGAGGGGTGTAAAAAGATAAAAAAATAGTTGAGTGTTCCCATTAAATAAAACATTAAAGTCCAGGGTTCTCTAACCCCTTTTTGCCACCAACGGTGTGATTTTTTACCATGATGATACAATTCAAACATCTTTACTATCATCCTGAAAAGAATATCATATTACTATAATTTTCAAAGAGTCTAATACGAATGTTATGTCATTTGTTATATTCTTAACCTACAAAAAAAACATAGCCACAAAACAAACTTGTTAGTAAAAAAAAAATAAGAGCAAGGACAGAGCACATATTCTGAAGGTTGGATAAAAAAAGTTTATAAAGCTAAATTATGAACAAGATAACAAAAAAACACAAATATAGAAATGAATAAAGTAGTAATTTTGTTTACTTTCCATTAGGATTCTTAAGTACAAAACAAACACAAGAATATTACTTTTCCGAGAATCTTAAATCCCAACCAAATACAAAAAACTAACACTCCTGCTAATCACTCTCCTAGGTATCACTCTTCCAGGAGAATGATTCAAAAAGGAAAAGAGAGTGATTCAAAAAGGAAAAGTAACATTCCGTGAACCAAACACTACTCTAATTTGAATTTAACCCCTATTTAAAAATAAATAAATCTATAACCTCTTTCCATTAGGGTAATTTTGGTTTTTTAGCTAGTTATAACTAGTTTATTGACAGAGAAATCAAAACAGTTAGAAACTCTCGCAATCGGTTAGCTAATCCAAAATAAAATTACCGTTCAGTGAAAAAAAAAAATTAGCCACTTCATATGCTACCTTATAGTCTGTGAGACGGGGTGAGGGTTCTTTGGTAATTGCGTGGGGTAGGGTGGATCTGCTTGCGGTGAGGTACCTGAAAAAGCACCGGAGGGGGCCTCCGGCGTAGAGGCTCCGACGGTCAAGTTAGTACGGGTAGTATGAGTAATGCAGGACTTTAGTGAGTAGCGCAGTGTTCAGCTTACCTCCCGTGAGTGGGGAATGGGGGGGGGGGGTATTTATAGTCTTCCCTCTCCCAAGTCGGTGGGACACGTATCGCCAAGGAGCCGTGTCCGTTAACGGGACACGTGTTGCGCCCAGACGCATTGGGTGTCCGTTAGCCCGAAAGGTGGCCATTGGCCCCGAGAAGCGTGCTGGCCCGG
Source organism: Viola odorata (assembly GCA_963691705.1). NCBI lineage: Eukaryota > Viridiplantae > Streptophyta > Magnoliopsida > Malpighiales > Violaceae > Viola > Viola odorata. The sequence continues at coordinate 51,205,567 of OY829546.1, read as the reverse complement.
CTTGGTTGGGAGGAAAGGTCTGTGGTTCCTCCGAAGTCTGATTGTGAGTGGGGCCGATGGCCTGTTTTGGCCGTTCGCCCTAGCTGAAATGGGGTTGTGAAGTTTTCGAGTCAACGGCCATCATGACCTTTGGCGTTCGAGCCGTTGGCGCTTTCGGACCGGCTGTTGGTAGCGTCGTGTCTCATAAATGCGGGGCAGAGGTAATGATGGTTGGATGCGCGTGCGTGCTTGCGTGGCGTCCGCTCATTCCTTCGCGGTCGAGTCAAGTTTGAATTTTGAAGGGGAAGACGTTTGGGCTGGTCGAGGCGGCCTGTCTTTTCGTGAGAAAAGGTGTTTCCAAGGGCTTCCTCTTCCACGTGTCACCTTTTATCGTTTGCGCGGTGCCCTATACAGTGCGCCGCTCTTCTTTCTTTCCAGGGAATTACGAAGCTTGTCATTTTTTCAAAGAAAAGAAAAGAAAAGTGAGACTCTCTTCTTCTTCCTTGTTCGCTCTGAACCTTTCGTCCCCTCCTTTCTTATTTTTATTTCATGGCGGCGCCCGTTGCCGATGTGGACAGACCTATGTCCGTTGTTGAGGCCAGGATTGCCGTTACCGAATCGGTGATAACCGATCGGGTCGAGTTGGATGCCGAGCTGATAAAGTGCGGCGGGATTCAGACGGAAAAATACACGGCCAGGGTTCCCGGGCCGGAGGTTAGGTTGAATACTAACTTTATCGAGAACGACCGAGTTCTCTATACAAAAATTTTTAAGTACGGGTTTCGTGTTCCTGTTCACTCGCTAGTTCGTGAGATGCTGACTGAGTTTGATTTGAATCCGGCGCAGATTCCTCCGAACTCTTGGGCCGGTATTTATGCGTTTATCCGAGTGTGTGTCACCAACGGTATCTCGCAGTCGTCCCTCAGGCTTTTGTGGTACTTCTTTCAGTTGGCAATCCGAAAGGGTTGGGTTTCGATTTTCCCTCGGAAGACTGATCCTTCGGTTAAGTCTCTAACCATGCATTTCCAGAAGTTTGACTCCTCGATCAAGAACTGGGCGAATAGCTTCTTTGTTCTCGAGATGCCTGATTACGTCTGGAGGTCCGGTTTCAATCGGCACCTTACTGATGCCCGATGGGTCAAGCCTCACCCGGGTGAGCTAACGCTTGAAGAGGTGGCTGTTGTTGAGAAGCTTCTGGGCGCTGTGAAGCAACCGTTCAATTCGCGGAAGTATGTCATTTGGATGCCGATAGATCAGTGTGGTATCGGTAAGTTTTTCCCTATATGATTTCCTTATCTTGTTTGTCCGATGGCGTCGCTTATTGTGATGGGATGGCTATGATTGTCTATGCAGAGGGGGATAATGAGGAGGACGATAGGGAGTCCTCGGCGCCTAACAGCGGGAAGGGGCCTTCGCCGTCGGTGGAGCGGGAAGAAAGCCCTGAGGTTCCTCTTCGGGGGCGAAAGAGGGCTACCGGGGAGGCGTCTTCGCATCAGACGGGGGAGTCCCTAGCTAACAAGAAGCCTAGGTCTGTTCGAAGAGGGTTAGTTGCTGCCGCTGTTGTTCCTCCGCGTTTGATTACTCCTCCCCCAAGCGATTTGGCCGAGGACGTTAGTCACGACGCTTTTGACAGGTCGGAGGGGTTTACCGGTGAGAGAGTGCCAGTGGTAGAGGACGTTGGGCCGCCGTTGTCGGATTTTACTGTGATCTCTGCTACCCCCCTTAGGTTCTGCCCTTCCGAGAGGTCGGGTACTCCTTTGTCTTCGAGTGCATCCGCTCCGAAGTCTTCTTCTGTTGTGGCCGATAGGATCGCCCGTTTGCTTGAGAAAAAACAAAAGGAGAAGGAAAAGAGTCCGATATCTGCCAATGTTGTGCAGGGTCTGGAGGCTTCTGTCGGAGGTGAACTTAATCCTATCGTCCTTGCTGTGGATGATAGCCAGGTCTCGGAGATTCATGCAAATACGGATGCGGGGCCGGATCTGCGGGGCAATCTTTTCGATGTTTCGTCCCCTGATCATTTCGCGGGTAGCGGGTCTGGTGCCTGTTGGCCTTCTCCGAATGCTCCTTTATCGGGTGGGGGTGGAGATGTTCGCTCCCTTGGTGACTCTGCTTCGGCGCCTCAGCGCCTTCACTATACTCCTGCGCCACCGCTTGCCGAAGTCGCTCTATTGGACGAGTATTTGCAGGGTTCGCAGCCGTTGAATACTGAGGTTCATCTTTCCGCTGGGGGGCCCGGCGGACCCGTCACTCATATTTTGGATGTGAGGGATATGGCGCAGCAAGGCCTACCAGCGCTGGGAGTGTCTGATCCTCGTGCCCGGGATCTTCCTCTATCGCTCTTTTTCGGGGAGATGGTCTGTCTGGAGTACGAGAGAGACCAGTTTGCCCAAATGACCCTGGGGCGTCAGCATGCCGAAGCCCAGGCCAGTGTGTTTTCTGCCTTCTGTCAGCTCCGGTATTTGCAGGAGAATACATCTGATAGGATGCGGTCTTTGATGGACGATCTAGGGCAAGAGAGGCGTGATCATGCGGATACTCGGGCCACCTGCGAACGGATTGGAGCGGACCTTGGGACTCTTCGTGCGGAGGTAGATGGTGCTAAGGCGAAAGCAGCCGAGCTTTCGGGTGTTTATGACCAGTTGGTTGTGGTGAAGGGAGAAAGGGACGCCGAAAGGGGGCGCTGTGAGGGCCTTGTCCGAGAGAATGAGAGGCTTCAACGGGAGTTGGCTTTGGAGAGAGAGCGGGCTGGGGGGTTTTGGTCGGAGTTGGATGCTTTTCCTCAGAGGATGGTCGCCCTTCGGGACGAAGTTGTCGACACCATGCTGACGGCCTTCTCCGATTGCTACGACGACCCTGATTTTGAGCTGAACAAGGTGTCTGATCGAGCTGACGCTCTTATCGCAGCGATAGATGTTGGGCTGCCTAGTGCCGATGGTGGGTCTGATCAGCCTCCCCTGCCCGATGGTGGGCCGCCGGTTCCGCCCCCACCGCCAACTAGTTAGTTTTTTCTTGTAGCCTTTGTAATTTCCTGTTTTGTCTGGACATCTTTGGGTTTCATCGGTTGTAATAATGACTGTCTTTCCTTTACTTTCCTTCCTGTTTTGATGTGGAATTTTATGGTGTTTTTCCCAAGTTGTGCTGATAATTCCGTTGGTTTGAGCCTTTCGTGCTTAGGCCTGCTATTCCCGAAGGGTCAGTTAGCATCGGGGGCGGTCCATCGGTCATTCCCCCGATGGTTGATCTTCTGGCCGTTTGCGAATATTACCGTTGGGCCCGTTTTTTGAGGCGGTCCTTGAGTGTTTATAAATGGGTTTTTTCTCTCCCTTTCTTCCAGTTGCCTCCCTTTTTGCTCCTTGTTCCTTTCTACCTTTCTTCTTTTCTCTGGTGATCATGGATGAACTGACCAAGAGCTATTTGCGGGCGAAGGCCACTGGTGTGAAGGGTCGCGTTGTGGGGGACCTCTCCGTTGTGAGGCGTATGTTGGTGCGGATCACTGAGGATATTGATGAGCTGGATAGGGCGTTTCGTCCCTTGGTGGGTCTCCGGGATACCGTTGAGGAGACGGACTTTGACGCCTTCACGGTGGTTTCGGGGGCTGCGGTGTCGGTGTCTCACATTCAAGTAGCCATGGCCGCTCTAAAGAATCAGAGGGCTATGTTGCAGTGTTGTTTGGAGGGGATGAGGGGAGTGGCTTCCGACTTGACCCTAGCTGCCGCTGGCATCGAGGGGATACCCTCTTCGCCTCCTCATGATGATGGGGATGACGATGGTTTCTCTAGCTAACTACCTTTGCTTTCCTGTTTGTAGATGCTGTATGGCCTTATAATAAAAGAGTGTTTCTTTCGTTTGAGCTTTCTATTGTGTTGAAAACCCGTTATGCTTGCATTGTTTCCCTCTAGCTGTTAGCCGTATCGTTGTTCCGATGACTTTTTGGCTTTTCGCAGCCTTTCCATAAATGCTAATTACTCTCTGTGCTGGTTGCGTCTTTTCTGGGGAGTGTCGTGCGTTCCCCAGGTCTTTTTAATGACGGTTGCGTCTTTTAAGGTGCCTTAGCAACCGTGCCATTGATTGCCGGGCCTTCTATAAATAGGCTGTGTCTTGTTTGGTCAGGCTAGACCTCTTTTCTTTATAGTCTTTATCGTTCCTTGTCGTTATGGACGAACAAACTCTAGGGCAGTTTTTGTTTTTTCTCTCCAAGGTGAAGAAAAATTCCCTTTGGGACTCTCTTGCCGTCCATGAGATGATTGAGGCCACGGAGGAGGAGATCCGTGGTTTGGAGGGGATTGCGGATCCGTTGCTTGCCAAGAAGGGGCTGGCCCTGCCGGAGGATTTCAAAGTGGTGGACACCGTAGGCAGGGCCCTTGTCCATGTGGAGGTCTCTCTTAGCATGCTTCGGAGCAAAAAGGTTTTCCTCGAGAGCTTTCTGAGCGTTCTGTCGCCCATTCCTGGTGAGATTGGGGATGTTTCTCGCACCCTGCTGGATATTCCCCTTCTCCCTGGTAATGATGAATAGTTTGTAGATGCCGTATGGCCCCTCTTTTATGAATAAAATATGCTTTCTTGTTTGGACTTCTGAATTTCTTAATATATTGATGAGTATTGTTCGGCCGGCATAAACCTTTGGTGTGCTGTCGGCTGATGGTACAGTTCCCTTCGTCCGTCTGTTTGTGGGAACAGGGATGGGTTCGAGTACAGGTCTGTGTTAACGCGTATCGTGGTCGACGGACCAACGAGATACGGCCAGCTGGCAACGCAAGCTCTCTCCATACGCCCGTTTACCTTTAAACGGAGATGGGATGCCAAGTCGCCCGTTTGAACAAACGGTGAAGGCTAGTTGGAATCATAACACGTATCGTGGTCGACGGACCAACGAGATACGGCCAGCTGACAACGCAAGCTCTCTCCATACGCCCGTTTACCTTTAAACGGAGATGGGATGCCAAGTCGCCCGTTTGAACAAACGGTGAAAGCTAGTTGGAATCTTAACACGTATCGTGGTCGACGGACCAACGAGATACGACCAGCTGACAACACAAGCTCTCTCCATACGCCCGTTTACCTTTAAACGGAGATGGGATGCCAAGTCGCCCGTTTGAACAAACGGTGAAGGCTAGTTGGAATCTTAACACGTATCGTGGTCGACGGACCAACGAGATACGGCCAGCTGACAACGCAAGCTCTCTCTATACGCCCGTTTACCTTTAAACGGAGATGGGATGCCAAGTCGCCCGTTTGAACAAACAGTGAAGGCTAGTTGGAATCTTAACACGTATCGTGGTCGACGGACCAACGAGATATGGCCAGCTGACAACGGAAGCTCTCTCCATACGCCCGTTTACCTTTAAACGGAGATGGGATGCCAAGTCGCCCGTTTGAACAAACGGTGAAGGCTAGTTGGAATCTTAACACGTATCGTGGTCGATGGACCAACGAGATACGGCCAGCTGACAACGCAAGCTCTCTCCATACGCCCGTTTACCTTTAAACGGAGATGGGATGCCAAGTCGCCCGTTTGAACAAACGGTGAAGGTTAGTTGGAATCTTAACACGTATCGTGGTCGACGGACCAACGAGATATGGCCAGCTGACAACGCAAGCTCTCTCCATACGCCCGTTTACCTTTAAACGGAGATGGGATGCCAAGTCGCCCGTTTGAACAAACGGTGAAGGCTAGTTGGAATCTTAACACGTATCGTGGTCGACAGACCAACGAGATACGGCCAGCTGACAACGCAAGCTCTCTCCATACGCCCGTTTACCTTTAAACGGAGATGGGATGCCAAGTCGCCCGTTTGAACAAACGGTGAAGGCTAGTTGGAATCTTAACACGTATCGTGGTCGACGGACCAACGAGATACGGCCAGCTGACAACGCAAGCTCTCTCCATACGCCCGTTTACCTTTAAACGGAGATGGGATGCCATCGGGATATCCCTTTCATAGTGCGTTCTTGACAATTGTATTTCTTAACGTGGTTCGACATTTGAAAAGCCTACGTCCACGATGCTATTTTTATTTATGTAGAGTTGATGAGCAATACATCTGCTCTTGGGTGATATAGCTTTAGGTGGGCTATATTCCAGGAGTTAGGTAGAGGCGTACCGTTAAGCTCTTCTAGCTGATAGGCACCTTTGCCGATTACTCGGATGACCCGGAAAGGCCCGTCCCAGTTGGGGCAGAGCTTTTTTATTATTGGGCCGGTGGCTTCGTTGCTGCGCAGTACCAGGTCGTTTGCCTTTAGCAGCCGTTCCTTGACCCTTCGATTATGATATTTGGCCATCTTCCTCTTGTAGAGTAGTGTTTTCAGCAAGGTTTGCTCATGTAGTTCTGGTAGTAGGTCAAGCCGTTCCCTTAGCCTGTCCTCGTTCTGCTCAGTATTGAAGTAGTCAATACGGAGGCTAAGGGCCCCGATTTCTACCGGAGTCACGGCCTCGTAGGTTAGGGCGAAGGGGGTTTCTCCCGTGCTGGCCTTGATTGTCATTCGGTAGGCCCACATGACGTACGGTAGCTCATCTGCCCATTTCGTGCGTGCTCCTTCCAAGTTTCTTTTTATTCCGCATAATATGGTTCTGTTGGTGACTTCTGTTTGTCCGTTGGTCTGAGGGTGGGCTACGGAGGAGAACCTTTGCTCAATCCCAAATTCATCACAACGGTTTTTGAAGTAGCCGCTAGTGAACTGCGTGCCGTTGTCGCTGATTAGGACTCTTGGGATCCCGAAGCGTAGGATCACCTGATTTTTGAAAAATTCCCACGATTTTTCTACTGTGATTTTTGGGATGGCCTCCGCTTCCGACCATTTGGTGAAGTAGTCCACCGCTAGGATGACGTACTTTAACTGCGGGTGGGCCTCCGGGAAAGGTCCCATGATGTCGATTCCCCACTGAGCAAATGGGCAGGGGCTGACTATTGCTGATATTTCCGTTGCCGGTTGCCGTGGGATTCTTCCAAATTCTTGGCACTTTTGGCAGGTCCTAACGAAGAGGTCGCAGTCCCTTCGGATCGTTGGCCAGTAGAATCCATTACGGAGGACCTGTGCTGCCATAGTCCCTCCGGAGGCGTGCATGCCGCAGATGCCCTCATGGATTTCCCGTAGGGTATAGTGGCCCTCTTCTTCCGATAGGCATTTGGCTGCTGGGTGTGAGAAACATCGACGAATGAGTTCTCCATCGAACATGGAGCATCTTGCTGCTCGTTTGAGGATTTTCATTTTTGCCGAGGGGTCAGTTGGCAAAGTGTTGTGTTTGAGATATTTGATGACGGGTGTACGCCAGTCGTTTTCATTCTCTTCTATGCACAAGGTGAGTTGTTCCTCCATGAATGAGGGGATTAAGATTTCCTCCATCATAACGTCCTTTAGAATGGCGGCGTTAGGGTCTGCGGCCAGTTTTGCGATCTCATCGGCTTCGGTGTTTTCTTCCCTCGGGATGTGTTTGATGTTTACCCGAATGCCCTGTTCATCGATAGATGCTAGTTCTTTCCTGGCTTTTGCGAGGTATCGGATCATTGTGGGGTCCTTTGCCTGGGCCTGGCAGTTGACTTGATCAACTATCAGTTTTGAGTCGCCGTACAACTCTAGATGCGGCTCTTCGGTTTTGTTCTGCTCGCGTCTTGCCGCTAGGCCCTTCCCGATACGCAGGCCAGCTAAGAGCGCCTCGTATTCCGCTGCGTTGTTTGACAGCGGCTTTGAATCCTCAAGGCGTAGCGCAGTTTGAGCCCTTCGGGCCCGGAAGCAATGATGCCTGCCCTGGCCGAGTTAAGGTTTTTGGCTATGTCGACGAAGATGGCCCATCTGTCTCCCTCTATGGGGTAGGGTGGGTCCGTGTCTTCGAGGTCAGTCGTTTTCGGGTCAAGGGACGGCTCTCCCGAGAACGTGCATTCGGCGATGAAGTCGGCCAATGGTTGTGCTTTGATCGATGGCCTCGATTGGTACTGGAGGCCGTGTTGCTCTAGCTCGACACCCCAGATGACCATTCGGCTTGAAGTTTTCGGTTTCTTGAAGATTTTTTGTAACGGTTGGTCCGTTAGGATGATGACCGAATGCGCCTGGAAGTAGCGCGTCATCTTCCGGGTTGCTTGTATCAGAGCGAGGGCTATCTTCTCCACTCGGCTGTATCGCAGTTCTGCGTCTTTTAAATTTTTGCTGATGAAGTATATAGGCTTGTGGACGCCTGCTTCATCTCCTACCAGAATGGCGCTGATTGCCTCATCGGTCGCCCCGAGGTACAGGAATAGGACATCCCCCTGCTCTGGCCGTTTGAGCGGTAGGTCGGATGTTAGATAGTCTTTCAAATCTGAGAAGGCGTTTTCGCAATCTTCGGTCCATCCAAATAGGGCTTTCTTTCGAATGAGTTTGAAGAAGGGGAGGCATCGTTCGCCTTGCTTGGCGATGAAACGACTTAGAGCTATCGCTCTACCCGTTAGTCGCTGGACTTCATTGATATTCCGGGGGGATATCATGTCATGGATGACTTTTAGTTTAACGGGGTTGGGTAGGATCCCTTCCCGGCTGACGACGTATTCCAGGAATTTTCCCGTCTGGAAGGCGAACATGCATTTGTTCGGGTTAAGTTTCATGCCGTACGCGTGCATGGTTTGGAAGGTTTCTGCTAGGTCGATCAGGTGGTTCTCAAAGCTCTTGCTTTTCACCAGCATGTCATCGACATATACCTCGAGATTTCGACCCAGTTTGTCCTTGAAGATTTTGTTGGCCGTTCGCTGGAAGGTTGCCCCTGCGTTTTTCAAGCCGAAGGGCATGGCGCGGTAACAGTATGTTCCGGTTGGTGTTACGAAAGCTGTTTTCTCCTCATCTTCCACGGCCATCGGGATTTGGTGGTACCCTGAATTTGCGTCCAGGGAGCTCAGGAATTCGTAGTCGGCCGTTCGGTCTACCAATTGTTCGATTTGGGGTAGAGGGAAGCAGTCTTTCGGGCAAGCCTCATTGAGGGAGGTGAAGTCGATGCACATTCTCCACTCTCCGTTTGCTTTGGGGACCACCACCGGGTTAGCCAGCCAAGGCGGGTATTGAACTTCCCTGATAAAATTTGCCCGTAGGAGTCGGGTTACTTCCTTTTCTATGGCGTCGACCTTTTCTCTGTAAAAGGCTCTGCGCTTCTGTTGCACTACTTTGGCCTCCGGGTTCACATTCAACCGGTGTTCGGCCACTTCCCTGGATATTCCGGGCATGATAGTGGTTGTCCACGCGAATTCCCCTTTGCATTTGTTTAACAATCGGGCCAGCAGTTGTTGTTCCGTTGGACTTAGCCTTTCGCTAATCAAGAAGTGTTCATCGGGCATCCCTTCAACTGGTGCTGATATCATATTCTCCAGCGGTTGGGTTCGTCTCTCGTCGTCCCCAGCTTCCAGCGGGTCGTTCCCTGTACAAACATATTCGTCGTACTCCCCGCCTATCATGGTGAGGTAGCATTCGGCGGCTATTGATAACGCGCTTGTCGAGGGCACGATCAAACAAATTATTACAACTTATCACATGCAACAAAATAGATTGAAGACAGTGGCAAGAGGATCGATCCACAGAGATTGGTGAAGACTTACACTAGACAAGGCCAGATTTATAAAATAAAACAATAAAAGAAACAAAACAGAATTCAAGGTCTTGAATGTATTCGGGGGCAAAGGCACAAAAAGTAACAATCAGGAGGGGGGGTTTTACTTGACCAAACGAGTTGGTCAAGAGAGATTTGGAGCTAACAAGTTTATCTAAGAAAGCAATATCCGGGGTCCCGAATGTCACGTTCGAGGTCCCGAATGGTAAAATAAAGCAAGTCAGTAACAGATGTAGAAATAACAACACAGGGGTGAAATAGAACAAGGGTGAAATAAGCGCAGAATAATCAGATGGGGAAAGGTTCTCAGCGAAGGCGTTCTTGGGTTGCGTTCGGGACCAGATCGTCATCGACTCAAGGGTATTTCATTCAAGACGTCATAGAAATGACATGGGGACCAGATTCCTCGGATATCCCCTACTTTTCTCTTAAGAGAAACTACCCCCCGTTTCCACTCATGAGGTAGTCTTGACAGTTCGCCATCCCTCCAGGCACTAATGCGGGAGGGCCATACTCAAACTGCCCATGAAGCTAAGAAAAGACAGATCTAGGGCTAAAAATCCCTCAGTTTGTCAGGCTCGTGACCTAGCCCTAATCAACTACCCACCCTATCTATTCGAGACCACTGTGACACAGTCAAGACTAAACAGGTGCCTACTTGGTTCATGCAATTTTCCTTCCGTATTCATCACATAAATGACAGCATTTACACAAGATAATTATCAGCTGATCAGACCTCGAATTAAATCATGCAAAGATGTAATTAAAATGATGAATAGTTGAATATAGCATCAAGAATGTATTAAGCACATTAAGGCCTCGAATCTGCCCTTGCAACCCTTGAATCAGCCTTGCCAAGAACTAAAGATTTAGCTACTCATGCTTAAAGATGAACAAATAATAATTAAAGAAAGCATAACAAGTAAATAAATAGAGTGAGGGAAGAAGACTTTGTTACTAAATTCCGTTTAGAGCCCGACGGCAAGAGTTGAGGAAGCTAACAAGACTAGAGAGATAAACTAGAGAGAAGTCTAAGAAAACTAAAACTACATGATCATGGATAATCCCAGATACCCTAGACTACTCTTAGATGCCCTTTATATAGTAGAGCACTAAGCACAAAAATATCTTCAGCCTAAAACTAGGGACAAAAAGCATTAATTGAAAGCCTAAAAAAGTGGATCCATGCTCCTTAAAGCACAAAGCTGGAAAAGCATAAAGCTGTCTGATTTTCCCAGCTTTGGCAGGTCTGGACTGGGCTCAAGGGTTGACTTGGTCAGAGCAGTAGGTATTTGGTGGTCAGTGCAGACTGCAGGAACAGTGTCAGAGGAGGCACATGGAAGCTCTGGCGAGATGACACGTGGAAATGCCATTCTTCGCCCTTCGGGGTCCCGAATGGATTCGGGACCTTGAACGCTGCTTCGGACTCGGGACCTCGACTCTTGGTCTTGAAGCTCAAAACTGCACAAAATGCCCCAAAAATGTATCTTTTCGCATAAACTCTCATTTTAGGCATAAATCTGCAAAAGTAATGAAAACAAGGGTAAATTAGCAGAATCATGCCTTAAATGGGTGAGAAAATGGGGAGAAAATCATGCATAAAAACGTGCTATCAAATAATCCCCACACTGCCCAATGCTCGCCTTCGAGCATTCACAAAATTTTAAAACAGTCCCAAAACAGAACAGACACACCAGACCATAACACAGAGAATAAATACGCTTGTCAAGATTCGGGACCCCAAATGAAAACAGACTTTGCCTAGATACATCTGCATCAAATCAGAAGGATAACGACCCTTGAGAAGAGACTTTTCCACATCAGCCTATTTACCAGCAGTCATCACATGGATCGGTGTTTGCACTCACGCTCGTGAACAAGGCTAGGTGTTTAAACACTCAAGTATGCAAATAACGTAGCACAAAACCAAGTTTGCAAGTCAATCCGAGTATATTAGACACATGCATAGGCAATCTAGCAATCAAAAGACTTCGCATCAGGGGCAAGAAGGGAAAGCAAAGAAAATAAATGACAAGAGGAAATGGAAGAAGCATAATGAGAAGAAAAAGTGGAGAAGAGGGATAGTAAGGGAGTGAAATGAGAAGGTGGTGGAACCAACTCAAACCTAGAACGCTCCCTTGGCAGAAAGGAATCAAAACGGTGAGGCAATGTTGCTGAGGGCGAAAGCTAGACTAGGCTTTTCTTCTTCGAGGGGGGTCCTTGCCTTCATTCGGGACCTAGGCTCGGGACCTTGAATGGATGCTGGCTGCTGATTTTCCTCTTCTTGGCTTTCAAGGTTTGGTCTTGCTCTTTTCTCTCTCTCTTTTATTTATATTTCTATTTTTTTCTTTTCTTTTTTCTTTTTTCTTTTTTCTTTTTTCTTTTTTCTTTTTTCTTTTTTCTTTTTTCTTTTTTCTTTTTTTTCTTTTTTTTTGGAGAGAGAAAGAGAGATCTGAATTGAGGATCGAGACCTTGTTCTTCGGGGGCTTGATATTCTGATTTCACTTCCCCACACTTGTGTTTTGCTGTGGGTGGGAAGTGATTTTTCATTCTGGTCTGCCCTTGAATTCAGCTTTGGGGTTTCGAATTTGCGCCAGCATTTAGGGTCTTGAATTTTTGCGGGATCCCCACACTTTGCCTTTGCTGCTTTGTTTGTCTAGTCTAGCCCTCGATAGTGCTCCCAAAAATATTGCTCACCTACCAAGAGATAGATCAAAGAAAATTCAAGTGGTCAGAATGGAAGGTCAAGACGGGATTCAGGGTCAAGAAGGGAGAACAGAAAAAAATGAGAGAGAACAATTCGATGCGAGGACTTAATCTTTTTGCTGCTTTCCTATGTCTAAATGTGTCTATACCCATGGATATCATGCAAACCCAGCCAGTACCTAGTCATGCATTTATCACTCAAATAATAAATATAGGCATGAAGGCTCAAATGCTCACAAGGTGCTGATTCGTGACTACTGGTGTCTAGGTCTTGAAGCAGATATAAGGCATAACAGGCAAAGAATGAATCATTCGGGACCTTGACTACAGACAACATTTTTATTCTATGTGCGCAAGTCAGGTGTGTGTCCATCATTTTGGCGTTTTCAAAAACTAGGCAGCAAATAAAGATAAAAATCTGAAAAAATATTCGGGACCTTGAAAAAATTTGGGACCTTGAAACATGCAGTCAAGCAAAGTAAACAAACAAGGCAGATAAAACCCTCCCCACACTTAGGCAACACATTGTCCTCAATGTGAAGAAGGAGACAAAAAGATAGCAGTTCAAACTAAAGCATAAAGGGAAATTGTTCAACATAAAATAAAAGATAAGCCCATGCAGGGGCAAAGGGATAGATTGTTCGGGGTCTCGAATCGAGGATGGGGGAAGATTGCGCCAGTGTTGGCTTAGGGGTCCCGAAGTGGAAATAGGTGTCGGGGTCTCGAATCAGAAACAAGTGTCTGGGTCTCGAATCAAAACCAGGTGTCGGGGTCTCGAATAAAAAACAGAAGCCACCTAAAAAAGCTGGCACTCGACACCTGTACAAATCAGAGAAAAAAAATGAGATTTTTTATTTTTTTTTTGAATTTTTGAATTTTTTTTTTGAATTTTTTTTTGAATTTCGTTTTTTTTTTAATTTGAATTTGAAAAAAGGGGGGAAAGAAGGGAAAGCAAAAGGAATTAATGGGGTTTGAAAAAGGAGGGGACAAGACAATTAAATGAGGAGGGAAGGAGACAAAAGTAATTAAAGCTACCATAGGGAACATAAAAACCTAAATTAAATGGGGAATTAATGGGGTTTGAAAAATGAGGGGACAAGAGAATTAAATGAGGAGGGAAGGAGACAAAGCTAATTAAAACTACATAGGGAACATAAGAAGTGTGCATAAAGAATAAAAAAGCTAAGTTTGACTTGGAATTGAAAAATTTTAAAATTAAAAGGAAAGAAGAAAGAAGGTTGGGAATCCGTGGGATTTCCCCACACTTGGCCTTGATTATAGTCGGGGCCTCGACTCTTCAAGTTTCCTTCAACCAATTCTACTAAATGCTTTCCATCTTCTTAGTTTGATGTGAATTATCGCATGGAGTGGATGGTCTTGTAGCAAAGCATCTTGCATGCGGTCATGACATGAGTCAAATATTAATTTAGGCTCCTGCAAAATTAAGAGGAAAAAATTGTTATGAGTGGAAGGTGATTCAAGAAAAGGATCAATATAATCAAAAAGTTTCAAAATCTCCCTTTCACCCATAACGACTTTAGATCGAGGGCACGATGAAAAGCTCAAGTCCTCAATTTTCTCCTCCTCAATCTCACTTAAATCCCCATTCTCAGTCTTCTTTGAATCGTCATTCACAATCTCTCCCGGCTGAAAAATGGTTTCTGCCCTCGATTCTACTTCGAGGCCTTGAAGCTCGTCACTATTGCTCAACTTCAGGACCTCGATGTCTGTGTAGTCCATATTGGCTCTTGACTCCAAAGGAGAGCATCCTGAATCCTCCAATTTTAGCTCATCCATAGGCATGAAAAGGTCCTCTATCCCATAAGACTCATCATCTTGGTCATGACGCTCATATGGTAACTCCCATAGGGTGGTGGTGGAGAAACTCCCCTCTTCACTTGAATAGTCGTCACTATCTAAGTGCTGGGAATGTTGTTCTATAGGAGTGATAGGGTGATCCATCGTCTGATTGGGCAAGAGAGCTTAAAAATTTGGTTCGGGAGCTGGAACTTCTTCGGGGTCCTAAGGATCTGGGATCTGTTCGGGAGCAGCAGAAGTGGCAGCGTCGGGGTCTTGAATTTGGGAGAGGCACGCGGAGTCTTCTTCAATGTCCTCTTGACGCCGCTGCTCCTTAAGCTCCTGCATTTCTAAAGTTAGCTCTTTTAATTGATTTTCCATGTTAATCAACCTCTCCTTATCGGATTCGGGAGCTGGGGCAGCGTCGAGGTCAAGATGAGCGGGCAAGGATGTGAAGTTTTCTTCAATATACTCTTGGCGCCTCTGCTCCCGAAAGGTCTCTTTAAATTGATTAACCATGCCAATTAATGCAGCCAGATTTCCTTGGGATAACCCTGTGCCTTGAGGAGGTTGTGGAGGCTGAAAATATTGATATCCAGGTCTAGAATGCACTCCATAGCTGAAATTTCCTTGATTCCAGCACGGGGGGTTGGGAGTAAAATGCTGAGGAAAAGAGGGTGAATGAGAATGAGAATTAAAATAAGACATTTAAAGAAAGAAATAAAATAAAACAAAAATCTGGACTTGTCTAGGGCAAGACTTAACACCAATCCCCGGCAACGGCGCCATTTTGATAACGCGCTTGTCGAGGGCACGATCAAACAAATTATTACAACTTATCACATGCAACAAAATAGATTGAAGACAGTGGCAAGAGGATCGATCCACAGAGATTGGTGAAGACTTACACTAGACAAGGCCAGATTTATAAAATAAAACAATAAAAGAAACAAAACAAAATTCAAGGTCTTGAATGTATTCGGGGGCAAAGGCACAAAAAGTAACAATCAGGAGGGGGGGTTTTACTTGACCAAACGAGTTGGTCAAGAGAGATTTGGAGCTAACAAGTTTATCTAAGAAAGCAATATCCGGGGTCCCGAATGTCACGTTCGAGGTCCCGAATGGTAAAATAAAGCAAGTCAGTAACAGATGTAGAAATAACAACACAGGGGTGAAATAGAACAAGGGTGAAATAAGCGCAGAATAATCAGATGGGGAAAGGTTCTCAGCGAAGGCGTTCTTGGGTTGCGTTCGGGACCAGATCGTCATCGACTCAAGGGTATTTCATTCGTGAACCCGACGTGAAGGCCTCGAATCTGCCCTTGCAACCCTTGAATCAGCCTTGCCAAGAACTAAAGATTTAGCTACTCATGCTTAAAGATGAACAAATAATAATTAAAGAAAGCATAACAAGTAAATAAATAGAGTGAGGGAAGAAGACTTTGTTACTAAATTCCGTTTAGTGCCCGGCGGCAAGAGTTGAGGATGCTAACAAGACTAGAGAGATAAACTAGAGAGAAGTCTAAGAAAACTAAAACTACATGATCATGGATAATCCCAGATACCCTAGACTACTCTTAGATGCCCTTTATATAGTAGAGCACTAAGCACAAAAATATCTTCAGCCTAAAATTAGGGACAAAAAGCATTAATTGAAAGCCTAAAAAAGTGGATCCATGCTCCTTAAAGCACAAAGCTGGAAAAGCATAAAGTTGTCTGATTTTCCCAGCTTTGGCAGGTCTGGACTGGGCTCAAGGGCTGACTTGGTCAGAGCAGTAGGTATTTGGTGGTCAGTGCAGACTGCAGGAACAGTGTCAGAGGAGGCACATGGAAGCTCTGGTGAGATGACACGTGGAAATGCCATTCTTCGCCCTTCGGGGTCCCGAATGGATTCGGGACCTTGAACGCTGCTTCGGACTCGGGACCTCGACTCTTGGTCTTGAAGCTCAAAACTGCACAAAATGCCCCAAAAATGTATCTTTTCGCATAAACTCTCATTTTAGGCCTAAATCTGCAAAAGTAATGAAAACAAGGGTAAATTAGCAGAATCATGCCTTAAATGGGTGAGAAAATGGGGAGAAAATCATGCATAAAAACGTGCTATCAGCTATCTTCTAGTCGCCTCCGATGGTGACGACGCCGTCCCCTTAAGGGAACTTCATTTTTAGGTGCCGTTGGGAGATAACGACACCGAAAGTGTTCAGGAATGGGCGCCCAAGGATGGCGTTGTAGGGTAGGTTGAGGTCGATTATCATGAACAGTTGCAGTTCCGACCTTCGTGAGGTATCTTCTCGGAAGCACACTGATAGGAAGGTGATTCCTACTATCGGAATAGCAATCCCGTCAACTCCGATGATGGGTTTTTGGCAGGGCGCTAATTCCGATTCTGGTCTCTTCATGATCTCGTATGCCCCTAGAGAGAGCAGGTTGACAGCGCTTCCGTTGTCCACAAGGGTTCTTCTTACCCCGAAGTCTTTAACGAACATCGTGATCACAAGGGCGTCATTCTGCGGGTACCTTACTCCTCGGCAGTCCTCCTCGAAGAAAGATAACGCCATTAGGTCCAGGAAGTCAAAATCGCTATCGTCGACCGTTGGTAGCGGGCGCCTTCGTTTGTCGCCTACGGGGGTTTCGGGAGGATCTACGGCCTCGCCTGCAATGAAATTAATCATGTTGTCCCCATTCTCGGTGGTCAGTAGTACCTCTCTTCCCTTCGGACGGGGTACTGAATTGGCGTTCGGGCCGGTAGCGATTTGCCTTTCGCTGCGGCCTGGCCCTAAGGCGGGCGTGTCGTTGGCCGGCTGTGGGCGTGGGTCGTATTCTGGTAAGTGGCCTCCCTCTATCAGTCGTTCGATGGCCGATTTCAAGGATCGGCATCCTTCGGTATCATGGCCGTTTGCTTTGTGAAAGCGACAATAGAGGCCTCGGTTGCCCCCGATGACATCGCCGGGTCGGGTGTAAGGGTACCGGATGGGCAGGCCTTTGCTCTCGATGACGGCTAGGATTTCCGCGCACCGTCCTAACGAGAAACTGGTGTTGTGCGTTGTATACGTCTGTCTACCGGGCTGGAGGAGTGGCTGTCTCTTGTGTCGTTGGTTGGGAGGAGGTGTCGCAGCCTTGTCCCCTCAGAAAATCTTCCTCCTCCATCTTGATGTATTTGTTCGCCTTGGCTCGCAAAAGGTCTAAGGTTGGTGGGGGGTCGGTGGTGAGTAGATCCCCAAGCTTGTTATACCCGCAGTTCCTCCTTAATGCCTCTGTCGCGAAGTCGACGGTGGCGTCAGTCGTTTGGCCAAGCTCGGCGTTGAATCGTTCGAGGTATGCCTTAAGGGATTCGTCCTCTCCCCGAATGACGTCAAAGAGTGCCGCGGAGGTTTTCTTCAGAGGAATCGCCGTGCTGAATCGGCTCAGGAATTTCCTCTCTAACTTTGCGAAGCCGTCGATCGAGCCTGGTGGTACCGCCTCATACCACGTGCTGGCTATCCCGGCTAGGGAAAGCACGAAGATTTGGCACAACGCCTCGTCCCTTGAGGTCTGGAAGGCCACTTGGTTTTTGACCCGCGTTAGATGGATAACGGGGTTAGTCAGGCCGGCGTAGACGTCCGCTGGTATCTTGGTCCGTCCGTCGACCTTATGTTTACGGACCCGATGGGTTAAGGGGCTTTTCGAATTTCCGTCCCGTTCCTTCCGGCCGCTGGATGACACGGATCGGGGGCGTTCTTCCTTTACACCCGCAGGGTATCGTTCTTTATGGTCCTGGTGGTGCTCCGGACCGAGCTGTCAGCTCCTCTGCCCTTCGCACCCTCCTAGGTTAGGTTCCCAGGAGGGCTGGTAGGCCGCTTGACGTTGGTTATACGGGTCGTACTCGCTGAACAGGCTGTCGGGATAACATCTCGGCGCAAACGGAGGAAACGTTGGGGGCACGTATTCTTCCGTCAGCCCGTGAGGGTGGGGCACGGGGGTCGCCGGCTGAGGGTCAGCAAAGGTGTGCGGGTCTGCGGGGAAAGGCTGAGGGACCGGGGGAATAGGGGGTCCTGGGGGGTTCGCCCATTGGGGGATCCCTGCGGCCAGTATGGCCAAGATCTGATCCATCCTTTGGTGTAGGAGGGTTGTCTCGGATTGGGGAAGGATGGGGTTGGGAGCGCCAACTCTGGGTACCCCCGCGGCAGGAGCGTTGGTCCCTGCGCCGGTGAAGGGGTTATTCTATTGGTGAGCCGCTGGAGGGGGCGAGTTGTTGGCCTCGAACCTATCGTCCATCGCTATCGGTCGACCCATTCCTTGATCAGCAGAGAAATCTAGTCGGCGGCCTAGAGGCGCTGTCGGGGCCCTTGGGGGTGCCTGGTGGATTTCCGACCGTGGGGCACGGGGTGGATTTGTGTAAAAATCGTGGAGAGGTGTCTCCGTTTCTTCGAAAGGCGCAAAGGGTTGAGGGTTCCGGGGGGATAGGTTCCAGGGAAATGTCATTACACGGAGCGTGTTGTTCGGTGTTGGGGTGGATGAGCCTGGATCTCAAGGTAGACTCACTTAACGATCTCAGAAAGCTCTCAACGAGAGCACCAATATGATAGTCTGTGAGACGGGGTGAGGGTTCTTTGGTAATTGCGTGGGGTAGGGTGGATCTGCTTGCGGCGAGGTACCTGAAAAAGCACCGGAGGGGGCCTCCGGCGTAGAGGCTCCGACGGTCAAGTTAGTACGGGTAGTATGAGTAATGCAGGACTTTAGTGAGTAGCGCAGTGTTCAGCTTACCTCCCGTGAGTGGGGAATGGGGGGGGGGGGGGGGGGTATTTATAGGCTTCCCTCTCCCAAGTCGGTGGGACACGTGTCGCCAAGGAGCCGGACACGTGTCGCGCCCAGACGCATTGGGTGTCCGTTAGCCCGAAAGGTGGCCGTTGGCCCCGAGAAGCGTGCTGGCCCGGCTTGGTTGGGAGGAAAGGTCTGTGGTGCCCCCGAAGTCTGATTATGTATTATCACTATCCAATTACAAAACCGATACATTTTTGTTTCAAGGGTTTATATACTAATAATTAAAAAAAATCATTAATTCGTAATAAACCCTTGAAACAATTTATGGTTTCACATGCCAACAACGAGAATTAATGCAGCAATAAACACAAAACTTGTATACATAGAAAGTCACATGTTCTTGCACAACAACAAAAAGACGAAGCTAGCTAGGATCACAAGAGAATGCCACCCTAGCTACATCACAGCTTTAAAAATATCCTATATAGATGGGGATCCAATCCTACATATCAATCCATAATTTAATCATGATCATTTGGATTAATCTGAGCAATCTGGGAAAATCTGGACCCTTGACGCCTCGTGTTGCACACAACCACGTGATGACATGTACGATCTGGATTTAAAGTCTGTAGGTGGCAAACGTTGACATATTGATTATGGAACAAGTAAAATAAAAATATAATCACGTTTTTTATTAAATCATTTAATCTATTATTAATTAAAAAGGACCAAATTCTGAAACCAGTCAACTTTCCTTATCAGAAAATAAATTAGCAAGGTTGTTATAATTAGTCCGATATTAATTACGGATTAAAAAGATTCACCTAATCCGAAGCGTGCCTCTTAATTAAAACCTTAACCCTACTCCTTCCTATATATACACGTCTCCAAAAACCGTCTAGCTTTAACAAACAAAAACACTCAAATAAAAAAGCAATATATGCTTCCTCACGATTCTTTCTTCTTCTTCTTCTTCTTCTCTTCTTAACAAGAACAGCAGCTTCCTGTCCATGGTGAGTTCCATAAAATTCTTTAATTCTCTCTTGATTTCTTTTTCTTTTTTCTGTTTATGAAGTCTTTGATCTGTAATTAAGTTTTGATTTTATTATTAATAAGATCGATAGATTATTTTTTCCAATCTGCTTATCTTTAGTTGTTTGGATTAATTAAAGGTTGTAGATTACATAGCTCTAACAGTAAACTTAAAATTTGAATTTTCTTGGTTAATTTTATGCTAATTTATTGTGATAATTATGAATTTTCATGTTCATTTTTTTCCTTTTAGTATGAAAGTGAATGGCATTGATTATGATTTGAATGAAAAACGCATAACGCGTTGATAGTGCTATTAGTTATGATTTGACCAACTCCACCGCGTTAATTAATGCAATTGCAAGTGCGTTCATAATGTTTTTGACTAGTATTTAATTATCTTCCATAATGTTCTTCATTGTTGTTAGATGCCTTCTGCTATGCCGGACGACTCCGAACCGTTCGTGGAAATCGACCCGTCCGGTCGATATGGACGGTACAACGAGCTACTAGGGTGCGGCGCGGTAAAGAAAGTGTACCGCGCGTTCGATCAGGAAGAAGGCATTGAGGTAGCTTGGAATCAGGTGAAATTGAGGCATTTCAGTGACGACCCGAGCATGATCCACCGGCTCCATTCGGAGGTCCGGCTGTTAAGATCGTTAACGAACAAGAACATAATTTCGTTGCATTATGTGTGGCGTGACGAGGGACATGGGACATTGAATTTTATAACCGAAGTTTGCACTTCTGGGAATTTGAGGGAATATAGGAAGAAACACAAGCATGTTTCCATGAAAGCATTGAAGAAATGGTCCAAACAAATCTTGAAAGGGTTGGATTATTTGCATACCCATGACCCTTGTGTCATTCATAGAGATCTCAATTGCAGCAATTTGTTTGTCAATGGCAACACTGGCCAGGTACGAATCTTGCTTTTCTTTTCCCTTATTAGTCATGATATTCTTTTTTCAGTCTCTTAGAGCATTTTTTTTCCCAATCTCGCTCATACATAAAACTAATGTGGCTGGAGTATTACGATATAATTTTACCAGCGTGATTTGTTCGAACACTAATTTGGCCTTTTAATTGGTAGGTAAAGTGAAGATTTCTTTTAGGACTAGAGATTTATCTTATTAGCTTATCAAAAGATGGTTTTATTAGCGTGATTATGTCCAACGCTAATTATAGCCTTTAATGACCGGAAAAAGTAAAGGAAAAGAAAAACTAGAATATGATTCCTATACTTGCAAGCAACTTTTAGAATGATTTGATCCGTTCCCTTTTTTGCAAAATGATGTTTTCTTCAATTAATGGACCTTAATTATATTTTTCTTTTGAGTATACTCATATAGTTTTTTTTTCTTTTTTAGATAAATAGGAATGTAGATAAGTAAACTCGAGCGTATCATTGTTCGGCACATATAGTTTTATTTAATTGTGTGGTAATTACAATTTGGTTGAATAGGTGAAGATTGGTGACCTTGGGTTGGCTGCAGTAGTTGGAAAGAGTCATTCAGCACATTCAGTTCTTGGCACTCCAGAATTTATGGCACCAGAGCTATATGATGAGAACTACACAGAAATGGTGGACATTTACTCATTTGGTATGTGTGTTCTTGAGATGGTGACTATGGAAATCCCATATAGTGAATGCGACAATGTGGCTAAAATATACAAGAAGGTCTCTTCTGGGGTCAAGCCACATGCCCTTAGCAAGGTCAAGGACCCTGAAGTTAAGGCATTCATTGAGAAGTGCCTTGCTCAACCAAGGGCAAGACCCTCTGCTTCAGATCTCCTCAATGACCAGTTCTTTGATGAGGTTGATGACGACGATGAAGATAATGATGATGACGATAAAAAATGGTGATTGTAGGCAAAATTTGTGTTTGTTAATTCTTTGTTCACTTGGCTTTTGCTAACGGTAGGTATCATTTTCCTTCCTTTCTTTTATTATTGGGTAAGGAAAGAAGAAGAAAAAATTGTGGAAAGAATATTGGTGGAGTGATTAATTGTGTACATGTTAGTAAATGAGTATGAATATTTCTTATTAGTTATGCTATTATGATGTATTTTTTTTTTAATCTTGTAATAGAAATTGCTTCTATTATCTGGTTTTAACTTACGGGTAAGTTTAGCGATATTGGTTTGTGGGCGAACATTAATGTATTAAACTTACGATACTGATAATGTTTAAATATGATTAATTTTTTTGTTGTTGTTGTAAGGTAGAGGAGATATCGATGATAAAACAATTAATTGGGTATTGTGGTTGTGAAATGTATGTTGAACTCAAAGGAAAGGAAAAATGCAATTTACATTTATTTGAATGTGATGAGTTGTGTGATTTGGTGTAATGTCCAAGCAAAGCAAGGGTTTTAGGGAGCAAGTCAAATGTTTGAATGCTTCAAGCAGACAACTAGCGGTGACAGGTTGGCCTTGTGATACTTATTGAGCCATAATTTCTTCTTCTTGAACTCATCGGTTGTTTCTCTAAACTTTTTTTTAATAATAAATTAATCTCGTTCGAGTATTGTCAAATTCAAAAGAGAGTGATCATTCTTATAACTCAAATTCGAAACCTTAATTATAAATGGATACAATTAATGTTAGTAATCAACCATATTTTTAACATAACATGAGTACTAACTAACAATAATTTTTATGAAAAATCTATAAAATAATACTCCCTCTGTCTTCCAAAACATGTCGTTTTGGAACAGAGGGAGCAGGTAATACCCTTCCTTTCTCTTTTTTTTTTTTTTTTAATTTCAAATCGAACCTTAATTTTTTGTTTAATAACTAGTCAACCTATCCTTTAATAGTACAAAAAATATGGGACCAAAAAGACAAAAAAATGTAGAATAAGACAAACAAAATGAAAATTATTATGAATAGTAAGAATCCGTAGGAAAGTGACATCCTTTAAAAGACGGAGGGAGTATGAAAGAGGAAGCTTGAAGAAGGTGTTTCCTTAAAATGATGCCATGAGGATTAAAATTAGAATAATATATTATCACCATTTTCCTAAAATTCTTAGATGTATACTTATTACGAAAATGGGATATTGTTGTTTTAAAGTTACTTCTACGTTTATAGGTACATTTCGTCACGTATATTAATTAGCTGCACTTCATAGATCCATCGTAAACACTTTCTTTATTTCATAATAAGTGACGATTTTTGAGAAAAATAAATTTATTTGACATCATCATTCAATCATGGTAAAAATTATTAAATAAATAAGAAAACACAAATATAAGAGTAATTAAATAAATAATAATAAATAGGTAATTAAATAAAACATTTAAATATGTGAGTAAAATGTCATTTAACTTCATTTTTATCTTAGATGTTTTAGACCGCAAGAAATTGCTGGAGAAGTCTCTGATTTGTCTTGGGACAGATTGGAGGCAACGATTATAACTATGCATTCTTGCAAGGAATTAGCAATAAGAAGATTCGAGCTCTTGTTCCTCTTGTTAATAATGTCATAGCTGAGTCAATCTTTGAGTTGGTCAAAAAGTTACTTATAATTACTTATAACCAAGAATATATATTTTAAAACAATCACACACCGAATCTAGTTCTGACTTAAAAAAAACAAAAATGAGAGGAATTGCAAATTACTCCCAAAATTATTTAATTCTGGTCTTAAAACACAAAATTTAGAGGGTTGTCACTCCTGACACTACACTACAAGACAAGTTTATTAAGTATTAAAACTAGGTAGTCAGGGCACGTGCGTTGCACGTGCGGCAAATTTTTATATGAAATTAAATTATTTAATTTAGATATTATTTATAAATTAATTTTGGTTATTTAAAATAGATAATGTCACTATTTAAATATTGTTTTAAAATAATATAACCGAACATATAAATCATTAAGCATACTAATAATAATTATTAATATATAATATAGCTTAATAGTATTTAAATATTATTTTAAAGTATTACAGCCAACCATATAAATTGTTAAACATACTAATAATAACTATTAATTATAAAGCGTTTTTACAATTTTTCTTGCTTGATTTTTTTGATACTTATATAACTATTATGGGCTCATACTTATATAATTCATCAAATTTCTTGTTCTTGAGTCTTGTTCCCTTCCTTGTCTCTTTTTTGCCTTCAGCTTCTTTGTCAATGAGTATCGGTGTGGGCAAAATAATTACTTCCTCATCTTGTTTTTTGTCTCTTTTCTTTTTCGGCTTGGCTAATTTTTTAGCTTGTTGTTGATTATCTTCTTCCTTGATTTTCTTGATTTGCCTTCCTTTTTTTATCATCTTATTATTCTTGCTTTCATCCTTGTCGTATTGTTCACATTTTTTTCCAGTTGCATTATTCATTTGAACTTTATTTTGCTGGCTCCTTTTCCAAACTACCGCTAATGACTCCTCGTCTTCATCAGTTTCTTCTTCAGTTAGTGTGCTCTTTTTAGTTGCATGAACCTCTTCAGCGATAAATATATTCCTCTTTCGTTCGCTCTCATTTTTTTTGCTGACCTTGACTAAGAAATCAAATTCCTTGTCCTTGCAGGATATCATTTTTCTATAGTGTGGCGAGTTCTCTTTTTCCTGTTACATTGAGAATAATATTAGTATTTTTTCTGCAATAACATAATTTTAGTATCACTATTCCAAAAGAATTACCTTGTCGTTAACTGATTCTTTATATTTCTTGATGTCACAACCAATTAGTGTTTCTGTTTTGTCAAAAAGAACAATCGTTGCTTCATTCTCACCATCATTAACTTGTAACCTCAGCATGTACCTAAAATTGTAAATTGAGTCTTAGTCATCTTATTTTATGTTTAAAATAATTAAAATTTTAATTTGTTTGGAATTACCTTGGAATTGTCTCAACGCAATCGTTACACCTGTCGCATGTTGCTTGACCCTCACCCATGTCAAATACTTTTTTCCAGCACTTTTTACATGATTCATACCAAGGTTGTCTTTTATTGATGACTTCGGTAATAGTTGTTGTTAGGACGTAGAAAGACTGCAAAATAATAATAAGAGTTAATGTTAGTTTTTTCAGTTATGCTCATAACTAATTATTTTGCTTTATGATTGCTACCTGTTGTTTTGATGATGCAATTTTGTTAGCAATTTATTCTACAGTTGCTTTGCTTGCATTGTCCATTCTCTTTGAAGGTGATCTGATTATCTTCTGGGTATCTTCTTGTTGAGTATAGGTCAAGCTATGGTTTATAAATATTTGTAAAGTTAAATGGAAAAAATATTAACTTAAACAATGGATAATGGTAAAATAATCTTATATTATATTTAATATATATACATATATTCTTACCATTGTCGGATATCTGCTTCATATGTTATGGGATTGATCATCACTATTGTCGTTCTTGTAGTTGATACTTGTAAAATTCCTAATTTGAGCAATTGCATTTTTATTATTATTAGATAGCAATTGACTCGAATTTATATTTTATAGACTTACCTTGATATTTTGATGCCATTCCGTTTGATAAAGCAATGATAGGCTTTTCTTCTTTTATTTCATAAAGGGCTTCTCCTTTCTTTTCAGCTAAGTCTTCCCACAAGATCAATTTCAACTCTTCACCTCTAATTTTAAAATTTTAAGTATTGTTAAACAAAAATGCAATTATTTGATTTTATATATAGGGAAAACTGTAATTGAACATTAGTAAATAAATATATTACCTTTTGTCCATTAATAGAATTTCTCGAAATTTACCATTGAATGGTTTTGCGCTAATGACGAAACCAATAATATCTGTCATTAAAATAATTAAAATTAGAATATGAATTATCAATTTAAAATAATGATTACAACATTTTATAAATTTAGTTGCTTACCGATTTGTTTGTTTTGGTCACAATGAGGAAGATCTTGAAAATCCATGAATTCATAGTTAATAACATCAAGGGGGATAGGGATTGATGATTCTTGCACCATGGTTGAGTTTGTCAGAATCAGTTCAATGTCGAGGTTAATATTCGAGTAATTTGGATTTGGTTTCTTGGCAACTCCATTGGTAATAATATATGTGCATCCCTTTTCTAAGGTATCCTTGAGCTTTTGCACCGCTTGCTTGAACTTTTGTTCCCTGATATAATACATATAATTTAATATTATAAATAATATTAAATATTCAGTAAAGGAAAAAATAATTATTAATGTAATGCTTTAATTAATACCTACATGTTGGCCAACTGTTATTTCTACATGTATGGCATTGCGTTCAAATCCTCGACAAACCATTCTAGTCCCATTGCATAATCCATTTGATGGATCTAGATTCCGCAGCAACATTATAGGGCAATTCTTCTTGAGTTTTAGTATATGTGGCGGCAATCCATTTGGCATCAATGTATTTAGGAATTCTTCTTGGTAACAATTGTTTTCATCATCAGGTGCGATTTCAAAGCTCTTAAATATTGTGCCATTTCCGGGGAACAATGATATCATTCTATTATTCAACTCATCAACATATTCATTCTTGGTAGCCAGTATAGCAAAATTTGTTATGTACTCAGGTAATGTTGCATTTTCTCGAAGTGAGGGGTAGACACTGTCAATCAAACGGTTAATGGAAGATTCATAGTTGTCATACTTAATTATCATCTCTTCTGGTAAAGATATCATGTCATCATCTATTGTTGGCTCTTCTCCATTTCCTATTCGGAGTAAAAGTTTGCTGAATTCTAAATCTGAGCTAGCCCTCATATTTCTAGATAATTTCAGTCTTCTCATATAGTGCCATAAGTATGACCTTTCCACAGTTTTTGATCTTGTCCCTCGTGGTACTACAGGTAGTACTTGCGTAAAATCACCTCAAAAAACTACAATTTTACCACCAAATAGTTCATTGTTGTTCATTATATCCCTTAAGAATCGATCAACCATCTCTATTGTGCATCGTTTTGCCATTGGAGCTTCATCCCACAGAATAAGTCTTGCCCTTTTTATTAATTGAGCCTTGGGTTCTTGTTTTGAATAGTTGCTTTCACTTGATTCATGAACATCTATAGGGATACCAACTCGTGAATAAGCAGTACAACCTCCTGACATGATTGCAGCAGCAACCTCACATGTCGCAATTGCAAGTCCAATCATCCCACGTGATCGAACATTAGCTAGCAATGCTTTGTATAAATATGTTTTTCCTGTTCCTCCTGGTCCATCAACAAAAAATACCCCACTGGAATTTGAATCAACTTTTTTCTATAATTGCCTTAAAAGCCTCTTCTTGTTCTGGATTTAATTTTGATTGTGTCTCTATATCTTCCAATGTGACTTTAATGGATAATTCATCTGCAATCTCCTTTGGCAATGTCGAATCATGTTCCAAACTTATCTCCTTTAATGTAGGTAAATCATAGTCCTTAACACTTTTCCCCATACTTTCTAAATAAAAATTAATACTCTTGAGTGCTAGTGCTAATACCTCCTCTGCGCTTGAATTTCGATGGGTTCTTTTATAGTCTTCAGATAATGCATCACAATAGAGATCCCATAACTTCCTTACATCTTCAGGCTGATAATAAATTAAATAAAAAATATAAACGTTAATAAAAAATGGCTTAAATTAATATAAACATAAACAAAAATATTCGGGGAACAACGCAGTTGGTTTAGAACTCTTGCTGCATCTTAATCTTAATATTTATAAATTAAAAAGGCATTTGACAAAATATAGGCTATACGGAAAAAATGGATTTAAAAGATGTAAAAGTGAGGATAGTAAATTCTACTAAATTTAGTTTTTTAGTGACTTAATTTGAAAATTACCTGACAATACACCAAAATAGTATCGAATAGTCTGCGTAACTACAATGGCACTTTAAACATAACTGCTTCACTTAGACACGCTGATATACTCTCGTCAGATTCAAGAAGTCCTCTCTTTTGTGCTGATTGTTTGAATGTTTTGCATATAACTTCATTTACTGTCAATAAATCTTCAAAAGATTTTGGCCCTCTAACATGATTCAATAATAACCTTAGAAAATACCTTTCTCTTTCTTTTGGATTTGCAGTATTTACACGGCCAATCACACCCCTCGTTGATTCTCTTTTCTTCCATGCTTTTTCTTTAGATTGCCAGACAAAATGTACAGGAAATTCCCTGTAGTAAAAATATAAGATATAATTATGTGAAAGATATCATATTGGAACATTAATTAATGTACTATATCTACAAATATAAATAAATAATATAATATATATATACTAATAGTGACATTGGAAAATAAATAAGCAAAGAAATAAAATTTTAAGAATAAAGTTTTTTTCTTGCCTGTATAAATATTGTCGTGCATTTGGATTCTCAGAACATGTTGTAAAGAATTCTGTAAGCATTGTCTTCGATACATGCTCCCAAAGTACCATTTCTTGCAAATTTTGATTTTCCCAATAATAGACAGCCTGTTTATTAGGCAAATGTAATTGCTAATTTATCACCAGAGGATTCATCTCATTTAAATTGAATTCATATATCCTCCATGCAACTTCTTGTGGAGAGACAAATCTCCCATCTTGAAATTGTTCTATCTCATCAACCAAATTATTCCCATCATTTGATGCAATGTATACAAATATTTTGTCATGCCCTTTGTATACGTACTTATAAAGATATTTCACTGATTTAATGCTGGAGCAGATCTCAACATTTATGTGGCAACCATATCTTGTAAGCAAGTAAGAGTTATACGGCACTACCCATCGGTTATCAAGCTCTTTGTTCTTCTTAATTATTTTTCGCCCATTGTCTCTTCTTTGATATATTGGATAACCATATTTTCCAACCACAGTTGTAGAAGAAAAACCTCGTAGATAGTGAAATCTCCATTTTCCATTTTCCATACAACCACATTTTTTATTACTTTCTCCACATGGACCATGCATCATATGTTTGGTCACTAATTGAAAAAGTAAAGGTTCTTCATCCTCATCTGGTATTTCAGCACAAATAAATTTGTCAAATTGATCAGAACAAACAATTTTGAAACCTTCTTCGAGTATGACTAACATATGAACGTGTGGCATTCCCCTTTTCTGAAATTCAATAACATGAACATGTGCAGCTACTTTTCCAAATACTTATTTCTTGATAACTTGATCTTTGAGATCTTGAACTTTTGCTCGAAAGACCCTTGCAACTAAATCAGGACGGTCTTGTGCAAGTTCCCCTTCTGTAAGCTGATCTTGAATCTCTTTCCAATATGGATTACATGTCATAGTAATAAACAAATCAAGCTTCCCAAAATGCTGGACCAATGATATCGAATCAAGATATCGTCGTCGCATATCTCGTGACCCTCCAACAAAAGAGGCAGGAAGGATTAACTTTTTTCCCACTTCACTTCCTCTAGTTTCTCCTGACATGACACTATCAGCAATACCTTGGTACAATTCAGATCGGATTTTTGCTTGCTGATGATGGAAGAAATCAAGTCTGGTAGTCTCCAATTTAATGTACATGTCTACAACATATTGTTGGAATAGTCTACCAGATAGTAAAAGTATCGATTGTATGAAAGCTCTAATTTGAAGTTTGTAACAATAGTACTCTCTACACGATACTTTTGATATTGTAGGTCTATGCACACCTATATGTTAAAAAAATCATGTGAAAATTTTAAAAGACACATGAAAAAAAATAAAGCTAAAAATGGAAATAATATCGTATTAATTAAAAGCTTACCTTCTGTTTCTTGATCAAAAATATTTTCTGCAGAGGTAAATGTCAGAATAGTTGAAAAGTCTTCTGTAGTTGTTGTATTAGTATTGGAAGACCTTCTGCATTGTTTGTAAATATTCTGATGCCAGCCAACTTATCCTTTAGGGCATAAAAGTGGGTATTGGAGAGGATCGTAACAACTAAAGTAATGTTTAATTCTATGGCTCTGTCCCGAATGTGCATGAACAACTATATCTCTTTCAAATGGAACATTAGAATTATTTCCTTCAATCCATATAGCAGCAACTTGATCAACAGAAGGTGAGTTATAAACTCTTTGATCAATATTAACACTTGTGTTGATATGGATTTGTAAATCGTCAAGTGAGGAAATATCTTTGAAGCCTTTCAAAAATTTAGCATATGGGTTGTTTTCCAAAATCTTCATCAATTTCTTCATAATGCTTTCATCCAAGTTAGCATTCTCCATAATTCTCATCCTATTGTGTAGCTCATTATCAGTATCATAAAAATAAAGTTGAAAATACACTGGATTATTCTCTGCAGGCACCAATCCGGGAAGGTTGTGGTATGCCTGACCTTGAGCTTTAAAGGTATAAACTCCTTTCCTCGATGAAGCAAGTTCTTTGTCATACTTTACACCAAATTATGTAAACCCAAATATACTATTATATTTTCTAATCTTTCTACGAAACTCTTTCGCTTCTTCTGATTGTGACGTATAAAGTTCTAGCAAATCATTATCATAATGTGTATGCGTCAATTTAACTTGTCCATTTTGACAACAAAATGTTGGTGGCTCGAACTGAAATCTTTTTGCACCACAATAGTTACAACTGGGAACATCCTTTAACGTATGTAGAGGTGAAAGAGATGGTTCAACTTCTATATGTCCTACATATTAAAACAAATAAAAAATTTATTATATAGTTTAGTATTAGTCACTCCGAATTAAAACAAATAAAAGATTTATTATATAGTCTAGTATTAGTCACTCAGAATAATTTTAAACATTGAATCAAATTATTAATTAATCACATAAAATATTTGACACCATCAAATCAAACATTGAATCAAATTATTAATTTTAAAATATTAAATAATCACATACCTTGATATTCATAAAGAAATGGTTGAGCTTTAAGCAACCAATTTCGTTCTCTTCTTTTAACATATGGAACCATCAAACCATTGGTCGCTTTTCTTTTGTTTGTAGACATTTTCCTACAATTGAAATAAATTTAAAACATGAATTTGCAAGTAAGTGGTAATTTAAGTAATTTATTAAATAGTGTATGAAATTGTATAAACATACATATATGGATCGAACTAAATAAATACAATATGAATCTATTGTGCTTAAAGGAAAAGGTTGAAATAGCACGAAAATACAAAATCGGGTGGAATGATGTTATTTTCAACGCATGGTGCACCATTTGGGTGTTGATGAACATAGAATTAAGTTTCAAACGTAAAGCAAAAACCAGAAAGAAATACATGAAATCAGACAGTTCATGAGATGATTTCATTAAATCATTTATATCTCTATGCTTTTTGGCAATTCTTTGCAATGAAGCTGTGCAACGTTGAAAAAGTTGATCAAGACTTTCTCCACCACCCTGCGCACACACACAATCATCAGGATACGCAAATAACTAATTTAAGTTAGATGGCAGGTTCCACCTTTATTATAAGGTAAATCAGAAAAAATAATGATGATGGTTCAAACAATTTTGACAATCATAAATACATACACATATAGACCGAGCTAAATAAATACATATATATAGGACTCAAATTAATTAAATATAGGATTTATATAATAAATATATAATTCATACCATAGGATCTATTGTGCTTAAAGGAAAAAGTTGAAAGCATAGCGATAAAAAGTACTTTCAACTTAGTTTATTTCAGTTACCAAAGTTGTTATAATAGACAAACTCAATCCCTTGACAATAAAAATGAATCCAAACGATGTAATCATTACCCATAACATGCGCATTTAAAACATAAAAAAGAAGAAGGTTGAGTGTTGACAGCAAAATAAGTTACTAACCTTGAAATCGAACAAAACCTTGGGCTGAATAGATCACTCAACCTTTACATAGCTGCATAGTTGTCGACTATTGACAGAGATGAGAATGTATCAAGCTCATTCTTTGTGACTTTAATAAGTACTCAAATTAATTAAATATAAGATTTATATAATAAATATATAATTCATACCACAACTCGATTGATAATTGGAGGAATTGCCAAGCAAGCTGCTACCAAAAACACGACGGATCTGTGAAGATGAAAACACAATTAGCATGTTAAATATATTACTAAAAAGCTATTCGTGACATATAGATCTATTTCAATTGAAGAAATTAATTATTCAACCAGCTTAAAGAAATATGAAGAAACCTTTGAAGAAATTAATATTAGTAATTTAAAGAAATAAAGATGAAACCAATTAAGATTAATTAGATGAAAGTGAAACAGAGGGAGTGCATGTTTCTAATTAATGAAGTAATCGAAGAATAAAGAAATATTTATTGGTTTAATTACCTTGTACTTTAGTGGTGGTTCTGTACAGTTCTCTTCTAGAGCTGCTGTTGCTGCTACAACAACTTCTTTAAAGGCATCTTGTGATTTTGGTTCTACCAAGCTCATTCTTTGTGACTTTAATAAGTACTCAAATTAATTAAATATAAGATTTATATAATAAATATATAATTCATACCACAACTCGATTGATAATTGGAGGAATTGTCAAGCAAGCTGCTATCAAAAACACGACGAATCTGTGAAGATGAAAACACAATTAGCATGTTAAATATATTACTAAAAAGTTATTCGTGACATATAGATCTATTTCAATTGAAGAAATTAATTATTCAACCAGCTTAAAGAAATATGAAGAAACCTTTGAAGAAATTAATATTAGTAATTTAAAGAAATAAAGATGAAACCAATTAAAATTAATTAGATGAAAGTGAAACAGAGGGAGTGCATGTTTCTAATTAATGAAGTAATCGAAGAATAAAGAAATATTTATTGGTTTAATTACCTTGTACTTTAGTGGTGGTTCTGTACAGTTCTCTTCTAGCTGCTGCTGCTGCTACAACGACTTCTTTAAAGGGATCTTGTGATTTTGGTTATGCTATTTTAACATCAACGCTATTTCTACAATTGGAAGGTGGAAGAAGAAGGTCGTGAAATTTAGGGTTTAATAGGGTTAATTAATTAAATAAGTGATTGAGTAATAGATTTATTCAATTTTAATAGGTAAGTTAATTAATTAAATAAGTAGTTGAATAATAGATTTATTCAATTTTAATAAGTAGGTAATTTTAAAAATTAAAAGACTATTACACCCTTAAGTTTTTTAATAATTAAAGGGTATGATAGTAATTTAAGAAAATAAGCCCCTTCGTGCTTTTTATATAGTATAGATATATATATACTCCATGACGTCTAAAAAAATGATTGTTTTTTAGTTGAGCACACATATTAAGGAATTAATTTTTCGCTACTTTTTTGATAATTTTTTATAAGATTATTAAGTTACTTACTAATATCATCAATAAAATGACAGAGCTCGAGTGAAATTTTTAAATGAGAAATTGGATAATTTTTTGGGAAAAATATATGAAAGAATTCATGAAAAAAAAATAGAATAAAACTTTAAGATCTATCATGCAAAAAGTTAAAACTTTAAGATCTATCTCAAGAACAAATTCCCCCCCCCCCCCTCAAAGATCACATACCGGAATAGTAACATTTTATCAAATTAATTATAATTAGGAGTTGATTGCATTAGGGGCTACGACAATATTAGTTCCTGGGAATCTACCAATTGGATTATGACCTTTTGTATTAACTGGCCTAATGACTTCTCTCAATACCACAATCAAAACTCCAAATACAGCTTAATCGCATTCGAAAACGACATCGGTGTTGGAGAAATAAAAGCCACCTGAGTCTCTCTTAATGGAATGATACTGTCCGCTTTGGGCCTAAGCCCGCACGGTTTTCACAAAAGGCCTCATTCCATTAAGAGGATCAACTCCTCTTATATTTGGTCTTTCTCTCCCATTTCTTTCCGATGTGGGACTTTGTTCGCACACCCCAACAATCTCCCCCTCGAACTAAGTACCACAGAGCCAACCACATTGGGCTCACCAATCTCCCCCTCGAAACTCTCGACCTGGAGAACTCCCGTACTTTTCAAGTTCGGCCAGGAGATTCACCGTGTGCCACCCACATCAAGCCCACTGCATAGGCCCAGCCGAACCTTCGGCTCCGCTACCATTTGTTGGAGAAATAAAAGCCACCTGAGTCTCTCTTAATGGAATGATACTGTCCGCTTTGGGCCTAAGCCCGCACGGTTTTCACAAAAGGCCTCATTCCATTAAGAGAATCAACTCCTCTTATATTTGCTTCTTATTTCTCTCTTCTTTCCGATGTGGTATTCTTCGTTCGCACACCCCAACAATCTCCCCCTCGAACTAAGTACCACAGAGCCAACCACATTGGGCTCACCAATCTCCCCTTCGAACAACTCGACCTGGAGAACTCCCGTACTTTTCAAGTTCGGCCAGGAGATTCACCGTGTGCCACCCACATCAAGCCCACTGCATAGGCCCAGCCAAACCTTCGGCTCCGCTACCATTTGTTGGAGAAATAAAAGCCACCTGAGTCTCTCTTAATGGAATGATACTGTCCGCTTTGGGCCTAAGCCCGCACGGTTTTCACAAAAGGCCTCATTCCATTAAGAGGATCAACTCCTCTTATATTTGGTCTTTCTCTCCCATTTCTTTCCGATGTGGGACTTTGTTCGCACACCCCAACAATCGGTTGTATTAAAATGTAGCTTCAATTAGTATAATTAGACTGTAATTGGCTATTTGCAGTTTTTCAACTAATCTAGTCAGTAAAATTTAGACCGTAAGTGTAATATATGAAATATTAGGTATTTTGTGGTGGTAATTTACATGGAAATATATAAAGTGAAAGTTAAATTCATTGGTGATCAATTGAGCTTGAATAAAAACTTAGTGGGTTGCCTTCCACTAAGTTAAAAAGAAAATCGAAGTAGGAATAAATTTTAATTAATTGGAATTCCTTAACTAGAAATTAAAAAAAAAAGTATATTAAGATTCTACATTTAGAGAAAAATTAATAAATCAAACTTTGCTATTGATCTGTGTCGATGGGCCGGGTTTGACCAATTTTGTTAAAAATATAATGGCGCATTTGCACTCTTAATTCAATTTAGAATGAGTATTCTGGATTTTTTTATTGGACCATATCAGTAGTTGTGATTTGATTGAAATGAAAAAGAAAAAAAACCTACAACTGTTGACGTAGTTTAATAAAAGAGCACCATGCTCTAGGTACACTCGAACCACCAAAGAATTTTAAGACATCATTGTTTGGTTTCAACCTACAAAGAATCTGAACACAAGAACAAGCAACAAAATCCTGATCCCAAACAATATCAATATATCGGAATTTCTCCATTTCTTTTCCTACTTTGTTTCACACAAGTCTGTCTTCAACCAAAAAGACATACATTGGAATCTCCAAATCCCCCCATTTCGATTCTGTCCGGTACATTACACTAATCATTGATGCGCATTTCTATGCAGACATGGGTTATCTGCTGACCTATAATTTAGCCAGGTTCAGAACAATCTTGTCTGATGCTTGCATATAGACAATATTGACATTGTTTTGAACACTATAGATACCGGACACTTGATATGTAGATGACATTGTTTTGACCTATAGAAATATCGATTACATGCTTCTTGCGTTTGGAATCCTGTACATGACAACGAAGTTCGGAACATTTTTAGCATCGGTTCTGTCTGCGAATTGTATATCGAGAGAAACACGACAAACTTTGGAAACTATGGCAAAATAAGAACTGTCCTGAACTAAAATAAAAACTGGACTCAATGTCTTAGATTAGTCCCCCAAAGGCTTTGGTTTTGGCACACCTCTAAACAACAAATTAACAAACACAACCCATAGGTCAAATTTATCGATCGCGCGATAGCCTGTATGTAATGATGCAATGAAGAAGCAAATTAGCTGCTGACATGCCGACGAAAAGAAATTTCAGTCCATTCTTGAAGGGACTGATATGTATCACATTGCTCCTCCTGGTCCCAACAAGTTATGGAGGCGAGTTAACCGAAACTGAAGCTTTCTTCAGTTTTGTTAGAGCTCTAGATCCTGAAGATGTGCTCAGAATTAGCAGAAGTGGAAGAATACCACATCCCTGCTCACTTCCTCGGAAGGGTAATAGTATTAAGTGCAATTTGCAGACCATAGTTGAAATCAGGCTCGAAGATTCGAATCTTACCGGGAGAATTAATGCAGATTCTCTCTGCAAGCTCCCCAATCTGAAAGTTCTGAACTTGGCAAGGAATTCCATCCATGGCAGCATTCCTCGATCGATATTGCAGTGCACAAGTCTTACCTGCTTGAATCTTAGCAGCAATCTTCTGAGTGGGTTGGCTCCCGTGGGACTGACCAAGTTGAAACATCTGAAGACCTTTGACATCTCTAACACTCAACTTGTGTATTTCGACCCTATATCCAGAGAAGCTGCAGCGCGAAGGAGACATAACCCTCGGAGGCTCCTGATGGTTACAAGTTCAATGACCCTGGATTCCGTTGTACATGACTCGAATAACCAAACTGATGGGACGCCTCATTTGTACAAAAAGAAGTGGTTTGATAAAGCTGGATTTGTCATTCCATTGGGTCTTCTTGTTATATTTTTGACAGTTTTTGCATACTTTATGATGAAGAAGGTTCTTGAATCGTTCGAGAAGAAGGATGCTTTGGAATCTCCATCACTCTCTCGTCAAAAGACTCCTCCTCCTCCACCACCGCCAAGAGAAGAACTGAAGACTGAGGAAATAAATTCCGATCTTGTGTTCTTCGCTGAAGAGCACGAAAGGTTCAGTTTGAATGATCTCCTTGACACCACAGCTGAGTTGCAACGCCAGACCTCTTCCAGCAGCCTGTACAAGGTAACACTTAAGAATAGAACTGTTTATGCCATCAAAAGAATAAAGAGGTCACAGGTATCCTTCGAGGAGTTTAACCAGACAATGAGGGTCATAGGACAGATGAAACATCCGAACATCCTTGCTCTTGTCGGTTACAATTCGAGCAGGGATGAAAAACTGCTAATATACAAGTACCAAAGGAATGGAAGCTTGCTGAACCGTCTAGATGGTAAGCTTCGTTGAATTGACTTGTCTAAATATGTTAATGTTCTCCATGAATTCATTGTTCTTTTCTGAAATTTGTGTTTGATCTACAGACCACATTGCGGGAAAGAGGCATTTCCCATGGAAACTCCGATTGTCGATAGCAATAGGCATCGCAAAGGGTTTGGATTACATATATCAGAATTCTGATGGCCGCAAAGTCATCCCACATGGGAACATTAAGCTTTCAAATATCCTGATAGATGACACTGAGGAACCACTAATCAGCGATTACGGGATCACACGGTTTCGTGACCCGAAGAAGAGCTGCATTTTAGTCTCCAATGGATATATGGCACTCGAGAAAACTGAATCAGAACAAGGAGATGTTTACAGCTATGGAATAAT
The DNA here is from genome assembly GCA_963691705.1 of Viola odorata. NCBI lineage: Eukaryota > Viridiplantae > Streptophyta > Magnoliopsida > Malpighiales > Violaceae > Viola > Viola odorata. Next base: position 51,168,421 of record OY829546.1, on the reverse strand, counting down.
CCTGCTGGAGTTGCTGACAGGAAAAAATGTAGAAAGGAGTGGAATGGACCTTCCTAAATGGGTCAGGTCAATGATCAGGGAGGAATGGACCGGAGAAGTTTTCGACAAGGAAGTTAGCATTTCAGGAAGGCAATATGGGTTTGCATTGCTGAATATATCCCTGAAATGTGTATCTCAGAAACCTGAAGATCGGCCGACTGTGGCAGAGGTCCTGGACAGGATTGAGGAAGTAATAAGTGAAGCTAACAATGCCACTGCTTCAACGATAGGATCACCGCCGCAGGATTGGGATGTGCTTTGGTCAGTCATTCCTGAAACCTGGGACACACCGGGATCAAATCATTGAATAATTTTACTTTTGGTTTAGTTTTTCATTGAATAATTATTCTTCTCCAATAATTTGCATGTTCTCTTTTTTTTCTTATTTTTTAAAAGATCTCTTATATTTCTTACACTAAAAACAATCGCTTCTTAATAAATTACTCACACCATTCAAAATGTGCATAGCCGGTAATGGTAAAGGCTGCAGCAAATATCATAACCAATTAAACTAGGTAAACTTTAATTTCATTATATTCACTTAGTTTGATAAAATATTATTATTTTGATCATATAGAAAAGTGTTTGACCAATTAGGCTCAAGTTTGAGCATGTAGATTCAAATATGACCATATAGGCTCGAGTTTAACCGTTTAGGCTCAGTTTCAACTGTGTAGGCTCGAATTTGACCATTTAGGTTTGGGTTTGACCGTTTAGTCTCCTGTTTGACCGTTTAGTCTCGTGTTTGACAATTTAGTCTAGGGTTTGATCTTTTGGACTCGAGTTTGACCGTTTAGACTCGATTTTAACCATTTAGACATGAGTTAGACCATTTAGGCTCGAGTTTGACATAGGCTCAAGATTGATCGTTTAGGCTCTATTTTGACAATGTAAGCTCAGATTTGACCATGAAGGCTCGAATTTGATCATTTAGGTTCGGTTTTAACCGCTCAGGCTTGGTTTAACCATATAAACTCGTGCCTAAACAGCCAAACTCATGCCCAAGCTACCAAACCCGAGCCTAAACGGCTGAACCCATGCCTAAATAGCCAAAACCCGAACCTAAACGATAAAACTCGAGCCTAAATGACCAAACCCGAGACTAAGCGACCAAACCCGAGCTTAAATGGTCAAACTCGAGCATAGATAATCAAACTCGAACCTAAATGGTCAAAACCGAATTCATGTAGTCAAAACAAACTACTTAGTCAAAATCGAGTTTTAATAATCAAACTTGCTTAAAAGTTATTTTTTTAGTCAAACTTGATCAAATATGATATTTTTAGTCTTATTAATAATTAATTATATTTAAATGAATTAGTAGGTGGGTATGGGTTAAATGAATATAAACACCCATTTAAATATTTATATGGGTAATAAATGTGTACGTTACTTATACCTACGTAGACCTATTAATTGGCCGGGCCGGGCCGGACCTGAGCCTAATTTCGAGAAGCCCTCTAACATTTGAAACGGGTCGGGCCAGGTCAGGCCTTAAGAGGACGAGCTTTTACATGGCCTAAGCTCGGCCCTTTTATTAAACGGGTCGGCCCGTTTAATTTTATGTAATTAGAGAAAATGACAATTTTTGTATATCAACTAGAGATTTTAAATCAAAATATCTGCAGAAGCTGAGTTTCACAAGTTCAAAATAATAAACTAAGTACTTTAACCTTACAATCACAACAAATATGTTGTTATTCTCTATACAACTTATGACCAATTCATGAAACAAAACAAAATAAGAAACTATCAAACTCAATGGGATATTCCTGAAATTTTGGGAGTGCGTGTGTATATATATATACAGTAGAAACTCGATAAATTAATACTCGATTATTTAATAAACTCTCTAAGATAATATTTTTGGCCGGTCCCGACTCGGGGATAGGGTGCTAAATTAATAATTCGCTAAAATTATAAGATAATACATTTTTGATAATTTCTTTAGACCCCATATAAAATATAAATTAATAATTCCTTATATATAGCATATTACATGAATGATTTATGAAGGTTTCTTGAAAAATGACTCAATTGTCTTTTGTTTTTTGTTGAAATCAATTTCCCCTTGAATGTCGTCTCTAATTTTCCTTAGCATGGTAAGAACTTCTGGTGTTGTTTTCTCATAGCTCAACAAGAAATTGTTCAATGTGATTGCCGCTTTAATAGCTTCGTTTCGCGAAGGGGGCTCCATTGTAGAACTTTCATCATCTTCTTCATCGATATCATCTTTATTAATTCCAATAACGCTTTCAATAATTTCTTCATCAGTCAACAACTGTGCAACTACATTTTCTTCTGGGTGAGTCAGAACATCTTCGACATCCATTGCATTGCGATAACCCAACTCTTTGATCAAATTCTGGAGTTCTTGAGTGCTTCCATTGGATTATCCTTGTTGTGCTTGCATAATGCTCTTCGAATCTCGTCTGTCATTGTTGTTTTTTTCACACCTTTAAGATGGGAAGCCATGTTGTGTGTATGATTTGTTTGTGTTAACCTACAGTATTTTGATCTTGTTTATATAGAAAATATTTTTAATGTCCATAAAGTGATACATTGAACACAAGAAGCATAATAAGGTGGGAGATTGAAGGTTTCTTTCAAATTGGGCCCTTCATTTGATATACAGTACATGCATTGTATACAATAATTACAGTAAGTGGAAGCTTGAAAGGTGTTTGTAAACTAAGTATTTTACTATAAATTAATAAAATATTAATTAATATATAAATTAATAATTATTAATTTATCGATTAATTAATAACTCTTTTAATTAATAAATTTTGGTCGTCCCAAGTGTATTATTTTATAGAGTTTCTACTGTATATAGTTATTATGTAAAACGGGCCGGGTTGAAAATAGGAGAGCCCAAACCCAGCCCTTTTACATTGGCGGGCCAGGTCTAAAATTTAGTTGTTCAAGCCCGTCCATTTAGAACAGGCCCGAGCCGGCCTTACGAATGACTCGTCCAATTAGCAAGTCTATACCAACCCATACCTATATCTGCCAAAATTTACCCATTTACCATCCCTACCTATATATCACGAGCATATAGAAGTTCATATGATCATCAATCACTAGCCTGTACAAGATATGCTCATCCCTGTACCGGCTACTGAACCAGGAGCATGGCAAGAAAAGGGTAGTATATGTCATGAATAATGTAACAAAATTAATCCTATTAATGCAGTTTCATTTTTTTCTAAATAATGTAAATAAAACCCTCAAAAGTAATGAGATCATACTTGCCAGGGTATAGGAGTCAAGTCGAGTTTTTTTCCCCCTGTATTTTCTTAAATCGGATTAGAAAGTGCTGGTGGCCCATGGATATAGGTCACACCAACGGGCTTCGTGTGCCACAGTCCAGCTGTTTACTACGTAAAACAGGCCCATAGTTCAAATCAGAATGGCCCATTGGTGATGGGCTACTTTTTGTTTACTTCAAGCTACAAATGCTTTTGTAATTTGTTTTAGGTAATTGTACCAATATTTCCTGATTTATTAACCCTAACGAAAATACCTTCCAATATTTCAAGAACTTGATAAAAATATTTAATTAACATTAATATTAAAAAAACATAAATTAATTTTATTCGAGATAAAAAAGTTCAAGTTTAATACTCCCTCCGGACCGCAATAATCGTCATTTTTGTACGGAATGTTACTGTACACTTTACTTGAAGTTTTAGTGTTTGCTTTACTGAATGTTACTGTTTCAGGAAGTCAATTAATGTGTTCCAAAGGGAGTATCAAATAATAAAATTAATATAATAATATTATTATATAATACAAATACTTAGTTTAATATTTAAAATTTAAAATATTTTTTTAATTTTCTTGAATTTTTTTTTATGAAACCCTGATTTTTTTAAGAACCCTAGCACAATGGTGACATTGGTTCAAGCAATTAGAATAAGGATATATATATAGATTTTGCGCACCACGGGGTCCCTAACGTTATTATTTTCATTTTAGTTGGTCCCTAACGGTGACTTTTGTTCAATTTAATCCCAAACGTTTACTTCGTTAGTCGCCCGGGGTCCCTATTGTCATAACGGAGCATAACGGCCGTTATCTCCAATATTTTAATATTAAATTCAAAAAAGTATCTGACGTCTAAGACCTACAACTCAGATTTTTCTGATTTCTTATTTTATTTTTATCTAAAAATATTAGTTTTATTAATTAGTTAATTTATTTTAAAAAAATAAATTAATAAAACTTAAGTTAAAAAAAAATAAAAAGAATAAATTATTAAAATTCCAAATATATATTAATAAAACTTAAGTTAAAAAGTAACACAAAGAATAAATTATTAAAATTCTAAATATTTCATTCACGGTCACGGCATCACTTTCTTCTTCTTCTTCCTCTTTTCTTTCTCTTATTCCTTTCCTCTACCCTCCCTTTCTTTATTCTCTTTTTCTTTCTTTTCTGGTTTGGATTGGTTGAGAGGGGGGCGATTAGGTTTTGGCGGAGGCGGTGTGTGGTGGATTGGGTCTGGTGTTTGTTTCGGTTGGTTGAGGAGGAGGTTCGGTGGAGGTTTAATTTGATATTTGTTGGTTCAGGTTTGGCTGGCAGTGGCGGTTATGAGGTGCGGCTGGGTTTGCTAGAGGTGCGGCGTGTGGCGCGACTGGGTTTTGGTGGAGACGCGGCGGTGTGCGAATGTATTTTTGGTGTTGACAGTGGTGATTTGAGATTGAGGATGGCAGTGTGGATTAATTGCGAAGGCTGAAATTGAAATCGGTTTGCAGAAATTAATTCACAGATTACTCGAATTAATTTCGCAAGGGAGATTGCTTGAAATTGTAGAGGATGATTTTTGGTGTTAATTTGCAGATTCGAATGAGCGAGAGGGTGTGTGAATTGGTGATTGATGCAGCATTTTCATTGTGTAGATGCGGCTGGGCGGCGACGGCGTTGAGAGTGTGGTGGCTGTCGTCGGCGGTAGTAGGGTTGGTGATGGAGATGATGATGGTCGGTCGAGAGAGAATATTATTTATTTTTCTGGTTGGAATAAATCGGCGGTAAGGGAAGATGGTGGTGATTGGCGCCGACAGTGGGTGAGTGGTCGGCGATGAAAAATTTGCAGATGAATTTGCTTTCGACTAGATTTTTATTTGACGGTTGTAATTTAATTAGATTTGGCAAAGGTAATTGTTGAATGAAGAGAAATTGAATGAGGGAGATTTGGATTTGGTAGAAGGATCCTTGAAATTGATTTTGCAGATTAGGCTACTAATTTTGCAGATTGAGTTTTGGAATTAATTAATTTTGCAGATTAGTTTTCCCTTGATTTTAAAATAATTTTTTCCTTTTTATATTTTCTGTTAAGAAAAAAAGAGAGGCTAATTTTGGGTTTAGTGAAAGCGAAATAGGATTTTTAGTTCTTATGTGAAACAAAGTAAAAAACTGGAAATAAAATTACAATTTTGAAGAAGATGGTAAAGCTATGGTGTTTGAAAAAATAGGGAATGCTTATTTTTTAGTAAAGGATGGGCATAGACGAAGAGAGGGGAAGGAGATGAAGTAAAATTTGAACATAAGTGGGTCCACTTTAAATTTTTGGAATTTTAATAATTTATCCTTTTCGTTTTTTTAACTTTTTATTAATTTATTTTTTGAAAATAAATTAACTAATTAATAAAACTAATATTTTAGATAATAAGAAGATAAAAAAATCTAATATTTTTTTAATTTTGTTAAAATAAATTTTATTAATTTATTTTATGATAATCTGTTTTTTTGTTTTGTTAATTTGAGATTTTTTTATTTTTTGAAATAATTAATAAAATTATTATTTTTAGATTTTTTTCGGATAAGATGTCAGAAAAATATGACATGTGGGGACGCTGTCAGATGCTTTTTCAGTTTTAATAATAAAAATTTGAAAGATAATGGCCGTTATCTCCGTTATGACAAGAGGGACCTCGGGCGACTAATGGAGTAAACGTTCGGGATTAAATTGAATAAAAGTCGCCATTAGGGACCAACTAAAATGAAAATAATAACGTTAGAAACCCCGTGGTGTGCAAAACCAAAATAAAAGAAGGTAGAAAACATCTAGAACTAAATCAAATCCATACCTAAAATATCTAAGGAATCAAACATGGATTCACGTGGGATGAAATTGAAGTTTCTCATATTTTTTCTTTCTTTTTTGGTTCAAGCTCATTGTTTTCTTTGTATTGGACAAAAATATAAGCGCTGCCTTCTTTATTTTTCTTAATTATTGTCGAGAGAATTTAAGAAATCACTTTTAGTTGAACATTACCTATCTCAAAATTTAAAGGGGAATAATTCTCTCGTCATGTTTTGCTACGTTATGTGTACTTATGTATATCTTGATGCTATTTATTGGCGTAAGTGAATGTGGAATTGCTTTTGTTATTCTGTAGGGGAGAAAAGCAAGCAATTAAGTACACCAAATGGAGAAGATGGCAAGACCTTGAGAATAGCAACAATTGGAAAATAATCTTTTTATTTTTAATTTTTTTGTGAAGAAAAATAAGCTTTTTAGATGTCTATACATATTAATATTATCATCACATAATATTTAAACTTTATGTTAATGGAATTATAATAAGGTTCATAATTTAATTCAAAGAGATGCCCCCCATCCTTTGGGCCTAGCTTCGATACATTACAGCGGGCTTACAAATTAGTAAAATTTTATTTGGGCTTTACCAAAATTCAAGTGAGGCCCAGTTTGATAGCAATTGGGGACAGATGTTACCGTAAGACAAATGTTCGCATATAGTTGCGCATTTATGACAGGAATATTAATGATCTCATTGTTTTCCTGCTGTATTATACTTCTACGAAAAGTATAGTTCTATTGACAAGAAGCAAGATCGCTGGTAGATTGATTATTCTGCCGGCAACAATGCAAACTTTTGAACACAAAATATATATTTTTACCGTTTTGGGTGTGAAAATAAATGATGATGAAAGTAAGTTTTATTAACTAGTGATATACTCCATCTGAATCTTTTTAGTTGTCGTTTTTAGTAAATAAAATGGGTGAATTAGTTGTCGGTGATTGAAATTTCAAACTTTTTTAGATCCATGATTTTATCGTATTTTAACGGCGACATAAATTGATATATATATTTATTAAGTAATTGGACGGCCAGTCACATGTATAAATTGTAAAATTCATAAAATATATATGATGGATCAATTTTAGTACCTAAAATCCGATCCATAAAATTGTCTTTAGCCATATATCAATCCATAATCCATTTTGCCTGTTAGTCTCATGGACTACTATAAATAGATCGTTGGTTGGCACTTGGCAGTGGCACACACCAACATACATATAGATATATAGTAGCAACAATTAATTAATATGGAGAATTATAAGAAGGTGATGAATTTGCATGTGATGGTTTGCATTGCCTTGGTGCTAACTATTGCCATCTTTGCTCCTACAGCTTTTGCGACAACTGAGAGAAGTGTCGCTAATGGTAAAGATGTTATCACTCAAGAAGGAATTGATGCCATCGCGAAGAGCGGTAAATTCAGTCCTGAGGCCATCGATGGCATTCTTGAGAGCAAGACATCGGTCTCAAGAAAGCAGCTGCTGGAAGAGATGTTCCTCAACTCAAGGATCACGGCAACAATATTGGCGTTAATAGTAACTTCTGTTGGGAAACCTGCTTCTATGTTCCGTGCTACAGTGCCTTTAAAAAGTGTGTTTGCATGTGGCCCGCCTGCATCTTGTTCTGAAGCTAGCTATGTAGTATGTTTTCCTTCCAACAAAATATATATAAGGGTAATTAATACTATAAAACTCCTTGTAATTTTTATTTTTATTTAATCATCCTCTTTATATATATATTTTGTTTGTCTAATTGCGCTCTACTGTGTTTTTATTGATTTTTATTTAATGATCACTTAATTTTTCATCTAGACAGATTCAATTTCTTTATTACATTTTTATTTTATTTATTTATTTATTTTGCGAGTAAAGGTTTGGATTTTGGAATAGGAACCCTTAGCTGGAAACATTATGGCTATACACATAAACATCATAGGTGCCAAAAGAGTGGTCACACACATCAACAATGTACATCACAATTGGGTGTGCATGGCGATGTATATTGATTGTAGTTTGAATCTCAAGATTTTCTATTTCTTAGATGGATCGGTCTATTCTCAACAACAACAAAAATGGATTGATCAATGTCTAGAGAATTAATTCCACGATATTCCCAAAATGTTATGTTACGATTTATAATTTTACTTATATAAATGGCGAAACTCGTAGTATTTTTCCTCATAAAATTAATTAAATGATATACTTATCGCTAATATGAGTCGATATAAATCGTAATTTTCATGTCTTGCCAGTCTGGCAAGCTCTTTTCTACCATCCTTTCTTATCATCTCTTAGCTATATACTCAGCTCGCAAGTCGCAACCCTTGTTGAGGTTTAGGCACTACAAAACTTATGAAATATTTGAGCCACTTGCATCAATTTCTTACACATTGGAGAATATAGTAAAGTGCACCTTCCTCTTTATTATTGTTCTGCTCATAATTTGTACAAACCTTACAAGATGCAATTTGATGGGTATTTTTATTTTTAAGTTGAAATTAAATTCACCAATTGGGGGAATTGCTCTGATTGAACAAATACTGAGTTGAATCGCATATTTCAAACAATACCAGACTAGGGAAACAAATACTGAGTTGAATCGCTTTTTTCAATATATTTTAATTTATGTGTATTATTTTAAAGTTTCTAGAATTTTTTTAAGTTCTAGAAACATATTTATTTATTAAATTTCTTTTGCATTTTTTGGTATATTTTTTAAAATTTTGTTTTTCATATTTTCTATTTTTAGTTGAATATGTATTATTTTAAATTTTTTTCTAAAATTTTCCTTTTTTTAAGTTCTAGATTTTATAAAAATTTTGGTATATTTTTTAAGTTAAAATTTTTAAGTTAAAAAAGAAGAAGTAAGAATCCATGTGACATACACGTGGCATGCCATATAGGGTAGAGACCGACACGCCATCAGGTCTAGCAAATTGTAAGTTATTCTAGATTAATCAAAGTATCGCCACGACATCTAGACCAAAAAGACAAAGATCCGATTAGTAACATTTAGACCAAAAAGACTAAATTAAATACCAAAAATGTCCTTAATCCGATTTTTAATATGTTATGGGCTGGAATATGTTTGGAAAAACAAAAAACGAAAAACCAATAAAAAAAATGATATAGAAATATGAGTAAGTAATGCCGTGATTTACTCGGCCAAAAGTTGCAACAAATGCCAATCATGGAGCACACACATGCGCTATAGATAGTCCTTTTTGGTTTTGCAAAAATGGGAGCTCATGATGAAAGCTCAGGTTTTTTTTTCCCATTCTGACATTGGTTTATAGTACAACTAATAACAATTAAGACCTTCTTAAAAAAGTAATTAGAACATTTATAGTTAATAATAATGACGAGATTAGTTCTCTACACAGTAAAAAATTGAGATAAACCTGGTAAAAAATCACTAGAATTGGAGTTGACTAACGGTGAGGGGTAAAATTTAAACCTCAATTACAAATTACGGCCAAGCCAATATCTTTTCTCTTATATCTCTTTTCGTTCATGATTCAATATTCTGGTGTCTTAGGCGTAGAGAAACCACACAAACCCATCCTAAATTTGGTGATTAAACTCTACTGCAGTGAAGATACTGTAAGAGAGATCCTGTGAAAAAATAACTCGACGTCAGGATGATACTGAAGTAGTTCCTCAACATGTTTACGGCTGTGTTTGGGGTTCAAGGTTGGCCACCAAACCAGCCTTTTCCCAATGAAAATGATAACTTTGCTGTTTGGGGTTCAAGGTTGCAAACAGTATGCTTCTCCATTTGACTCTCTCTCTCTCTTTTTTTTTTTTCAATTTAATTCAATTTTCTAGCCCTATATAATGAACAAAATAAATTAAAAACTATCACAATATAATCTTTATCTCAAGATAAGTAATTCTAGATCCATTTTCCTATTTTTATTATTTTTTTTAAAATGGCTTTTATGCCCTTTATGGTCATTTTACCAAACACCTCAGATATCTCACAGCACTTTTAATTTTTTTTACCAAACAGCACACTCCGTTTCCCAAAAGTCATTTTTCCACCCAATTTTCACTCACATAACTTTTTCTCACCAAACCGGAACGACAAACTTGTCTCATGGCTTATGTATTAAGGAATAAATTTTCTAAACATTAGCTCAAAGAATCAAAAACCTTTTTGCACTCATCTTTTCAAGACATGCTAAGAAGTTAGGTAGGTGATGAGTGATGACCATTTTTTTAGATCATCATCCTTGAATCTTGCTATTGAATCTCTTTAATTATTTAATCTTAATCCCTCACCTAATCTGGGAGTGCATAAACACTCCTTTTCAACACCTGATAAAATAGGTGAAATAAAATGATGTTTTAACAACACACCAAAATTACGAAGGAGGAGCTAGGGTGGAGTAAAAAATGTCATCCCGCGCAACCGTTGTTGAATCATTTCACACCGATTCTCAATCATTAAATTCGAAATACCGTTTACACCGATTACCTTATTGGTTGTCCCTTCGTCACTCTCAATGATTAAAATTCAAAATTGAAAAAAGAAAAAAAGACATCAAAGATTGACATAAGTTCCTTGATTTGTCTCCACTCATCAAAATTAGTAAAATTATGCCTGCATCAAACAATCTTTGCTACTACCAAAATGGCAATTCTTGCAGGTTTACGTTAATTTATATTATCATGGATTGATTGTTTAACTAATCTTTTTTTTTTTTTGGTTGGACATAGAAAAAAAACATAGACATTGGTCTCAATGCAAGGCACGCACTGGCATTTAGTAATAATAATAATAAAAATTTGGAGATGCTTTGTAATTATTATCATAGTATTATAATACGTACACTTGGGAAAAGTATGAAGAGGAATTGCTATTCTGAGCTGGCTTACATTGTTCTTGCTAATATATTCTTGTATTTTTAACTTTGTGCCATTGGATTTATTTATTTCAAGATCCTATCAAATCATAAGATTATTTCTAAATACGATCGCTAATAGCAAGACCCATTATTGAGTTTTCGAATTTGATAGCTAATATTGTATAGTTTTTATTTCCTTATTTGTAAATTTCGTGTGATTTTTGATAAAAAATAAATTTTATTTAAATATTATTAAACTCGAATACGCGTAACTCTCTTCTCGTGATTTTGGTACGTAAATACATTGACCAATCAATCAAAAAATATGTAAATTACATTGAATAGGTACCTAGCCGCCGCTTGCATTTGGCATTTTGTCCAAAATTTTATTACCAAAATCACGGCAAGAGACTTATGTACATAGCTTAAACTATCTTGGATAAAATGATACTATTTTGGAGTTTTATACTAGAATATTAATTTTGGCTATACTTTTTTATATATGTGCAAATTATCATATAAAATTTTGGCTATACTTTACGCATCGCTTATTCACATCAGCTAAACAAGAGTATTTAACAAATAACCTAATTTAATTAAATTCTCCATAACCATCATATAACTATATATATTCTCACATTCTCAAGTTCCACGTGTTGAATTTTTTTATCAATTACATCTTATGTTTAGTGATTTGAGTTAACTAACTGATTGATGGTTTAATTCATACATTTCTGTCATTCAATTCTGGCAAATTAGATGGCAGAAATACCTAAAATCTCCCTATTTATATAAATTTGTGAGGAAGTAGCAAGTAAGGAGAAAATATCAGCTTTGAGCATGTCTCAGACAAACGATTAATCTTGGCCGCAGGCTTGGCCAAGATTGATCCGCTAGAGGCGTGCTGATAAAGGAGTCACGGAGCGGGCGCAATATGGAGTGACAGCTGGATGCGGGTTGGAAGATAGGATCGGCCAACGAGAAGACTTGTGGATCCTGATCCAATCCCAATTTTGAACAACAAACAATATTTTATTTTATTGTATCTTAGTTTCGAATTTTGAATAAATATTTTGTAATATCTTTAGTTTGAAATTTGGACTTGGAAAGAAACCGTGTTAGGCGGGGATCCTAGTTTTTGTTTAAAAGCTAGGAAAGGTTGCCTATCACGGGTATCTTCCATCTCCGGTTTCTGGTTTGAAAACACTTGCTTTGTAATTTTCATTTAGAAAATATAGATTTTAATTCCAATTTTCATTTCTTCAACATCTATTGTCTCTTTCATTATGCCGTGTAGTAGCTAAACGTCCATTTCTGGTAAGGGCAGTCGAGCCATTCTTTGCTTCGTGAGATCAAAATAAACTCCATGAGCTTCTCATTCGTAATCATCTCAATCCCTAAATTAACAAACCGGTCTCCATTAAAATCGAGGTTTGATCACCCTTAGGTATTAGTGAGAGATTTGTAGGTAGCCAAAGAGGGGACGAGTCGAAACTGAATTAGTTAAGTAGACAGCTAATCTCGCGCAGGTTAGTGGGTGTTGAGAGATATGGACCTAACCAAACTGACAATCTAGAGCTCTGACTGTGGAGTAACTTGGTCTAGACATTGTCTTCCCCTGTTCCATTGAGAAAGCGCATGCGACTCAAGACCACGGTCAACTGGATAAATCTTTTAGCCAGCAAGGTGTCCACTGACTAGGATCATCAGGAGAGGGAGTACCCGCCAGGTGATTTTAAGAGGAGGAAAGTAGGATCGGAAAGGAGTTCCTCCCGATCTATAGCAATGTTATGAATGTGGAATGCAAAAACCATTGAGTCGATGATCGAAGCAAATGAATGAGTGCTCTAGTATCGCTCTTACCAGGAATTCTCTCCCATTGTTTACATCTTTTTACTTGCAGTATTTTAATCTTGGCCATCTTTCTTGATCAAGATTAGCCTTTTACAACGTCTACCCAATCTTGGCCAATCCAATTGACCAAGATCGTTTTCTGTTTAATTTTCCACTTGTTGTTTTAGCTTAAGGAATACCTCAAAATCAAACTCCAGTGACGAGGAAGTCACTCAAGATTACAATCCATAACCAGATCTCTGAGGACGATCCTCTTACCACAATTTACAAGTCTTTGTGGACAAGTGATAAGTTGTAACCCTTTTTCTATTCATATCCATATATAATTTACAACTATATTTGATACTCTCGACAGACAATCACTAACTATATAAAATAAAAAAATCACTTAAAATTTATATCCACTATTTCTCCTTTATGTATGAAATTCAAGTGATTTTTCCATTATTTTGAATTTAAATTAATATAAAGCTATTCAATTAGGATAATTGAGTTTCATTTGGTGGACAATGGAAACATTTTTAAACATCAAGACTTACTTATGAGCCAATGTAAATGCAGGTTATTAATTATCACATGAGTGGTAAAATATCAAAAGGGTATCGAATTTGACTCTCGGCAAAAAAAAACAAACTATAACCAATGAAAAATATAGCTTGAGAGTCTATTTTTTTATATATATTAAACAACAAATATTTCTAAAGTGGTTAGAACTAATTATATTTACATCGAGTCAACTAATTAAGGAATAACATTGTATTTTGACTTAAATTTGGTAATTGGTATTGTTCCTTATTTTTTTTAATCGGCATTAATCTACTCCCTCCGGTACGTTTTATATGACGTTTTAGCATTTGCTTTTACTGTTTCGGAACGTATTTTAAGACAACCGGAACAGTCACTATTTGAGACAATTTTGCCCCGAATTTTTTCTCGGAAGTACGTTAAGGATTAACTTACGTTCGAAAAAAAGTACGGAATTTTTTGGGGTCAAATAGTGCCTCATCCGGCCTCCTCGATATGTGTTCCCTACTGAATATTGGGATGCGAGAAAGTCATATAATTCGTGCCAGAGGGAGTAGCATCTCCATTTAATCGGTGTTAATTATAAATCCTACTACTAAATAAGGGATAACCATTTAGTGTGCCACACTCATTGTCATTAGTAAAAAAACATAACATCTCCAACATTATTTCTTATAAATTTATAATTATAATTTCATAAATGAAAAGAAGAAGCAATAAGGACCTATCAGTATTGTAGGTTATAATTTCAACCATTGATATTAGTATTGTAGTAATAATTAATACTAATATAAATATTTTTATTTTTATTTTTGAAAAAAAAAAGACTTTTTCTTTTGAGTCTAAATCTAGAACTCCAAGCAAGGAATAGTAAGTGGCATGGAGCGCACTCATGTTTCACTGTAGTTTGAATCATTCCAAGTTTCAAACACAACCCTTGTACAATAAAATTAATAAAAACATATATAATTTTTTCTTTTAAACTATTTTTATAAGAAAGAAAACATCATCATCTTTCTGTCATTACTCATCACTCCTTAGGCTCCTCCAAATATTCTTAACACCAGAGGATTGCCAACCTCAATCTCTCCATTTTTATAAATATTTTTTTTATATATATTCTCTCACATCTTCCCAGCTAGAAATTCCATTTCTTTTGATTTAATTAAGAGGAGTGGAATAACTAAGAAAAAGATAAAAAAAAGAAAACAGAAACATAAAAAGCCTCTTATAGAGACGGAGAGAGAAAGCATGAGCACCTCTTCCTCTGTTTCCATTCTCTCAATTTCTCTCTTTAGATCTTAGCTTCTCTCAATTTCCCCATCTGGGTCCTCCGTAATGGTAAAGTTTCAATCTTTTACCTTCATTTCTTCCTGATCTCTGTTAACCATTATCTGGGTCTTCGTCTGTTTCTTGAATTGTAGGCTTAATTTGGATTGTTTTGATGATCAGGAATGCTGGGTTGGGTTTTGATTGCCAATACACGGATCAGATGATCCAAGATTGGGTTTGATAGGCACCCACTTCCGTATTTTTGATTGGGCACCAATCAGATTCTATCTAAATTATCATCCAAGGTATTGTTTCTTACTTGGTTAATTGTTTCTGTTCGCGAAGTGATCTGATTTTTTACTTTGCTATGATAAAGATTAATTTTTTTTGGCTCTTTCAGTATCTAATGTTATATGGTTGTGCAAATGATAAAAATTTGAAGCAGAATAAGCTAGTATGATGGATTGATATTAAATTGTTGATTGGATTGAATTTTGCTGGATTGGACATTATAGCTTGATGTGCTTTTGTGGTTTGATATTGGTGTTGGTAATTGATGATGCATTTTGTTCTATTGGACGATGACTGTAGAAAAAGATGGAATCAGATCTTGGTAAGCTCTTCATTGGTGGGATTTCCTGGGATACTGATGAGGAACGTCTTAAGGATTACTTTAGCAAGTATGGAGAAGTGGTAGAGGCAGTGATCATGAGAGATCGAGCTACAGGCCGCGCACGTGGATTTGGTTTTGTGGTCTTTGCAGATCCTGCGGTTGCAGAGAGGGTCATCATGGATAAGCATGTGATTGACGGCCGCACGGTGAGTGGCTTGAATGCAAATAACTTTTGTGCATTATAGATCTCAGCAGCCTGATGTTAGCTTGCTTGTTCTGAGTTCAGGGGTGAAGTGCTAACCCATGTAAAGTTAAAGATTTAAAGATATTCATTCTCCTTAGTTCAACATTTAACTAATATTTCTTCTAGGGAGAAAGTTGAGAACCTGTTTAAATTCAGTTGCAAAGTATTTAGGATATCTGAATCTCTGCCATTTTAATTTTATTGGTCTGCCATGAATTTGTATTCTCTATGCCTCCACCAAATAGTTCCAAATTTTAAGTCTTTCTTACTTTGAGCTAAAATTTTACTTTTGATAGATTCCGTGTATCTTTGTCTTGAAATGAGAATGATGTATAATTCTGTTAACTTACTATATTAGTCAAATTTTCAGGTTGAAGCAAAGAAGGCCGTTCCTAGGGATGATCAGCACATTTTAAGTAGAACTACCAGTAGTATTCACGGTTCTCCTGGACCTGGACGCACCAAAAAGATTTTTGTTGGGGGTTTGGCATCCACAGTGACTGAGAGTGACTTTAAGAAGTACTTCGAGCAGTTTGGTATTATTACTGATGTCGTAGTGATGTATGACCACAACACTCAGAGGCCAAGAGGTTTTGGCTTCATTACTTACGATGCAGAGGAAGCAGTGGACAGAGTGCTGCATAAAACTTTTCATGAACTCAATGGCAAAATGGTTGAGGTCAAGAGGGCAGTTCCAAAAGAGCTATCACCAGGGCCTAGTCGGAGCCCTCTGATAGGTTATAACTATGGGTTGAGTAGGTCCAACAACTTACTTAATGCTTATGCTCAGGCATATAATATGAGTTCAGTTGGAGGTTTTGGGGTGAGGATGGACAGCAGGTTTAATCCTCTTACCAGCCGAAGTGGGTTTTCTCCATTTGGATCTACTGGTTATGGAATGAGTATGAATTTGGAGCCAGGCATGAGCCCAAACTTTGGTGGGGGTTCTATTGGCAACAGTCCTGGATATGGCCGTATGTCAAGTCCCTACTATAGTGGGAATTCAAGTAGATACAATACGCCGATAGGTTTTAATGTTGGGAATGCGAGAAATGACTCTGTTTTAAGCCCAACTGGTCGAAATGTCTGGGGAAATGGAGGTCTGAATGCAGCAACTGATCCCTCTGGTCCTGGTGCTTTCTTGAGCACGGGAAGTGGAAATTTTGGAGTTTCATTTGGGAATAGTGGAGTGAATTGGGCCCCTTCTCCTGTTTCAGCTCAAGGTGGAGGAAATGCTTCAGGATATAGTATTGGGAACGTAGGTTATGGGGGTGTCAACAACAACTATGGGATGGGAGGTGGAGGTGGAGGTGGAGGGTTTGGAAGAAACAGTGCCATTGGTGTAGCACCGACATCATCATTTTCTGGGTCAGCTGGTGGTTATGAGGGCTCCTATGGGGACCTATATCGCAGTGGTTCAGTTTATGGTGATTCAACTTGGCGATCTGCTACCCCTGAGTTGGAAGGATCTGGCTCATTTGGATATGATCTGGGTGATATAGCTTCTGATGTTGCAACTAAGAGTTCTGAGGGTTATATTGGAAGTTATGGTGTTACAAGTAGACAATCAAATAGAGGTAACATGTCTCCATAGCTGCAAATTTTTTGATTTCATGTCTTTGAGTTGATAGGATTATTAAATATTACCAGTAGAACAACGTAATCATCCAAAAACGTTTATGTTTAGCAAATAATACTAGGAGGAGATACTTTTTTCTTAAATTTAGTAGAAGTGATTGGTTGATCCTTTCCTAATAAAATAGAAGAATGTATTTGTCTACATCACCTACTCAGTTGTCTATTTTGTTTAGATAGGCTGATATTAATAACTCCAGTTGGAACCTTTTACTGCCATTTGACCTGTAACATTGAAGATACTTAAGTTCACTTCCACAGTTATTGATTGTGCTATGAGTGACCTAAATTTTGGCTATGATACTGTGGCTATTTCCTGATTTTTTTGTTGTTGATACGGATCTAATTAGATCTTACTCTATTATCGAGAACTGTAAACAATTTCTATGAGCTTATTGTGTAACTCTGTTCTTCCACTCAGTACTTTTAGCAATTCTCTTCATGCCTAGGGATGATCATTCCCAACATGGGTGCACGCGCTAGTGTTGCTTAGTCCTTACTTCTCTAAACACGCACATGATAACGTGAATGCATGTTGCAGACTACTTGTTTCCAAAACAGTGACTTATCAAACGGCCATACAATTGAGAACCACAGTTCCATATTATGTCTCTAATGTGTAGTAGACCATATGCATCCCTTGTTTCACAATTGTCCATCTTGTTGCGTCAAAATTTCCACATTTTTGTTATTGATGGTTGATGGCTAACTACCATGGTATAGTGCTTATTCTTATGTCTTCCTTTTAATTGGTACTTTGTTCAGGAATTGCTACCTAGGAGTTGTAGGTGAAGGGGATCTGGATAATCAGGTGATGGATTGTGAATTTCATACACCTTCCTCTTGATTACATTCAGCTTATAAGGAAATTGATCTTATAGTGTTAACGTGGGTTCTTGATTTGAATTATACACATTCGGAGAGAGCAGTTACAAGGGATTTTGTGTAAGGTTTGGGATTTGATTTTTTTTCTGTCTTTAAATTAGTGAAATTCTTAGGTTACTTCTTTGCATTTGAGTGAGGTGTAAAATCAGATTGCGGGATATATACTCTGGAAGATTGGTTCCCATAAGTGTATTATCTCCGGCGAGGCACTTCAGTGGTAGTCCATTTTAAGATAGGATAATAATTTTTTAATTTTTTCTTCTTTTTGGTATTGCCTGCCAAAGATGCTGGTTGGTGTCCGTATATTTTTTTCCTTCGTCTCTTTACTTGGGGATTTATCTCTCCCAGATTGTATGTGAGGTTCTGTTTTGATCTGCTGCTAGTGTGAAACATTATAAGGGATGCTGTTTTACTATCCCCTGCAAATAAGCTACCAGATAATTCTGATTCGTTTCTTTTTTAAAAATTAGACAGTACATTAGAACAGTCTATAGTTACTTGTTCATTACATTGAATGAATTCATTCCTCATTTGTCTTGCTGTTCGGTGATGATATTTAGATTTCCTTCTTCGTTGCTTGTGTTCGTTATGAGCATGCAATGATCTGCATTACGATATAATTAGCTATTATAAGCTAAACATGCTTGAATTATCAGACTTTTTTGAACTTCTTTTGCTGGCTGTATGTGTCATGGGTTACATCTGCTATTAGATATTCCATTTCTGATCTTCAATGGCTTATTCTGTTCTGTTCTGTTCTGTGTGGTCATTCTGTTTCTTATCCAAATCTTCATACAACATGACATGTTTTCTTTGGTTATGAAGTCCTTTTCATTTTCTTGTTGCGCAAATATACCTTCTTTTTTTAATTTCTTTGTTTTTTGTTTTATTTTTTGAAAAAAACTGCAGAAAGAATGGTTTAAATGCTTGTCCTCAAGTGCAAGCACAATCAACATGGTTTCCCCCATGTGAAGTATGGTCCTTTTTTGGTCTTTTTTTCAAGCCTCTTATCTTCTACCTTCTTCTAGCCAGGCAAATTTTCTCATCACTAATTTCCCCTTTCTCTAACATCCCTAGTAATTATTAGCTTCGTTCGGTGTGTCAATTTATACCCCACACCTTACTTGTTCACCATCAGTTGAGTCATCGCAGAGTCTTATCAATGGACCTCATTGGATATTCTCGCCCTCTTGGTGTGTGTGAGCTTACTTTTTACACCTTGAAAAATTAGTATTAAATACTCACAATATATGAGCTTACATCTTACACTGTGACCGGTGGGGTCAATATGGAGTTTCAATGATGAAATTACCCTGGACTAGTAAAGTTTATGAGTAAAGTTCATTGGAGTTTTAGGAATGGAATTAAATAATTTTCCGATTTATAGATTGAAAATGTTAATCCAATGTAAGGTTTAATTTTGATTTATTTTTCCCGCCTTTTTTAAGAAGGTTTACCTTTGGTTTTTGGCTTGCTAAGGTAGAATGTAAAATCAAACGGTTAAGATTTGGGTTTTGATTGATGGGTTTAGCCACTCAGCTAATGGGCCTTTCTCTTTTATTTTTTGAAAAAAGTAAAAGTAAATTACTGGCTAGTTAGTGGGCTTCTGGTCCCATTTCACGCACAGAACAACGAAGGAACACGTGGGCCCATGTGCGGCCCATTTATAAACTTTCTTTTACAGTGTGTCACTTGCACATTCTTCATGTTATTAAACCATTTCATGCAAGGATAACTTGGAAATGGAAATGGAAATGCCCTAATCAAGAGATTCTCTAAGCAATTAAAAAAATGACAATGTCCAATCACACTCATTAAATCGAATAAATGTGGATTTTTCGGTATACCAAATTAAATAATTGATTAATATATATCTTTTTTTTTATAGATAAATTAGTAGGCACTTTAAGGTCTCTCAACTTGACTTTTCTTCTCTGCTTTATAGGATACCCTACAGCCTACAATGTGTATGATCTTCTTAGAGCCCCAAAAGTCAAGAAAAAAAACTTGTAGACTCCCTTGCTCTTGCTCACCTCTATAGGACCCATTATTACCATGTCAATATTAGTGATGAGTGATGATACCAGCCTTGGTTGTTTGTTAAAAGACAAAAAAAAATCTTTTCTACTTTAACCTCGTATCTAGTTCGAGTAAGAAAATTGAGAAAATTACGTAAAAGAGTCCGACTAAAATGTGAACATAGAATTTCGAGTTGAAAATATAAACATTTCCATGCTTTAACATCCTCTAGCTTAGAATTGTGTTATTCTTTACCTTTTGAAACAAGCGGGCTAAAAAGAATACCTTCAACAAAAAGTTGAGAATATTTACTTTCTTGTAATGGGGCACCATCAACAAAAGAATTCTTTCTTATTTATTACATCAAGCAAAGTTTGTCTTTGAAACATGTTAATTCCTAGATCATGACATCATTCCTGTAAAACTTTTGTTGTCATCTCCACAATGTCATCAAACCAAAGCTTCAAAGATCTTCAATGGCTTCTGCGAGAAATCAAATCAGAAACCCGTCAGAAACCCGAAGCTTTCACAACATTTCCTTCCACCTATCTCAACCAACTTCATGTTGTTACCAAGAAACAGAAAATTCTGTCACCATAAACATTTCTAATGATAGTTTGTCAGAATTTTCTCAGATACTTTCAGACATGGGTGCCTCCAAAAATGTTCAATCTTCACTGACAAATCTTGAGTTTGACCAAGTTGAGTGGGGATTGGAACAAGTAGTTTTCCTTGGGATATTGCTCCAGAGCAGCTCCAATGTCAAGCAACTCGTGTTCAGACGAAACCGATTCGATACAGAATGTTTGTTTCAGCTGTCTGAGGTTTTTAAGTGTAATGGAGTGGTGAAGGAAGTTATAATGTCTGAATCCGTAATAGGCCATTAGGGTGCTGCCCTTTTAGCTTCTGCTCTCAAGGTAAATGAGTGTTTGGAGGAGTTGCAGATATGGGAAGACTCAATCGGTTCAAAAGGTGCAGAGGAGCTGTCTAAGATGATTGAAGTTAACTCCACACTGAAGGTTTTGACAATCTTCGATTCGCAATCGATCACCGCTGCCTCGTTGATATCGGCTGTTTTAGCTAGGAATAGGGTTATGGAGGTGCATGTTTGGAGTGGAGAAAATGGGGAGAAAATGGGGAGAAAATCTCTAAGGTGGTGGAGTTTGCACCTGACAACAGTACACTTAGGGTTTACAGGCTTGATGTTTCAGGTTGTTGCAGGGTTGGTTGCTCTCTAGGGATGAACTCGACAGTGAGGTCGCTCGATATGAGTGGAGTCAGGCTGAAATCGCGGTGGGCGAAGGAGTTTCGATGGGTTTTGGAGCAGAATCATAGCATTAAGGAGGTAAGATTGTCGAAAACTTGCCTTAAAGATAAAGGAGTTGTATACGTCGCAGCAGGACTTTTTAAGAACCATAGTTTGCAAAACTTGTATTTAGATGGAAACTGGTTTGGTGGAGTAGGAATAGAGCATTTGTTTTGCCCTCTGAGTAGGTTTTCTGCCCTGCAAAACCAAGCAAACATTACACTCAAATCTGTGACAATCGGAGGGAGGAGAACGAAAATCGGAAGGAATGGACTCACAGCGATTATACAGATGCTGACAACAAATGAGACACTGACCAAGTTGGGAATATTTGATGATGAGAGTTTGAGAGCAGATGACATTATGAAAATCTTCAAATGTCTACAGAGGAATGCATCGTTGCAATGCTTATCATTGCAAGGTTGTAAAGGGGTTCGCGGTGACTTGGTGCTAAAGACAATAATGGAGACATTACAGGTAAATCCTTGGATTGAAGAGATTGATCTTGCAAGAACACCACTGCAGAATTCCGGGAAGGCGGACGGAATTTATCAAAGATTAGGCCAGAATGGAAAGACCGAACCAGAAGCAGATATCGATATGCTCAAGGACATGGCAATGACCGAGCCAAAGAGCTGTAGGGTTTTCTTCTGTGGACAAGAATATGCAGGTAATAATCTTCGTTTCTTGAATTCCTTAATTTATCCAATCTTAGTACTCAACACTTAAGACTGAAATAACATGTTTTTCCAGGCAAGACAACACTTTGTAATCCAATCTCACAGAACTTCTCTAGCTCAAAGCTTCCCTACATTGACCAAGTGAGAAATCTAGTAAACCCAGTTGAACAAGCTGTTAGAGTAAGTGGAATGAAAATCAAGACTTTCAAAGATGAGGAAACAAAGATATCTATATGGAATCTCGGCGGCCAGCACGAGTTTTACTCCCTTCATGATCTAATGTTTCCAGGCCACGGAAGTGCATCATTCTTCCTGATCTTATCCAGTTTGTTCAGAAAGCCTAGCAATCGAGAACCGAAAACACCAGCAGAAATAGAAGAGGACCTGCAATATTGGCTCAGGTTCATAGTTTCCAACTCAAGAAGAGCACTCCAACAATGCATGCTACCAAATGTAACAATAGTCCTCACACATCATGACAAAATCAACCAACCATCACAAAACTTGCAACTCATTGTAAATTCTATACAGAGAGTAAGAGACAAGTTCCAAGGGTTCGTCGACTTCTATCCAACTGTGTTCACAGTTGATGCAAGATCCTCAGCATCAGTCAACAAGCTCACTCACCACATTCGAAAGACGAGCAAGACAATTCTCCGAAGGGTTCCGCGAGTTTATCAGCTTTGCAATGATCTTATTCAGATTTTATCAGACTGGAGGGCAGAGAACTCCAACAAGCCAGCAATGAAGTGGAAAGAATTCGGTGAGCTGTGCCAAGTGAAGGTTCCACCGCTTAGGGTTCGATCGAGACATGATGATAAGAACAAGGTGGAAATGAGAAGGAAAGCTGTTGCTAGCTGTCTACATCACATAGGAGAGGTGATCTATTTTGAGGAATTAGGCTTCTTAATCTTGGATTGTGAGTGGTTCTGCAGTGATGTGCTTGGCCAACTGATAAAATTAGATGTCAGGAATCAAAGTATCATGGAGAGGAATGGATTTATTAGCAGAAAGGAAGTGGAGAAGTTTCTAAGAGGAAGTTTACAAAGTCAGATTCCTGGAATGGATTCAAAGGTTTTTGAGAACTTAGAGGCCAGTGACCTTGTCAAAATGATGCTGAAACTAGAATTATGCTACGAACAGGACCCGTCCGATCCAAATTCTCTCCTGCTGATCCCCACAATTCTTGAGGAAGGTAGAGGGAAGCCTCAGAGATGGCTGCTAAACACATCTGACAGGATTTACGCAGGGCGGCATCTTGAATGTGATGATTCAAGCCACACATTTATCACACCGGGCTTCTTTCCTCGTTTACAGGCAACATATCTATCTTTCCTTCTCTCTATAAACTTCACACATTTAAATTTGTGCATGTGCATTGTTAGTAGTACTAATTCTTCATTGATAATATCTAAGGATTCTTAAAGTTTATCCCGAGTTTCAATCCTTAACAAAATGGAGTTGTTTTGTAAACCCAGGTTCATCTTCATAACAAAATCATGGGATTAAGGGATCAACATGGAGCAACTTACAGTCTTGAGAAATACCTAATTTCAATAAATATCAATGGCATGCACATCAGGATAGAACTTGGAGGGCAATTGGGAAACTACATCGATGTCCTTGCTTGCTCCACGAAGAATTTAACAGAAATGCTTCGAGTCATTCACCAGCTCATAATTCCAGCAATCCAAAGCCTCTGCACTGGTGTTACCTTGACTGAACATGTCATGAGGCCTGAATGTGTGAAAAACTTGACGCCTCCGAGGTACCGGAAAACCCAGCATGTGCCTGTGCAGCAACTAAAACAAGCACTGCTCTCGGTTCCTGCAGATGGTATGTATGATTATCAGCACACTTGGGATGCAGTTTCAGAATCCGGCCGATTAGTTCTGCAATCTGGATTCGATCTCGCCAGAGACCTCCTATCAGATGATGACTTCAGGGAAGTTTTGCACAGAAGATACCATGATTTGTATAACCTAGCTGTAGAGTTGGATATCCCACCAGACAGTAATCCAGATGAACCAGACCACCCAGGTAATGAACTTGAGAAAGTTGATCCGAGTTTTTCTGGAATCGCGAAGGGGGTGGAACAAGTTCTGCAGAGAGTAAAGATCATTGAACAAGAGATCAGAGACCTGAAGCAAGAGATACAAGGATTGAGGTATTATGAACACCGGCTCCTCATCGAGCTTCATCGCAAAGTTAACTATCTAGTGACCTACAATGTCCAACTTGAAGAAAGGAAAGTACCAAACCTGTTCTTCTTTGTTAGAACAGAAAACTACTCGAGGAAATTGATCACCAACATGATCTCAGGAATGACTGCACTCCGGCTGCATATGTTATGCGAATTGAGAAGAGAAATGCATGTTGTGGAAGATCAGATTGGTTGTGAAATGATGCAGGTAGATAACATGGCAGTGAAGAGTTTAGCTCCATACATGAAGAAATTCATGAAGCTGTTGACGTTTGCTCTGAAGATAGGAGCCCATCTCGCTGCAGGAATGGGAGAGATGATACCGGATTTGAGCAGAGAAGTAGCTCATCTGACTGGTTCTTCCCTTATGTATGGGGCAGCAGGCGCTATGGCTGCTGGAGCGGTGGGGGCTGCTGCATTAGGACATATACAGGGAAGTAGGAATAGGAACAAAGCTGCAGAAAATACAAGGGAACAAGACCTAAGAGCAGCACAGCAGTGGGTAATGGATTTCTTACGCGAGCGCAGGTGCTCGACTGGAAAGGATATTGCAGAGAAGTTTGGATTGTGGAGAGTGAGATACAGGGATGATGGACAGATAGCTTGGATCTGCAGAAGACATATGAGCATAAGAGCAAATGAAATAATTGAAGTACCACTTTAAAACATGTACGAAGAACAAAAGAATGGTGTTTCTTGATTCTTTTTCTTTTCTATTTTCCTGGATCGGAGTTAGCAGTTTCTGTTCTCTTTTCCTTACATACCTACTGTATCAAGTCTATGAACTGCAAATCCAAACTTTAAAATACCTACCGATACGATCGCGATGTCCAGGCTCTTTCCAATTTTCCCTTGAAAATTCACAGAACATGGTTCAAATCATACCATCACTAAAAGGTGCACAAAAGCTAAATGTACTAATGGTGTAAATCATAGACATAATTATACAAGATGGCCAAAAGCAAAATCATGGATGCTTTACCCTTATTTGCTTTTTTTCCTCAAATCACCATGTGAGTGTGGGACCAATGTACAATCCAGTTTGATTACATGCATTATTAGTCTATAATTAGATGAAGTGAGATTTCATAATTATTGAAATTTGAAACAAAGAGGGGAGATAAAAAGAGGGAAATTTTCATATACACTAACAGCACTTGTTACAGAACAAAGCTGATAACACATACAAAGTCATCCCTGTCAGCTAAACATCTCAACAAACAAGAAGGAAAACACACACTACTATATGATTACATTATTACACTTCACTATTAGTATTAGTCTCTCCATGCTAAAGTTTATAGTCACCTGTGTGTTTTCCCTTGGAAGTAGAACTAAAGCTCAAAAGAAAGCTCTACTCCCATAAAACACACGGGAACCGTTGCTCTTGGTTGTCTGCATTTTCTGATCAGAGCTTGAACTTCCTGAACTGGTAGGTCCACTCTCGATGTTCTGTGGCAGTTTCATTTTTGCCAGTGATTCAGTGAATTGCTGCATGCTTTTCATGTACATGTCCACATAATCTTGTTGGACAACTTTCTGCTCCGGCTCGAAGTTTACGGTGATGACTGGTTTTGCAATTTTCTCATCAGGATTCCCACCGGAGGATTCACTCTCAGCCTCTCCAGCATCTGCACTTTTTACAACCTTTTGCGCTGAGTCATGCTCCTGATTTGGTGTTTTCAACAGGGCTGGAGCATCAGAGGTCTCAGAGCTTGCAGCAGCAGAGGGAGAAGAAACCCCATTCGTTGACACACTGCTTGGAGGATAATCGATCTTGGGAACTTGAACAGAATCTACAGTAGCAGCTGAGAAGCTTTCTGCAGCATGAACATCCATTTCCGAACCATGATGATTATCAGCATCAGAGGTGACCAAACTCTCTGAGGTTGCAGAGTCTGCATTGGAACATGAGATCTCAATATACTCTGAAAGCATCATCTGGTCTTCGTTTACTATCTTGGGATCAGGGAACTCGATCTTGTCCAATTCACAAGGGAGTGATTCCTCTATCTCGGAATACTTAACAGTGCAATCTGAGGCTAAAGCAGATGGCATTGCAGGGATAGCGATCAATTCAGGTGAGGCTCCACTGTAGGAAAGTGACAGCTGAACGAACCCAGAAGGAGAGTGGAACATATCATTTGAAGAAAGAGAGAACTCTTTCACCAAATTACCATTCATGATTAGAACTTCAGACAAGGGAACCAATGCCACCCCTAACAACTGATCTTCGAGATAATTCTTGACTCTGCTCATCATGAAGATCTCACATTTAAGACAAGCATCAATAGTCTTAACATTCACCCGGAGATTCTCGTTGAAGACTGGATTCTGCCCACCGCCATTGATAGTTTTGGTGGAGACGGAATTCTCAGGATCATTGGTCAGACAGAGCTTAGCATAAACATCTTGCTTGTGATAAATGCATATGTTATGGATATCCCTGGCCTGATGGACAAAAACCTCAAGGACACCAATGATAGCCTCCGCATCGCCAACCATAGCTTCTTTTCTTGGAACCTCAGTTCCCTTGGACAAGTTAGCTGAATTCTGGACGAAAGAGTCAGATTTCTGCTTGTCTGGTTCAGAGATGACAGAGGCGTTGAATTGTGACACAACTGATTGAGGAGAATCCATTGCAACAACTGAAAACACACCTGCAAATGCACAAAAACAAGATCAATATGAAAAACAAAGGCACCCAAGTGGAAACCTATGCCAGAAAGTGTAAAGGACAACAAATCACAAAACTATAACTAAGAAAGTCCAAGTCTTTTAGCAATCAAAGAAATGACACTCTAAATCAAACCTAAATTGCAAAATGATAGGAAACTAAATGCTTTGGAACCCAGGACTTAACCAAATTGCCACTTCCAACAACTAGTCTGAAACTAAAACACAATTCTTTAAGCCCAAAAAGCAAAATCCAAAAGTGAGATTTTACATAACACACTAGAAAATCAAGAATGAAAACTTCAGCTAGCCACAAAAGGGAAGAAACCTTCATACCCAGATACCAAACAGAGCTCCAAAACCAATAATATGAAAGCCTAAAAACAAAAATAGACTTTAGAATATGAGAAATGAACACAATTTTTGCAAGATTGTGTCTTTTCTCTGTTAACTACTCTTAAACCCCAGGCACCCACCCAAACTTTAAAACAAGCAAGGACCAATCAACAACAGTTATCCCACAAGACCAGATTCCAATAAAGCAACCAACTTTTCCACAGAGGAACCAGAGTCCAAGGAGAGTGAAACAGGGGAAAGTGAAGAAACAAAGAAAGAAAAGAGAAAAACACAGTAGCCAAGATCATGCTCCAAAATCCTAAACTTTCAAGACCACCGTCCAAGCAACACCTACCAAAAAATCCAAAACAACAGCCAGTGGCTAAAAGCCAAAGGAGGCTCACTAATTTAAGCTCACAAAACAAAATTCAAACACAAACCCACAAAGAATTCTCCTCGAAATCCTTTATAAACCAAAAATGAACACTCACCAGAATCTAAGGAGCAAAAGCAAAAAGGCAGAAGAAAGAGGAGTGAAAAAAAACAGAAGATGGGTATGTGTTATTTATTTAAAAAACTTACCTTTACCTACAAAGTCAAAGCGATGAGAGTAAAATCCGTGACTCTTGATTCAAGAGATTCAAGATCTAGCGACGACCCAATTCGTGAACCGATGTGCTACTTCACTTTTCAGTAAGGTTTGAAGATGAGAAGAGGAAGAGAGAGAGCTGAAAAGGAAAGTGTATAAAATCCAGTAGAATATATCCGGCCAATAATAATAACAATGACAAAACAATAAAGAATAATTATACCCACTTTTGGGGATTAGATAAATAGGAAAGAAAAGACAGAGACAGCCTCTCCTCTCCTGCTCTGCAGAATTGAAAGAAAGTGCGTAAATTGAAATTTGTCGGAGGCAGACAGTAGCATCTAATGAGAATAATAAATAAAGATTTTATCTTTGGATAGGGGAAGAACAAGGAAGAAACAGGGGAAGATGGGTTAATGGTAGATGGAAGTAGAAACACCGCCCCACGCGTTGGTCAAAGAGAAGCCAATAGGAAGAGAGATTAGTGCGTTCCGTAGGTGGGGACAATCCCAACCAGGAGACTGCAGTGCAGTCTTTTGCTACTGCTACTTCTTTTATCAAAATATAAAATATTTGTACCAAAAAATAGTAAAAATAAAAATATATTAATAAGCATCCAAAATTCCAAATTACAAGTGAAATTGGAAAGAATGTGAATATCCTCCAATATTTCAAACTCCTTTATTTTTGGTTAATACTACAAGTAATAGTATTAAATATGGTAGTAAGTTTGTTTAGAGACCAAATAATATGATAATAAATTAACTAATTATAAAAATACTCCATTCGTTCCTTCTTAAATACTCCCTTCAGTTTTTTTTAACTGACGCTTTGATTTTGGACACGCATATTAAGGAGGTCGGATGACTCACTATTTGAGACAATTTTGCCCCTTACTTTTTCTCGGACGTAACGTACGTCCGAGAAAAAGTACGGAATTTTTTTAGATCAAATAGTGAGTCATCCAGCCTCTTTAATATGTGTGTCCAAAGTCAAAGCGTTAATTAAAAAAAAAACTGGAGGGAGTATCATTTTAGAAAGAACAAAAGTTATTTCAAATTAAATGTTCTTTTATAAATTTTTAGGTGATTTATGATTAATTTATTCAATATAGAAAAGATATGAATTTATTTAATATTAAAAAAATTAATATTAAAAATACTCTAAAAAATTGCAATTTTATTTTTTCTTAAGTTTTGTATTCATGGTTAAAACGACATTTAAAAAAGAACGAAAAGAGTAAATTATTAAAAAAATACATCTTAAAAACTACTCCACATTTTAAAATTTAAAAAATAATTTTCGAAATTAATGTGTGAGGAAAGAAAAATGGATGAGATTAGTTTTATGTTGTTAATTTTCGCAAAAATGTTAATCATCATTATCATTTGGAATTTTGGAGTATGAGAATATGGACGGATCAAGTGATGATATTTTGAAGTACTGTTTCGGGGTTTCCAACTTCCAACTGTGTAACTTGTCACGTTGTGGCGGCGCCATGAATGACATGTCAAACTTTCAGCTGTACTACCACTACCGTGCATAAATTGTAATTTCAATTTTGAAAAAAGAAAAAGAGTGTGCGGTTAAATTTTAATTTCAATTTTTAAAAGAAAGGGTTTTTATGTCTTAAACCATTGTTATTCCTAAGTTGAACGTGTTAGAACTAATTATATTCGTACTGGGTTGGCTCGCAAAAGAATAAAGTGTTTATAGCATGTAGGAACTGTTGGTTTAATCATTATACGAAAAGTCAAAGTATTTATAATCATCCGCAAGCAAATAATAGATCAACTAGTAGAGAGTTGTTCTATCTTAACTAAAAGTGTTAGGTTCGAGCATTAAGTATATAGTTGTGTTAAAATTTATGAGGGAGAGTTTTACCGTCCTTTTGGATTCTTTCCGATTTAAATTTTGAGTAGTCAGTACCAAATATGGTGATCGAATTACCTGATAGTGTCAGATCAAAAAGTATTTATAACCTCTTGATATGTAGGAATCTTTAATCCATTTTTGAGTGTCTAGTCTTATTTGAAGATTATTTATCGGTGGTAAACCTACGTGTCAAACCTAAACAAAGATCAATTTTGAGTACACCAAAAAAGTGCTCAAAAACGAATATGTTTTGGTGTCCCATTTTCAGACTTTTGTGCGAAGAGGAAGGTTAGAGTCGGCCCTGATCCACCGACTTTCCTAAAACGAGACACCAACATTACACGTGGATCCCCTTCAATTATTATACCAATCTTCAAACTTAAATAAACAAAAATTAATTTAATAGTAAAACTTGTGCTACCATTAATTATTGGCAACATTAATTTGCCTTCTAACATCCAACGAGAAGATTTATAAATCCAACTCTAGTTTTTCTTTACTATAAGCTAATGATATATAAACCAAATACATAAAATGTGACTGAAACAAGAGAGCGAGCCTTAGGAAAACACTAATCCAACTCTAGCTAATCCTAAATCTTAATATAAAGAAATTAGTTTCTCTACGAAAAGTTTCGTGTCTAAATAGATAAATAGAAAAGATTAATTTAGGAGATTCACTTCCTTTTACATTTGATAACACAGTAATTTGAGTCTCAAATTTGAATCATTGAGTTATGTACTTATATATGACAAAATATAGAAGAACGAAATATAGTAACATAATAATATTTTGATGAATTTATGAAACACAGACATTGACACTGACACGGACACGGACACTCCGACATGAAAAAATTAAAAAATACATGACACGAACACAGCATATATATATATTAAATATATATATATATATATATATATATAGTTTTAATACCAAAATAAAATACCATTGTCATAATGTCATAAGTAATAATCTAAATATGATAAAGAAACTAAAATAAAACTTAATACCATTAGCTAGTGTACTATTATTCTATTTCTAGTCCCAAACTAAAACAACATAGTCCATTCATTCAATAACACTAGTTCCGGAAGAAAATTTCAAGTTCAAACTAACACTGTACAAACTAACGATTATTTGATTTTTCATATACAATTTAACAAGCATCTCATGTGCATAACGAGATCAAAGCAAATTTCAAGAGAACTAAACCCAAATCAATGGAATCTCATTGTTTTTTCTTGTACGAGGAACCAAAATAGAGTGGAAAAAAGAGAGAAGAGTCACCGCTCACCTAGAATTGAATGGAAAACCTTAATTTTGCAGATTAGGAAGACTGGTCTTAGAGAAGATGAAGAGATTTGATTTATGAAGATTTTTTTTGCCCCCATGGAAGAGAGAGGAAAGGACAATTGAAAAGAGAAAGGGGGTGATTGAAATGAAATGAAATATCATTATGACAGTGTTTACTTTTTTCTCACTATCTTTCATTTTCCCGTAAAGAAATTAAAAAAACGTCGGTTCACTAGTAGTTGTGTCCCAGTTCCGTCGACGTTGTATCACAACTAATAAACATTCTTATCTCCTCTATATTAAATAAATTAATCATAAAGTGTTTAAAAAACTACAAAATGTCACTTATTTTAAACCAATTTTTTTATAATAAAACGTCATTTAAAAAAATTGAAAGAGAGTATTTTACAAAAAAAAGACTATATCATAAAGTGGGAATTCAAGAAAAATTATAACTAATAATTTTCAAGAAAAGAAAACTCATTCAATCAAATTAAATAGCACATAACAAATCAATTGATTTGAAACTCCCTTACACTATTTCATTCTTTTTCTTGTACCCCAACATCATGTCACCAATATTCTAGTCTACTTTTTTTATACCTCTCCAATGATTTAAAGGGAAAAGGAAAAATTAGAAAAAAAGTGCACCCCTCATTACTCATGAGGCCTTGCAGATGGTAGATCAATCAAAAGACCACCTAAAAAGCTTTCTGCTTAATTATGCTCACTAAACTCAAAAGTCACTGATGCTACATAAAATAGCAATTAAAAGCTTTCTTTATATTTTGTGAGCGAAATAATTGTAAGGAAGTAGACTATTTTTTAGTTTTTTCGTAAATTAAATGATCGTTTAAATTTTTTAGATTTAGATTGCGTATATTCTGATTTTTATAGGTTAAAATTAATTATGTTTGTACGACATTGGAAAATTGCGAGAGATACAAGGAAATCCAATCCATAATCTTTTATTATCCACACAATTATTACTATTAGTATGATCAAATTTTGATAACGAAAGGGCCATCATCCATTCAATGATCCTAACCATTTTAGTTCATCAAAAGTAGACTTTTGGAAGAGATGAGCAGTCAATCAAGGCCATCGTATTCTTTCAAGAGCCCAAGATGACACGTCATTTTCCTGGCCTCCTTCTTCTAACCTCATGGCTGACGCTTTGCATCGTAATTTTTTTTGAAATCTCCCAAGTTTTTTACTCTCAGTTTTCCCTCTTTGGTTTTGATTTTTTCCTTTCAAAGATCCATTTTGAGAGATAATTTCATGAATGTCAATATTATGAAAGTTTCTTAAAACATTCACATAAATATGTTTGACTTTTGGGACCAAACTGTAAGAAAATAAACTGTAAGGGGGGCATCTAACAACATTTAACTGCACTCTGTCTCTGTTTGAAGTTTTCGGAAAAGGACTACAGCTGAAAATAACACAAACTGACAAAAAAAGGGCGTTTTTTGTGCAATTTTCTTTTCTTTTTCCCACTGACCATACAAAGTGTACACGAAAGTCAATCTTTTAGGCCATGGTGCCACTGGGACGGGGAAGCGTCTCTGTTTCATTATTAGTAATCCCTCCGTCTCCAATTAGATGTCGCCCGTACTGTATATAAGTATATTGAGAAAGTCGGATGAGCCACTATTTGATCCCAAAAAATTTCGATTTTTTTTTCGGATGTAGGAAAATGATTAACGTACGTTCGAAAAAAAGTACGAAATTTTTTGGGGTCAAATAGTGCGTCATCCGGCCTCCTCGATATGCGTATCTACAGTGCGGGCGACATCTAATTGGGAACGGAGTGAGTATAAAATATATGGGTCTCGATTAAAATATCAATTTTAGCTGACATTTTGAAATTTATTTTTTTATATATATAATTATTTATAAATTTATAAGCATTTGTGGTATATTTTTTAGTATTTGAATGAGAGGTACTGATTAATATGGTATGAGAGTCCTAATATTGGGTCACACCACTTGCTTATAGAAGGTACAATTAATATTCAATCGCATTTTTAGTTCGAGTATAGAGAATAAAATAATTAGGTCGTGAATATTATTCTTTTTTTAGTGGACGTAACTCGAAAACTATATACGAATAGTTGCTCGTTAAAAAAATTATGGATACTAAAATTATACTATTTGGAGGTAATGAATTTCTTTTTTTACTAATTAAAGAAACAGAAATGTCAGCAAATCTTGACTACTTGGAAATTATAACTTATAGTATTAATACATTCTTTTAGAAATCGTGGCATCTTGGTGGATTTTATTATATCCCACTAATACTATTTCCAATAATCTAAGCAATTCTTTTGACTTGGTAGCCTCGAGCCTTGTCTTTGCACTTACCCAATGTCGTCACTAGTTCCATTGATAATACTAGTATAACATTAAACAAGTTTTAGAACATTCTTGATTACTTTGGCACTACGCTTGCAAATGGTGCTTATCAATGACAAAATTATTGTTTAACTTACCAATTATAAAGAAATATATTTTGGGTACGATTTTTAGCGGCCCTTCCACGAGCCCAATACGATGGAAATATCCCAGCCCATCTGCGGCCCAAACAGAAAACATCAAGATCAAAATGATTGAGGAGTTTTCTGCGGTGAGTGAGTGGTGATCGCATACATGTAAGCTTAGATTAATAACCATCAATTCCCCAAGTTTCTCTTCAATTCCTTTTCCTCCTTCACTAAATCCTTGTCTTGCTTCTGCTTGTGTCTTCCTCATCATTCTTGAGTGTATCATCAACTCTTATATTACTCATTCTCCCATTATAATTGTATTTTTAGAGAATTATTTGTTGTATAATAAATAAATAGTGTGCAATTTCATTATTTATTTATTGACGAGATAATCAGGTGAACGCAAGGACGGCCGCCCTGCCGGCCGGAAGGGGGAGAGAGAGAGGTCCGGGGAGGATTTGAGGAGGGAGAGATCTTAGAGTTAGCCAGTGTTGTAAGTAAAGGTGGCAACACGGACGGACGTCCATAAATTAATCCTTTTAATCCAGACAAACTAATCTAAATTCATTTAATAAACGTACAGTATGTTATATAACACCACTTATCCTATCTATTAAATAGACTCACTAATTGATACTACTATTTATAAGTTATACTCCCTCCGTCATTTTTTAGTAGTCGTTCTAGCCAAAAAACGCTTGCCTTCAATTAATTGACGCTGTTGCCATTTCGGTCCCTTAAGTTCGTGTTTTATCAAAAACGCCCATCGTTTCCTTGCTGAGCCACGCGTCATACAAGGTAAAAAAGGGAAACGAAAAAATTAAAGGACCATATTTGATCATAGTATCTCTGCCATGGAAAAGAAAGTGTCAGCAAAATCAGAAAAAGTTTTTCTCTCATCTTTCCTCCTCCGATTTCAAAACGAAAATAAAACATGTTTGGCTGATCGGAATGGTGCGACGAGCATAGATTATTGCCGGAAATGACGAGCCGAGCAGAACGAGGGTGGTCGCGGCTGAATCGGACACCGCACGCGCCGGCGCGTGGCGGCGCGTGACCGGAGCTCTGGTTGCTTCGGCGGCGCGTGGCGGAGAGTGGCAGCTCGGAATGGTGCCATTCGACCTTCTCCCGACTCGAGACGTCCTTCCGCTCCTTTCTGTGGCGGAGGTGAGAATAGAAAACGATCACAGACGGAGCAATATTCGGACAGAGGGAGGAAGAAAGAAAAGAGAGAAAGAAAGAAAGAAAAGAGAGAGAAAATGAAGGATGGGCGAATCAGAGGGTGACACGTGGCGGCGATGCTGACTTTTGTCTCCCTTGCCTAAAACACCGTGATTCACTCCCTCGCGTCTGATAAAAAATGACGGAGGGAGTATAATTTATTGTTAGACCCAAAATAATGGGCCTATAATCTCTAACCCGACACGCCAATTGAATATGGGCTGCATTGTCGGCCCATAACTTATGTAGAAATTACGCCCTACAAAGTCCATGTGACGAATTACCTTTGCCGTGGATGATCTGTCACCGACCAATAACGGCTATTTATTTGAATCTTCATTTTAATTGTCAAATTTGCCCCTCACCGCCAATCTACCTTGCAAAGTTTTCAGAATTTGAGCGAGCGGGCTTCTGTGACCTATGATGGGGTCAATTGCATCATACTCCCTCCGTCCTATATCATTGGACGTTCACTGTTCATGCACGGGTCCCTAGGCGGCCCGTGCAACGTACTATTTGACCCCGAAAAATTTCGAATTTTTTCTCGAACGTACGTTAAGGAATAACGTACGTTCAAAAAAAAGTACGGAATTTTTCGGGGTCAAATAGTGCGTCGCACGGGCCGCCTAGGGACCCGTGCATGAACAGTGAACGTCCAATAAAAAAGAACAGAGGGAGTAGTTCATAAGCTAAAAAAAACTATTTAAATATTATTAAAATTGAGATGATATGGAATCTGTATATAGATAAGGGATGGTTGTTAATGTTAAAGTTAGAGTGATACATACCATCACCTTTGTTTTTTTATTTTTTATAATGTAATTACTTCTTTACTCATCACTAACATGATTATTTTTTTTCGACCACGTGAATTTAAGACGTGTGATATATACAGGTACAATTAATTGTACTTGTCAATCGAAATTATCTATCAAGAAATAATTACATTAGTGAACATAGTTAAAAGTATGCGAATCAAGCCACCAAAACTTCATTTTTTTTAAATCAACCATTACAATAGAGATCTTGGGGCATACTCTTATCCCAAAATTCAAACAAACTTGAAACAACACAACTACATCCTTTGATTAATCTCAAAACCTTTTCATTATAAAACGCTATTTTTCAAGAAGTCATAATTTGACAATATTAGTTAAATGTTTATGTAGTTTTTTTTGGCACAAAGAAAATAGAAATAAAAGTCTAGCCCCTACTAGAAAACAACAACTAAATTATATGCTAGCAACAAATGAAAAATACTAAAATGTTTATTTATTTTTATATTTGAGCGAAAAAAATAAAAATAAAGCAACAAGCATCTAAACAACCCGTGTGAATGAGACTCACATACTATCTTCTAAGATATTAAGATAAATACAAGAAGAGGAAGAGGGAAACCAAATATAAGGCAAAGGTAACTCGAAAACTAAATTGACCAATCTATCAGCAACTGAGTTTGCTTCACGAAAAGTATGTATTACATGAACACTTATTCTTTTCTTTATTATTAAATGAAAATGTTTATATCCTCTATAAATCAAGAATTGCAATAAAACTCAATATTAGAACTTTTTTAGCACTAAATTATACTCCCTCCGTCTTTTATTAAACGACTTTTACTATTTGTGCACGCATGTTGAGGAAGTCGGATGACTCACTATTTGAGACAATTTTACCCCGAATTTTTTTTCAGACGTACGTTAAGGATTAATGTACGTTCAAAAAAAAGTACGAAATTTTTTAGGGTCAAATAGTGCGTCATCCGGCCTCCTCGATATGCGTATCTATAGTACGGACGTCATTTAATATAATCCGGAGGGAGTAAATATTTCTAAACGTATTGGATTATATTAATTGTGTTTAATAATATAATAGTATACTATTTTTTACTAATTCCACCTGGTAAAGAATAAACAAACTACTATGAACAAATAACTATTGCATTGAAACAAAAGTTCAAGAAAATGTTGAGAAAAGAAGAAGAGTAGTGGCAATTTCGTACTTTCAAACGATAAAGTTCAATTTAAACATCCCCTCCCTCGCGTTAGAGAAAAGAAATTCAAATTCCTCAACGGTCATCCCCACATATCATACTCGCTCTTAACACAATAACCCCTTCTTCTCTTCCATCTCTTCTCACACCATCTGAAACCAAATCCTCTCTCTCTCTCCCTCTTTCCCCAACATGAAACCAACGACGACGTTAGAAACCGCCGACAACCTTAACAACAGCCGATCAA
Source organism: Viola odorata (assembly GCA_963691705.1). Taxonomy (NCBI): domain Eukaryota; kingdom Viridiplantae; phylum Streptophyta; class Magnoliopsida; order Malpighiales; family Violaceae; genus Viola; species Viola odorata. The sequence continues at coordinate 51,131,465 of OY829546.1, read as the reverse complement.
TCGGAAACATATCGGCGTCTTCCATACGAAATTTGCTTACCAGATCCATGTCGACTTCCACCAAAGATCATCACAAGCAGCAGACCACCTCAAAATCTCCGAAAACACCATCCAAACTCCACAAGCTCCTCTTCACTAGCGACTCTGAAAACATTCCACCGATTAACCCCAACATCGTCCGATTCTCCGATCCTCCTCTGTCTCCTCACACTTTCCCCAAATCACCACCCTCCAAATTTCCCAGATCCATCGCCCATCCAACTATCCATGTACGTCAATCAATCACTTCCCCTTCTGCATAACAGCGCGCTGCTTTTTATTTGTAGTTAACTATTGTTTAATTGCTTGCTGTGCTTAATTTTCAGGAGGAGATTGCTACTGGATCGGCCGGTCAGGATGAAGTATCACCGGTGGAGCAATTGGATCCGCCGGTGAAGGTTGTAGTGAGGATAAGACCGTTGAATGATCATCGTGAGAGGTTGGGCGATGAGACGGTCAGGAAAGTTTCTTCGGATTCTTTGTCAGTTGGGGATCGGAAATTCACATTTGATTCGGTGCTCGATTTGGGTTCCAATCAGGAGGATGTGTTTCAGTTGGTTGGGGTTCCTTTAGTTAAAAGTGCATTAGCTGGTTACAATACTTCAATCTTGTCATATGGGCAGGTAATTAATTATGTAGTTCTAATCATGTTCTTGTGCTTGATTTGAGTGTTTGTGTTAGCTAATTGTAGTAATGATTGTGCTGTATTCTTGTTTGGTAGACTGGAAGTGGAAAGACTTACACTATGTGGGGGCCGCCAAGCGCCATGGTGGATGATCTTTCCTCTGCTTCTCCTAGTAGTAGTCATCAAGGAATTGTTCCTCGTATCTTCCAAATGCTGTTCTCCGAAATTCAAAAGGTATGTTTTTGTGCTTGATTTAAGGCGAATAGGCGAGTTCTATGGATGTAGGAGTTGATGAATGCTTGTGCTTGGATTGTGAAAAATGTAGGAACAAGAGAGCTCACAAGGGAAGCAGATAAATTACCAATGCAGATGTTCATTTCTTGAGGTATTATGGTTTGTTATAAATGGTTAATCACTAAATGGACCTTTGTGCTGCTTGGTGCTTGTCAATGTGTTTCTAATTTGTTAATAATGAGTGTAGGTATACAATGAGCAAATAGGGGACTTGCTTGATCCAGTGCAAAGAAACTTGGAGGTATGGAGTTATAAATTCTGCTCCTAAATTTCTGTTTGTTGAAAGTAATAGTTTCTCGGTTTATACTTTGGTGGTGACAATTTGTTCGTAAAACGTGTAACAGATAAGGGATGATTCCAAAAATGGATTGTATGTTGAAAATTTGACCGAGGAGTATGTGATCAGCTATGAGGATGTGACCCAGATATTAATCAAGGTACTTCTTCTCAGTAATACTGTGTTAAAGTTATTTAGAGCTCTGTGCATTGATCTTTACTTTTTATTCTACGTTTATCATTATAAGGATTCGCATATGTGTTGCAGGGGCTCTCAAATAGGAAACTTGGTGCAACAAGCATTAATTCTAAAAGCTCAAGGTCCCATGTTGTGTTTACATTTATCCTTGAGTCATGGTGCAAGGTAAAATAATAGGGTGTTTTCACTTGGTTGTCAGACTACATGTGTTTATGTATAATATTCCACAATTATCCATTTTACATCATGTCAACCTCACTCCTAACTAATATTTGAAGCCTGTTAGTTATGAATTCTTGTTTTTTACCTTTGGATAATCACAATTATGAACTCTTGTTACAGGAAACTTCATCAAAATGTTTCAGTAGTTCAAAAATCAGCAGAATCACCCTTGTTGATCTTGCTGGGCTCGACGGAAATAAGGTCGAGGATGATGACAGACAAGTTGTAAGAGAAGGCAAAGATGTAAAGAAGTCCCTGTCACAGTTGGGGTATGATAGTGGAAATTATTTACTGTTAAGTATTCCATAACTGCAGAAATTATAGATATGTGAACCATAATGTTAGGGTAATCCGTAGAACATGTCTGAGTTCCCATCTCATGCTGAAATGACATTTGCATCGGTTAATGTAATATTGCTTGACAGCCAATTTTTTCTTTTTAATCTCTAACTACTATGTGGAATGGATGAATGTCTTACAGCGCTATAGTAATCACTGCTGTAATCTTTTTAATATCTTCTTTGATCATTATGATTCATCTGTGCAGGCAACTGGTGAATGCTCTCGCAAATGAAACCAGACCAGGGAAATATGAAGATATGCCATATATTGGATCATGTTTAACACGTTTGCTGCGAGAGTCACTAGGTGGCAACGCTAAACTCACTGTTATATGCAATATTTCTTCTGACAAGAGGTAAGAAAGCTATAGTTTGTGGTGCTCTTGGCCATATGGATGACAAAGTTATTGCTCACTCTTGTTTACTGTCATCAGATTAAGTCAATTATAGTTTGGGATACTCGATATAATAGTTGTTTTGGAGTTTGTCTTGTATTCTTTTCTTAGACGAGGATTGTGCTTGTTGACTGCAGGAATAATGTTGAGACACTGAGGACACTCAGATTCGGACAGCGAATTAAATCCATAAAAAATACCCCTGTTATAAATGAGATATCAGAAGATGATGTCAATGATTTGAGTGATCAGATTCGTCAATTGAAGGTAACTTTTTGTCTCTCCTCAAAAGTGTTCTTTTCCCTAATTTCTTCTCATGGTAATGACCATTCTCGGGGTCAACTTTACAGGAAGAACTTATTCGAGCAAAATCTGATACACATAATTCAGTTGGGAGTAAAAGTGGATACTTCAAAGGGCAAAATGTACGTGACAGCTTGAATCACTTGAGGGTAAGCCTTAATCGCTCGTTGCTGTTGTCCCATATAGATGAGAATTCAGACAATGAGGTGATTGCTGATGAGAATGATGTGAAAGAACTGCATCAGCAGCTCAAGAAACTGCATAGTTCTTGTGCGGATAATGTATCTGATAATGGGGATTCTATCCACTTCTCTTCTGTTGAAGAAAGTTTTGAGACAGACGCAATGAGTGAAGATGAAGTGAGTGGCCCAGAAATTAGAATTGAAGAAACAAATATTGGGAAACATGAGGAAAGTGTTGTCTCAGAAGACTTTTTAAATGCCCTTAATAGCTCACTGGTTCTTGATCCTCCACTTAGGACTAGCATTTCCATTGTGTCACGCTGTCAGTCTTCGGCTCTCCAAGAGCCAATGTTGTCTGAGTCTCCTAAAATTGGAACTACGAGGAAGAGTATGGCTGTCTCATTTTCAGTGGGTGAGAACAATGTGTCAGAAAGCTCCAACTTTAAGTCATTAAGGCAGAGTGAATGCATTCGGTCATCTTTGCAATCAAGCAAGTTGTTTCCTGGCCCCACTGAATCCTTGGCAGCTAGCCTTCACAGAGGCTTGCAGATTATTGATTCTCATCAGAGGAACTCAGTTTCAAACAGTTCTTCTGTTGCCTTCTCCTTTGGTGACTTGACTCTGAAAGCTTGTCCAGCAGCTGACAAAGCCAGTGCTTCTGTTCAAAATTTAACATCGGACCCATCTGCAACTCTACTCTGTGCTTCCTGTAAACAGAAAATCAATGATGATTCCAGTGAGGTACAGGATAGCCTGAAGACCTGGATTCTTGAAGTTGAAGGAGCAAAGAATCCTAATCAGCTGATGAACCAAGTGCCTAAGGTATGTTTTTTACTTGATTTGAGCCGTAAGGTCTGTGTTATGTTTGACTCAGATTATTCAGTTTGCTCTTCTTGTCTCAGGATGTAAGAAACTATTCCTCAGAGGCCAGTAAAACAGCGAAGGAACTTGAAAATATTTGCATGGAACAAGCAGCTCAAATTGAGAAGCTGAATGAAATGGTGATAACTCTTTTGACCCCTCTAGATTGTGTAATGCCTCAACTCAGGTTCCCTGTACTGATATTAGGCTTTCTGCAGCTAGAGCAATACAAACGCGAGAAAGAACAGTCCCTCTTGGAACAAAATGAAGAAGGGGGATTGAAGAACCAAAAAGTTCTGTTTGACGAGGGCTCCAAAAATGAAGAACGCGATGGTTTTTTGAAGGATCAAAACAAGGTTATTTATTGCTCTCTTTTGTGAATTGTTCCATTTTCTTGAAATTCATTACTTTGCAGATCTAATGTATCCATTTTATCTTTGCAGCTTTCAACTAAATTTGAGGATAAGCAAGAGACCATTAATGAAAAATGTGAAATAAAGGAGATTCAGGAAGTGATGGATCATGGGAACACCAGTTTTGACACGAAAGAGAAGGAAGCACTTCTTGAGGAAATTCAAAGTTTAAGAGCCAAGTTGCAGTCATATGAAGAGCCAGCTGCAATGAAATCTACTGAGATGCTGAGATGCTCTTTGTTGGCACGATCCTTTCAACTAAGGAAAAGTGTGGATACTCGAACCAATAGCCAAGAAGAACTTGAAAATGAAAGACAGAGATGGATAGAAATGGAGAGTGACTGGATTTCCTTAACTGATGGCCTAAGGATTGAGATTGAATCAATCCGGCAACGTGCAGAAAAGGTGGAAATGGAGTTGCGATTGGAGAAGAAATGCACCGAGGAGTTAGACGATGCACTTCACAGGTCTGTCCTTGGACATGGTAGAATGGTTGAGCACTATGCTGACCTCCAGGAAAAGTACAATGACTTGGTAGCAAAGCATCGTGCCATGATGGAAGGGGTAGCAGAAGTGAAGAGGGCTGTAGCAAAGGCAGGAACAAAAGGTGGCGCGCGATTCGCAAAATCCCTTGCAGCTGAGCTATCTGCCTTGAGAAGGGAAAGGGAAAGGGAGAAGGAGTTCCTAAAAAAGGAGAACAAGAGTCTCAAAATCCAGCTTCGAGACACCGCAGAAGCTGTTCATGCCGCCGGAGAACTACTTGTTAGGCTGAGAGAAGCTGAGCAAGCTGCCTCACTTGCAGAGGTGACTACTTATATTAGACCTATTGGTTTTTATCTTTTTATCTTTTCCATTTCAATTCACAGAGACAGCTATCTAATGTGTTGTTTTCCTAACTCAATCCGGAAACAGGAAAACTTCACTAATGTTCAACAAGAGAATGACAAGTTAAAGAAGCAAGTGGAGAAGATTAAAAGAAAACACAAGATGGAGATGGTGACCATGAAACAGTACCTAGCAGAAAGCAGATTGCCAGAATCTGCACTGCAACCGCTATACCGTGACGATTCGGATGTAGGGCACAGCACAGGAATTCCTGATGATGATCAAGCTTGGAGAGCTGAATTTGGAGCCATTTATCAGGATCATTACTGAATGAATTGTGTTCAATTCCACCTACCCTATTATGTGTGCTTGAAAAGACCCTACTTGGGTCGATTCTACTACATAAATCAATTTTAGTTCTTTCTTGGAAATGAATTCTTTTACAACTGGTATGTCCGTTAATGTACCTTGTATGATCTTTTGTTTCTTTTACCATCCCCTCACAATAAAGATTGCTATTGATTGATTATAAGAGATTTGTGGTCCATCAATTAATATTCAAACGGTGCCGTAGTGTTCGGAGGAAAAAAATTACTATTTTTTTTTGGGTAAATATTTGCATTTATTATTATTTTTTCTATACTGTGAAAATAAGAAAGTTGTATTTACTATTTATAGCATATTCTTTATGGTGTTAGGATATTTTTGATAAATTGCTACTGAGAAAGAGAGGAAAACGAAAGAAAGCGATACACTATGTCGTCGACGGCAGATAACCCAAACACCAACACCGATTCCGATGTCGAAGAAAGCAACCCTAACCCTAATTCTTCTTCTTCGAATGCAATAGTCCCTCTACAATCAAACCCCCCCGCCGTCTGCCTCCTCCGCTTTGCCGGCGACTCCTTAGCCGGCGCCTTCATGGGCTCCATCTTCGGCTACGGTTCCACTTCCCTCCCTCCCTCTTTACCTTATATTGTTGTGTTTCGAATCGTACTCTTTTATTTGTTTGTACAACTTCTGGTGCAAATTATACTTTAAAAGAAAAACTAGTGATTGAGCTAGCTGCATATCTTTTATTGTCTATGCTTAGTGGTCCATTTAGCTCCTAAGTGTAATTATTTACTGTGAGCGCAAAAGTGCTCCTGGAATTTAACTACAAAAGCACTATAAAAAAGAAAGAAGTGTGTTTGCATGTTGAAATGGTTGTGGATTGGGTTTGTGCCTCTGTGGGTGTTGGTTCGATGGTTATTGAAAGAAAGTGGTCTTGAGGGGTCTGGTTAATGTTCATACGAGCGGCACTGGCAAGTCTGGATAGTACATTATGCTTAGGTGCTTTGTAGCAGATGGTCAAGATGTTGTTTGAGCATATAAAAGTTAACTTGGATGTAGTTACTGTCTTTTGCAGGGAAAGAATGACCAATGACATAGTATTGTGTTTATTATTGTCATCTTAATTTCAGCAATGTTAGCGATTGAGGTATTGTGTATGATGGCATTAGTGCTTAGGCAGGCAAGTAACAGTTCCTTGCTTTTCTTGTCTGTTGTTTGCTGTAACACTCATGCATTAGTAACTAAGTAGGAGTTGGCTTGGTTATGGCGATTCTGGAAATTGGTTTCTGTAGGTTTTTTTTTTCATCTGCTATTATTTAGGGACCAACTATACGAGACTGCGCTAGAACAAGCATTCAATTTGACATCATTTCATCTGCTATTATTTAGGGATCAACTAACAAGCATTCAATTTTATATCATTTTGAAATCATCATCTATTGCAGGAATTACTTGAGTCCCCCCCCCCCCCAAAAATAAAAAATAAAAAAATAGAACAGTATTTATGGGCATGACTCCAAGAATATGATATTCCTTGTTTCAGGTACGGGATTGTTTAAGAGGAAAGGCTTTAAAGGATCCTTTGCAGAGGCAGGATCTCATGCTAAGGTTTAAAAGATAAAATCTAATTTTTTGCCTGGGGCACTTGAGTTTTTCTTGTTCTTTTTCACAAATTTATTATAATATGTATTTGTCAATTAGAATTTATGCTTTCTATTCTCTGTAAAAATTGCACTTGCTTTCTTGCTGATACTGAGGCCCTTTCTTTTCTTTCCTCCATAATATTGTTGCACTAGACATTTGCTGTTTTGTCTGGAGTGCACAGTTTGGTGGTCTGCTTTTTGAAGAGGTTGCGAGGAAAGGATGATGGTATTGCTTTTCCATGAATTGGTTGTTGCATGTAACTCCCTTGTTTGGTGTATTTATTTTGTGCCGTGCTTTCTTTTCCTTTGCAGTTATCAATGCTGGAGTAGCTGGATGTTGCACTGGTCTTGCCCTAAGTTTTCCAGGTACTCTGTTTTATGGATTCATATCAAAATAGAAAACGACTCAAACCTTCTGTAAAAGAGTGTAAATATCTCTCCATTGAATATATCTTGTCCTGCCTTAGATTTGTTAGTATTTGAGCATATTTCCTTTGAGGTGCACCCTACTTCTCGTTTATGTAGTAATTGTTACCTAGTTGGTAGGAAACCATCACTCGCTAGAGCCATATTCATTCAAATGCTTTCTGTATCGGTGAATTCAAGTGAAGATCTGAAGGATCTTCAAACGCTTTTTCTCTTTGGTAAATCATGTTGTATTTTTAGGGTGCACATCTCACTTATTGTTAGCAATCTACATCATGTGAATACATAATATGAACAAAATCATTCCCCTACTTTTTCTGGCTTTTCTAGAAAAAGAATTCTATTTTTCATGCTTTAGAATCCATCTACAAATTCATCGCTAACAACCACCTAAGTTTTTAATCATATCAAGTAATTACTCAGCTTTATAGTTATGATACCAGAACTACCTTGCATACATAAAGTGAGAGATGCTTAATCTTCAAGAGGTTATGATGCCAGCAATTTTTCGCATGCATGAGTTGGTTGCATAGGATCGTACTGACCCTTGCGTGTTCTTCCCATTGCCATTTAGGTGCACCTCAGCAGCTTCTACAAAGCTGCGTCACTTTTGGGGCATTCTCATTTATCATTGAAGGGCTTAACAAACAGCAAACTGCTATGGCTCATTCACTTCCTGCGAGAAGCAAACTTGATCACGATATTCTACCTCATCATTTAGCTCTCCCCCTTGCGGTTCCTCTTCCGCACGAACTGAAAACAGCCTTCACTTTCTTCCGCAAGTCTCTGATGAAATCCAAGAATTGAGTGACATGAAATTCAAGTTTTAGTTAGGAACTTTGTTGGGTTGTCTTCTAATATCTCTTCCTTGTCACACAATTGATCAACATTGCTTTTGATAAATCTTTTTCAGAAACAAAATTCCTGTCCAATATTTTATGAACTCTCTTATGCAGCAAATGCTTACATGTTAACTAGAGGTGATTGAAGTAACAAAGTTCAGCATGTTGTAATTGTATCACTTAGATATAGAGAGTTTCCATGTAAGTACTAAGTAGTAAGTCAATGTGTTTAATATATATAATTACTTATAATTTATTTCTAAGGTTTGTCTATGGTCATGTTTTTTCTTTTTCTTTTAAGGAAGCCCAAATCATTTTCTTCATCCTAGGCCCAACTTTCTCACTCGAAACGTATTCAATTTGGCCCAAGCCCATGTCTTATCCATGAACATCTTTATTCTTATCATTATCATTATATTATCAGAATAAAACAGATGGATTTGGAAAAAATAATGAGATGTGCAAGCCTTTGAACTTAACCTCCATCTCATTATCAAATTTCCCAAAAATAGGCAAATCTATCATCAAAGATAAAATGATGACGTGTACCCAATCATTCTGAAAGTAGACACCTATTTGTCAGGCTGGCAGAGTTCACAAATTCGAGTGCTAAAAAAAAATCAAGGTTTCATCTTTCGTTTATAGTAATTTGTTTTATAAGCTCATAAAGATCTTCTAACCTTGCACCACTGTCTGATTATAATTATAACATTTTTTTTTCAATTATCTTTGTTAGATGTGTCCTACATGATTGATGATTGATGCGGAACGAGGTCTAGCTTATCTTTCCGGCAACATAAACCCTAAAAAAATCCTAGAAGTTTCTGAGAAAGTAGGAAACCACGCGAAGCTCATAAGGGTTGATCATGGAAGAATTGGTGATCAACCTAACCTACTACTAATATTGAAGGGTGAACACACCACAATATGATCCTAGACAAGAATGCTTGATCAATTGCCATCAAGGTTATCACCCTTATGAATCATCCTACTCTTAACTGAGCTAGGCCACCAAACTAAAGGATTTTAATCCATTATCCATTTGCTACTTTATTGAGATGTGTAGTGCCACTCGCCAGTCGTCACCAACAATGCAGCTTTGAAAGATAAATCCATCAAAAGCTTGTTACATACATTGGGGATGGGAATATCATGTGATCGCCTAATTATCCGCCATTAATTTGCTACTTTAGGAAAGCAAAGTGACATACAAAAGGCAAACAAGATGCCAAAATAGCATAACTAACTTCACCTATAAATACCATCTTCCTCTCTCAAGCATTTCACTAAGCAACATCCAAAAAAATCTCGATTAAACCCATTTCAAGAAATTCCAAAATGAAGTGTGCGATCATAGCAATGTTGGTTGTGGTGGCCATGGTTGGGTCCGTGGTTAGGCCTAGCGAAGCCATAACTTGTGCTGAAGTGAGCCAGTTTTTGAGTCCATGCGTTCCATTCTTGATCTCTGGTGCAGGTGAGCCTTCAAAAGAATGCTGCGCCGGTGCGACCAAATTGGAGGGTGCGGCTCAAGCAACCGCCGACAAGCGAGCTGCGTGTGAGTGTGTAAAGGTCACAGCTTCGCACATGTCTAATATCAAACTAGAGGCTGCCTCTTCTCTCCCGGCCAAGTGCAAAATCACCCTCAACATTCCCATCTCCACCACCACCAACTGCCAAGAGTAAGTCAAAAATCTATTCTTTTAGGAACTTCATAGCGGTTTGAAATCTAGCTTAGTAGTGACTTTAAATTAGTTGGGTCCAACTCCAATATTGTGTCTATAATATAAAGATTGGTTATATAACTAACCTTTATGATTATATAACGTAATATAACTAACATTTTTCCTTTTTTTGTTTTGTTTCTGGACAGCATTAACTAGAGATGAATGAAGGGTTCCTGAATTTGGTATTAGAAATAAAGCATTCGGAGACGGGAAAGGTTGCATGGGTGGGTGTCATTAAAAAACTTGTAATAATGTTTAATTATTAATAAATTAAAAGAGTGTTTTAATTACTATAAAGCACCTGCGTACAGATTCCTGTAACGTTTAACGATAAAGTTATATATATTTATATTGATATGTCCTCATTTTTAATATTACATTAATTTCCTGTGATTTAAGTTTTAGGTTTCTACGTAATTAAATGGTTTCATGTGGGGATCCGGACCTGACCGGATTCTGCCTGCACTTATTTATTGTACTGGTGATGCATGTAGAATGACCAGACGACAGTCAGTTGTAAAACAACCCGATATTGTTGAAGCCCAGCAGGGACCTAAAAGTTAAACTTATTAGCTCCAAACGACAGGTCGTGGAGTCGGTCTAAAACAGTTATGTAAAATTTTGACCCGGTATAAGTCGGTAGGTTTTCAGGAATTGTAATCAGAATAGGAAACCGATAAGGATTTAAGAATACATCAAATCACTACAAACTCATATATAAATACAGAGCACCGGATGCCCAGATTGTACATATTATTAAATCCTAATTACCAAAACCAAGAAGAGAGCGATTTATTAATTAATTAAGGGTCTCAAGGATCAAGATTGGTTAACAAGAATGTTGAGCAAAAAAAAGTGTCCTTTCCTGCGGAGCAATTACAATTTACAAATATCAAAAGAAGCAGGCGGCCACCACCAAGAAGAGTACCGAGAAGAAGCAACAAAAGAAGCAAGAAGAAGAAGGAGATTGTACTGGTTGGATCGAGCTGTAGACAACACATGGAAGCTTGTTTGGTGACGATTCTGATTTTGAAGATGATGAACAAGAACAAGAACAAGAAGAACCCATGTTGAAAGAGGAGAAGGAGGAGAAGGATGGTTTGAGGAGGCTGACACGTTTTCTCTGTCGCGATCGCTCGTTCTTAACACCATGGTCTTGGAGCGTGCGCAACGAGTCGTTGGATGAAGAACCCATGGTGTTCGGTTCCGGTTCTCTCCTCAGCTCTGAACTTATTATTGTGTGATCAGCCGGTCTTTCTATTTCCCGGTCTTTCTATTTTATTTTCACTTTTCTGTTTCCCGGTCATTCTATTTTTCTTAGGGGAGTTTTCCCAGTTTTTTTACCAATACCAAAGCTTTGTCGCCAAAGGTCACATTTCCTTTTTCAAAGTGCCGCGAATACCCGCTATTCAATTACTACTTATTTGCATGGGGTTTTTGGCACATTTACAAAACAAACTAGTTAGTTTTAGGAACCCAAACACGTTTGGGTCCTTCCTTAGCAAATGCACTCTTTTGTGCCCACATTTGTTTTGCATAAACAACACCTTTACGAATGTAGCAAAAATATGACAAATGACCATTTTTATTGCAATAGCTACATTTATACAAAGGTCTATCATGTGAGTGATTTGAAAAGTTAGTATTGTTACAAGTACTTGCCTTAACAAAAAAAGTTTTAGAATTACTCATGCTAGTATAATGATTGAATCCAATACCTCTTCTATCACCACTAGTCTTTTGATCATTTAAGTAATCTTGGTGACTTTGTGCACTTTGAATATATTTAGCTAAAGTAGCTTCAAGAACTTTAATCTTTTCATTTAAAATAGCTACTTCTTTACTAGAGTTTGCACACATTTCACAAATAGCATTTTCATTTTTGAGCTTATTACATGCATTCTCAAGTAATTTATTTTCACTAGTTAACCCTTCATTTAGTTCTTCTAGTTCACTAATGTCCTTTTTAAGGTTATCTAGTTCCTTAACAAGTTTAGCATTTCTCCTACAAGAGTCTTTATACATTGTGCCTAACTCATTAAAAGCATTTTGCAATTCATCAAAAGAATTTTCATCATCACTAACCGAATCATTGTCGCTTTCTCCTTTACCCATGAGGCAAAATTCGGTTTCTTCGTCGCAGGAGTCATTTTCATTTGCAAAGAAGCATATGTTGGATATCTCTTCTTCTCCTTCCGATTGGGATTGGTTGCTATCTTCTTCATCTTCATCATCATCCCAAGTTGAAGCTTTTAGAGCTCTTCTAGGATGCCTCCGGGTATCCTTCACATCTTTAGAGCCTCTTTTCTCAACTCTCTTCTTCTTATCAAGGTTGGGACATTCACTCTTAACATGTCCTGCTTTTTCACATCCATAACACACAATATGATCATTCTTAAATTGGTATTTAGAAGAGTTAGGATGTTCACCTTGATACCTTTGCTTCTTTTCGTCTTTTTGCCAAAATTTCTTGAATTTTCTAGCAAAGAGAGCTATGGACTCAAGATCTTCTTCATCTCCTTGAGCCTTGCTTGTGAAAGCTACATTGTGATTCTTTACCTTTTCTCCTACCGGTTCCTCCATCTTGAGCTTATACTCGAAAGCGGTAAGAGAACCAATAATTTGAGAGTAGGTAGGTCTTTTCTCCATTTCATCAAATATGGATGTCTTAGCATTCCATGTGTTAGGAAGAACACTGAGAATTTTTCTTACCATCTCCTCATCATTAGGAGCCCATCCAAGATTTCCCATAGCATTGCAAATATTTTGAATTCTAGTGCTTAAATCATAAATAGACTCACCACTCTTCATATTTAATAATTCATACTCACGTTTGAGGGTGTTGAGTCTGACGGTTCTTACTTGAGGAGTGCCTTCATGTGCCGTCTCCAAAGCTAACCAAACATCTCTAGACAATTTGCAAGCACTAACACGATTAAATTCGCTAGGTGAAATTGAACAAAATAAAGTGTACCTTGCCTTGTCTTCACTTTGCTTTCTTGCAATTGTTCCAGCTTCCCATTTAGTGAATGGAATAATTTTTGATGATCCTCCTTCTCCTCCTTTTCCCGATGGTTCCGTGGGAAAAACAAATCCGGTCAAGACACAATCTAGCATTTGTTGATCTTGAGCACCAAGAAATGCTAACATCTTTTTTTCCCATTGCAAATAATTATTTCCATCAAGATAGGGTGGACGGTTGAGTGCAGCACCTTCTTTGTGAACATATAGTCCCTTTTGAGCCATTTGATCTTGCACTTGAGGCGATTAAACCTACAAAATAAGTGACCTTGCTCCGCTACCAATTGAAATACGACGTTATCCCAATAAACACGGCCTAGAGGGGGGGTGAATAGGCAAATATAAATTTAACACAAAGAGTTGAAATTAAATGCGGAAATAAAAACACAAGGAGTTATAGTGGTTCCAATTCCTCAATGAATTGTACTCCACTACCTAAGAGCCTCACCCTTAGGATTTTGAATAACGACACTTCGTTATTTACCTTGAGTTTTTACGGGTTCAACTCCAACCTTACACCTTGGTTTTTCCGGGATCAACCAATTAACCTTACACTTGGTTTTTGCGGGCTCAACCAGTAAACCTTACAATTTAAGTGTTCGGTACACTTACAAAACCTTCACAATTGAAATGGTGAAATTGCAACAAATAATTGGTGTATAAATAATAAATATATGATTCACAATAACACCAATAAATGAACAATATTACCTCAAGAAGAAAGCGAAACAAACTCGAATTGAAAGACGCAAGAATGGTTGAAACCGATGTGTGAAGCTTGCGTTGTAAAACTTTAATTTAAGGGAGTTTGCAAATGTGATTTGTGTATATAAAACTTGTAAAATGCTTTCTTGGATTTTTATAACTCATGTTAGATGAGTATTTATAGTAGCCAAAAACTAGCCATTATGAATTTGAAAAATTAGCCGTTATGTATTTAATACCAAATACTAACAGTTATGTTAAATCTTTTGACACTTTTTCTTGAGGTATTTCAAACATAAATCAAGTGCTAATTAGAATCATACTTACACGTTTAATGCTCTAATATACACTTGATTCTTCGAGCTTGCGATAATTGATTTGTTGCTTCTTTTTGTTGTCTCGTCGCAAACTACAAATATTTTAACTTAAAATTGCGTTAGTATATTAATTAATTTGTGTGTCCTTAATTCATCAAAACAAGATTTAATGAGCCATTGGGCCAACAACCATCACTCCCAACTTCACACCTATATATACCCCTCTCCCTCTCTCAAGCATTTCATCAAACACTTCCTCTCTATACAAAAACCGACCGCGAATTCCTCAACCAAGATACTTATTTCCCAAAATGAAGGGTCTGATCATAGCAATGTTGGTTGTGGTGGCCATGGTGTTGGGTCCATGGTTAGGCCTGGCGAAGCCATAACTTGTGCTGAAGTGAACCAGTTTTTGGGTCCATGCGTTCCATTCCTGGTCTCTGGTGCAGGTGAGCCTTCAAAGGAATGTTGCGCCTGTGCGACCAAATTGGAGGGAGAAGCTCAAGCCACCGTTGATAAGCGAGCTGCGTGTGAGTGTGTGAAGGCCACAGCTTCGCACATGTCTAATATCAAACCTGAGGTTGCCTCTTCTTTCGCTGCTAAGTGCAAAATCACCCTCAACATTCCTGTCTCACCAAACACTTAGGCCCCGTTTACCGCGGAGAATTTCCCAGGAAATTCTCCAGTTTTTTGAAAACTAGAGTTTTTTTTCGAAAACGTGTTTACTTCGCGCTATTTTCGTTTCTGTTTTCGAAATGAAAATTTTCGGAATAAAAACCTATGGGTAAGTTTTGAAAACAAAAAAAACTTGTTTTCAAAATTTCTAACTCATCCTTCTTCAAAATGAAAACACGGTTTTCTGTTTGAAAATTAAATGAAAGTTTTTTTAATACACTTTTACCCCTCACCATTTCTTCACATTCTTCGTCCTCATTCTTCCTCTTCATCTGCTCACGTTCCTCTTCTTGCGTTCCTCTTCTCTTATCCCTCCGACGCCGGCCTTCTTCTCCACTCTCGGCTCCGTCCGACTGCCCTCGGTCATCACTCGCTAGAGTCTCCCCTCGCGTCGCCGTCGCGCCTCCATCCAATTCCATTCCAGTCTTTCCAGAGACCAGATTCGCTGCCTCCTCTCACTCTGTCATCGATTGCTTGCTCCCTCTCCCGATTCGCTCCCTCCCGGCCGGCAGCCGCTTGCTCCCTCCCTCACTCGAAGAACGAATCAAAATGGTAAGATTTAGGTTGGGTATTAATTCGCTCGCTGCGACCTCTCACTCTGTTGTCTTGCTTCAAATCTTCACTCACCTTTATTTGCTTTTTACTTGCTGTTAGTATTCACTGATTTAGGTATATGTTTGTAGTTAATTTGGGTGCTTTTGCCTTTAATTGTTAATTTACTCTCTCATTTTTTTTAATGTTTCTTTCATTAAAAAACTCAATCTTCTTACTTAATGCTTTGAACAAAATAAATTATAAATTAAAAGTTACAAAAATATAATCTTATCTCAAAATTAGTAATTATATATCCACTTTTCTTATTTTTTTTATATTTTATACATGAATTTTAAACTAATTTAAATTAATTTAGAATTTTTTTCCCGCCTAAAACACTCCCTTCAAATTAATATTTAAAAAATGGGTCTTGTGACGTGGCGGGATGGGATTGGTTTTCCAAATGAAAAATTTTGAAATTAATTTCATTTGGAGAAAAATATTGTTGTGCAACAGATTTTGGAAATATTTCCAGTTTTGAAAAATTGTCAGAAAATTCTCCGTAAGTAAACTCAGAATGGAATTTTCAGAAAATTCTCCGTAATTAAAAACTACTACTATTGTTAATTCAATTTTATTGTCAACTCATTTAATTGATTTTTTAAAATTAAAAGTAAATTCATTTTTATTAATTTGCAAAATCAAAATGAGAAAAGTGACCGAACATTAGTTAGTTAAATCATAATTAATTAAGCCATTGGTGCGCCACGTGCCATGAAATTTCTTATAACACGGTTGGTTATTGAATTTTACTCATATGATTTTAATTAAGAGTATTAGTTAGTTAAATATGAATTATGAAGTATTTTTATTACAATTTGTATCAATCTACATATTAATTATCAAAATGTCTAAAATAACAAAAAAAATTAAATTAACAATATGATTTTATTGAATTAAAGTAATAAATAAAATAAAATAAATTTGAAAAATAAATTTTTATGAAACAGATTTTGAAAATAATTCCAGTTTTGGAAAATTTTCAGAAAATTCTCCGTAACTAAACAAGCCGTAAGTGATTCTAACATTTTTCTATACTACCATTCATTTGGCTTCAGATTTCTGTAATTCTCCATGAGAGCTTATGCATCGAATTTACCGACTATCGATTATATATAAATGTTCATGTTTCTTATCCAAGAATAAATTATATTTTCACATCAAAATCTACCCTAATTCCCATTTTGAGCATGCATGTAATTATTTATATAAATAATTACTCAATTTAATGTATAAATATTAATCAAATTATTAACCTGATATCAAAAGAATGCATGTAAGGGATGCAAGTGGAAAAAACTTATTAATTATACTTTTATTTTATTATAGCTATAAATTATAAGTTATAGTGCTTTAACTTGAGATCCGGTAAAAGAAGAAACATTCCAAAGCTTAATTTTTTTCTATTTCAAAAACGAGTTGAACTTAAATCTAAATCTCGTTGGTCAAGCTTAGTTTTAAACTTTTCAAGAGTTTTCTATTATCAGAAAAGTTTCACTAGAGAAAGGCCGAGCTCAAAGATTCAAGCCCAACGAGTGTTTTAATTCAAGCCCAACGAACGAGTGTACTATTTTTTATTTTGGCAAAATTTGATTCCAGCAAAAATAAAGCCGGACAAAATCAAAAGCGCAGTCGTTTTGCTAGGATTATGCTATTGAGTATTGACTATATTGCCCACGAGTCAATTTTCTTGCTAAAAGACTTAGATGGAGGTGAACCTCGTCATTTCATAAACTAGGGTTTTTCACTATAACCACAAAAGCCCCAGTCGCCTTCAGTTCTCTACCCCCTAAGAAAAACCGACTTCGCTCTGGTGAAGATTTGCAGCTTGTGAGGCGGGTAAACCTTCAAGTCTACAGTTTGCAAACATGGGTACGTGTCGATCTCTCCAGATATTCTAAATGAAACAGCTTTTGTTCAATTTTAGTGATGTTATATCTTTTGTATGCCTTGGCAGGGATTTCTCGTGATTCGCTGCACAAGAGGCGTGCCACTGGAGGCAAGAAGAAGGTGTGGAGGAAGAAGCGAAAGTAAGAAGCTTTGAAACCCATCTCTTGTTTTTATGCATGCTTTTCATTTTTTGATTTGTTTGTGGTTTCTGTCTGCTGAATTTGGAACTACAAGATGGTTGATTTAGCTTTAGTAATGGTCTGTGTGTGGATCAGCTGGTTAATAGCTTTTGGTTAGATTTGTTTTCCTGATGGAGGAAAAGCGTTGTTCTGGCCTGAGCTCAATTTGAATGGCTGTCATTCCTTTGATATTTGACGAGTCCATTTAAACCAAGCCTTCAACTTCTATGAATTAACCTGATGATCGATATGCCGATTATTTTGGCTGTAGCAGCTCATCTCGGTTTTTGTGTCCCAACATGATAAGATTGATGCGACTGTATCTATGAAAATATGAAAGATTTATGAATTTGTCTCGGTGCAAGTTTTATTGTTAGGTGCAAGTTAATGGACATTCTCTTCTTGTGTTTGAAGGTATGAGCTTGGTAGGCAGCCAGCCAACACCAAGCTGTCTAGCAACAAGACAGTGAGGAGGATTAGGGTGCGTGGAGGGAATGTGAAGTGGCGTGCTTTGAGGCTTGATACTGGAAACTTCTCATGGGGAAGCGAGGCTGTGACCAGGAAGACCAGACTTCTTGATGTAGTGTACAATGCATCAAACAATGAGTTGGTTCGTACTCAGACTTTGGTGAAGAGTGCTATTATTCAAGTGGATGCTGCACCTTTCAAGCAGTGGTATCTTCAACACTATGGAGTTGACATTGGCCGCAAGAAGAAAGCTGTTGCTGCTGCTGCTGCTGCCAAGAAGGAGGGAGAGGTAGCATTTTTACTTGACTTTTCTTATAATGGTTGAGGGCTTGCTTTGATTCTGTCACTATTGGTGTCTTTTGAGGCATTAGGAATGCTTATCTGACTCTTCTAGCATGCTTTTGTTATTCCTTTTTTGGCGTCTCTCTTAATTGGGCATATCGAATCCTGAATTGTGTTTTTAGTGTCTAGCATTAAAATATACCAAGAAGTGGAATCCTGTGTGTTTCTGCTTGTGTCAAAATAATAGACACTACATAACTGAGTTAGTTAGCATTCCTAGATGACTTCTTATTTTTGCACTTGGTGTGTTTGTAATTTAGTTTTCTCATGATATTTGCATCATTATTCTCCTTGCTCTTGAAATAGTCTATGACTGCTACTATTAATATTGATTTATTTCATGGATTATAGGAAGGTGAAGCTGCCACTGAAGAGGTGAAGAAGAGTAAGAGTGTCTTGAGGAAGCTGGAGAAGAGACAAGAGAATCGCAAGCTTGACTCACATATTGAAGAGCAGTTTAGTGGTGGCCGTTTGCTGGCTTGTATTTCATCTCGCCCAGGTCAATGTGGCCGTGCTGATGGGTATGTAACCTTCTCATGCTTGTTTATATTGGTCTACCCTTAGTCAAATTCGATTGTTGCTGCCTTTTAAAGTTCCTATGAACTTCTTTCACTCTCTGCAAAACAATTTTCCAATGCATAACAACATGGCAGAATTGATCTTTAGCTAAATTTTATTGGTTTTGTTTGGTCAGATACATATTGGAGGGCAAAGAGTTGGAGTTTTATATGAAGAAGTTGCAGAGGAAGAAGGGCAAGGGAGCTGCTGCCTAAATTTTTTGTTACTAGTCAAGTCTGTGAGTGAGCTTATGTACTTTGGTTTTAGATCCTAAAAAATTTAGACAAGATGAGCAGTTGAAAACTTATTCCAAGTACCCATGTTATTGTTGAATCAGATAATACCTGTGGATTTTGTTTTATTTAGTGGTATTTACTATTAATGTTGTGTCTTGATTTTATATTCTGTTAAGATGGTAATGCAGTTCGACAATTTTACGGTACAACTGCCTTCACATGGATGCCAAGTGTTCTCTTTTTTGGGATTGAACCTGATATTTGCTGTTAGGTTATCTGGATTCACTTTATTATCGATTGTGGATACGAAGCACAAAATGACCCTTGTGAAGCATGAAACATCAGTGTAGAATTGGGTTGGATCAGTCGTGATGATGCTTGAATATAGAAAGGTATGCTCTTGTTGAACGTTCTTCACTCTAGTTTGAGGAGAGAATTTCTGCTACTTGATAGTTGATGGTGTGAATCCTCAACCGCGTAGCAATCAACTCATTCGCTTACCTCACTTTCATAGACGAGCGAATGCAGCTTGCGAGTTTTCAGTTAATTCCGACTGCAGGTCTCTGGCGTCATAATTGCTTGAGCAAAGACATAGGAAACATAACTAGCACTATCCCAGTGGATATAGACCCAATAGGAATATAATTTAGTCATAATGGCATGAGTTTAGAGATGAGGAGATGCACAAGTTGATCGAATTGAAAGGAAAGAAAAAGTTTCAAAGTCAGCAAAATTCAAATAGAAAAGCCGGAAACTGTTCAATCAAGATTCATTGCACGGGAGCCAAATTCTAACCATATAGCATGATTTGAAAAGAGTAGAGCGAGTACAAAAACATTTAGAACTTGAATGAGCGTCTGAGCTGAGCAGGAGCGGCCTTGGGACTAGTTCTAGTTCTAATTCTACTCTTGTTTGCCATATTTCTTTCTCAACTTGTCTGTAACAAAATCATTTCGAGCTTTAATTCGAGTTTTCTGCGGAGCAATGTACACATAAGACAAATGCAATCCAAATGCGAAAAAAGCAGCTCCCGCTGCAAAACATCCCACTGCCGTTGCCTTCTTCTTTGCCATTGCCTCCTATGAGGAAGGAGTTAGATGGGTGTATGTGATGGAATAAAGATCAATGAGATGTATTTTGGTTCAAGGAAATCCACAGCTACAAGTTATCATAAGAGTTGGGCCTAGTTCTTGGGCCTTCACTTGCTTGTCTATCTTTTTTGAGAGAAAAAAAAGAAGTCATATACAACTTATAGTATTTGTGTAGCATAATTAGAACCTTTGACATCTAACAAATAATTAAAGTTGTAGTTCTTCAACTCCAAAAAAGAAAAGCTAAAGTTGTTTATTCATGTAACAAAAAACTACTATTTTTTCCCCACGGGTGATCATTTTTTTCTTTACTAAATTGACTAAAGCTTGGTGCAAGGTTGTGGGTATGGGTGGAGTATACCATTTATTACCCATATAATTTTTTAAATGGGTATTTATACCTATTTACGTCCATTTAATTTATACTCACCCATTAACTCATTTAAATATAATTATTTATTAAATAAGATAAAAAATATAATGTTTGACCAAAAAATATAGGTTTTGATCAAGTTTGACAATGTGACTTTATTTTAACTATGTATGTTCGATTTTATCATTTAATATCGGTTTTGACCATTTAACGGTTCAGTTCTATTTTTTCCAGTTCTTACCATGACGGTTTTGGCTCTACTACGTTTGTTTTTTTTTTTCTTTCTAAATTCTGATGGCAAAAAAAGTTAAAAACGAATCGTGCATGGAATGATATATCTACCCATGAATTAACCCATCAACAAATTTTTTGAATTCTAATAGCAAAAGAAATTTAAAAAATGATTTATGGGATAATAAATCGAGAAGATCAAGAAAGCTGCAAATGATATGGTTTTGGACGTAAATTGCAATGATATCACTCCAAAAGCGTTCCCCTACTACCACATCTTTTTCTCACCTCTCTCACTCTTTTCTTTTCCTTTCTCTATAGCTTTGTCTTCTTCGTGTGTTCTTTTTTATTTAGCCCTAATTTTCTTGATTAAGAGTTAATATATTGTATTTTTTAAGAATAATAATCCAACTCCAGAAAACCATCCTACCAAATAAAATAACTGATTTTTTCAAGGGTAATTATAAAACTTAGTGGCTTTCTGTGTTTTACTATTCTTAATGGTCCAAATTATTCTTAAAATGAATTAACTTTTTAGGAATACTCTCAAACAGATGCTGAGTTGGCGAAACAAATACTCTCAAACAAGTTCGGTTTCTACGAAAAGTCCAAGATCAAGCCCTCATTCCTGGCCCTAATTGGAAATGGTTTGGCCACGGTCGCTGGATTAGACTGGGTTAGGCACGGAAGGATCCTCAATCCTGCCTTCTCCATCGACAAGCTCAAGGTCTTGGTACCAATTTCTCATTTACATTAATGTCCCATCTCTTTCATGAAGTAGCAATTCACTTTTTTTGGGTGTGTGGTGGTGGTATTGCAGTCTATGGTGAAGAGAATGGCTGATTGTACTATTGACATAATGGAGGAGTGGAAAAATAAGGGTATTGTAGCTAAGGATGGATGCATCAAGATTGAGATAAATGCAGAGCTTTAAAAACTTACTGCTGATATAATTGCACACACTGCCTTTGGTAGTAGCTGATAAGACCCTAGCTCTGTTTGGAGGAGTTTAGCCGCTAGTTTGATGTAAGCGCCGAATCTAGTCTTTTTAAGAGGTCGGTAACCTTAATTAGATGGAGGAATCAGATGGGGGGTTTTAGATGGATAATAGAGTTTAGTGCAGCGGATAACAATGGAGGAAAAGGAAAGGTGTATTGATGATGATAAATCAGAACTAGTGTTCTTGACAAACCCCCTCACCTCTTGGATGAGTAACCTTGCCGAAAAGAACAAAAAGATCTCTTAAACAATTACAACCCTCTCACCTCTTGGATGAGCAACCTGAATTATTTAGATAGTTTGGTGCTGGTTTTAGGAACCCTAATAGCTAACTAGAGAGTTTGGTCTATGAAGAAGATGAACAAAAACAAAGACAAGTGCTGAAATGAGACATAATGCACTTTAAATACCTATGTCTAAAATAAAGTAGTAAATACCCTTACACCCTTAGACAAAGGGGCTTGAGAAGCTTGGCCTTGGCAGCAATGAAGATGAGCTTGGCCACGGGCTCGGCCAGCGAGACTAGTGGCATGCCGCCAGGCACCAGACGACATACCGCTAGACCCCCTTGAGATGGGCTTCGAACACTTGGCCGGCCTTAAGGCTCGGACACGGGCTCAGACACGGGCTCGGCCAAGGGCTCGGACATGAATGTTTTTAGTTTTCTAATTTCTAGGTTATTTTATAAATAGCCACGAAAGTTCCATGATCATCACTACTCAAGAATGTACATATAACTTTGTAACGTTTTTTTTTAATTTATAGAATATAGTTACGTAACTTAAATAATATAAAAAGTTACATAACTTTGTTTTTTTATGAAGAATATAGTTACGTAACTTTAATAAAGTAAAACGTTATATACTCGTACTTAATTATACACTCATATCCAATTAATTTAACTGAGTATGAATATTAAATGAGTCTATTTAGTTTTTATATGAGTAAAGATGGGTAAGTAATAAGTATCCATTTAAAACAAAATACACGAGTTTTATTGAGTTTGGACATGAATATCCAATTAAATCCAAATCCTTTAAAAAATACACATAAAAAAACATATTAGAATTCTCATTTTTTTTCTCTCGAGTCAGATGATAACTATGGAGATCTGTTTGTTCAAGGCTTAAGGATCCTCTGATATTCACTTGAGGAAGATGATTATTATCAAACTTTTTTTATTTATTTTGATTACTTGAGGCGTGTTAGTGGATAAAGACAAACCAAAAAGAAGCACGAGCTTGATTTTTTCTTTAATTTAATGTCTTGAGAAAGTAGTAAATACCGCTAGACCCCCTTGAGATGGGCTTCGGACACTTGGCCGACCTTGAGGCTCGGACACGGGCTCGGCCAAGGGCTCGGACATGGGCTTGGCCTAGCCGTGCTCGTATCATCCCATCCCGTTTTGGGGAGATTCGCTCTCGAATCTATACACTCAATTCCTTGCTCGGCCAGCCGAGTCTTAGCTCGTTCACGACTGGTGGACACATGTGGAAATGTCTTGATAATTTCTTCGGAAAAGATAGGCCAAGCGGGAGGCCTTTTGCTGGCTATGTACGGATCCGTGCTCATATCAGTAGCTACCTCCAAGGAAAAGAAGCCTTTAAAGCACAACAAGAGCTTAAAAAATACTATGCATCTTCTGCAACAGAAATTTTCATCCCTGGCACCCAGTAATTAACCTTAATCATCCTCACACTCTTAACTTTTTATTGACCAATTGATTTTCAATCATCTATTTACATTTCTTTTTCTGGATTTTCTTGGCTTGCTTTTAGGTATCTTCCGAGTCCAAGAAATCTTACATTATGGAGGCTAGAAAGGAAAGTAAAGGATCCATTGAAGTGCATGATTGAAGAGAGACTGACTGAAAAGTCATTGAATAATGAGTGTTATGGAGATGATATGCTTGGAGTCATGATTGTAGCAGCTAGTGTTGAGATGAAAGATGGTAGTCCAAAATTGGAAATGGATGAAATAATAGAGGAGTGCAAAACATTCTGTTTTGCAGGGCATGAGACATATACTACTTTTTTGAGAGAAAAAGAGAGAGTCATATACTACTTTATAGTATTTGTGTAGCATAATTAGAACCTTTCACATATAACAAAAAATTAAAGTTAACGGTTTTATTTTAAAGTTTGAGAATGTGACTCTATTTTAACTTTATATATCATTTAATATCGGTTTTGACCATTTAACGGTTCTATTTTTTCCGGTTCTTACCAAGACGGTTTTGATTCTACTCCATTTGTTTTTTTTCTTTTTTTTCCTGAATTCTGATGATAAAAAAAGTTAAAAATGAATAGTGCATGAGATGATACATCTGCCCATGAATCAACCCATCAATAAATTTTTTGAATTCTAATAGCTTGGTGAGATTCAGAAATGAAAAAAGTTATAACTTTAAATTTAACTAACTTTGATTGTTTTTAGTTTTCTAATTTCTAGGTTATTTTATAAATAGCCACGAAAGTTCCATGATCATCACTACTCAAGAATGTACATATAACTTTGTAACGTTTTTTTTTTAATTTATAGAATATAGTTACGTAACTTAAATAATATAAAAAGTTACATAACTTTGTTTTTTTATGAAGAATATAGTTACGTAACTTTAATAAAGTACAACAAGAGCTTCAAAAATACTATGCATCTTCTGCAACTGAAATTTTCATCCCTGGCACCCAGTAATTAACCTTAATCATCCTCACACTCTCAACTTTTTATTGACCAATTGATTTTCAATCATCTATTTACATTTCTTTTTCTGGATTTTTCTTGGCTTGTTTTTAGGTATCTTCTGAGTTCAAGAAATCTTACATTATGGAGGCTAGAAAGGAAAGTAAAGGATCCATTGAAGTGCATGATTGAAGAGAGACTGACTGAAAAGTCATTGAATAATGAGTGTTATGGAGATGATCTGCTTGGAGTCATGATTGCAGCAGCTAGTGTTGAGATGAAAGATGGTAGTCCAAAATTGGAAATGGATGAAATAATAGAGGAGTGCAAAACATTCTTTTTTGCAGGGCATGAGACATATACTACTTTTTTGAGAGAAAAAGAGAGAGTCATATACTACTTTATAGTATTTGTGTAGCATAATTAGAACCTTTCACATATAACAAAAAATTAAAGTTAACGGTTTTATTTTAAAGTTTGAGAATGTGACTCTATTTTAACTATATATATCATTTAATATCGGCTTTGACCATTTAACGGTTCTATTTTTTCCGGTTCTTACCAAGACGGTTTTGATTCTACTCCATTTGTTTTTTTTCTTTTTTTTCCTGAATTCTGATGATAAAAAAAGTTAAAAACGAATAGTGCATGAGATGATACATCTGCCCATGAATCAACCCATCAACAAATTTTTTGAATTCTAATAGCTTGGTGAGATTCAGAAATGAAAAAAGAAGTTATAACTTTAAATTTAACTAACTTTGATTGTTTTTAGTTTTCTAATTTCTAGGTTATTTTATAAATAGCCACGAAAGTTCCATGATCATCACTACTCAAGAATGTACATATAACTTTGTAACGTTTTTTTTTTAATTTATAGAATATAGTTACGTAACTTAAATAATATAAAAAGTTACATAACTTTGTTTTTTTATGAAGAATATAGTTACGTAACTTTAATAAAGTAAAAAATTATATACTCGTACTTAATTATACACTCATATCCAATTAATTTAACTGAGTATGAATATTAAATGAGTCTATTTAGTTTTTATATGAGTAAAGATGGGTAAGTAATAAGTATCCATTTAAAACAAAATACACGAATTTTATTGAGTTTGGACATGAATATCCAATTAAATCCAAATCCTTTAAAAAATACACATAAAAAAACATATTATAATTCTCATTTTTTTCTCTCTCGAGTCAGATGATAACTATGGAGATCTGTTTGTTCAAGGCTTAAGGATCCTCTGATATTTACTTGAGGAAGATGATTATTATCAAACTTTTTTTATTTATTTTGATTACTTGAGGCGTGTTAGTGGATAAAGACAAACCAAAAAGAAGCACGAGCTTGATTTTTCTTTTAATTTAATGTCTTGAATCAGCGATGCAGAAAAAACCATGCAGGATTGTTTAACTTGGAATCACTTGATTAATTTGGTCCAATCTAAATAAAATTAAATTCGAAATATGAGTCTCTTATCGCTCAAACATATTAGCCTGGGCTCGTACTTAATATAAGTCAATAAGTTAATAATCAAATAATTATTAGGTCAATTAAATATAAAATACACATTTATAGGTTAAAATTGAAGGGGAAAAAATGAAAAAGAAATCTCAATCAAATTAGTGGAATCGAACTATCCAATTGATTTTTCTTGTTCAACCGAGTTTAAAGATACCTTTAAGCTATGGAAATACTGTATTAAACAAACTGGAGTGTAAGTTAAACACGCTTCATTTGAAGTTGGCATGCAGCGGGCAGGAGAAAAAGTGAAAACATCTTTTTGTCAAAACTCAAATTGCATTCACCCAATTTGTCAATGAGAAAGGTCAAACGTCGGAAATCGGCTACCTCATTTCCCCACGTGTGTTTTTCATAACCTTGCGAATTTGAAACCGGCCACGAGAATTAAACATCCCCCGACGAGTTTATGTACTTCAGAGTTCGTTCAGATTTTTTGGCCTCAGAAACACAAAAGAAGGCAAAACCAAAGAAAACTCCATTCCATCCATGGATGCTATAACTCCAACACTTCCTCTTCTCACCCCACACAAATTGGGTCAGTTCCATCTTTCACACAGGTCAGTACTTTATTTCCAATAATTCTAGCCATCAATTGATAACTTTTCACCTGTTTTTGACTTAATTTAATCTGTTGTTAATCCCTGTTTTTTTTAGAGTTGTTCTAGCGCCATTAACCAGGACGAGATCTTACAACAATGTTCCTCAACCACCTGCCATCTTATATTATTCTCAGCGAACCTCAAACGCCGGTCTCCTCATCGCTGAAGCCACCGGAGTTTCGGACACTGCTCAAGGGTAACAGACATGAACCCAAGTTGTCATTTGTCTTTAAATTGTGTTTTTTATTTTTCTCTTTCAATTTTGTGGTTTGCGTTTTATTATTCAAATAGGTACCCTCATACGCCTGGTATCTGGACCAAAGAGCAGGTTGAAGCATGGAAACCAATTGTTGATGCTGTTCATGCCAAGGGAGGTGTCTTCTTTCTTCAAATCTGGCACTGTGGAAGAGTTTCTAATCGCTGCAAGTTCTATTACCTCAAATTCTCTTTTTGTATAGTGCTATCCATTTTCATTTTGAGGAATTTGTTGAACTAGCTACTCGAATTGGGATTGAAAATTAGGGGGTTCTTAGTTCGCATATTTGTTATTGGTGATAGTGATTCGGCGCTTTAATTGGTTAAACAAGTGTGGTTTGATCCAGTAATTACTTGCTCCAAGCACTCTCTTTTAGACTAATGGGCTTATTCATATGAACGAGATTAGTCATGACTCGATAGACTTAGAGATACTTATGGTTCCGGTCATCTGAATGTTGGTTTGAATTCAGTTCCAGTCATCTGAATGCTTGTTCTGGTGTTGGTGTTTAGGTTTCCAGCCAAATGGGCAAGATCCAATCTCCTCAACAGACAAGCCAATAACCGCTAACATTGGGGGCATGGAATTCACTCCGCCCAGGCGTCTAAGCACTGAAGAAATTCCTCAACTTGTCAACGATTTCAGAGTAGCAGCAAGGAACGCTTTAGAGGCTGGTGTGCATCCTAAACTTCATGACTAATTTCATTCGAGCATCATCAAATCTTAAAAATATATAATTTTGTTTACATTGTGTTTTTCATTACAGGATTTGATGGAGTTGAGGTCCATGGAGCTCATGGATACCTACTAGAACAGTTTTTGAAAGACGAAGTGAATGATAGAACAGACCAGTATGGTGGATCGATAGAGAACCGTTGTCGGTTCCCTTTAGAAGTAGTTGAGGCCGTAGTCAATGAGATTGGAGCAGATAAAGTTGGAATCAGACTATCTCCTTATGCAAATTATGCAGAGTCAGGGGATTCAGATCCAGCAGCTTTAGGACTTTACATGGCAGAATCTTTGAACAAATATGGGATTCTCTACTGCCATGCAGTTGAGCCAAGAATGAAGACATTAGGAGAAAAACACGAGACGATTCAGAGTCTTCTGCCAATGAGAAAGGCTTTCAATGGTACTTTCATTGTTGCTGGAGGCTATGGAAGGGAGGATGGAAACAACGCGGTGGCCGAGAATCGCACCGATCTTGTTGCCTATGGTCGCTTGTTCTTGGCTAATCCAGATTTGCCGAGGAGATTCGAAATCAATGCTCCTCTCAACAAGCATAATAGAGACACATTCTACATACCTGATCCTGTTGTTGGTTACACAGATTATCCATTCCTTGAACACACTGCCTAAAGATTAGATTATCATTATGTTTAAAAAAAGTCTTAGCCTGTTTTATTATTGCAAATGTATTTCATGTAGTCCAGACCTAAAATAGAATTGATAAGTATTCGTTAAATTAAATCTCATTGTGCTTTCGATAATCACAAAACAACGATCAGCCCCTTTTGCAATGCTTCGCTTGTTGACAACAGTCATGTTTGTCATGGCTGAGCAATTCCCTGTCTTCGAAGACCCGCCCAACAAGGGAACCTTTCTTTAGTTTCCTCACACCTTTGTTGAAAGCCTCTTTGAGTTGACCATAGTTCATGAAAAGTTTGATCTGTATCTTTTCAACTATAACCCACGAATAAAAAGGTCGCGGACAAACACCTCGAACGTGAAAATGAGCCTGAAAACAGCAAACCGTGAAGCAAAGGCATGCAGAGTTGTGATCAATGACAGAGGCAGGGGGGGGAGCTTTTCGATTAGTTTCTTCTGCTTCACAGAATAGCGAGGATGGAGCAATCTTGAAGAAAGCCAAAACATCTCAGCATCCAAGACCTTTCATTGTGCTTCTAAGCCTGTCAATGACCACAGGTGGTGACGCATGCGATCCATTTAAGATTAATGGCATGATAACCCATCCCGTCCATTGGGAAATCAATTGAAAACAAGGACGCCTAAAAAAGGAACTAATAATCTCCAGAATTGGTAACCAGAGATGAAAAAACAAGAACCAGCCATCCATATGCGCAGAAAAAAGTTAAAGCAGTAAAGTGGCAGAAGCCAAAGAACTAGAAAGGAAAAAAACACTTAAATCTCAGAAAATTCATGTCATTTTCAATGGTTTGGCATGCACAAAGCCATATTCTCAGAAGGGTTTGCTTGGGTTTCATAAGATGATCATAACACCTAACAATGGCATATTTGAATTATATCAAGAAAATGGGTGGACAGATGAGACTCATGAATTCAAGGAAACTACAGTCATGCAATAAAGAGGAGCAACCTTGGATCTCCTTTTTTTTTTCTTCTCTTATAAAGAAACTGGAATGAGATAAAAAATTCCATTCAGATCGTTTATATTAACTAGTTTGACGAGAAGAAATTAAAGATTTGGGACAGAAGAAACATGAGGCACACAAAAATGGCACAGCAGGTCAGCATACATCTGCATGGAGCACATTCGGATAACCCAGCTTTCAAAAGATCATTAAAGGCCAAAGAAAGAGTGCATTAAAAACGACAACCCAAGTTGAATGCAATTTCCATATCTGGACACTTGCATGAATCATCGCCGAAAATCCGTTAGAACATGTTTAACATGAATCATCACTAAGAATCCGTTAGACCAAATAGAAGTAGTTCAAGTACAAAACATTTAAATTCCAATATGCGTCTGATCTGGGCAGCAAGCAAGGGCTTAGGACTGGTTCTAGTTCTAATTCTAACCTTGTTTGCCATATTTCTTTCTCAACTTGTCTCTAACAAAATCATTTCGAGCTTTAATTCGAGCTTGTTGAGGAGCAATGTACACATAAGATAAATGTAATCCAAATGCGAAAAGAGCAGCTCCTGCCGCAAAACATCCCACTGCCATTGCCTTCTTTTTTGGTGTTGATGGGTAGCATAGCACCATTTTCTGTTCTATTTAACAGAAATTTGCAAAAGGGTTGCAAAATAAACCTCAAAAGTGAGAAAGAAAAACACAATTTTGTCAGGGACAATTCATCAAACACATGGCAGGTGTTCCTGGAAAATGAAAAACACACGCGTATGCAAATACCTGAAGCAGATGCCTATGAGCAAGGAGTTAGATGGGCATGTGATGGAATAAAGATCAATGAGGGCGGTGTTCTTGATAGATTCAAAAAAAAAAAAAAACAAAGACAAGAAAAAAGAATGGTTTTATAGGTTGGGGATCTATCTTTTTTTTTGGTCAGATCTTTCTTGTATTTTGGTTTAAGGAAATCCGCATCTAGTGGCTATCTTAAAAGTTGGGCCCAGGTCTTTGTTTGAAAGGGAGTTGGACCTAGTTGTTTATTCATCGTAAAATAGATAAAACAACTAGGCCCAACTCAAAAATAAAATAAAACTAAAGTTGTTTATTCATGTAAAATAAAAATAAAATTGTTTATTCATGTAAGAAAAAATTACTGTATTAGAGTTATAAAGCAAAGGCACTTCAATTCTGAATATCGTGACCGTATATCGTTTTCAACACCGACGTTCGATAGACACCAATATGCTATTTGTTTCCTATTCACCACCTCTCGTTTCCTATATTGGTGGCAGAGAGTTCCGAGGCGTCTAAGCACTGATGAAATTCCTCATGTTGTCAACGATTTCAGAGTAGCAGCAAGGAACGCCATGGAGGCTGGTGTGCATCCTAAACTTCTTAGACTAATTTCATTCAAATATCCTAAAGGAAAAAATATTTTGTTTTCATTGTGTTTTTATTGATAGGTCTTGATGGAGTTGAGATCCATGGAGCTCGTGGATACCTAATAGAACAGTTTTTGAAGACGAAGTGAATGATAGAACAGACCGCAATGGTGGATCGGTAGAGAACCGTTGCCGATTCGCATTAGAAATAGTCGAGGCCGTTATCAATGAGACAAACATTGTTCATCATGCACAAAGCCATATTTCATAACCAAATAAGACAAACATCCCAGGTGAATCTGGTCATTATGAACTTTGTTCAAAAGGAAGATAGCCATGTGCATACTTTCTTGGGTTTCATAAGATAACCATAACATCTAGCAATGGTATATTTGAATTCTATCAAGAAAATGGGCGGGTAGAGGAGAGTGAAACAACCCTGCAGTAAAGGAACGACCTTGAATTTCTTTTCTTTTCTTTTCTTTTAAGGAAACTGGAGTGAGATAATAAATCTTCCATTCAGATCTTCTATAGATACTAATTTGAAAAAACGAAATGGAGCCTAATAAGAAGGGACAGATATACATTTGGGACAGAAGAACCTTGGGGCACACAGAAATGGCACAGCAGGTACATCTGCATGGAGCACATACAGATAACCCAGATTTCTATTGGAGGTGCTGATCACCTTGCTTCGGCGAGTGCTCTCTGCAATCTTGACATCGGCGCAACACCAGCGATTGATGACCTTCCTAAATAGGAAAGGTATTGGAGATGATAGAACTCACTGAAGCAAGGTGATCAACACCTCCAATACTTTCAAACTATCAATAGAGGCCAAAGAAAAAGTGCATTAAAAGCAACAACCCAAGTTGAATGCACTTTCCATATCTGAAAACTTGCATGAATCATGACTGAGAATCCGTCAGAACATGTTTAACCTGCAACTTCACATGCTGAACTTATGACCTAACTTAAAAGAATCAGAAAAGAACCTCTCAAATGTAAAAGCATAGAAATGATGGACTCAGGCTACATAAACTAACTCACTGACATATATTCTTATGAAAACCACTCCATGGCTCACTAAAAACATGAAACTGTAAAGAGAATATACAGAAGAGCATAGGAAACAGAAACCTTGACGAAAATCAAAGAGCAAAACCATGCCTTACAATGACCATCCAGAAATATCAAATGTGGCCGGTGAGTTACGTTAGTAACTCTTGAGGCAACATACGCACTGTACCAATCTGTCACAGTATGGAAAAGATTTGCATACTCAAACCGTGTAACCAGAAGTTCTGGCTCTTCAATCCACTGCAATAAACAAATTGAATTACTAACGTTACATAAGAATTCCACCACAAAAGTAACTCCATTTCAGTTTCATTTCCTTAATTGACAACAAATTATTAACATTCCATACAAATCACTTCGAAAATAAACCCAAACCTGATTACACTGAAACTCGTGATCACCAACAACTCGGATTGACCCAATCAAGTGCCGCATTGTGTGCTGCATCACCTCCCCTTCAGGCACATACTCCTCCAAAAAAATATCATCAACAAGCATAGCATCCTTGCCTTTAACTTTGTTTCCCAATTTGGCCCTAATTTCATCAAAATTACCCAACACCTCAAAAGCACCATTTTCAAATTCCGGCAACTCCTCCTCCTCCTTCCTCCCTATCACCTCCCCCATCCTCTCCCCTCCTCTAGACATCTTCACCCTCTCCGGTACCATCCGCAAATTCCCTCCCTCACAAACAGAGCTCCTCAAAGTCTCACTGTAGAAGCACCGGAACCATCCCCTGGAAGATCCGCCGATGACGTCAACGCGGCGGGTGTATCCATTTCCAAAGTACCCTTCGCAGGAGCGGATAGGTAGGTCAGTGTTGAGAGTCCACGGCAGAAACGAGGGGAGCTCCGGCCAGGGTTTCAAGTTGGGACGCTGTACTATCTTTTCCTTCGCGAGTGCGCGGAGGTTCTGCGTGAGATTGGAAAGTGAAGAGGGAAGAAGGTACTCCGGCGCCGGAGGAGGGCGATCGTCCGTGGTGACGTGGAGGTTTGACAAGAAGTAGAGTAAGAGAAACAGAGAGTTGAGTGCGAAGACGGAGATGACGATCACCATGAGCTTCTTCGAGTAAGTTCCGAACATTTCTGGTAGGAATATTCCGGCTAATAATGACGGAGAAAATGGAGGTTTTTTCTTTCTCTCCTTGTTTCTGACGGGCAGGTGGTGTGGTGCCATTGTTTGTTTCTCTCTCAGTTTTTTTGACCAGAAAATGTTTCTTTCTCGTGTAGTGGAGAGTTAGTCAGGACTATGGAGGAGTGTAAATAAAATAAAGAAAGAAAGAAATGTGTCGGAGAGGAGTGTGAACTTTGTTACTTTTAGTTTTTTAGTTGTTAAACCAATGAAAGAGGTGACACGTGGGAAAAGTATAGGAAGGTAGCGTGCGCTGCATGTCACGGTATCAAACCACCAAAAAATTGCTTTGATCTCACTCGAACATTCTTTTTAATTTGGCAAGTATAGATAGAGGGAATTTAGTAGTATTTATTACTAATTTGTAGCGTCTTATTCCCGTGTTCCAATTAGTTTGATTTGTTTAAACTCTAAACCAGTTTCTTGCTTTTATTTTCATTTTAACCCTTAAGTTTGAGTTTGGTTTATTTTGAGAAATGATTTCTTTAAATTATTATACTATTAATTATTATTATAATATTAAAGATCGAATTTATATTATTTTAAAAATATTTGTTGCAGACTTGTAGTGCAGAACTTGTAGCTTAATTAGTAGAAAAAGTACATGCTTTCTTTTGTAAGGTAGGTCATGGATACGATCTAGTATTATGAAACGAGAAATGAAATTTTAAATTTAGTAGTAAAATAGCACATGTAGACATCAAAATTTTAACACACCTTAAATATTCGGCCTAGTATATGAATTGATTCAAAACCATAAGTTGATTCAAAACCAGTCGATCTCTTTTCAAGACAATCGTGAATTACAAGCTAATTCAAGGTCAGTCCATCATCCATTAAACTCAAGTTTAAACTCAAATCCGAATTGAAGATCAATTTATCAATCAGAGGAATCAATTCACTAATATAGGTTATGAGTTCGATAATTAGTATTGTAACAGTAATAAAGAATAGTATAATAGTATATATTTAAAGTCTGAACTTTTTAAAAAAAAAAAAGGAAGCTATATGTTGAATAAGATCGCAAATAATAATAATCGTAAAATTCTGAAAACAAAAGTTAATAATCATAATGAAGTTACAAGCTTATGACAAAATCCAACCAATAAAAACAAAAGAACATAAAAGAAAGGCAGGGTAAGCTTTCAGTTTAAGGATAATACATGACAGACAGGCGGCCGATCACACAATAATAAGTTCAGAGCTGAGGAGAGAACCGGAACCGAACACCATGGGTTCTTCATCCAACGACCCGTTGCGCACGCTCTAAGACCATGGTGTTAAGAACGAGCGATCGCGATAGAGAAAACGTGTCAGCCTCCTCAAACCATCCTTCTCCTCTTTCAACATGGGTTCTTCTTGTTCATCTTCAGAATCAGAAAAGTACTCATCAGAATCGTCACCAAACAAGCTTTCATGTGTTCGGTTCGTCGACAGCTCGATCCAACCAGTACAATCTCCTTCTTCTTCTTGCTTCTTCTCGGTACTCTTCTTGGTGGTGGCCGCCTGCTTCTTTTGATATTTGTAATTGCTCCGCAGGAAAGGACACTTTTTTTTGCTCAACATTCTTGTTAACCAATCTTGATCCTTGAGACCCTTAATTGATTAATAAATCGCTCTCTTCTTGGTTTTGGTAATTAGGATTTAATAATATGTACAATCTGGGCATCCAGAGCTCTGTATTTATATATGAGTTTGTATTGATTTGATGTATTCCTAAATCCTTATCGGTTTCTTATTCTGATTACAATTCATGAAGACCTACCGAACTATGCCGGGTCGAGATTTTACATAACTGTTTTAAACCGACTCCACGACTTGTAGTTTGGAGCTAATAAGTTTAAGGGTTGTTTTACAATCGACTGTCGTCTGGTCATTCTACATACATCACCAGTACAACAAATAAGTGCAGGCAGAATCTGATCAGGTCCGGATCCCCACATGAAACCATTTAATTACGTAGAAACCTAAAAATTAAAGTACAGCAAATTAATTAATGTAATATTAAAAATGAGCACATATAAATATAAATATATATAGCTTTATCGTTAAACATTACAGGAATCTGCACGCAGGTGTTTTACAGTAATTAAAACACTCTTTTAATTTATTAATAATTAAACATTACTATAAGCTTTTTAATGACACCCACCCATGCAACTTTTCCAGTCTCCAAATGTTTTATTTCTAATACCAAATTCAGGAACCCTTCATTCATCTCTAGTTAATGTTGTCCAGAAACAAAAAAGAGAGGAAAAATGTTAGTTATATTACGTTATATAATCATAAAGGTTAGTTATATAACCAATCTTTATATTATAGACACAATATTGGAGTTGGACCCAACTAATTTAAAGTCACTACTAAGCTAGATTTCAAACCGCTATGAAGTTCCTAAAAGAATAGATTTTTGACTTACTCTTGGCAGTTGGTGGTGGTGGAGATGGGAATGTTGAGGGTGATTTTGCACTTGGCCGGGAGAGAAGAGGCAGCCTCTGGTTTAATATTAGACATGTGCGAAGCTGTGGCCTTCACACACTCACACGCAGCTCGCTTGTCGGCGGTTGCTTGAGCCGCACCCTCCAATTTGGTCGCACCGGCGCAGCATTCTTTTGAAGGCTCACCTGCACCAGAGATCAAGAATGGAACGCATGGACTCAAAAACTGGCTCACTGTTAGGATCCTTCGGTGCTGATTGTACGCGATGCGATCGGTGCGATCGTATCACTCACTTCAGCACAAGTTATGGCTTCGCTTGGTCTAACCACGGACCCATTTCAAAAAAAAAAATGGTGTTTGATGAAATTGATTGAGGAATTTGTGGTTGTTTTTATATGGAGAGGAAGTGTTTGATGAAATGCCTGAGAGAGAGGGGGTATTTATAGGTGTGAAGTTGGGGGTGATGGCCTCATGAAATAACAACGGTCGGTTATGCTATTTTGGCACCTTGTTTGCCTTTATCTCACTTTGCTTTTGGTAAAGTAAGCAATGGTGGAGAAAAGGATGTGTTTGGGTGATCTCATGCATTATGCGTTTCGCTCCCCTATGCATAACTATAACAAGTTTTGTAGATATTCATGAATTTGTTTGGTTTGGTCATCCTCTTAGTTGTAATTTGGAGAGAATATGAATTCGTTAGTTTATATATAGGAGTTAGATTCTTAGATTGGTTAGAGAATAGAATTGATGGGTATGTTAATCATACCTTCTTTTTTCATGAGAAATCGTAGTTACTCAAATCCTAATCAGTTTCCTGTTCTGATAGAAATCCTGAAGATATGACGCGTTGAGTTAAATGAGTTTTGCATTTTTATATCGACTCCAAGACTTGTCGTCTGGGGAGCTAGTAAGTTTTTAACTTAAGTCCCTGTTGGGCGAGTCAAATTATTCGACGAGTGTGATTGGAAGGATGATGTCAGATTATTACACAACCGACACGTCGCCTGATTTTTACAAAGCAAGTACAAAATTCCTCTGGCTCCAAGTAGCTAAACGAGCAAGCAGGCATGACAAGTTTAGAGTTGGAGTTCTAACGTATAAAGCGTAATCAATTGTGTTGCCAGAAGAAAATTACAATGTACGTTCATAATTTTTTCATAAAAAATCGAACAATAAATTAAAATAATTAGGAATCAAAACAAACAAAATTAACATAGGCCTTAATTAAAAATCAAGATCATCAATTGCAGCTTCAGATCTCCAATGCCTAGCTTTCTCAAACCCATTAACACAATTCTCAAAATCATCAACTGTCTGGTCAATCTCTTCTTGACTGTTCATAACAAATGGACCCAACTGCACCACAGGCTCACCTAATGGCTCGCCTCCCACCAAAATGAACCTGACATCCTTCTTTCCTGGCTTGTTCCAAACCTCAACACCATCTCCATTACTGCCTAGAAGAAGCAGGTGGTGAGCTGATATGGGCAATGACTTTGCATTTCCAAAAACACCCTCACCTTCTATAACATACACGAATGCATTCCATGATCTTGGGATTGGTTGTTGGAGATGAGCTCCTGGTTTTAGTGTGAAATCCAAGTACATTGTTGGTGTTCGTGTGTAGATTGGTGATTTGATCCCCAATGCTTCCCCCGCGATAACTCTAACCTTCACACCATCTTCTGCTGCTTCTGCAATGTCCTTGCTGTGCATTTCTTGGTATCTTGGCTCAATCCTGTGATTATTATTAGGTTGAAAAAAAAGTCAAGAAAGTTATAGTACTCAAGAATTTTTGAGAAAAAAACATGTAGAGATAGTGGAAGAAGCATTATTCAAGATGCTTGATTTAGATATGGGTCTCAATCAAAAAGCAAGAAAAGGCAGCAGAACCTTATCAGGATGGAAACAGAACAAAGAAAACAGAAAAAAAAGCGAGTTTTATTACTCGTGTTTGACCAGAATTCTCAATTAAGAGTCTACGTAAATAATATCTCAAATTGCACTCCATGTTTGACAAATGTATCCCAATTAAGGGTTCGTCTATTCTTAATTAGGACACATTTATCGAGCGCAGGTACTAAAACAGTGCTTATGCCGAACGAAAGAGTGATGCATTCTAAAGCACTTTCTTCCCCTTTAAAATTGGAAACATTTTTATGACATTGACAGTGGTTATAGGATAGAAAGATAAGAAGTTTGACATACATTTTATGGTTAGAGGAGAGGTTGATCCAGAGCTGTAAGCCCTTTTGGGTGCCATGGGCGGCTGGCATTTCAGAGTGCAAGATCCCTCTTCCTGCAGTCATCCATTGCAAGTCTCCTGCTCCTATTGTCCCCTTGTGCCCTTCAAAATCTTCATGTGTCACTGCTCCCTAATTTAATTTAATTTTGCATTCAAGTGGGCCAAATTCAATTTCCAAGAATTTCCAGAAGAGACATGAAAAGCAATCCTAAAAAATGCAAGAGGTCAAAACTATATTTTCTCTGTGCACATTTTCTTTTTCATGTAACTATATAAATTCTACAAAAGACTCCACATAACTTGCCGGCCAACATGTTTTCTTGGAATTTAATGTACTTATATTTCTTTTAAAACCATTTAATATCTACATTTTTTTCTTAGGACTCAACAATGTTCGAATCGGACTAATTTCGGCTACCAAAGTGTTGACTAGTGTGATGTGTTGGACTTTTACACTTGAAAAATGCGGAGCTGGCGTAGACTTGTTAACAAAAAAATTGAGAAAAAAGAAAATTGGCATACCTGTAACATATAGGTCACAGTTTCGAATCCTGTTGAAAATCAAGAGGAGAATCATAATTAGCTTAATTTCAATGCTAAATAGTTCAGTTTAAACATTTGAAGATGTTGCAGACAACAGATGACTAGTGTGGTTGAGGGTGCAGGAGGGTCCAATCCAGAAAAAGTAATCTAAAGATTGACAGACTTTTTACCAAAAATCCTACCTACAAGGGATATAATTTGAAGGTTTTTGATGTACAAAGAGCAAGAAATCACAAACCATACCTCTGTGTGGATGATCAGGAAATCCAGCTGGGGCAGTGACTGAAATACCCAAAAAGAAAAACACAATCAATGCGCTAAAAATGATAAAAAGATCGATTGAGAAACAGGGAGGTGAGGATAAAAACAGAGGAAAACCAGAGCAACCACCTGAGAATTCATCCAAAACAAGGAAAGGATCAAAGTATTTCAACTCAAACCTGTTAATAAAACAAAAAACAAAAAACCCATCAATCCAAATGTACCAAATCGCTCTTACATGATTAGCCTCATACTCAAAAGCGACTGAGAAAACTCAAACGATGTAGGTCGTCCGAGTTTATCTTGCAATCTCACCTTCCTATGCTCCTTCTTACAATGGCTCCCACTCCTTCATGTTGAGGCCTAGCCAAGAACTTCCTCACCACTTGTCTTGGCTCATCAAGAACACAAGATTTCTCTCTTTGATCGCTCATTTATTTATTTTCCTTGGAATATAATCTTTTCAAGAAAAGTATAAGTATGGTGCAAGGCAAAGACAGCAAATTTATATTTATAGCGAGGCGAAGGTTCGGTGATCAGTACAGAGTTTCCAAACATTTTTGTCCTTTTGGAAGGTCAAACCCAATGTTTGGGCGGCCAATAAGACCCGCGTACTTCAAACGTCAGCTTGGTGTCACCGTGATGTATGTAGATCATCCGTTCTCCTATTCTTTTCATTCAATTGAAGAATAATATATATTCGATTCATTATAAGAGTAACATGTTACGATGCAGATTCTTTTTCTTTACACGACGATCCAATCAACGAATTGTTTATCAATTTGCTTCTTTTATTTTATTTTGTTAGATATTTTTATAATTTTCTAGTCATTGTACATATTTTTTTAATCATTTCGTCATGGGATACGCAGTTAGGTCAGCATGATTCGGTTGGGGACCAAAATGTGTGCACTATACTATATTGGGACCAATGTGATAATTGGATATTCTTTGACCATTTATCTTTTTTTCATTTAAATTCCACCCTCCATCTTAGTTCAAATTATTTGTGTGGGGGCAATGATATTTTGCTTTCACCCTTTAACTTTATTAACTTTTTTATTTATTTATTTTCACTAAATTTATATTTACTTAATTTCATATAAATTCTTCTAAATGATTCATTTTAATTTTCGTTTGATGTGGCATGTAAGAATTTGGACTAAATTAATACATTTAAGAGGGTATAGGGACAAAATTTGTATGAAATACGATAGAGGGAAAAAGTTTAATCAATATTGAAAATAGAGGGACTATAAATAAAAGTGTTATGCCAAAATAAATATTTCACATAAAACTTAAAAAATAAAAATTGTTTCTTTATTGTTATAAAAGCTTACGTTTAGATCGGGTAATGTAAAGTATCACGTTGGGATTGGAATAAGTCAAATTACCATTCCCACACACAATGAATTTGAACCCAATAATTTTAGCAATTACCATAATCCACTGCCCTCTAAATCTAGGTTTTCTTTATTTACAAACCATAGTCTATTTTATTGGAGAAATAAATATTTGTTCGTTTTTTCTATATAAAATAATACTGTCAGTTTTGAGTTGTTTTCTTAAATGTGCTATTTTATTAGAGAGTTTTACTACTCTTTTAGTTAGGTTTTTGTTTTTATTTATTCGATGTAGGACTTGATTCGTATATCCTAACATATTTTATGGTATTCTATTTATTTTTATATAAAAAATAATTGTAGTTGAGATAGGTAGAATTGATATGGAAGTGTCTATGGTGTGAGTATTTTAGTCTCATGGCTAAAGACTAAATGGCATACTAAGAATTTCTCTTATAGTCGTCCAAGAAACGAGCTTCAACTATACCATAGGATATAGCAGTATATTGTCACGGGATAAAAATATACCCAGTGATTGACTCGTGCGGTACTTAACTAGCTTGCATTTTTGCTCGCTAAGTTAGCCTCTAAACGCGTTAGCACAAGTAGCACTAAATAATAAAGAATTCTGAAGAGAAAGTTCAATAGAATGTGTGGGGAAAGATTCGTATATTAACACCTTTAATTGTTTGATGAATATGCAAGTATAACGCCTCCCCTATTTATACACACTGGAGACCATTTGGATATAAACTCCTAGTCCTACTCGGTTATAAATTTCTAATACACGTATGAAAATCTTGCAGACTCCTACACGGTTTCTATCTTCTAGCGCGTGTAATATAAGTTTTAGGAGGATTAGGATTCTTGTGCACGACTATGGAGCCGCGGCCTGATTGTCAGGCCCGAAACGTAACACTACGCTGGAACAGTATCTCGTTTTCTTTTTTTATAGACGAGTTTATAATTTACATCATAAAAAACATGCTGCTCTATAATTTTGCGTGCTTATTTTTAGGAAACTTGTCATAGGGGTTGTGTTTCTCCTGGTGCTGGAAATCCAGCAGTTTAGGAAAAAAAATTATATAACGGAAACAAATAGATTCAAAACTATTAATTAATCACCATTAGTGGGCTAACCCCATTTGGGGGACCATGGTCCATGGTCCATGGAGCAGGCGTTGGCCCATAAAAGTGCAGGTTTTTCTTTTATCTTTTTGGGCTGAACGGTGATCATGAAAAATGACATCATTTACACCACAGCATGATGCCCATATCAAGTGGAAAGACCAGAAAAAAGAAACGTGAGAAAAAAATTGTTAATTTTAATGGGGTTAATTAATATGTAGAATTTTGCCTTGTAAACTTTCAACTATTCAAAAATTTAGGGGCTGTTTTACAACGTAAAAGTTTGTGAAAATTTTGCAAAACTGGAAAATTTTGCAAAAGTTGTTTCACAGCCAAAATTTTGCAAACATTTTCCAAATTTTATTTTACTCTACTTCAATAAATCCATATTGTTAATCTAAAAAAAATAATGTTATTTTAGACATATCTATCCTTGTAATTTATGTAAATTGATACAAATTGTGCTAAAAATACTTCATAGTTGATATTTAACTAACTAATACTCCTAATTAAAATCATACGAGTAAAATTCAATGTTTAACATTCATTATTCAATGTTTAACATTGTAATGAATGTTAAACATTGATTTTTTTTTTACTCTAGTTCAATAAATCCATATTGTTAATCTAAAAAAAAAATAATGTTATTTTAGACATGTCTATCCTCATAATTTATGTAGATTGATACCCTCAGTATAACATATTTTGCAAAGTTTAAATCCAATCACAACCTTTATTTTTTTAATGGTTAAAAATTTATTCACCCTTAGTATAAATTTTGAGTTTGAATGTGAATAAGAATAGTCTTTTATACCGTGTCGTGGCTTGAGACGAGACCACAACAGCAAAAATTGTTGTGTTTTCCAAATTGCAAGTGAGTCTGATTTTAAAATCTCCTTTTAGGTATGGCTATTGTGCCCTTACCATCTTACATTATTTACCAAATTATTAATGGTTTATTTTGGCCCATCTGGCTTGCAGTCCGGCTTGAATTCGGGCTCTTAAATTTTTACCCCTTTTTCCTCGTATTTTAAGTATTTTTCCGTTTGATTTTTATCGGTTCCGAATAAAATTTCTCGAACCGTAGATCAAACATTTCCATCTATTGTCACATTTTACATTTTTTACGCATATCATTTCGTATATTTCATTTTATTACTCTTTTTGGTATTTTTCGTTCGGATTTTTATTTATTTTTAGCGAGACTTCTCGTACCGATAACTCGAACCAATTAAATAATTATAATCTTTTTTCCTTCCCACTCTCATCCTCACCATTGGATCATCTTACCTTTCTGGCAAGACCGATCCAACGGCTATGTTTTTTTCCCTCATTTAGCCATCTTCATCTCTTTTCCCTTTCCTGCAAAACCATTTCCAAATCCAAAAATCCTCAGCCAAGCAAATCCCTCACCGAAGCTTCCATTAGTCCTCAGCCAAGCAATTCCCTTACCTTCTCCCGCTCCATTTTTCAACATCTCAACCCCTCCATCTTCCCAAATTTGATCTCCCCGCCGCCGCACCACCGCTCTCTTTCCTTCATTGCCGAACCCATTCAACCAGAAATTCAAGCAAATGCTAGATGGTATCCTTATTTTCAGGTATGCACGTGTATTATAAATTCATGATGACTAAATAAAAAGAATTATGTTTGAATATTAAACTTATCTCTGTAATTTTTTCCGTTTTAGAAATGCATAGGTGCTATAGATGGTACTCATGTCGCAGCTTGGTGTTCTGCCCAAAAACTAAAAACTTTTCGGGGTAGAAAAGCACTTGTTACTCAAAATGTTATGGCGGCGTGTTCGCATGATATGATGTTTACCTTTGCGTATACTAGTTGGGAAGACACAGCTAATGATTCATGCATCTTTCTTGATGCATTGACAAAACAAGATAATGGTTTTCCTATGCCTGCAGCTGGTAAAATATTATTTTTGTAATTTATAATGATATTTATTAGTTGTTATATTAATGGTTTACTACAAATGTCTGATTGTTATTTATCTTTGGCAGGCTACTATTATGCAGTTGATGCTGGTTATCCAAACATTCCTGGATTTTTAGCTCCTTATCGTGGTGAACGGTATCAATTAAATGATTTTCGTGGACGAGGAAGGATAACAAGAAAATATGCATTGTTTAACTATCGACATTCGTCATTAAGAAATGTGCTTGAAAGGGCTTTTGGTGTTCTGAAGGCTAGATTTCCAATCTTAAAGTCCATTCCAAATTATCCTCTTCGTCGTCAAAGGCAAATACCTCTAGCTTGTTGTACACTGCACAATTTTATTCGAATGGAAGATAAAGCTGATCGACTATTCGTAGAATATGGTACAGAAGGTGATAGCGTGTATTTATGCATGATTTTCCCTCCATTATCTCATTGATTTAAGGCATGATTCTGCTAATACACCCTTGTTTTCACCCTTTTCACATATCTAGGCCTAGAAAGGGAGTTAATGCGAAAACACGCATTTTAGGAGCATTTTGCGCCAATTCGAGCTTCAAGACTAGAGTCGAGGTCTTGACACCAGGATAAAATTCAAGGTCCCGACGAGAAATCTCTATTCGAGACCCCGAAGGGCAAAAGAGTGGCATTTCCACGTGTCCTCTTGCCAGAGCTTCCACGTGTTCCCTCCGACACTTTTCAAGAAAGTTCTATGCAAGTCCCGGAGTTCATCCTCCTCCGTCCATGTCAGACCTCAAGTCTGCTAAAGCCTGCTCCCGATCTGCCAAAGCTGGGCAAATCAGACTTCTGCCACCAGCTTTGTGCTTTTCTGTTTTTTTTGCTTTAAGAAGGATGTTTGCTTTGTGTAAGGCTTTCCTTGAATGGATTTTGTCCCCTAGTTGGACTGGAAGATATTTTGTGCTTGTAATTTCTAGGTTAAATAGGACTTCTAGGATAGAAAGGAGAGGAGAAAGGGTGTATTATAATTAATCTACATACTCTAGACTTCTCTCTAGTTTTATCTCTCTAGTTCTTGTTAGCATTCTTCTCCTTAGCCGCCGGGCTTGAAGAGTTTTAGTAGCAAATCGGAGCATTGCTCCGGCCTTTAGTAATCAAGTTTTCTTCCCTTAAACCTATTTCTTTACTTATTATGTTCTTTATATTTATGATTTATTTCTCTTCAAGCATGAGTAGCTAAATCCTTAATTCTTAGCAAAGGTAATTCAAGGGTTGCAAGGGTAGATTCGAGGCCTAAACGTGCTTAATATACTCTTGCTGCCATATTCAATTGC
This sequence comes from Viola odorata, assembly GCA_963691705.1. NCBI lineage: Eukaryota > Viridiplantae > Streptophyta > Magnoliopsida > Malpighiales > Violaceae > Viola > Viola odorata. Next base: position 51,087,646 of record OY829546.1, on the reverse strand, counting down.
TTATCATTTTAATTATATTTTCACTTGGGATAATTAGAGGCTTGATCAACTGATAATTTTCTTGTGTGATTGTTGTCGTCCATGTGATGGGAACGTGTCGGGAAGTTACATGGTACAAGTAGACACCTAGTCTATGGGTCATCGTGTCGAAATAGTCTCGTCTAGCTAGGGTGAGTAGTTGATTAGACCGGGGTCACGAGCCTGACAAACTGAGGGACCTTCAGCTCTAGATGTGTCTTTTCTTATCCTCATGGGCAACCTGAGTATTGCCCACCCACATTCGTGCCTGGAGGGATGACGGGCTGTCAAAACTACCTCATATGTGGAAACGAGGGGTAGTTTCTCTTAAGAGGAAAGTAGGGGATATCCGAGGAATCTGGTCCCTATGTCACATCTATGCCACTTGGATAGAATATCTTTGCGCCGATGACGATCGAGCCCCCGAATGCAACCCAAGAATACCCTTTGCTAAGATCTTTCTCTCTATTTGGCTTATTGTGTTTACTTGTCTCTCTACTTTATTGTTCTAACCTTGATCATTGATTTGCCATCTTTTACCTTTCGGGACCCCGATTCAAGTTTCACTATCGAGGCCCCGATTATTATTTTCATAGTTAGAATTGTTAGCTCCAAATCTCTCTTGGCTAACTTGATTAGTCAATTAAACCCCCCCTTGTTTGTTACATTTCTGTGCTTTTGTTCTGTGTTTTAATTCAAGACCTTGAATCAGTCTCTTCCAATCCCTGTGTTCGACCCTGACTACCACTGTACACATATCAATTGTGCATATATATTCAGGTATTATAAATTGTATTTGAGTGACGATCAAATTGGCGTCGTTGCCAGGGATTGTTTCAAGACTAATTTCTTTCTCTTGTTTGTATGACCAGGAGATCTGCACTAGACCTACTACCCCTTGATCACGAGCTCACTAGGACAGAAAGAGGACTTCGAAGACTAGCACAAGGATCTCCCGTCCATTGTCCTGCCCTCGACAGAAACCTTTTCACCCTGGACAATCTCGATAATCGAGACCTCGACAACATACCACCTGCCCACCCATACGGACATGAAATGGATATTCCACCAATAATCCAGACTATCGATGAATTCAATGCTGCCCCCGAGGCCCCGACCAGTTGTATCGTCTGGCCAGCAGTCCCGAATGACTGGGCGCTCAAATCTGCCGTTATGCACCATCTACCCCTTTATCGAGGGCTGGCCAAGGAGAACCCCCACCGCCATCTCCAACAATTGCACTCCATTTGCGACGCCATGAAGCCACACAATGTTAGTATTGAGCATGCCAAACTCTGCGCCTTCATGTGGCCCCTTAAGAATGATGCCCTCGATTGGTTTTACGACTTGCGTTCTCAATCTATCAATTCTTGGGCTGAAATGTCCAAAGCCTTCACGGATAAATATTACCCGGTGTCCATTGCCATGGTAACTCGCAAGCAACTAGTGTCTATTCTCCAAAAGGACACGGAAGACCTCGAGTAGTACTACGAACGCTTTAAAAAGATGCAGGCCTTGTGCCCTTCACATAACCTCTCCGAGCATGCCCTCATCCAGTATTTCTGTGAAGGACTCAAGGCCCGTGACAAGGCCTTGCTCAACACCGCTGCAAACGGTTCCATCACTAGACTCACTCTCACTGCCGCCAAAGACACCATCGAGCTTATATCCAAAAACAACGCCCCTTTCAACAATTCCACCAGCAATCAGGACGCCCGCTCAGCAGCCATGGAAAACCATCTAGCGGCCATCACTGGTATGCTTCAGAATATGGCATCGGGACACCCAGTCCAAGTCAAGGCTTGTCAATTCTATCACCTATCAAATCATTAGACGTTGTGTCACCATGGACGAGGTGCCATCAATCCTCAAGTTCTGCCATTCAGCCACAGAATGAGGGCACTTTGCAGCCAAGAAAACCGCACTCAAGGTCTTAGGAGCCGGTCTCTATTGGCCATCGATTTTCAAGGATAGCTATTTGTTTTGCGCTACGTGCCCGCGATGCCAAGCAATGAGAAATATAGGAGCAAGAAATCAAATGCCCTTGACGAGTATCCTTTCTTGCGAGATCTTTGATATTTGGGGTATCGATTTCATGGGGCCCTTCCCGAACTCATTCGGGAACACGTACATCCTTCTTGCAGTTGATTATGTCTCTAAATAGATCGAGGCCAAGGCCACAAAAACAGATGATTCAAAAGTAGTGGTCGACTTCCTACGGACTAATATTTTCAATCGATTCGGGTCACCTCGAGCCCTCATTAGTGATCGGGGGACACATTTTTGTAATCGAATAGTTTATTCCTTGCTCAACAAGTATGGAGTAACTCATAGAGTGTCTACAACTTATCATCCTCAGACCAACGAGCAGGCCGAGGTCTCGAATCGAAAAATCAATGCCATCTTGGAAAAGACAGTCAACCAATCCAGGAAGGATTGAAGCCTTAAGTTGGGAGATGCTCTATGGGCGTACCGCACCGCATTCAAGACCCCGATCAGTATGACACCGTATCGATTAGTCTATGGCAAGCCTTGCCACCTCCCAGTCGAGATAGAGCATAAAGCCTTTTAGGCAATCAAGAAGGTCAACATGGACTTGAATATAGCTGGCAAAGATCGTTGTCTCCAGATTCAAGAGCTCGAAGAACTTCGAGGCGATGCTTATGAAAATTCCATGATTTACAAGGGCAAAATAAAAGCCCACCACGATAAGCATCTCATCCTCAAAACTTTTAGAATAGGACAGAAAGTTTTATTGTACAACTCTCGTCTGCGTATATATTCAGGGAAGCTTAAATCAAAGTGGACAGGGTCATTCAAGGTCACAGCTATTTTCGACCATGGAGCTATCGAAATTCAAAATCCGGACACTGGAAAACCTTTCAAAATGTCCGGATTTACATGGTACAAGTAGGCACCTAGTCTAGGGGTCATCGTGTCGAAATGGTCTCGCCTAGCTTTCCGGAAACCCACTACCACACGCTACCCCTTTACTTTCGTCAGTTACCTAGCCAACACATCTTCTCCCCCCAACCTCTCACTCAGACCCATAACTTTCTATCAATCAAAGAAAAAAATATAGAGCTTTTCTCTCACGGCGAAAACAAAAAGGCCCAAATCCACAAAAACCCATCAAAGCTCCCCCACTCCTCATTCAGGTGCGTCTCCACCACCAAACCCTCAAACGGCAACAAACCGATCACCACCGCGCTTTCCACCCCCATTTTTTCCATCTCCTCCACCATCACCTTCGCCCTCAGATCCCTTCTTATCAGAATCCTCAGGATCTTAGGAGGTCCAGAGCCACCCCAACTACGATCTCGACAATCTCCACATCCTCGGATCCAAACCCCCAACGTCCACAATGACCAGATCTGGACGAGTCGTCCGAATACCTCCAACCACCATCGTCGGCAGTAAAACCAAAAAGAAAATGAAAAAACCCGAGGAAAAAGAAGAAAACCTCAAACCATTGGAGGTTGAGCCTCTTGCTTATGGCGGATACAAAGGGGAGCTGAGACCAGACTATCAAGCACCCGAAGCTGACATGGAGGAGGAGGATAAAGCCAGTGAGAGCCTTGAAGAGGCAAAAAGAGCCAAGATCGAAAACCTAGAAGATGAGAGAGTGGAAAGAGAGAGAACTGAGAAAGAAATGGCTGAGAAAGCTAGAGAAGAACAACTTGAGCAGGAAGTTCAAGCCCCCGAAGGAAACCTAGAAGAGGAGGCTGCGGTTGAGGTTGAAACAGCAAAGGAAGCAAGCCCTAGTCCTAAAAAGAAGAAAGGGAAAACTCCGGCCAGAGCGGAGAAACCAGTGCCAGAAACTCCGGCCACCAAGAAAAGGAAACACTCTGCGACGGAGAAAGGGAAAGAGAAAGCCTCGGCGGCCCCACGCAAAATGCAAAAAGTTGAGGAGGATCCGCCAATCGAGGCCTTGACACCTATTTCCGCTTCGGGACCCCGAAACCAACAACGGGTAACATCTGACCTTCGCACTTTAAATGCTTTTGTCAAGTTTCCTGATAAACCATCTCTAAATAGGTTGAGCCCAAATCCCCATTTCCTCATTCCCAAATCCATCGTTTCAGCCCAGCCCAGCACTAGTAGCGGCCCAAGAAGCAGCTCTCCCCAAAACCCGTTGTAAAGGAATGCGTGGGAGGGGATTCGAGCCCAGCCCAGCACTAGTAGCGCCCCAAGAAGCAGCTCTCCCCAAAACCTGTTGTAAAGGAATGCGTGGGAGGGGATTCGAACCCCCTCCGTTTAGCTTATAAACAAAACTTTTAACCACTGAAGCAAAGGAAACTTTTAATAAATATTGCATATATATATATATATATATATATATATATTTGGAATATGAGTTTGTCATGAATTTATAAATAAAACTCTTATAATATATATTTTTGGTTTGAATTTGAACCATATTTAATTTATTAAAAAATATAATAAATTAATATTTTTAAAAATCACGCTACATATCATTAATTGTCATTAAATATTATAAGAATATAAGTTACATTTCTCGATTTATTCATAACGTTATTTATCAAGAATAAATAACTTGTGGAAGCCAAAGTTAGTTTTTAATTTTTTGTACGATGTGTCAAGATTAATATCATCTTTCAATTAACTATTTTCAATTGATCTATAGTCTAATATATAAAACCACGACTCCTTGAGAGTTTTTTTTTTCTTAATTAAATATCTTATTATTTTTTTTAAAATCCAATTATACAAAACACATGTTTCATTTGATACTTTTACGACTTGTTGGTTGCCCGTAATCAACCACAAGAAATGTGAATGGATTCAATGGAGGTAGAGAGTGAGAATTATGGAGTATGTTTTAATGTGTTTAGTATCCTACCACTAGAAATGAGAATAAAAAAGTTTGAATGATTCATTATTTGCGTTCATGGGAGATTAGCTTTTGCCACTTTCCATATCTATGCATTGGTTTTTTGTGGTCTAAGATGGTTGATAAATTATCAGAGAAATGGTCCATAAGTAATTTCGACCACTATAACTTTTGACTTCAGGCTGTTTTCTTGGAAAAATTCAGAGCATGACTGCTACTATTTGTCATGACAAAGTTTAGGTTCTAGTTGAGGAATGAGGAGGAAAGTCTTTGTAAAAGTTTTTTTATTCAGCTCGTTTACCTTTCTTTTAAAATACTCAAAAAAAAAAAATCGGGGACAACGCCCACCCCCCTGAAAATAATTCCTGGATTCGCCCCTGCATGTGACTGTGGCTATGGCAGTGGTGAAACGTGCATAGCCTTACCTCTATCCCTCGTCGAGTCGGCGCCGCTAGCTAGCATAGTTGCTGACAAGTTTGCTAGTAGAGACTATCTCCAGGAGGTGTGCCTAACTGCCTATACTGCCTTTTTATTTGGGTCTTTTTTTTTAACAAACCTTGATTGAGTTTAGTTCACACTTCAATGATATTAGTATGCAAATGATGCATGCCACCTTCTTCAATTCAAAGTGTATTACTTTAAGAGGCATTTCTATGCGCCAAACCCAAAGATGCATGCCTAAACGATGGAAACAAATACCCAAAAGAGTGGAGAATGAGTCTTATCATAGATACCCTTTTCAATTCTCTCAAAGAATTTGCAACCAGGGTTGCTTGCTATAAGCATTTAGAACTTTTTATAGAAACCAGCTCCATTTTCTTCCACTACTAATGAATTTATTGTTCATTCCATATCATCTCTCCTTTTCTGTTGTGCCAACCTATCATTCCATCAGGGTAAACAACTCCATGCCAAGATTACATTTTTGGGTTTTGGAAAAAGATCCCATTTTGGTTCCAAAGCTTTTAACTTTTTTCTCCAGCTTTGATCTCGTAGTTGATGCTCACACCACTGTTGAGAATTCAAATCTTTTGAGCCCACTTCCTTGGAATGGGCTAATCTCAGATTGTGTTAGAAATGGACTGATCTCAGCATATTTATAAACTATCAATGTATCCTTTGTGTTGTATGAGGAAAATGGTTAGTAGAGTGGTTAGACCCGATAGTTTCACTTACCCATCTGTTCCTCAGGCATGTGGTGAGAGACTAGACCTTGCCTATGGAAGGTTGGATCATGAGTTTGTTGATACTAATTGTGACGAGTGGAACTTGTCAGTTGTTTGTGCATAACGCATTGGTCTCTATGTATGGTAAAACTGGGGAATTGGATATTGCTCGTTCCTTATGTGACAAAATGCCTGAAAGGGATGCTGTTTCATGGAACACGATGATCTCTGCTTATGCTTCCAATGGCATGTGGAAGGAGGCAATTGGGCTGTTTGTAAAGAATGAGTAGAGTAACAGGAGCTTTTGTGCGAATGAGAACTTTTAAGGGTGCATTTGAATTTTCCTTTCTCTTATGAGAAATAGTGGAATAGCTTTGGATCCTGTGGCAATGGTTATTGGTTTGGGTGCATGTTCACACACTGGAGACATTAGGTTAGGATCAGAAATTCATGGTTTTGCAATCCGTAGTGGTTGTGATGGATTTGAAAATGTATATAATGCACTTATTATTATGTATTCCAGGTGCGCAGAACTTAGGCATTCCAATACATTGTTTCACAAGATGAAAGCTAAGAGTATAATTACTTGGAACTCCATGCTTTCTAGTTATACCCATATGAATCATTATGAGAAAGCCTCCTTCCTGTTCAGAGAGATGTTGCCTCTTGGGATTGAACTAAATTATGTGACCATTGCCAGTATTCTTCCCCTATGTTCTCGAGTTGCAAACCTACAACATGGTCCATTGTTACATTATGAGACACGAAGGGTTCGAAGACCATTTGCTGATATGGAATGCTCTTGTTGATATGTATTCAAGATCAGGAAAGGTTTTAGAAGCTAAAATAATGTTTGATTCGATGACAAGAGGAGATGAAGTGACGTAAACTTCGCTGATCGCTGGGTATGGAGTACTTGAAGAGGGTGTAACAACACTAAAACTTTTTAAATGAACAGATATCAGATTCATCCAGACCATGTAACCATGGTGGTGGTTCTAACAACTTGCAGCCATTAGCGTCTAGTAACTGAAGGGAAATTATTGTTTGAAAGGATCTCTACTGTGTATGGTATGGTTTCACATTTGGAGCACTGTTCTTGCATGGGACTTTTTCATAAAGCAAGGGAAATTATCACAAATGTGCCCTACAACCCAACTCCTGAGTTGTGGGACACACTTTTAGGAGCTTGCCAGATCCATGGAATACAAATGTAGGGGACAGGGCTGCCGAGAAATTGTTCGAAATGAGGCAAATTAGGACCTTGCTGTATCCATGGAAATTCAGGTTACTATTTGCTGATTGCTAATATGTATGCTGCTGCAGATTGCTGGCATAAGCTAGCAAAGCTGAGGACATTTATGAGAGATTTTGATGTGAGAAAGGTTCCTGGTTGCGCTTTAGTTTATTGATATTGGTATGGATTTGTGTCCATTGTGGTTGGAGACACATCACAAGACAATGTAAATGAGCTTTACCTGTTGTTGGAAGGATTGACTGAACTGATGAAAAATGCTGGTTATCTTGCCAGGTCAAATTGCAGCCTAGATGGTGAATTGCTGGAGGAAATAGAATGATACTGTGTGGCTTTTACATAGCATTTGGTCCGAGGTACAAGACAGTGGAAACAGATACACGACAAAAAAATTACATTTGGGAAAAGATGCAGTCACAAAGGGGATATAAAGGAGACACGGACCTACAAATTTTATGTGACTTTCCTTACCTTCAGAAAGGAGCTATATGGAGGTACAAGACAATTGTATTTTCTTTTATTCTAAAATTATATATCCTCATTATTTCTTTATTCCTTGTCTGTCTAATGAGCAAAAACCAGGATTGTCTTACAAGCCTTTTTCTGGGTTTTTGATGTGGATTTTGATGTCACAGAGTAAGGCTATTTGTGTTATAATATCAACTGCTTTCAGAACTCAAAAGTTGATGTCATATTCATATATTTACTGCTGCAATCCTACTTTCTGCCTACTGTTGACTCTTTGTTGGATGTCCAATCACCTCCTAAAAATTACCTAGATTATAGATAGACCTATAGGCCATCAAAACCAGTTGTTTGCAAGGTTTGAAATGGGTGAGAATATTGATTTAGCTACCGTGCCTTGACAGGCTTCTTATTCATAAACATGCTGATATCTGGGGATTGCCTAAACGCTTCTGAATTGAAATTGTAAGATATTTGAAAACTTGTTCTTTTGATTTTATTTTATGCCATTTGGAGCAAGATAGCATTGTAGAGTACTTTGTAGACAATTGATCACTAAGCCAATTTATATGCTGACATCTGAGTGCATATGGACAGGAAATCGAAATGAAACTTCTTTCGGAGGCTGCAGCACTTTGGTTTCAATGGCGTCAACAACAGGATGGTCTTTATCTCATAGATCGCATGACATTTCAAGAGTTCCCAAAATTGTTTAGGTTGGAGGTTAACCCCTTTTTTTCTTACCATATACCTGTTTCTAGGCTTCTTTTTAGATGTTACCTTTCTGCCTGGAACTTATTCTTATAATTATGATAACGAGACTAACTACTTTTGATATTTTATCACATTTATATATGGCAATAAAGTCGTAATGGTACAACTAATGCAGATGCATAGGATAATTATTGCCCTACCCAGGCATGGAAAATCAATACAGAATAAGATGCATATACCACTTTACAGAAAAAATCCTCTTCGGAACAATGATCTTGGTTTGATGTTTATTGCCTCTGTGGTTGATGACATTTTGTTGAGATCAATATATCTGCGAGGTCTCATTGAGAGAGTAATTTGTTTGATAGGTCACTTGTAGAATTTTTTGTTCATTTTTCTGTTCATGTTAAAGAATTTGCACATCTTTCAGGGTGCTGTTGGCACTTGACACTGCCACTTTACTTTAGATACTCGCATCAAAGTGGCTAATCCCAAGGATCCAGAACCGTCAAGTAGCCTGTTGTGGGAAATCATGCCAAAGCAACTTGTATCTGAGATGATGATATTCTGAGTGGAGAAGCTATAGCTACTTCTTGGCTCATGCAACAGCATTCCTTTACCATACAGGGACAGCATCAACTAACTATCCACGTGTTTTCATTTTCGTGCCTTCCTGAAGGAACTGTTAGTAGTGTGCTGTTGTGGTTAGGATAAGGCATGGCCCTGAGATTGATTTTACGAAACCTGTATGCCATCGGGTTCTAGGGCATCCTGGTTGTGTTCAAATGACTTCTCCCACTCGTAGATATATGGTCTTCTTGCTCATTATCAGGATACTTTTTTGCTCCGAAACTGATAGTTTCTAAGTGCTTTCACCATCAATCTAGTTATTTGATACTGCATGTGGGCCTCAAGGCATGTTGTTGTTAGCCCAAGGGCAACTTACTCTTGTTTTGATGATTTTAGACACACAAACTAATTAGTATTACTAATGCAATTTGAAGTTAAAGTGTATGTAGTTTGTGATCAAGCAAATAAGAAAAGAAGCAACAAATCAAGATATCACAAGCTAGAAGATCAAGTGTACATTAGAACTTTAATCATGTAAGTATGATTCAACTTAACACTTGATCAATGCTCATTAAATACCTCAAGAGTTTTTGAGTCAAAAGGTTTTAGCGAAAATGAATTTCGGAAAGGTTTTTTGCATTTTCGTCAGGCTTAAAACGCCATAGCGTTTGTGAAAACGCTATAGCGTTTTGCTACTGGAACGAAGGATTTCGTCCAGGAGCAAAACGCTATAGCGTTTCTCAAAACGCTATAGCGTTTTGAAAACGCCATAGCGTTTTGAGAAACGCCATAGCGTTTTGCCTCTGAAGTTACGAAATAACTTCAGTAGCAAAACGCTATAGCGTTATTCAAAACGCCATAGCGTTTTGCCCAACGGCTAGTTTTTCCCAACAGTTATTTTGTCCACTATAACGGGATTTTTGGCTCCATACTTTCTTGTCTGGATCATAACTGATCTAAAACCTATATATACTCATCCTAGATGAGTTAGAACATAACAAGAACATTTAGAATACAAGAAAGATTTTAGAAAGCTCTCATACTTTTCAAAAGACCAAAAATCTGAGTTTTTGCAAAACCTTCAACTTGACTCTTTGATAACACAAGCTTCACTCATCCGAATTTACTCTATCTTGTGTCCATATTTCAAGTAAGGTTTAAGCTTTCTTTTGAGGTATTTCTTGTTCATTTATTGGTGTTGATTATTGAATCATACATAGTTTATTTGTACACCAATTGTGTTGCTATTTAACATTCTCTTGTCAAAGTAAACTTGATTGTTATAGGTTGTGATTGAGCCCGGAAAAATCACATTGTAAGGTTTGTTGGTTGAGCCCGCAAAAACCAAGTGTAAGGTTGTTGGTGATCCCGTGAAAACCAAGTGAAAGGTTTATTGGTTGAGCCCGCAAAAACCAAGGTGTAAGGTTTGAGTTGAACCCGTAAAAACTCAAGGTAAATAACGAAGTGTTCGTTGTTAGAAAATCCTAAGAGGAGGACTCTTAGGTAGTGGAGTACAATTCATTGAGGAATTGGAACCACTATACATACTTGTGTTTTTACATTCTAATTTCCGCACTCAAATTATTTACAATTTGTGTTAGATTTTTTATTGTCTATTATTGCCTATTCACCCCCCCTCTAGGCCGTTTATCAATTGGTAGCGGAGCAAGGTACTTGTTTTGTAGGTTTAATCACCTCAAGTAAAAGATCAAATGGCTCAAGAGGGATTATATTGTGCTCTCAACCGTGCACCATTTCTTGATGGGAACAACTACTTACAATGGAAGATAAAGATGATAGCCTTCCTAGGTGGACAAGATCAAATCATGCTAGATTGCGTTTTACATGGATTTGTCACTCCCATGGAACCTCCGGCTGAAGATGGATCAACAAAACCTCTTCCTTTTGATAGGTGGCCAGCTGGATCGGTTTTAAGAAAACAAAGCGAAGACAAGGCAAGGTATGCTTTATTTTGCTCAATTTCTCAAAATGAATTTAACCGTGTTAGTGCTTGTAAATTGTCCAAGGATGTTTGGGATACTTTGGAGACAGCCCATGAAGGTACTCCTCAAGTGAGAAACATTAGACTCAACACACTCAAGCGTGAGTATGAATTGCTAGATATGAAGAGTGGTGAGACTATTTATGATTTAAGCACTAGAATTCAAAATATTTGCAATACTATGGGAACTCTTGGTTGGACTCCTAGTGATGAGGAGATGGTAAGAAAACTTCTTAGTATTTTACCTAACTCTTGGAATGCCAAGACTTCTATTTTTGATGAGCTAGAAAAGAAACCTACCTATTCTCAACTTGTTGGCTCTCTTACGGCATTTGAGCACAAACTCAAAATGGGTGAACCGGAAGTACAAAAAGCCAAGAGCAACAATGTAGCATTTGTTAGCAAGGATCAAGGGAATGAAGAAAACATTGAGTCTTTGGCTGCTTTTGCTAGAAATTTCAGGAAATTTTGGCACAACAATGAGAAAAAGCAAAAGTATCAAGGTGAGCATTCTAACACTTCTAAATCCAAGTTTAAAAATGATAGTGTTGTTTATTTTGGTTGTGAAAAGCCAGGGCATGTCAAGAGTGAATGTCCCAACCTTGATAAGAAGAAGAAGTTTGAGAAAAGAGGGTCTAAGGATGGGAAAAAATCCCGTAGATATCCTAAGAGGGCTCTAAAAGCTACAACTTGGGATGATGATGAGAGTGAAGAAGAAAGCTCACAATCCCAATCGGAAGAAGAAGAAGAGATATCCAACATATGCTTCTTTGCAAATGAATGTGACTCTTCCGATGAAGAAACCGAATTCTCCCTCATGGCTAAAGAAGATAGCGACAATGATTCGGTTAGTGATAATGAGTATTCTTTTGATGAATTGCAAAATGCTTTTAATGATCTTGGTACACAATTTCAAGATATGTGTAGGAAAAATGCAAAAATTGTTAAGGAACTAGATAACCTCAAAAATGACATTAGTGAGCTAGAAGAGCTAAACAAAGGGTTAACTAGTGAAAACAAATTACTTGAAGATGCATGTAATAAACTCAAAAATGAAAATGCTATGTGTGAAATGTGTGCAAATTCTAGTAAAGAAATAGCTCTTTTGAATGAAAAGATAAATGTTCTTGAAGCTACGTTAGCTAAGTTCATGCAAAGTGCTAAAACTCAACAAGATTGTTTAAAGGATCAAAAGTTTAGAAGTGATAAGAGTGGTATTGGTTTTGATAATTCTACTAGCATAAGAAAGGCTAAAACTACTTTTGTTAAAACTAAGAATTATAACAATGCTAGTTCATCCAATCACTCACATGATAGACCTTTATACAAATGTAGCTATTGCAAGAGAAATGGTCATTTGTCTTATTTTTGCTATATTCGTAGAGATGATGTTTATGCAAAACAAATGTGGGCACAAAGAAGTGCATTTGCTAAGAAAGGACCCAAACAAGTTTGGGTTCCTAGAACTAACTAGTTTGTTTTGTAGATGTGCCGAAAACCCCATGCAAATAAATGGTACTTGGATAGCGGGTGTTCGAGGCACATGACGGGTGATAAGAAGAAATTCACCCATTTGAAGGAAGAAGATAGAGGAAATGTACGATTTGGAGACAACCTTAAGCGTAAAGTGTCGGGTATCGGTAAAGTTGGTCATTCTCCTTCCATTGAACATGTTTTATTTGTGCATGGCTTGAAATTTAATTTATTGAGCATAAGTCAATTGTGTGATAAAGATTTAATTGTGATTTTTACTTCCACTCATTGTGAGGTAAGAAATGTTTTCACACGTGATTTAATTTTCATGGGTAATCGAGTTGGAAACATTTATATGATTGATTTAAATGATATTCCTAACAATGATCATACATGCTTAAGTGCTTTTGTTGATAATTCATCTATTTGGCATAGAAGACTTGTGCATGTAGGTATGGAAAACATTGCAAAGCTTTCTAGGAAAGAGCTTGTGAGAGGCTTACCTAAGTTGAAGTTTGAGAAGGAAGGGTTGTGCAATGCATGTCAATATGGGAAGCAAATTAAGAGCTCCTTCAAACCTATCAAATCCGTTTCAACTTCAAGGCCATTGCAACTCCTACATCTTGACTTATTTGGCCCTATGAGGACGGTAAGTGTTGGAGGTAAGAGTTATGTTTTTGTCATTGTGGATGACTTTTCTAGATTTACTTGGGTTATCTTCTTGGCTCATAAGAATGATGCATGTGAAAGATTCAAACAACTTTGCAAACGTATTCAAAATGAACAAGGTTCCAAAATTTTGAGAATTAAAAGTGATCATGGTGGTGAATTTGAAAATGGCATGTTTCAAGATTTTTGCAATGAAAATGGTATTTTTCATAATTTTTCATGTCCTCGCACTCCTCAACAAAATGGGGTAGTTGAGAGGAAAAATAGAACATTGCAAGAAACGGCTAGAACTCTTTTAAATGAGCATAATACACCAAAACGTTTTTGGGCCGAAGCCGTTGCAACCGCATGTCATGTTTTAAATCGTGTTCTAATTCGACCATTGCTTAATAAAACTCCTTTCGAATTATGGCATGATAAGAAACCCACCATTGCATACTTTAGAGTCTTTGGATGTAAATGTTTTATTCTTAACATCAAAGATAATTTGGGCAAATTTGATGCAAAGTCGGATGAAGGTATTTTTCTTGGTTATTCTACTACTAGCAAAGCATATAGAGTTTATAATAAGAGAACTCTAGTTGTAGAAGAATCCATGCATATTGCTTTTGATGAATCTAATCCTTTTGAAAGTGTGAAAGAGATAAATAGTGATGTAGAAGAAGTTTTTGGAAGCTCTCAAGCCAATCCTCCTTCACTAGATACTCTAGAAATTCAAGAGGAGAAAGAGCCGGAAGAAGAGGCGCTTGAGGATACAAATGTTAACGTGTATCAAAATGGTCAAGGCCCCTCCCATTCCAAATCTTGGAAAATCATGGAAGCTCATCCACAAGAGCAAATCATAGGTAATATCCGAAGCAAAGGTATTGCCACTCGCTCTTCTCTTAGAAATTTGAATGATCATCATGCATTTGTTTCTAAATTTGAACCTAAGAAATTTGATGATGCCTCACATGATGAATATTGGATGATTGCCATGCAAGAGGAACTAAATCAATTTGAGCGAAATTGTGTTTGGAAATTAGTTCCTAGGCCTAGCAACCATACTATCATTGGCACCAAGTGGGTTTTTCGAAACAAACTTGATGAATCGGGAAATGTTATTAGGAATAAAGCTAGATTGGTAGCCCAAGGGTATAACCAACAAGAAGGTATTGATTTTGATGAAACATTTGCCCCCGTTGCTAGACTTGAATCCATTCGCATGTTATTAGCATTTGCATGTTTTAAAAACATTAGCTTATTTCAAATGGATGTTAAAAGTGCATTTTTGAATGGTTATATCATGGAAGAAGTGTATGTCAAACAACCTCCCGGTTTTGAAGATCCTAAATTTCCTAACCATGTTTTTAAATTGGAAAAAGCTTTATATGGTCTTAAGCAAGCTCCTAGAGCTTGATATGATCGGTTGAGTCAATTTTTTTTGAAAAATGGTTTTAAAATGGGTAAAATTGATTCTACACTCTTTACTAAACATGATGGTAATCATATGTTAATTGTGCAAATTTATGTTGATGATATCATATTTGGTGCTACTAACGATTCCTTGTGCAAGGAGTTTGAGAAATGTATGCATAGTGAGTTCGAAATGAGTATGATGGGAGAATTGACATTTTTCCTCGGACTCCAAATTCGACAATCTAAGGAAGGAATATTTCTCAATCAAGCAAAATACATCAAGGATCTCCTAATCAAATATGGATACAAAGATGTAAAGGAGAGTCCTATTCCCCTTAGTCCAACCGTCAACCTCGACAAAGATGAAGATGGTAAAGATGTAGATATTACTTTATATCGAGGTATGATTGGAAGTCTTCTTTATTTAACGGCAAGTAGACCGGATATAATGTTTAGTGTTTGTCTATTTGCTCGTTTTCAATCTTGTCCTAAAGAGTCTCACTTGCTTGCTTTGAAAAGAATTTTCAAATATTTGAAAGGTACTTCTAAATTAGGTCTTTGGTACCCTAAAGGGTCTAGCATTGATTTAATTGGCTATACCGATTCAGATTTTGCTGGTTCTAAAACGGATAGGAAAAGCACTAGTGGTTCATGTCAATTTTTAGGACAATGCATGGTTTCTTGGTCTAGTAAGAAACAAAACTCGGTAGCTATTTCTACTACGGAAGCTGAATATATTGCTGCTGGATCTTGTGTATCTCAAATTTTATGGATGAAACAAACCTTAGAAGATTTTGATCTTAAGTTTTGTAAAATTCCTGTTTTTTGTGATAATCTAAGTGCTATTCAATTGACCAAGAATCCTATTTGCCACTCACGAACTAAGCATATTGATATAAAACATCATTTTATTCGTGATCATTTGGCAAAAGGAGACATTGTGCTTGAATTTGTTGGTACTAACAAACAACTTGCAGACATTTTTACCAAAGCTCTTGCCAAAGAACGGTTTGTGGAACTAAGGCATGAAATTGGAATTTGCAACCCATTTGAGTAAGTCTTTTGCTATTTGCATTCATTTGGTATGTTTGGATTTTAATCTTTGCTTGCTCCTTTCTTTACTCCTTATTTGATCTTTTGGACCTCCTATTTTTTTTACCCTTTTTGTTAATGACAAAGGGGGAGAATAAGGGGGAGAGTGAGTTAAGGGGAAGATATTTATCTATTGGTAATGAAGCTCACATCAAAGGGGAGAATGGTAAGATTTAGGGGGAGCAAAACTTTTTGTCTTTGCTATGCTCTATGTGCAACTAATGTTTTATGTAGGGGGAGCATTCCTTTGGCAAAGATAGGAGATGTAAGTTTTCTCCATTTTGACTTCAACTTCAATTGCTAGTTCAATTATGTTTTATAATTAGCTTGTGGTTGTCATCATCAAAAAGGGGGAGATTGTTAGCCCAAGGGCAACTTACTCTTGTTTTGATGATTTTAGACACACAAACTAATTAGTATTACTAATGCAATTTGAAGTTAAAGTGTGTGTAGTTTGTGATCAAGCAAATAAGAAAAGAAGCAACAAATCAAGATATCACAAGCTAGAAGATCAAGTGTACATTAGAACTTTAATCATGTAAGTATGATTCAACTTAACACTTGATCAATGTTCATTAAATACCTCAAGAGTTTTTGAGTCAAAAGGTTTTAGCGAAAATGAATTTCGGAAAGGTTTTTTGCATTTTCGTCAGGCTTAAAACGCCATAGCGTTTGTGAAAACGCTATAGCGTTTTGCTACTGGAACGAAGGATTTCATCCAGGAGCAAAACGCTATAGCGTTTCTCAAAACGCCATAGCGTTTTGAGAAACGCCATAGCGTTTTGCCTCTGAAGTTACGAAATAACCTCAGTAGCAAAACGCTATAGCGTTATTCAAAACGCCATAGCGTTTTGCCCAACGGCTAGTTTTTCCCAACAGCTATTTTGTCCACTATAACGGGATTTTTGGCTCCATACTTTCTTGTCTGGATCATAACTGATCTAAAACCTATATATACTCATCCTAGATGAGTTAGAACATAACAAGAACATTTAGAATACAAGAAAGATTTTAGAAAGCTCTCATACTTTTCAAAAGACCAAAAATCTGAGTTTTTGCAAAACCTTCAACTTGACTCTTTGATAACACAAGCTTCACTCATCCGAATTTACTCTATCTTGTGTCCATATTTCAAGTAAGGTTTAAGCTTTCTTTTGAGGTATTTCTTGTTCATTTATTGGTGTTGATTATTGAATCATACATAGTTTATTTGTACACCAATTGTGTTGCTATTTAACATTCTCTTGTCAAAGTAAACTTGATTGTTATAGGTTGTGATTGAGCCCGGAAAAATCACATTGTAAGGTTTGTTGGTTGAGCCCGCAAAAACCAAGTGTAAGGTTGTTGGTGATCCCGTGAAAACCAAGTGAAAGGTTTATTGGTTGAGCCCGCAAAAACCAAGGTGTAAGGTTTGAGTTGAACCCGTAAAAACTCAAGGTAAATAACGAAGTGTTCGTTGTTAGAAAATCCTAAGAGGAGGACTCTTAGGTAGTGGAGTACAATTCATTGAGGAATTGGAACCACTATACATACTTGTGTTTTTACATTCTAATTTCCGCACTCAAATTATTTACAATTTGTGTTAGATTTTTTATTGTCTATTATTGCCTATTCACCCCCCCTCTAGGCCGTTTATCAGCTGTGAATTGATTTTTAAAAACGAACTTCATCTACTAGTTTTTCTTCTCGTTTTCCATTTTCCTTTTTCTTTATGGCCTTTCAGTTAACAAAGATTTCAAGTATTCAACAACCCTAAATTAAATTTAAAAGGAATGTTCCTTAATATTCTTGTAACTTGTCAATGATCATTGATTGCTTGCACCTCGCAATAAACATTTCTTCTAGCTTGGAATAGAGGGGACTTTTGTTAGCATTTTCGTTTTCTTTATTATTTATCGTTATCCTCCGTATTCTCTGCGCTCATTTTAACTAATAGATTAATCTCATTTAAGTATTGTGCCTGTAATCAATTGAAAATCTCAACCAAAAACAGAAAATTATTCGGCTGACATGGCAACTATCATAGCCGTCCACTCCTATCTTTTATCCAACTTCCATGTGCTTACACCCATATGCTTATTATCGGCTGGAGAACCTTCCCCCGTAGGTGCACTTGAATATCTAAGATTTCATTTCATTATTAATTATTAATTATTAATTATTATTATTATATTAATCAACATATTTACACAGTTCTTTTTTTTGGTTTTCTTCTCGAGGTCAAAAATTATCTAATAATTATAATCTAATAATTGTCTTAATTATTATAAAAAATGAAAAAACGACAGTTAAAAAAGAACGAAGAAAATATATTAAATAAACTGATCAATAAATACTCTTCTCTATCTTCCATATCAAATAAATTAATTCTAAAGTACTTAGAAAATTACAAAACGTTATTTATTTGAGATTAAATTTTTTAACCTAAAATATAATTTTTTTTTAATTCAGTGAGAGTATTAAATTATAAGCAAGAAGGTCCATACACGTTAGCCAATCACGTTGATCGATTCATGTTTAGATTAAACTAAAGATAAATGTTCTTGTTACAATGTGCTGCTAGATTCGGCGAAAAGATCAAGATATCGGCTTTTGTGACAATTAATTTTTGGTCATTTTCTTTGTTTTCATTTGCATGACCCGCCATTAATTAAATCAAAAGAGTATCCTAATTTTGATTTGCACATACACAAAAAAAAAATATTAGTTATTAAATGGCTCCTTGGTTTTCTTAATATTTTTAAATTATTTTCTTTAAAATAAAAATGACTTCTTGTTTCAGTTAAAAAATTATGATTAGTACACTCAGTATTCTTTTTAATAGATCTTATTATTATTGGAGTATATTTTCTTACAAACTTAATTGATGGTTTTTTTATTAAAAAAATTATTTTATTTAAATATTTTCTTTTTATGGCATAATTAATGTTATTTTAATTTTACTCGCATAATTAATGTTATCCGAACCAATTGAATAATATTTAAATGATCTAGAAAGTGAAATTAAATTCCTACTTAACTATCCATTAGATCGGAAGATATTGAACTATAAGCTTATTGATAAAAATTTGACTATACGTATTTGTTCACTAATGTTCTTTTTTTTAGTATTTAATTAACTTTAATATACTAATTAATTACATAAATACCAACATGGAAGATGCAATACAGCTTGCCACTATCATATCTTATACTTTTGTTCTTAAAAAAAATAAAACAATAAAACAATAGTATTACTTGAATATACCAACTCTTTGTCGGCTGCGTACAGTTTCATTTGCACTAACATTTATAACAGTAAAAAATAAAATGCCGTACGTTCATGGCTACCTTCCACTAAAAAAATAGAAAAATCTGATCTTTTTTTTCCTTTTTCTTATTTTTTTAAACAATGATATGGTTGTCGATGTTATTGTTAAAATAATAATGTTCATATTTATTCAAGTTGAACGAAAAAATTCACTCATGTATTTGTATCATATGTTCGGATAAATAATTATATTTATAACTGAGTTAGGAGTGTACACGGGTCGGTTCGGTCCGATTTTTGGGCTGGAATCGGATCGAACTAGAATTTAACGATTCTAGTTAGGATAGAACCAACCTGAACCGTTATTAACGGTTTGGTTCAGTCCGGGACGGTTCCGAATCTGCCCTTTTATTTTTAATTTCGGTTACGTGGCATGATCCTTCAGCCTTTGAAAATAAAAGGCAAAGGAGTAGGCGATGGGAATCGAACCTGTTTGCTTTGGCAAAGGTTGACACAACTTGCCAGTTGTCACTACGCTACCACAAATATTATGGTCAATATGTGAAAGTTTTATCTATATAAATATACCACATCCATTGGCAAAACAACACTGTTTAGTTCTTAAACACACAATTTTGATTTTTATTTATTTTAATTTTAAGTAATGCTTTTATTTAACAATTTATAAATGATAGCCTAATATTATAACGATATTTTATTATGATAAATCTTTAAATTTTATGATACAAAATATATAAAAAATTTAAAGTGACTAAATATTAATAAATAATAAGTATTAATATATTGAAATGTACTGAATACGTTTAACAAATATTTAATACACGTCAAGAAGTATTGTGTTTCATATTGTGCCTAATATATACACATGAAGATTTTTCAAGCATAAGCATGCTTCATATGACGACAAAATTAAATCACTTACATTTAGAGCTTTAAAAATATCATTGAACAATACAATAGTTAATTAGTTATATTTATGCACTGCGTAACATATTAATACAATTTAAATTAAAATCCTAAACCTCTAAACAATTAATTCAGGTAAATAATGATATTGAAATATAGATAACCTAAATCTAAATCATAAATGTCCATTAATCATTATGAAAAATTATTATTTTAGTTTTCATCTAATTAGTAATTACATTTTTTTATGACAATTGACATGATTCTTTCTTACAACAATATAATTCTCTTTTTATTAAGTACATTATTGAATAATAAACATATATCCACGATATACCTTAATAATTATGTATTAAAGTAAGAATTAATGGTAATATTACTAGTATATTTCGTATCATTAATAATTAATGGTCTTAGTTTATATATATATATAGTTAATTGATGACATGGTTATTACAATTTACAATAATATAATTTTTTTCTCATAATAATTCTTATATAACTTTCTTAATAAAATTTTATATTTAAAATAACAAATAAAATAAAAAAATGAGGACTTTTAGTTAAGTTTAAAAGAAAAAAAGAAAAAATTATTAAAATATTCTATTTCTTGGTTCTTACTAATTACTGCGGAGAAAATATTTTTTCCTCATAATAATTCTTATATAACTTTTTTCATAAAATTTTCTATTTAAAATAACAAATAAAAGAAAAAAATGAGGACTTTTAATTAAGTTTAGAAGGAAAAAAGAAAGATGAGGAGTTAAGTTTAGAAGGAAAACATAAAGTGGGAGCCAAGAGGATTTGAACCTCTCTTTTTTAAAATGATAGGTGAGGATAGGGGTGGGCATTTTCCGAATTTTTCGAATTCTGAATTTTCCGACCCGAAATTTTCAAAATTCGGTTCGGGTATTTCGGGTATCAGAAAATTCAGATTCGGGTATCTAATAACCGAAATTATTTCAGGTTCGGTACGGGAAGGGTTTTGGAAAAATCGGATACCCGATTATACGAAATAATAATGCATTAGTTTTAGTGTTTCCACATTTGGACAACAACACACAACACACCAGAACACGTGCACGACCTCTCTCTCTCTCTCTCTCTCTCTCTCTCTCTCTCTCTCTCACAGTCTCACAGTCTCACTCTCTTCTCTCTCGATCGATCGGCACGACCCTAACCATTGTCATCCGACGGCAACCACAACCACCGACTCACTTCACCATCTTCAGCCAAAATCAATCTCCAGCCCAGTAACCCTAACCCCCAAAATCAATCGAAATCCTAATCTCCAGTCACCTCTCGGCTCTCTCGCTCAATCTCTTCTCACCTCTCTCGCTGAATCACGGCGACAGACTGTGACTGCATCCTCTTCTTCTTCGTCTCACGGCCTGAATCACGGTATGACCGCATCCTCTTCTTCTTCGTCTTTTGTTTTGGTTCTGTAGATGGAGATGAATTGATGTATGGTCTAGTTTGGTAGTATTGGCTACTGGATGTTTGGACCATTTGAGAGTGGATTTAAATTTCAGCAGGTTATGAATTTGGGCAGGTTTTTGAATTCGGAAATTCGGGTATTGTATACCCGAATTTCAAATTTCGGAATTTCGGGTTCGGGTAGCAAAAAACGTAATTCGGGTTCGGGAAGGATTTTTGCAAATTCGGAATCCCGATATCCGAAATTTTTAATTCGGGTATTTCCGAAATACCCGAATGCCCACCCCTAGGTGAGGAGTTAATCATTAAACCAAATCTAAACTTTAATATCATAGTGTATAGATATATTTATATTTATACATGAATCGGTTCTTTCAGTTTTACGGTTCGGTTTACGAATTTTATAATTAGAGAACCGAACCAAACTGGAAATTTCAGTTCTGTCCGGTTTGGTCATACAGTTCCAAAAAAAAAATAGACGGTTCAGACTGATTTGGTGCGGTTCCAATTCGGTTCCCAATTTGGGCCAGTTTTTGTACACCCCTAAACTGAGCTAAATAAGTTATTGCATTTATTCATTCGATCTACATTAACCACTTATTCCTAAAAATAGTTATATCTCGTTTGGATAAATCATAAAACTATAATTACATAGAAATTAATTTTTTTTTAAAAGTGACATGGTATAAAAAAAAAACCACCATGTATACTAATTTTACAACTAAAAAAATTGGATCAAAATATCCAAAAATAAAAAATCGAGATCAAAATAACATCCCCTTTTTCAACGGTAAAACATCAAACCGTATCAAAATAATAAACTACTATATTTGTCTACTCAATTTTATTTATTTATTTGGTTTCTTTGACATGCTAATTTTTAATTTTTAATTTCTAAGTCAGTATGAATTTATGTTATTTTTTTAGATGCCAAACGAGGTATAGTTATTTTTAAAAAGTAGTGGTTAGTGTTAATAGAGTGATAAATTTACTAACTTATTTGACTTAATTATAAATAAAGTGGTTTATTCTGACATATAATATAAATATAGAGGTAAATTTTACCGCCACAAGTACACTTACTTTTTAGCAAAAAATCCTACTTTACTAAAATCTGCAGCCACATTAGTAATTTTTGTTACTCCCGTTAAGGTCGAACCATGGTAATAATATATTTTAGTTCAGAACCTACAATTAATTTTATATATATATATATATATATATTTTTTTTTTTATAAAAAAAACTAGGTTTATTATAGCACGAACTAAATTGTTATTTCTCAAGGTTCGAGCTTAGACTTTAGGTTTGCTTAAAGTCAAATTTGAGCTCGACCCAATTGAGCAAGTTTAGTATCGGGTTATCCTATTAATTAAGTAATAAAATGATATTAGTAAGAAATTACAACTAAAATAATTATTATATGTCACTAGATTTAACAAAAAATTGTAGTACAATTTACTACTATTAGACATCAAATATTTACCATCCATTTTGGATAGGCATACACGTGAACATGATAATAGGAGTACTTTTGATGGCACCATTCCCTTTACAAATGAAATGATAACACACTTTTTTGTTGAAATTCAACATTTACTTTCGTATTTTTTAAAATAACGTTTTAGGTTAAAAAAAAATTAATTATCTAAATATTTTATGATCAATTTATTCAATGTGAAGAGAAAAAATGAGTGATTATTAGTCATTTTATTAAATATAGAAAATAGATAATTGTTTAATATTAAAAATATTATCATTAATCATGACTTTAATTTCTATTACTAACTTTTAAAATATCATTTATTAGTGTATGGAGAAAGTAAGAAATTGGTCACGTAAGAGATCCCTTTTCTAAAAGGTGCCTCATGTTAGTTAAAAGAAAGAAAAATGTGTGATTTGCTGGGTCATTATTCATTAATTTTATACTCCCTCCGGTGCTTAAAAAATGTCATTTGGAGGTCGGATACGCGAATTAAAAAATCACTGTTCTGTGTGGTTGATTACGATAATACCCTTCATTATTCAACAGACTCAACCCACATCCGTCCTTCTTCTTCTTCCTCCAGACCCGACCAACACTCCTTTAACAAACAAATAGCAAAACAAACAAACAATAACAACAAATAACAAACAAAATAAACGAAATAGACTTGATGCTTTCCTGATCTCCCGGTCGTCGGAGCGGATCCGATACGCGACCAGAGTTCGGGAAAGGGCGGAAATGAGTAGCGGTGGCGGTAATAATTTAGAGGGTCGAGATCATGTCCGTTGGTGATTGAGTTATTTTGTGTTTGAGCAGTGGTGTGGCTGCGATGGGTAAAGTTAATTTTGGTGATTGGCTGTGATGGTGTTTTATTGTGGTTGTCTAGGCAGAGGAAATCAATTTGGTGAGGCAGAGTTAATTGGAATTAATTTTCCAAGGAATTGCTGGAATTAATTTCGGCAGTTTGATTGGAGTAATTGCAGAGGATCGGCTTCGATTTAATTTGAATTGGGTATGGAGATTGTAGAGATTGAAGATGGCAGTTTTGGGGTGTGGTTGAGAGAGAGCGAGCGTTGATGGCAAGGGTGAAATGGTCAGAATTCATGAAAAGTAGTATTGGTAAGGGAGAACGACATTTGATTTGGACCGGGAAGAAATGTCTAAAATGACATTCTTTCCGAATCAGAAGGAGTATTAGTTATACGAGTCGAGTTATAACTTCTGTGCATATATTACAATTGTTTAGTAACTATAATAAATATTTTAAAACATATATAGTAAATTAGTACTAATTAATCTCAAGAAATATACAATATTTAGACGAATTTGACTCGATAAAAAAATAAATTAAAATAAATGACCTTTTGGTAGCGTTTGGTTTACGGAATGTTACTTTCCTCCTTGGAATCACTCTCCTAGGAGAGTGATACCCGAGAGAGTGATTGAGAGGAATGTTAGTTTTTTGTGTATGGTTGGGATTTAAGATTTCTGGAAAAGTAACATTATTGTGTTTGTTTTGTACTTAAGAATTCTCAAGAAAAGTAAGAAAAATGACTACTTTATAATTTTCTATATTTATGTCTTTGTTATCTTGTTAGGTGTCTAATTATTCTTTTCTATATATACTGTGCTACATAGATTCCTCTAAACACGCTAGACTTTCTCTTTATTTAATTGTCTATCTTTCAACAATCAAAATATCAAATGAGTTTGCTTTATGACTATAATTTTTTTGTAGGTCAAAGAAGATGACAAATGACATAACTTTCGTATTAGAGTCCTTGAAAATTATAACAAAGTATAACACATATTGTTCTAGCAATGCAAAAAAAACATAACTGCAACAATAGACAAGTCTAGGATCGGGATTTCTTGGATGATTTGTTCCCGTTCCTAACCATATTTTCTTCTACCTATTATTATTTACGTCATTACTATGTAATTTTGATGTGGTTATTATAATTTTGATGTAATTATTATAATTTTGATGTATTTATTATAATTTTTATGTAATTAATTATAATTTTTGTGTAATTAATATAATTTGCCGAAGTTTTAAAAAACAGAGAAGGAAGAAGACGTTTTATTAGGTTATTTTTTATAATTGGTTTCGGACAAATATGTCATTTAATAAAAAAATTAACTTTATCACTCTCCCACATCCCCTAACCAAAGAATCACTTTCTCCCATTTTTTGAAAAGTTAAGGCGGTCAAGGAAAGTTGAATTTCGAGGGAGAGTGATTTTTTATCGCAACTAAACGTAATAAAATTCGAAATCTCAAATTTTCGAATCATTTTTCTTTTTGATTTCGCAAATCAAACGCACCCAAAGGACCACTCAAAAGATTCCTTTACCATGGTCTGAACCACTCGCACCTAAATTATGTGTCCCTTTTTTTTCTTCCTCTTACTTTTGTGCTCAAATTAAATAAGATAATGCCACAACACGGTGTTTTTAAGTGGTGCAAAGCCAATGGCAGTGGCCCCTCGGCCTCTTGTGGTTCAAACTCCAACGTCGAATCTGCCACTTTGATATAAAGTCATGAGTGATGAGTCACTATACATAATTACATACTATTACTTGTTTTTTCCCCCTAAACTAAATGCATTTTTTAAGAGAATTGCAAAAATTTAATTTTTTTTTGGAGGATTAAATAAATAAAAACTTCAAATTGCCATTATAAAAAATTAAGACTTGTACATTTTGGAAGGCCAAGCATAATTATTATTATTTTTTTACAAAAAACATAAAACTCCAAACAGTACTATCAAAAACGCGTGAGCTATCAAAAAGAAAAACAATCATCCATTATTATTGTCTAAAAATTAATTTGTTCACACGACAAAAGAGTTATTCTCTCATTAAGTAATTATTTATCGACCTAATAGATTTGAACTTAATAAAATTATTAAACCAATTACACCACACGAGTGAATTTTTTTATACTTTATTGTGATATTAAGGTACGTAAACTTTTCGTACGGATAGTAAGTGATTATAAATGATGTTACAAATTTACTTTATTTTTTTGAAAGAACTAGACAAGTACCAAAGGCCTCCATTGTAGAGAAATTTCTTTTACGTCACAAGGAGTATTGAAAATGTTATGATTTTTCTATTGGATAGAAGAATAGTACGCGCAAAATTGCAGAATGCAATACCAGTCGTTCTCAAAGAAAGTTTCTATTCTATTTTATGGTCGGTCTCCTCCCATTTTAATCATTTTTTCTCCAAATATATACTATATAATAATGTAGTATTTCAATTTTTTTCCGAATCAGACTAATTTATACCTATCGTATTAGAACACAAAGTTTAACCTAAGTTGTATCTCTATTGTTTTTAAAACAGTTATTTATTTCAAGACTCGAATACAAAATCCTCAGGAAGAACGTAAATAATAAATTAATTCCTTTGCGCCTACATTTTTATTAGTTGACTCCGTAATC
Source organism: Viola odorata (assembly GCA_963691705.1). Classification (NCBI taxonomy): domain Eukaryota; kingdom Viridiplantae; phylum Streptophyta; class Magnoliopsida; order Malpighiales; family Violaceae; genus Viola; species Viola odorata. Next base: position 51,061,420 of record OY829546.1, on the reverse strand, counting down.
TAAACTAGTGTCGCCAAATGTTTCGTAATCTCGTCCTCGTTCCCGCAAGTGGACTGTCGTTTGTACAACGTCCATTTTCGGCGAGTGGGTCTCCACTCTGCCAGTTACATCACGCCACGTACCCAGGTGCCAGAAAGGCAGTAGCCATGTTGTGGGCCCCTGGTGGCCCACGTCGTAGCTGTCACCCAATCAGACAGTGAGGTAAGCCTAGCTTTGGTTGGTGGCTTGGCTTGAACTTGGCTGGAGCCGGGGAAAGAGAAGAAAACGACATTTGACTTAGTCATGTCATGAGGTGGTGGTGTTGCAGGCCAGATGTACACCTATCATTGATTTTGATTTTTATGATCAATGCTGCTAAGTTGCTAACCCTGAGGGTTATTATGAAATTGGCCACGCAAAAAAAGGGAACCTAGTCCAACCCAATTATTATTAATTCAAGTAATTTACCTATTCTTATTGGTTGATTAACATGAATGTAATTAATTATAATTGAATAAATTCATTAATACATTTGGTTGAAATTGAAATTTTACGTATTTTTAACGTCGATAGGTTGAAAATAATGTTTGTATATTTTTTATACGAAAAATGGTACTCCCTCCGTTTTCGAATAATTGACACTTTACTGTTTATGCATGTGTTTCGAGGAGGCAGAATGACTCACTATTTGACCCCAAACAAATTCGTACTTTTTTTCTAACGTACGTTAATCCTTAACGTACGTCCGAGAAAAAGTACGAAACTTTTTGGGTCAAATAGTGAGCCATTCGGCCTCCTCAAAACGCATGCATGAATAGTAGCCAGTAACGATTATTCGAAAACGGAGGGAGCAATATTGAAGAATACCAAAAAACTTTCAACTCGGTGATCTTTGTTTATAAAGTAAGAAATGTAAAGTTTCGATTTTAATCTTATTTTCTACATCCATAATTTTATCAACGTAAAAGAAAAGAAAAATTAAATGGTGTTGGGATTTTTAGAGTTTTAGTAAAAGTAAAATAATAAATTTGAAAATAATAACTACTTGCCTCTTGAAGTTGTAGGAGCACGTGGAATTCATTATTTTTCACAGAAAGGATCAATAATTACCCGTATAAGCTAGCGTAGATCTCACAGTTATGCAATAAATGTGATAGGTGAAATTTATGTTTGTATTCATGTTTGAGTAATGTTAAAGTGCTAATTAGTGTTGAAAGATGAGATCATCTCGAGTAAAACTTGTGATGTGATGTGCATAATTTTTCCATTTAAATATTGACACGTATCTATTTGACTAAAATTATAAATAATAGAAACAGGTAACGTAAAAAAAATTACGAAAAATAATGATATAATATAATGGTCGTAGCCATCACGACTATAATTAATCTATAAATACTAAAAAAATCATTAACGTAGAAATTGTTAATATTTCTCATCAAATCCAAATTAATTTATTAATTTTTTCAATAAATAATAAATATGCAAACTGTATAATTAGGTTTTAAAAATTCTGTTTTTATAAAGATAAAAATATAGATAAGAAGAGTCAAACTAAGTTTTTTTTTTACTTTATAGGAAATTACCACTCGACCAAATTCACCAACCCTATACCTATATAAGATTTACTACGCCTATGCAATCCAAATTTTATTTCTAGTACTATTTTTTTAAACTTTCTCGACCAAACAAACTAACCCTGATTATTTAATTTGATCAGCTAAATTTTATAAAAGAAAAACCTTTTTAATTTTTATATATAGAAATATCGAACCATTCACATAGAATACACTATCTGCACGAAAACTAATCTTAACAACCGTAGTGAATTTATGCTATCTTTTTTTTCTTCTTGCCGTTATTTTCAAACAAAATAACAAATACAAGCCCACACTAAATATTACTCCCTCCGTACTTTAATAACTGTCGTTTTGATGACTCACTGTTTGAGACAATCGAACTTTTTTTCTAAATTAGAGCACCTTTCATGTAATTCGAGAAAAAATAAAGAATAAAATTGTCTCAAATAGTAAATTATAATTTTTTTTTAATATACGTGTTTAAAGTTAAAACGATAATTATTAAAGTGGAGTAACAAAACCCAGCTTACACATGAAAAGGAAAAAGAAAAAAAAGAAGATTCCAACGGCTCACTGTTGTTCTTCAAGCCGACTATTCCCACCACTCCAACGTAAATAACGTACCCAAGTTAATAAATAAATAAATAGATTAGTTAATTAATTAATTAATCAATCTAATACTATCAAAAACCAATAAAATATATAAGCGCGTTAAAGCTCAAATCCACCAGAAACCCAGCTGAAAAGGGAAATACTGCTTCTTCTTCTTCTTCATCCTCTGTCTTTTTTGTTTGAAGTTGTTGAATCTGAAGTGACGCATTTCGTTTGAATCCGTTACCGGAAGTTACTCCTCCGGCAATGTGTTATACACGCCGTTTGATTTCTCTGCTCGCGGCAGCAGCTCTACTTCTTCAGTGCTGCTCGCTGCTCGTAGCTCCGGTCACCGCTCAAGGATCTCCTCCGGCGACTAGTCGATGGCAAACACTAAGCGGTTGTTACTTTGCTCTTTTGCTTTTAACTTTATTCTAGTCTCCGTCTCTAGATTTGGTGTATGGTTCCCCAGAAAGTGCAGGAAAATGTAAAAAAATAGCTAGCAAGTTCAGGGAAAATGCATACGCCGGCTAGATAGTTGCTGCTTCAACTTAGTCGTTAAAGCTTTAGTTCCATTTTAGAAGCTGGATTGTAAACCACAGAGAGAGTAAGAGAGTGACCTAAAGAAAAATTCTATTTGGATACCGAGAAAGCTCAAGAAAATCTCCGAGAATATAAAGTTGAACTTCTGTTTTGATTAGAAATTCTCAGCCACTAGTGAAAATAAAGAAATCTTAGGTTTCTTTTTTCCCCCAATAATTAGCGATACGTTTGATTTTAAGCGAGCTCGTTGATTTATCTGCGTGTTGATTTATTTATTTGCTTTGTGCAGGGGATGAACCATTGGTGATGGCTCGTGGTGGGTTTTCAGGGATGTTTCCCTATGGTAGTTCTTCTGGTTACCAGTTCACTTATTCTGTTAGTCTCCCCGATACTGTTTTGTGGTGTGATGTTCAGTTAACCAAAGATAATGTGGGGATCTGCTTGCCTGATATCCTCCTTGACAACAATACTAACATTCAACAAGCTTTCCCTGGTAGAGAGAAGGAATACCTACTTAATGGTGTTTCAACCTCAGGATCGTTCTCAAGCGACTTCTCCTCAGAAGAGTTGACTAGTGTTTTCTGTGAGTTCCGCAAAATTTGATGTATTTTTCTTCTTCATTGAGAGTTAATTCACTGTTTGCATCGCAACTGTTAATTTGGGTTAATTCTAAGCAGAAAAAAAATCTATCGCAGTGGTGCAGGGTATCTATTCTCGAACTGAAAAGTTTGATGGCAGTTTTGGCATTCAGACTGTTGAAGATGTTTTTAGTTTGAAACCACCAGGCTTATGGTTGAATATTCAGGTGCACAATGCAAATTGGTTCGCCATTTGTAACTTTCTTCTTTCGTTTCCTTTAACACAGTGATACGTACCATTTTGCAAATAATACTAACCAAACACCTGTGTTTTGATTCTTTGACAGCATGATGCATTCTACTCACAGCACAACTTGAGTATGAGGAGCTACGTAATTTCTCTGTCTAGAAGGGTGGTTATCAACTATATCTCTTCACCAGAAGTGGGATTCTTGAGAAGCATTGCTAGCCGATTCAACCCAAAAATAACAAAATTGGTCTTCCAGTTTCTCAACCCAGATGATGTGGAGCCTTCAACAAACCAGACCTATAGTTCTCTCTTGAAGAATTTGAAATTAATCAAGACATTTGCCTCTGGAATTATTATCCCTAAGGATTACATATGGCCTGTAGACAGTAAATCTTATTTGTTACCCCACACTACCGTTGTGTTGGATGCACACAAAGCAGGGCTTGAAGTTTTCGCTTCAGGTTTTTATAATGATATTCCACTGAATTACAATTACAGTTATGATCCAATAACTGAATATCTTCATTTCATCAACAACGGTGACTTCTCTGTTGATGGTGTGCTTTCGGACTTCCCAATAACTCCGTCAGAGGCAATAGGTGAGTGATATTTTTCTTCCTTCCTTATTCAGTAGTATGCCTTGTAAAGATTGTTGCTGTTAAGTGTAGGTTTATTCTCGAACGTTTTTTCTGTTACAATGATAGCAAATTAGTCAGGGAGATAGGAAGCTGAAGACATGGTAATAAATTTGTGTGGAAAAATAAGCTGAAGAATTTGCATGGTTTGGTAAGGTTGTCTCCACCAGCATAGATAGCACAAAAGTTGGGTAGGAATTGGCTAGGGTTTGGATATGAGGTTGCAATAGTCTCTGAAAGAACCTATTCATCATGCGACTTTCCCCCTCTCTGTTTCCCAATGCAGCTCATAGTTATACATTGAGCAAACCAAGTCAAACTAGGATTCCACATAAGGTGGGTGGTGACGTGTTGACTCACGAAGGGCTTACACTGCCAATGAGCTTGGGACTTCAAGGACACTCAACACCTCATGTTTAGGTGTGAAGTCCTCCAACTTGTTGTTACAGTCTTACCCTGATTAGTATCCACTGAAGAAGAAAAACTAATGTTGTTAGTTTTGGGGTACACAGAGGCTTGTTGTCCCTTTGTTGATACTATGTTGCCACGTATTTAACTTGAGTAGTTCATCAGTCTACTCTTAGACTGCAATTTACTTTATATGTGGCCTTGATAGAGCACCTACCCTCATTTGGCTTCTGCCTACCATGCTCATCTCTCTACTTTTGCCTGATTCAAAGGCTTCCGAAGCTTAAGAGGTCCTTATGTGGTTGTCATTGTGATTGTAGTTGACTTGTAAATACCAGTGGCTGTAAGTCATTAAGGAATACATCTCTTACATTCTTCTATCTTGACAGTTCTTATTTGAGTGAAAAAAGTATGTTGGGATTCTGATATACTCCTTCTATGCTGCAGCTTGCTTCTCACATCTTGGAAAGAATGCTTCAAATCAAGGTACAGAATTTTGATAAAATGCTCGTTGTTATAAGATTGAGCTCTTAAGAGTGCCACATTTTTAGAGCATTAGGATTGATCTTTCTCCGTCACCTTTCCTATGCTGCAGTGGATGTCTTAGTCATCACCAAAAATGGAGCGAGTGGAGACTACCCTGGTTGCACGGACTTGGCATATCAGAAAGCTATCTTATATGGTGCAGATGTTATCGATTGCCCCATTCAAGTGTCAAGTGATGGAATTCCATTCTGCTTAGGCTCTATAAATCTCTTTGATAATACAGATGCTGCTTTATCACCTTTTGCCAAGCGTTCACAACCTATTCCAGAGCTAAAGTCTGGCAGTGGACTATTCAGCTTCAGCTTGACATGGAGTGAGATTCAGAAATTGAAACGTAAGTTAAAAATGGTTCTCGTTCACTTACTCTTTGGTTTACTAGGCTTGACCGTCACTAGAAGCAGGATATTAAAATAAGTAAAATAAACATGAAAATATTTTTATGGTGATTAAGTCAGTACAAGAAATAGTTTTAATTTGATGATCAAACATAATTATGGAGTGAATTTATGTAAATGCTCAACCCTTCATTTAGTGTTTAAATCATACAAGAAATGTATCACATCGCGCTGGCCAAGTTCACAATAATCCAACACTCAAGCATGACTGTTAGTGTTTTTGTGTGCCAATAGTGAAGTCCTGGAGGGAAAATCCTCTCGTTAAAAAAAAAATACATCATGAGTGATTCTCTCCTTTCAGAAAATAGTATTTTCCATGACAACATTTTTGTACTAAAAGAACAAAGAAACTATGAATGATTTTGCCTTCACTAAGATGGAGCTGTGCAGTTTTAAATGCTGCTTTTTGACTGGCATATATATTTTCATCAGGCTATATTTGTGATTGTCAGAACTATGTGTTATAATATTTAATGTCATCGTTTTGGTTTCTTCATTTCAATTGCAGCGGTGATATCAAACCCATTTTCAAAATTCTATTTGTACCGGAATCCAAAGTTCATAAATGCGGGGAGCTTTCTAACGCTGTCCGATTTCTTAGCATTGGCTATGAATAGCTCTCTTTCTGGTGTCTTGATCAACATTGAGGTGAGTATTTAGTATGAGATTGACTGTTCATGACCCTCTGCTTAAAATGGATGGTTTGTTTGACATGAATTTGCAAAAGCTCATTGCACTGAACCCTAATTGGTTCCGTTCACAATGTTTTCTTGATTAATTAAGGTGTAGTTTGTCTATTACTATACCATAAGAATAAGAATATTAGAATGTACTAGTGCATTATAGGTAGTAATGTTGGTTACTTATAGTGATGGCACGCCATTACTTGATTTGTTGGTTTCCCAACTCTCAACCATCATACTCGTGTGCCCCCAAGAATTCCAGGAGTAAAATCAGAGAGAGAATGGAAAAGGAGAGGTATCACTAGAAAGACCCCTTTTTCCCCTATGTTATGGAATTGTGGGAATTTTTCTAATGTGGATTTAACAGTAGCCTGGTAAACTGTTAATATTTGTATGGTTAAAAACTTTATTTATTTGGATAACCTATCAAATTAGCAAATTGCTGCTGTTGTACGTACATGTTGATGTCTCTTCTGATAGGAATCCTTACTGTTCTGCAAAATTAACCTGATAGGGGTTCAGTGCTCCACATTTGTTTGTGAGAATGGTAAAACAATTGTATACTTTTATGTAGCTACAGTGCCAACAGAACTACGCAGCTTCCTAATTGAACTTTTGTTGTCTGTTTGTTTCTTTCAGAATGCACCTTATCTCATTGAGAAGCAGGGACTACCTGTTATTGATGCAGTACTTACTGCTTTGAGCAATGCTGGCTATGATAATCAGACTGCCAAAAGAGTTATGATTCAATCCTCGAACAGCTCTGTTCTAATGAAGTTTAAGGGGAAGCAAAAATATGAGCTTGTGTACAAGATTGATGAGAATATTCGAGATGCTCTTCCAGATACTGTTGCGGACATCAAGAGCTTCGCCAGTGCTGTGGTTATCAACAAGGACTCTATCTTTCCTCTTACTGATCAATTCATTACAACAGCTACTAAGGTTGTATCGACCTTAAACGCGTCTAAAATCCCTGTTTATGCCGAAACATTTAGTAATGAGTTTGTATCTCAAGCATGGGACTTCTTCTCGGATGCAACTGTGGAGCTGAACTCCTTTGTTCAAATTGGCAATGTTGCTGGTATCATTACAGATTTCCCTCTGACAGCTGCTAGATACAAAAGTAAGTTACAAGTGTGTTTAGATCTTTATATTGTGTTATGAATAGAGAATCAATCCTCCACTAGCCAAAATATTTTTATGAGTTCTTTAGATAATTCTTTCGAGCTATTTTGTTAACAGTAGTTTCTTTAACTTGTGTTTGCTGTTATACCGTTTGCAGAGAATCGATGTTTACGTTCAAGTTCGGAATTACCTCCCTACATGACTCCTGCTCTGCCTGGTGCCCTCTTGTCTGCACTTGGACCTAACGTTATGCCACCAGCTGAGGCTCCAGACCCGGTGCTAACTGTTGATGATGTAGCGGAGTCGCCTTTGTTTGACAAAAAAGCGCCAGTTCCCAGTCCAGATGGTGGAAACACTCTGCCAGGCGGGACCCCACGAAGTGGGCAACACAAGATTGCTGAATGCTTCTTCCTGTCAAACCTGGCTGCATTTTTGATGATTCTTTTGCTGTTTTGAAATTATAACATCGCGGCCATATGAACATCTATTGGTGCCTTCTTTTCGTTTCCAACCCCTTTCTCGAGGATCAGGTAGCTTGGGAGCTTTTTGCTGCACGACTGCTCACAGCTAATTTTATTTTATTCTTCCTTTTTTTTCTCCTGTTTTCCATTACCTTCTTTTGGCTCTCTGCTGTAGGGGTAGTAGTTGTGTTCATTCTTGCCCATGTATTTTCACGATTTGATTGCACATAACATCAGTGTAAGATATATTTATGCCTAATGCCTATTCTTTGGTGTGTAATTACTCTTATGATCTCTGTCAATCCGTGTCCATAAGGTTTGAAATTACGTGTTGAAATAATTTTCTATCAAAAACTAACCTAGATAATAGAGATGTTTATTCCTCTGACGGAGATGTTTTTAATATAATTAGATGACGCGTCCCTTCCTGGTTTGTTCACCCAACTTGTTATGGGCCCAAAACAGGATCCAAGATCAAATGGGCTTGACCTATAAGAGGCATACTGATACACCAAAATGGTGAGGGTGTGAGTTTATCAATTCCCAACCCTTTCAATAAAAATGTCAATTTTATGAGTTTATTGGTATATGTAAATATTACTATTAAAATTAATTATTGCATTTATGAGTTCTTGCAACCATTATGTTGATGTCATTGGGTCAGCTAATGTGTTGATTTGCTTGTCCGATAATTTAGTACAGTACACTGATAAGTTTGCAATTTGGAACCCTAGTGTTAGGAAGCTTGTACTTGGGTTACGTGCAGGTACTTGGGTTTGGGTTTTATGTGAAAAATGATTATAAGTTGGTGAGGGTTCTGTATTTTGGGATTGGGTATAAGAATGTCCCACCATCTGTTGAGGTTTATAGCCTGAAGAGTAGGTCTTGGAGAGTGGTTAAGAATAATGTCAAGCATGCGATGTGTGATCGGCAACAGTCTGGGCAAAAAGGCATTTGGGAACCCTGAACTCTGGCGTTTTATTTTGTGGGAACCCTCAACTATTTTTTTATTTAATCACCCCCCGACTTCTTTACATTTTGTTTAATCACAACCATACCGTCACGTTTTGCTGATGTGTCACCGTTATGTGCCTCGTCATGTGCTTACTGGATGCCACGTCATCAAGACACGTCAGCAACTTGCCACGTCAACAAGACATGTCGGAAGTGTACCAGGGGGGTAATTAAATAAATAAAAAAGTTAAGGGTTGCAATTAATCAAAACATTAAAGTTCAAGGTTGTTTTTTGTCATTTTCCCTAATTTCATTCAATAACCCAAATTCCTCTTTTCCTTTCTTTTTCTATACAACGGTATAATGATAATAATAATAATAATAAAAATAAAATTGAAATTAATGCTTTATTGCTAAAATTAGAGGTAATTATGATTAATCTAAAATAAGGTTGCCTACAAAATAACTTAACAATTAGAGGTAATTATGATTAATCTGATTAATTATGATTATTAATGGATTTTTTTGCATGAAGCCTCCCCTACTAAAAAAAACAGACTCCTTCCTGAACTATTGGTCAATTGCAAACGCACGTCCCTCTGTTAGTCAAACTAACAGACTGTTAGTTTTGACCTTGAATAGCAGGTTACCCAAAAAAAACCTGTTGTTCCCTTTTTTTTTCCTTTTCTTTTCTTTTCTTTAAAAATTGCAAAAAGGCATTTGGGAACCCTGAACTCTGGCGTTTTATTTTGTGGGAACCCTCAACTATTTTTTTATTTAATCACCCCCCGACTTCTTTACATTTTGTTTAATCACAACCCTACCGTCACGTTTTGCTGATGTGTCACCGTTATGTGCCTCGTCATGTGCTTACTGGATGCCACGTCATCAAGACACGTCAGCAACTTGACACGTCAACAAGACATGTCGGAAGTGTACCAGGGGGGTAATTAAATAAATAAAAAAGTTAAGGGTTGCAATTAATCAAAACATTAAAGTTCAAGGTTGTTTTTTGTCATTTTCCCTAATTTCATTCAATAACCCAAATTCATCTTTTCCTTTCTTTTTTTATACAACGGTATAATGATAATAATAATAATAATAATAATAAAATTGAAATTAATGCTTTATTGCTAGAATTAGAGGTAATTATGATTAATCTAAAATAAGGTTGCCTACAAAATAACTTAACAATTAGAGGTAATTATGATTAATCTGATTAATTATGATTATTAATGGATTTTTTTGCATGAAGCCTCCCCTACTAAAAAAAACAGACTCCTTCCTGAACTATTGGTCAATTGCAAACGCACGTCCCTCTGTTAGTCAAACTAACAGACTGTTAGTTTTGACCTTGAATAGCAGGTTACCCAAAAAAAACCTGTTGTTCCCTTTTTTTTCCTTTTCTTTTCTTTTCTTTAAAAATTCAGAAAAATAATGTAATTAATTTTAAAAATTCAAAAATATAATGTAATTAATTTAAAAAATCTAAAAAAATATTGTAATTGATTTTAAAAATTCAGAAAAATAATTATTACCCCTTAATTGTATTTATTTTTCGTAACCTTATAACTTTTGTCTTCTTCTTCCATTTCCATGTGTCGCTGCCCACTCTTCTTCTTTCTATTACATAGTTATAACCTTATAACTTCTGTCTTCCTCCTCCATTTCCATCCAAAGAAAAAATAAAAAAGAAACAAAAACAGAAAGTATAATAAAATAAATATGACAAAAAGACATAAAACAACCCTGAACTTTATATTTTTATTTAATTACCCCCCTGGTTTGATGACGTGGCTTGCTTCTTGATGTGGCTGGGATGATGTGGCAAGTTGCTGACGTGTCTTGATGACGTGGCATCCAGTAAGCAGATGACGAGGCACATAACGGTGACACATCAGCAAAACGTGACGGTAGGGTTGTGATTAAACAAAATGTAAAGAAGTCGGGGGGTGATTAAATAAAAAAATAGTTGAGGGTTCCCACAAAATAAAACGCCAGAGTTCAGGGTTCCCAAATGCCTTTTTGCCCTTTAAAAATTCAGAAAAATAATATAATTAATTTTAAAAATTCAAAAATATAATGTAATTAATTTAAAAAATCTAAAAAAATATTGTAATTGATTTTAAAAATTCAGAAAAATAATTATTACCCCTTAATTGTATTTATTTTTCGTAACCTTATAACTTTTGTCTTCTTCTTCCATTTCCATGTGTCGCTACCCACTCTTCTTTCTATTACATAGTTATAACCTTATAACTTCTGTCTTCCTCCTCCATTTCCATCCAAAGAAAAAATAAAAAAGAAACAAAAACAGAAAGTATAATAAAATAAATATGACAAAAAGACATAAAACAACCCTGAACTTTATATTTTTATTTAATTACCCCCCTGGTTTGATGACGTGGCTTGCTTCTTGATGTGTCTGGGATGATGTGGCAAGTTGCTGACGTGTCTTGATGACGTGGCATCCAGTAAGCACATGACGAGGCACATAACGGTGACACATCAGCAAAACGTGACGGTAGGGTTGTGATTAAACAAAATGTAAAGAAGTCGGGGGGTGATTAAATAAAAAAATAGTTGAGGGTTCCCACAAAATAAAACGCCAGAGTTCAGGGTTCCCAAATGCCTTTTTGCCCAACAGTCTGTCTTTGTGAATGGGATGTCACATTGGCTTGCTCATTCACCCGATGATGCTCGAATTGGGGTTTTGTCGTTTGAGTATGGAAGTGAAAAATTTGGCAAAATGACGACGTGCTTTCCACTGTGGAATTCTTTATGAACAAACTTCGGCAGCTTCAAGCTAATGCTTCTTTCTGGGTTTGTACAAGTATTAATGTTCATGCTTTTGGTATCTGCAGTTTCTTTGCTGTTTTGCTTAGAAATGTAATTTGGGATAGGAAGATCTTATCATGCGTAGAAATCAAGGTGACGGGGGTATTTCTGTATGTTAAAACTACTTTGGTAGAAAAGAAAATGCAGTTATCTTGTACCTCCTTGTCGCTCCTTTCCGAAGGTAAAGAAAATCACTGAAAATTTGTATGCCCTTTGTCACGGCATCTGTTTACAAGCGTATCTTTTCTTTTGTCCTGCATCTATTTCCACTGTCTTGTACCTCATACCAAATCCAATGTAAAAGCCACACACAGTATCATTCTATTTCCTCCAGCAACTCATCTTCTAGGCTGTAATTTGATCTGGCAACATAACCAGCATCTTTCATTAGTTCAGTCAATCCTTCCAACAACAGGTAAAGCTCATTTGTATTGTCTTGTGCTGTGTCTCCAACCACAAAGGGCACAATTCCATAGCCAATATCAACTAATGCGCAACCAGGAATGTCACAGGCCTGGAATGGATCCAAGCCTTGACACACAAAGAACAAGAAGAAGAGAAGAAACAGCTCAGCAAGGGAGGATTCTTTACTGATCAACAATGGAGGAATGAGAGAAGATAGAAGGAGATGATTGCAGCGGAAGACTTGGATGGAGAGTAGTTAGGGAAAGGGATTGAAACTGAAATTGTAACAGAAACAAACAGAAGATTCATTGAACCTATCCGTGAATTGTTCATTGAACGAATAGCAATTGTTTTTACAAAATCCAGAATAATCGTTCTAATCTGAATTTCTCCTTTTAAATTCTTCTCTAATGCTTACGGATCCCAAACTAATACTTACGGATTCCAACTCTCTAATTAAACAACTTTGCAGCTAACAACTAACAACTAGCTGCTGTTTAACAAACAGATATTTAAAAGTTGTTGACGGCCAAAAAACAGTTGGGAGTCTTTCTTCCCAAGCTTCTTACTTCTCCTCTGTTGACTTCTTCTTTGACTGTCATTCCGAATTTGGCTGTGACAAGGAACTTTTCTCACACCAAAATCTCTCATAAAGGTCCTCACCTTCGCTAGCTTATGCCAGCAACCTGCAGCTGCATACATATTAGCAATCAACACATAGTAACCTGAATTTTCAGGCCTCATTTCCAACAACTTCTCAGCTGCCCATTCCCCTATCTTTGTATTTCCATGTATCCGGCAGGCTCCTAAAAGTGTGGCCCACAGCTCAGGAGTTGGCTCGCGCATAGTAGTGATAATTTCCCTTGCTTTATGCAAAAGTCCATTCCTACCAAAGAGATCAAACATGCACGCATAATGCTCCAAACATGGAACCATTCCATACACAGTAGAGATCCTTTCAAACAATAATTTCCCTTCAGTTACTAGACCCGAATGGCTGCAAGCTGTTAGAACCGCCACCATGGTTACATGGTCTGGTTGAATCTGACATCTGTTCATTTCATCAAAAAGTTTTAGTGCTGTTTTACCCTCTCCCCGTACTCCATACCCAGCAATCAGCGAAGTATACGTCACTTCATCTCTTCCGGTCATTGAATCGAACACTCTTTTAGCTTCTACAACCATTCCAGATCTCGAATACATATCAACAAGAGCATTCCATAAAAGCAAACGATCTTGAAACCCATCACGTCTCAAAATGTAACAATGGAACTCCTTCCCATGTTGTAGGTTTGCAATTCGAGAACATAGGGGAAGAATACTGGCAATGGTCACATAATTTGGTTCAATCCCCAAAAGCAACATCTCTCTGAAAAGGAAGGAGGCTTCTTCATATTGATGCATATGGGTATAACCAGAAAGCATGGAGTTCCAAGTAATTATACTCTTAGATTTCATCATGTGAAACAATATATTTGAATGCCTAAGGTCTTCACACCTAGAATACATAGTAATAAGTGCATTATTTACATTTTCGAATCCATCACAACCACTACGAATTGCACAACCATGAATTTCTGCTCCTAACCTAATGGCTCCAATGTGCGAACATGCACCCAAACCAATAACCATTGCCACAGGATCCAAAAGCATTCCACCAGTTTTCATACGAGAAAGTAATTCAAGTGCACCCTTAAATTTTCCCATTCGCACAAGAGCTCCAGCTACTGTGTTCCAAGTAATAAAACTCTCTTCAATGCCTTCCACCCTCATTTTCTCAAACAGCCCAATTGCCTCCTTCCACATGCCATTGGAAGCATAAGCAGAGATCATTGTGTTCCAGGAAACAGCATCCCTTTTAGGCATTTTGTCAAATACGGAACGAGCAACATCCAATTCCCCAGTTTTACCATACATAGAGACCAATGCGTTATGCACAAACAAGTTCCACGCATCACAACTAGCATCAACAGACTCATGAACCAACCTTCCAAAATCAAGGTCTAACTTCTCACCACAAGCCTTAAGAACAGACGGGTAAGTGAAACTATCGGGTCTAACTCCTCTACTAACCATTTCCTCATACAAATAAAGAGTCTCTTCAAACAGTCCATTCCTAACATAAGCTGAGATTAGCACATTCCAAGGGAGAGAATTTGACAGATTTGAATTATCAACAATGGTGTGAGCATCAACTAGGAGATCAAAGCTGGAATAAAAAGTTACAAGCTTTGGAACCAAAATGGGATCTTTTTCAAAACCCAGAAATATAATCTTGGCATGGAGTTGTTTACCCTGATGGAGTGATCTAAGGTTGGCACAAGACAAAAGAAGAGATGAGATGGAGTGTGTAATAACCTCATTAGTAGTAGAAGAGGAATGGAGCTGAATTCGTGAAAAAGTTCTAAATGCTTCTAGTAAACAGCCCTGGGTTGCAAATTCTTTGAGAGAATTGAAAAGGGTATCTATCATAGACTCACCATCCACTCTTTTGGGACTTTGTTTCCATTGTTTAGGTATGCATCTTTGGATTTGACGCATAGACAGACCTCTCAAAGTAATACACTTTGAAGAAGATGGCATGCACTATAAACGTATGTAGATGATGCATAATGATATCATTTGAGTGTGAACTAACTCAATCAAAATTTGATAAAAGACCCAAATGAGAGAAAAGCAGTTGTAGGCAAGAGGTACCTCCTGGAGATGGTCTCTACTACCAAACTTGTCAGCAGCTCTAATAGCTAGCGGCCGCAAGGGATGGACTATAAGGTGAAGCTTGTGACGGTGGCCCCTGCACGTTTCACCACTGCCACTGCCACAAGCCTTGTGGTTCTGTTGATGTGTTTGGCTAAACAGAGCTGCCGGCGACGGCGAGGTAAGAACATGCGCCAGAGTCACAGTTGTGAATTTGTAATTTTTTAATTAAAAGTGTTATACTTTAAAACCCCTTAATATTAATAAATAAAATGGGTTTAAAGTTTTCTTATTGCTAAAACTATTAACAAAATAAAAATTATGTTACTCACATATCAATTTTTATATTTTTTTATCAAAAAAATCTTATTTTTATATTTTATATTTATCAAATTGATTTCAATAATTAAATGTATTTAATAAATAAGGAATGAACCCGGGTAATATATTCAGTTAATAAAAATGTTATTATTAAAATATCAATATCCCCATTATTATTAAGTATGATTAATTTTGTTATAACGCATGAGATTGTAGTTTAAGTGGTCGTGCATATTGTTTTTATGATAAAAGTAAAGAGTTCGATCCTGGTATTGTAATGATAATTAATAATATTATCAACTTTTTTCTTTAAAGAAAAATGTTATGCCAAATTAGTTAATGAAATTGTGAGCCCACAAAATGTAAGCCTGGATTATTTAAATATTTTATACACTAAAAATGCACTAAACCTAATGAATCGAGGTGTCAAAACGGGTCTGCGGGCCGGACTCGACCCGGACCCGAACAGACCCGAGACACCCGGGTCGGGACCAGTCCCGGTCCCGACAACAAAACGGGACTAAAAATTGATCCCGATCCCGATCCGACGGGTCCGGGTCGGGTCCGGGACCAGACCCGAAAATTAAAACAATAATACATTTAACAAAAGTGAAAAGAATTTAATTTAATTTAATTAAAACCTAAACCTAAGGCTTGCTCTTTCTCGACCGAAAGCCAATTTCATCTCTCTTCTGGTTGCAGACGACGCCCACCTCCATCTCTCACTTTCCTATGAAAAAAATTGAATCTAGCAATTCCTTTTCCTTTCCACATCTGACATTCTCACTCACCCTCTTCTTATTTGTCTAAACTCTTACTTACTAGTTGAGTTGTTGCTGCGCTGCTGCTGGACGAGGAGGAGGGACGGCACGACGCTGCTGCTGGACGAGGAGGAGGGACGATGATGACGACGACGGTGACAGTGGCACGGCGTCGGCGCTGCTGGAAAAGGTCAGAGAGAGGTGGTGTCACTGGTGTGTCGTGTGTGTGGCTGTTTTCCTAAAGTGAAGAAGAAGAAGTGAAGAACGAAACGAAAGAAAGAAAAAAAATTAGGGCTAAGCCTAAATTAGCCGGGTCTCGGGACTGACCCGGCTGGACCCGGTCCCAACCCGGCTGGACCCGGAAATTTCGGGTCGGGATCAGACTCAGTCCCGAGACAAAACGGGACCAAAAATTGGTCCCGGACCCGACCCGAATTCTCGGGTTCGGGACAGGTCTGCGGGTTTCGGGACTGGTTGACAGCTCTACTAATGATTATGAAATATAGACGCGATATCAACACCGATACTACAACACGAGAGGAAAATTAAAAATTGTAGGACATAAATACACATATATATTAATATATATTATATAAAAATCTTTTAAATTTTTTTTTTTGGGTTTTAACTATATTTTGAAGTATAATGCAATTGAAACGTCAATTTCAAATTAAATTTAGTCTTATAAACATTTTGATTTTCCTCTAGGTAACGTTTGGTTGGCGGAATCAAGGAGGAAAGTGACTCGGGAATATGAGATTCCGAGCTTTATTGCGTTTGGTTGCGACAAAGAATCACTCTCCCCTGGAATCCAACTTTCCTTGACCGCCTTGACTTTCCAAAAAATGGGAGAAAGTGATTCCTTAGCTAGGGGGTGAGGAGAGTAATTCCCCCCTACCGGGAAAGTTAATTTTTTTTATTAAATGACATATTTGTCCGAAACTATTTATAAAAAATAACATAATAAAGCGTCTTTTTCCTTCTCTGTTTTCTCAAACTTCCACAAATTATATTAATTATAAAAAATTATATTAATTACATAAAAATTATTTTAATTACATAAAAATTATAATAATCACATAAAAATTACATAGTAATGATGTAAATAATAATAGGTAGAAGAAAATACGGTTAGGAACGAGAACAAATCATCCAAGAAATCTCGATCCTAGACTTGTCTATTGTTGCAGTTATATTTTTTTGCATTGCTAGAACAATATGTGTCATATTTTGTTATAATTTTCAAGGACTCTAATACGAAGGTTATGTCATTTGTCATTTTATTTAACCTACAAAAAAACCATAGTTATAAAGCAAACTCATTTGATATTTTGATTGTTGAAAGATAGACAATTAAATAGAGAGAAAGCCTAACGTGTTTAGAGGAAACTGTGTAGCACAATTTATATAGAAAAGAATAATTATACGCCTAACAAGATAACAAAGATACAAATATAGAAAAAAATAAAATAATTATTTTTCTTATTTCCTTCGAGGATTTCCAAGTATAAAACAAATACAATAATGTTACTTTCCTGAGAATCTTAAATCCCAACCAAACAAAAAAAAATAACATTCCCCTCAATCACTCTCCTCGGTATCATTCTCCCGGGAGAGTGATTCCAAAGAGAAAAGTAGCGTTCCGTGAACCAAACGCTACCCTAATGTCAAAAGAGTTATATTACATGAACATTTGGCATTTCAATTCTATTATTATTATTATTAGGATAAATTTTATTTTTTGTGAGGGGGAGAAGTATTAATCACAAAAATTCATCTATAATAGAAAAACCTACTTCTGAATCAAAAACCGGAAAAAAAAAAGTTTGATGAAAAAGAAACACTAGCACATACTAACATTTTGAAGTCAAACCCATGCTTCTTGTCCACAAAGTCTGTTTCTTACAAAATTCTGTTTCCTATTTCTTTGCACATTTACTCTTTGCTATTCTTTCCCCCACTTTCTTGCTTTCCCTTTAAGGAAAGGTAACTGGACTTGCCTACTACTTCTATTAACAACTCCACAAGTTGTAAATTCAACTCGGCATGATACTCGAACACAGCCTCGCATTTCAAGCTTCATTCCCCTGCAGGAGTTTCGTCATTCTCTACTTGCGATGACACAGTAATGTCAGAGGCAGCATCATCGATATGCAAGTTTAAGACTTCACCGGACAGCGAGGAAGTTTCATCTTCACCATTAACGGACGGCACTGGGGATGTATCAAGAGTAGTGATACGTGAGGTACCATTGGAAGGGGTTTCGCCATTAACAGATGGTGTTGGGGATGTATCAACAGTGGTGATGCATGAGGTGCTATTCGAAGGGGTTTCCATTTCACCACAAACAGATGGTGCTGGGGACACATCAGGAGTCGTGGGACATGAGGTGCCGTTAGCAGGGGAAGGCGGCGGTGACGATTCTCCATCTTGTACCCCATTTTGCAAGCTCCAGTACATTATACTGGCAGCTAGTGTGAGGATCATCTTTTGGTTTACCTGCCACCACATCACAGCAACAATCAAATTAATCAACCACGTTTGTTCAACTAAAGAACCATTGGTCAGGTTCTCAGTAGTTCAAGAAAAAAAAGGTATGTAACTAACAACTTGCATGAGCACCAGGAAGTCAAGGACCGTCCTAATTCCTGAGAACTAGATGCACACTGACATCTCTTCCTAACACCTCAACTTATGCAAGAAGAACATTCGTTCTCGAGGTCTGGCATAACTAAAACAGGTAACTAAATTATTTCCGCTAGAACTAGTAATGGTGCTTTCTTCATGATTCATGGATATTTGTCAGCTAACAAAGTTACAGAATGAATAAGGCTAGCAATCACTGACAATGAAATTTGAACTGTGTACACACTAAAAGTGTGAAGTACCTCCATTATGTCGTCAGGCAATAAGAAAATGGAACAGCCGAGTTTTCGTGCCACACTGATTATGTATGTAGCATTCAATCTTTTCTCCTCGTCTGCATCAAAATATGGCAGGGGTAAAATGTGTGAGCTCTAGATATACCTAAGAAACAATCACAAATAACTCATTACTCATCTGGAGAAAAACTAATGGCAGTGAGCACCAATCATACCACTTTCACCCTTCGTAACAAGGTTCCAATTGACTACCCTAGGCTCCACAGAACTAAGAAGTTCAAGGAAGAATATTCCACTTGTAAGATTCTTGTCCTGAAAATTTACCAAAATGAGAAACGCTACATTAGCACATTATCATGTGCTCATATGAAGTCCAATAAAAGGCATAAATGCCAAACTCTGACTAACCTTAAAGTTGGCAATTCGAGAGTGTCTGCCGGAACACTTGATTTTGTTATTTGCCCAATTTAGGATATCTGCATCGGAGATCTCCTTTCCTTGGGAATGTGATCTCAAGTTCTTCAGGAGTTGAAGCATATTATATCTCATCAACTGCCATAAGAAAGCTGAAAAAGGTATTATCAGTTTTAAGCAGTTCCACAACATTTTACATAAATTCAATAAGGAAAAGACCATCTTTAACAAGAAAAGAAAATGGAAGACAGATGCAAAATGAGAAACCAAAAAGTATCTGCCAGTAAATTTATATTCAAAAGTGAGAAAACAGCAATTGCCATGTCAGGCCCACATCAAATGTACTATCGTTCTAAAGGAGAAGGGAAGCTCAAGGATTTAAAGCAAGTTGTAAAGCCATGATGCTAAATATTTCATTCCTCTAACTGGTTGCTTTGTGTCTTACACATCTACTGATTGGGAGGAAATTATTGAGGAGATGGCGAATACAGATGCAGTTATGAATGACAAAATTAGGAAAACAAAATTCTATAGCAGACCTAACAAAAGATTGCTTAATTTTCTACTTCTGGAAAAATTATGCAGAAGAACAAGCACTACTAGATAATTGACATTACCAAGTATGAGCTTCTTATTTCCTTGTACAATATCATTTCCACCAACATTAACAAGAGAGAATTTCAACTGTCTCCCAATCCCTATGACTTGATTACAGTTCTCTACTTTTCTGAATGGCATCTTGATTGGAGGCTTTGATGCCTGCTTCCAGTTAACTGATCCAGGAGAAACCCTATCCAGAACTTCCAAAAGTATCCATCTGCATGTACAATTATTCATAAATAGGCTTCTGATTTGATAGTTGCACTACTACGCAAAAGTTGTGTTCATGTGTATGAACTACAGTTTTGGTAAACAGGAGTATAGAAGGATCATGTGCCAATGAAGACAGCAAAACTCACAAGTATATGGATAAAAAGGACAAAAGAACAAATTATAGACTAAAGAACAACCACATCAAATAGAAACAAGAAATTAATAAAAAATTTAAAAGGAAAGGAAAGGAAAGTAATGTATTTCTCTCATCAAATTAGAACCCCCCAAAAAGGCAAGGTCACGTCCTCTCCATGCATTCTTAAAATATTGGGGCAATTAACTTGCATGTGATGTTTGTAATGCTAATATTGACCAGTAAGAGTCTGCTGCTGTTGATTATGAACAAGGGCTGGTATACTCTTGTTAGCAGCTTGTCAAATCAAGATTTGGTAGTCTTAGATAAGGCTTTCCTGGTCTATCTTTAAAATCAAGTAAGTGTTGCAGTAATGTTGGTTGCTTAAAAGAGAACACTCACCCATTTCTAACATCCTCAAATACATTGTTGACATAACTAACTATTCCAAGGCTGTTAATCCAAAGACGAAAGCATCTCTCTTCACGAGATGTTTGCACATCATCTGTCATCATTTCTGCAAATGAAATCTTTTTGCTGTCTGTTGACAGGCCATTCCTGCAAAGTACACGACACTTTCATGTTAACAACAAAACTAAAATACTAAAATACTCAAGACATGTTACTGAAATCAGTTTATCTATAAAAAAAAGTTACTGAAAATATATATAAAATGCAGGCACACTCATTGTTATAAGATAGTAGGAAGATTTTTCTTTTTCAAGAATAGCAGAGCAGGCGGAGGAAGAAAGGTGCGAGTCTAGAAAAGTTGAATAGCAAAGATTTAAGTAAAATTTCTGAAAGCCAACAATTCCATACGCTTTTCGCAATATGGTCCACATAACATGCATATTCCAATAGCTTCTTCAAAGTATAATCATAGTTAAAAAGAACCTCGGATTGTTCACACTTCGTGGAAATGGTGCAACTCTAAAAAGAATGTCAAGCCATTCATTTCCCACCTTTGATGAAATATTTGTGCCACGAATGCAAGATTGAGATTTTGAGAACCTTCAAGAATGTCATCTGGTTTTAAATATCGTTTACAGTCCATCCTCTCTGCATGATCAAGCACCAGCTTAGCTCTTTCCTTGGGATCCTTGACATCCAATGTAGCTGGACTACAGTGTTCTGGTGCAAGAACATTAAGCAGATAGGCATAAGCCTTCCCATCCTACACGTTTATGACAAAACATCATTACAAGCATCTAAGTTCTGGGAGTTTATTTTAAAAAAATTGGCAAACAGTCATGGCTATTAAAGACCTAAGGATAAGAACATGTGTGCGCACTGTAATTTCTGCTGCTAAACATTATATCTAGCATAGAGAGAGCAATGACAAGGGAAGATTCTATTATCAGCTAGGAAAATCACTTCGGCATATGAGAAAGACTCTAGCCATATTGAAAGAAGCATATAGCACCCAAGAAAAAAAATGAGGATCTTTTGACTGCCAACAAGGCTTAAGTGATGCAAACTTGTAGTACAAAAATTGACCTTGTCTAGTTGCAATGTAATCAAACTACCGACTCAAGCACTAATCATAAGGGAATAGAACCATACATGTTCACTCAATTTATAAATAAATGTTACTACACTCCACAATTTCTGTTTTACTACAACTAATAACACACAACTGTAGTAACTTACCTTCAAGTCAGAAGAAAAATTCATAACAGGTTTCTCATAGCCTGCTTTCTTCAGATGGAAATTCATCCACTTAAGTAAGACCTTTTCAGGGGCTAATCCCATAAGCTCCTCAACATCCTGAAAGATGTACCATACCATGATGGAACAGTTATCAGTAGTTTGTTCAAGGTATGAAAACTTTCCAAGAAGAGGAAAGTGGGGAAACTGAGAAACACCACAAAAACATCTCTTACATTGTTGTCTTCCACCAGTTCCACCAGCTGAGGTGTCTTCTTAAGGCTAAGATCTGCTAACAGTTGAATCTGGAATTATAGAGAAACGCTTAGTTACTTCTTAAAACACATTATCACTGCAGCCTTTCTTAAAACCACATTCTCTTCATGGTATCTTATAGAGGATTCACAGGGTACTACTGAATTTCGAAATTTTGAATCCAGGAGTAATGCTCACCTTTATAATTTGAGAAATCAACCCAAGGACCAGATGCGGCTGAAAGATGAACAAATGATAGACAAATTCCTTTAATCACAGCCGATAAGAAACAATACCAGAATCTGAACTGAACCAGCTAAATTCATAAGAAACAATCTGAATCAGCTGAAACTCACTCTTGCTTCCACCAAATCTTGTGTGCCAATGTTGACAACCGTGCACCCAATTGCCTTTGCAGAGTTGAGGCAAAGAGTATGGTTCTCATTCCTCTCCCATGGATTTAGAACACGCTTTGTGTTGATGGCCCGTTCATCTATTGTTCCTGGGACAGCAACATTGATAAGCTTGCTGCATCAACCCAAATTTAAGAAAATCAGCACGTCCACCAAAGCCACTTTTCAATATATACACAACAAGAGCTGGCTCAGATACCATAAAAGTACACCATCTTTTGCAAGATTGAATAGGTCATTTGTAGCAGGATCCAAGGGAAGGAATTGCTTCAGAAATGGATCATCTCCAAGATAGATGTTTATGTGGGCAACATAAGAGGCTTTCTCTGATTCACTGATTGTGTGAAGAAGGGTGGTTGTTGCAGCCTTGAGGAATGATGAAAGCTGTTTTGAAGGCCCTGATTTTGCTGTAGCTCGGCCTTGTAAGTTTAAGTACACCTGCCCATTTCATTTTCAACTGATTAATATGTTGCCTCCCCTAGAAATTCCTACTTCTAGGATCTCAAGTTAAGAATAACATCCGATACTGCTAAACCAAAGGGCTATATTTCCATGTCATTTCAGCCAATAAACTGTGAAAAGAGTTTGAAACTGATGAAACACCCAAACCACTGAACAGTTATGACTCACCTTGAGGAAGGCTTCAAAATCGACCTCATTGTGCAGGTCAGGATGCGACTCGCTTAATACCCCCCTAACTTCCTCCTCCTTGAACGTTGAAATAAAAGCCTTTAATTTCACCATCACAGGTGGCAAATCATCAACAGTAACTTTCCCACGCTGATTCAAAACTGCTATAAACTAAAACCAGACAAGAACATAACATTAAGCCTAAAGTCACCAAATTCTCACATAGTTTATCTCATCCACTATAGAAAACCAAAAAAAAAGAAGGAAAAAGGAAACAAAATAAACTGAAACTGAAAAATCCAAACAGACCTTTGTTTTCAGGCTGCGTAGCTCAACTTGGGTAAACTGACTTTGAAGCCATGGATCAGAGACATGAACACCTGTATAGCTTGACATCCCTTCGAATTGCCAATGCAGACAGCTCCAGTTGTTGGGTAAGTTCCCTCTCAAATTAAACCAAATTGATAGACCAAAAATGCGTCAGGAGCCTCTGACACCAGAATCCAGGAAAACAAATACCAGAACCGAAGACTCGAACTTCAGATCCTAATTCTATACAAACACCAACAATCTTCTATCAGAATATTTCTCTAGATGGATTTAGCTCAATAATCACCACTCACCAAATCCAGTGCCAATATCCCTAATAAAAGCAACCATAAGGAGCCAATAACTAAATCAGAAAGGGCCACCATATAAACGAAAATAAAAATCCAAAAAAGGTGACCCAATCATTCCCAAATTATAAAATCTAGTTCATAGCATAAAAAATGAATCGAGACCCTATATAGAACGCATAAAAACAATCACAGAATCCAATCATTCAATCAAGAAACTAAAAATACAACAACCACCTCAACTCACAACGCAGAAGAACATGCAAAACTACAATAGAGAAACAAACTTTTTTCACAATGCATCAGAATATTTCTCCAGATGGATTTAGCTCAATAATCACCACTCACCAAATCCAGTGCCAATATCCCTGATAAAAGCAACCATAAAGAGCCAATAACTAAATCAGAAAGGGCCACCATATAAACGAAAATAAAAATCCACAAAACGTGACCCAATCATTCCCAAATTATAAAATCTAGTTCATAGCATAAAAAATGAATCGAGACCCTATATAGAACGCATAAAAACAATCACAGAATCCAATCATTCAATCAAGAAACTAAAAATACAACAACCACCTCAACTCACAACGCAGAAGAACATGCAAAACTGCAATAGAGAAACAAACTTTTTTCACAATGCATCATGCAAGAAACGAAGTGAATAAAAAACAAAACCCAGTAAATAAAACTTAAAAACAAAGAGAACCCAGAATTGCATACCTGGTAAAAAGTCCAAAACAACAAAAAATCGATTAAAACCACAAACATATAGATAGGATTATGCGTCACAGTATGCGTGTGTTATGAACAAAACGAGAGAAAAAGAGGACACGTTAAAGACAAAACGGATCAATTTTCCTTCGTGGGAGAGCAAAGTGAACGGGGAAGAAGATGGTTATTAGTTTTTTTTACCAAGAAGAGAAGAAGACAGCGAGGAGGTTACTGGACTTTGTTGAAATCGAGTTGAAAGTTGGTGGCTTTGGTAGTCGAAGGCGTGCGGTAAAAAATATTTTGGACTTGATGGCTCTGTTGTGCTGCTCAGCCATTTTGTTGACACCTATTTCTTCTAATCATTTTGGCCGCATCTCAAATCCGGGCTTTAGCCAATTTTTGTAAGTTTATTCATTTATTTCTTATTTATTTTTAAATTTATCCGATATCTGATCACTACATTAGATATTGATTTTTTTCTAACTCGAGCCTTAATGCGGCCGCCTACTCACGGCTCGAATTTGATTAAATTAGAATAAACCTATTATTTTTAATACATTTAATAACAGTAAAATATTTGTTTAATAACTTCAATATCGTTACATTAACCAAAAAGTTGATCCAAACGGTTAAAAACTAGTAATTGTTGAAAGTCAATGCTAATTTACCGTCAACGAAATATACCATAAAAAAAATCAAATCCTTGTAAGCAACAAAATAACAGTCATAAATGGTAGATTTCTCTCCTTCATAAAAAACAAAGGAAATGGAGATTTTGATGATTTCTCCTTTCTTTTTTTTAATTGAATTTTAGTAGTGAAAACATCTTTCTTTTATAAATAAGAATGTACATTTATGCTTCTTCTTCTTCTTTTTCTTCTCTATTGACAACCCATTTTTGAAAAAAAAATTAATTGCAGATATATTTAAAATAAGTTTAAAAATTACATGTAGGGTATTTTATTTTTTTAATGAATCAATCAACTCGGTAGAATTAGTTCTGACACAATAAATTTAAAAATATTTTATGATTTAAATCGAATGATTATTTTCTACTCCCTCAAGTTTGTCATAATTAAACGTCATTTACTGTTTGAGCACGCATATTAAGAAGGCCGGATGACTCACTATTTGACTCAAAAAAAATCGTACTTTTTTTCGAACGTACGTCCGAGAAAAAAGTAAGAGGCAAAATTGTCTCAATTAATGAATCATCCAGTTTCCTTAACATACGTACCTAAATAATAAAAAACGTTTAATAAAAGAACGTAGGAGTATAAAATAAGATATTTTATTTGAAGTAGGAAAGAAAATCCATGTTACACCTCAAAAAAAGAATAATAGTTTAATTTGGGGTGTATTTAAATACAATATCAAGAGTGGATGCTTTCCAATTCCATAAACATGGGTGGATGACATCAGCCATCAGTATCGCCTTTCTGGGTAGATATGTGGTGGCCCCCCGCGCTGCTTAGACGTAAACCCAAAAAGAAATGGAAACCCATTGGGCCCTTCAACAATACGCATCCCTATACTCTCTTTTTGTCCCCCAAAAAACAATCATAGCACAACAACGAGTCATCATTAATTTTTTTCAGTTCAATCCCCTTTTGGTAGAATAATAGAAACTTAGTCACTGATTTACCGCTCGGTTCAGCTCAATTTTTATAACTATGAAATAAACTACACTGCAAAAAAATAATTATAATTATAATGTCTGAATAAAGTTAAAATTAAGAAATGGAGATCAATATTATTTTTTCCTTGAAATAAATATCCGGTGGAGTGTGCAGCATCATCACTTGATCTATCGAAACATCAGAGCATTTAGCGTAAGTAGGTAAAGTTGATTTTGCCAGTACTTTTAGAGGCTCATTACTTTTTCCCTAGAAAACATTCATAATGAATGTGTAACGTTACCTTTATAATATTTTTTCAACCGACGTAAGATAAATTCACCACACAAGGAAATAGAAAGGATCTCATTAAAATAAAATGATGTTAAACAACACTTTTACGCAGTTGTTCTTGTTCACACATTGATATCAACAACAACCAGCCACCGTCCAAACCGACTTCTTTCATTTCATATGATCTTTTCAAAAGAAACAAAGATATAACACGTCACATACATTCCTGAATCTATTTAGATAAATTACAGATAATAATATTATTATTTATAATATATAAATTAAATATTTATAATATATCAATTTAGAATATAAAATTATATAATTAGAAATTGTCATGTGAACAAGAGAATTGTGGAATTCAATTTTTGCCAATTGCTGCACGAGGGTAGAAAAAATTAAAAATAATATTAATGTACTAGAATGTCTAATTAAATATATGACTTTGTCTTTTGATTAGATTAGGAATTAATATTAATTAGTAAAGGAACTAAAACTTCAATGAACGTATATTAATTTGAGAATATTACTCCCTCCGGACACATATAGACTATTGAATTTTGGGGAAATAGCTTGAAGCACCCCTGTACTATCCGCGAAAACCAACATCCTCCCTTATCCTTCAAAAATGCCTATACACCTCCCCTGTACTACGTTGACCGAGCAAAGTAAGGTCTCCGTCCACTTTGACCAACGGACCGTTAGTGTTGACTGTTGACTTTAATTAAAAAATTCAGAAAAAATGTAAAAATTCCAAAAAATATATAAAAATTTCAAAAAAAATCAAAAAAATGTAAAAATTCACAAATAACATCTAAATTTTTTTAAAAAATCTAAAAAAATGTAAAAATTCAGAAAAAATGTAAGAATTCCAAAAAAATATATAAAAATTGCAAAAAAATCTTAAAATTTACAAAAAAAAATGTAAAAATTCATAAAAAATCACAAAACAATATAAAATTTTTAAAAAAATGTAAAAAAAATGAAAAAATACACAAAAAATTCAGAAAAAAATAAAACATCGAGAAAAATGTAAAAATCCAAAAAAACCATAAAAATCCAAAAAAATATATAAAAATTCATTAAAAAATTAATTAACCTAAAAATCCTTAAAAAATGTAACAAATCCAAAAAAAAAAAGTAAAAATTCCAAAAGAAATAAACAATTCCTCAGGTTAATTAATTTTTTAAAAGAAATTAATTTTTTTATATTTTTTATGAATTGTTTTGAATTTTTTACTTTTTTTTTGAATTTTTACGATTTTTTTGGATTTTTACATTTTTTTGTGAAATCTTACATTTTTTATGGATTTTTACATTTTTTCAGGATGTTCTATATTTTTATGGATTTTTACATTTTTCTGAATTTTTTCATTTTTTTGTGGATTTTTTCTTTTTCTTTTATTTTTTACATTTTTTTAAACTTTTAGATTTTTTGGGAATTATTACATTTTTTTAGAATTTTTACATTTTTTCTGGATTTTTAGGTTTATTAATTTTTTTGTGAATTTTTAAATTTTTTAGTTTTTTTTTAAAATTAGATGTTTTTTGTGAATTTTTACATTTTTTTAGATTTTTAAAAAATAAATTGATATGTTTTGTGAATTTTTACATTTTTTAAAGATTTTTTAGATTTTTTATTGGAATTTTTCCATTTTTCTGAATTTTTTAATTAAAGTCAACGGTCAACACTAACGGTCCGTTGGTCAAAGTGGACGGAGACCTTGCTTTGCTCGGTCAACGTAGTACAGGGGAGGTGTATAGGCATTTTTGAAGGATAGGGGAAGATGTTGGTTTTCGCGGATAGTACAGGGGTGCTTCAAGCTATTTCCCCTTGAATTTTTCGTTTCAATTACTTGTCATTTTGATGACAAGAAAGCTTACCTCGTGTATCAATTACAAAACGCCCCTCTATTTTGATCATATTTACCACTCATCCTCCATCTCTGCTTTCTTCAACAACCCACTAGCCATTCTTCCTCAAACACAGATAACAATTTCTTCCTCAATCTTGACATGGTGTGATCTAAAAAGTTAAAATATTATCTATAGTTATGCAGCCTCCACCGCAACGGTAGCAACAAGAACAGCCCACCCCGAGACCATCGCTTAATATCTAGGGGTGTATATTTGACCCGCCCAACCCGCCTAAACGACCCAAACCGACCAGTCAAAAGCCAAAAAAGAACAAAACCGCAGGTAAGCAGATACATAACCGACTCGTATATTCAATGATAGGTCAGTTCGCGGGTCGCATTTTTGAAAACCGCTTACTACTGACCCGATCTGCCAACTAACACTAGTATATAAACATATCTTTCTCCCGATTTCATTTTCATCTCCTTTCCCAATTCTCCTATCTTTTAGATTGTCCCTCGCCCAACCACTATTTTCATCTCCTTTCCCAATCCCTCGCCGTCGCCGCACCACTCTTCTTCATCTTTTTCTTCCGCTCCGCAACACAAACTATCAACAACAAAGATCCACCCGATCTGAAAAAACTCTCTTGTGAGTTGTGACCTTCAACAAGTTTTAGTACCCGGATCCACAATTCCAAGGTAATCTTATTGTATATTAGAAGTGTTCAATATGACTAATGGCAACTATGGAATACTTGGTGTTGCTGGACTCATGTTCTGTTTGTCTAATGGGTTCAGTTCTTGCTTTTGTGCATGCTCTATTAGGAAGAAGTTGTTCTTCCGATGGTTAAATTAGAAGTTTGGAGGAGGATGAGGAGACTGTTGGATAGAAGTTAAGAGTATGGTGGCTCTTGCTATTGTTCATTCAATTGTTGTTGGATTGTGAAGCCTGAACATCTTTTGGTGTTCTTATCCTATTCTTCTTTGCTTGATAAATTATTTTTGTAGGCCTCTAAATTTGTGGAAGGGTATTTTTGAAAGACTGATATTTTGTTGTGTGTTTGTTTTGTTTTGTTTTATTTTTTTCATTGATTTTCAATACTCATTAACCTGTGGAAGGGTTTCTTTGATAGACTGATAAGTTGCTTTAGATTCATTTGATTTTCTGCGTCTGAAATTAATTTTGTTTTTGTGAATTATACGGCCGACCCATTATTTCAACTTGTGGATTCTACGCCCGACTCATTATTTTGGGTCCTGAAATTGACCCACCGACCCGCCAACCCGCGGTTATAGTAGTGAAAACCAACCGAACTGACCCACTTAATTTGTATCAGGTCGGTGGCGATTTTGGACTATAACTGATCCAACCCGACCCCCGTGTACACTCCTACTAATACCGACCAACCAAATCAAAATCATAATCCAAACCCGGTGACACGAAGCCTGAAGAAGAGATCCACAACATCAAGGAATGCACCAACAACCATATTGAGGACAAGGAGGAAGAAGAAGGAAAAAAGAAAAAAAAATAAAGGATAAGAGACAACATCAGTTGCCCAACCCTTTATTTTGGTAAAATGACTTTATTGTAATTATACTACAAATAAAGAACAAACTGAAAATAGCAGCCAATATTTTTTTCTTCATAAATCAATCTTTTAATTTTGCCTACTGTTCCAAAACGACAATTAATTATATCCAGAGGAAATATTAAATTATTAATAGCAAAATGAAAACGACAAACTCAATAACACTATATGAACGCAGGCTCGTCAATGGGGGTTTGACAGGATTATAGTTGAGTCTAACTGCTTACAGATCATCCTAACCCTGACCAATGGAGATTTTTTGTTAAGGGACTGGTGTTGGAGGAGGTGGCACGCCTAGCTTCTACTTTTCATAATTGCTCCTTTATGCATACAAGATGGTCTACGAATATCCCAACGTATGAGTTAGGCCAATTGGTTTTGATTTCCAGTTTAGGAAATGTATGGATAGGGGAATGCTCCGAGCTGATCGCGTTTTTTGTACTTATCAATATGAGTTAATCCAATTCTATTTTCCTTTAAAAAAATGATAAGATAGGATTTGATGTTATTGACACATTTTTTTTATTTACATATTTTTTAAACTGGAAATTAAAGCTAAATAAATAACATTGGTAAAAAATAATGACAAATCATTCGGTTCTTTTTCTTCTTTCTAATGTAGGAAATTACACCTTCGATTATAGAAAGTAGTTGTAAACCCCACATCAACCAACAAAACTA
Source organism: Viola odorata (assembly GCA_963691705.1). NCBI lineage: Eukaryota > Viridiplantae > Streptophyta > Magnoliopsida > Malpighiales > Violaceae > Viola > Viola odorata. The sequence goes on along the minus strand of OY829546.1, from coordinate 51,031,110 downwards.
TATAAAATCGTGTGCAGATCTTGATGAGCCATGTAAACCATGCACGTCACCTAAACCAACCCACAGTTCCACACACAAAACTAGATTAGATAGAGGAGACAGATCGACCGAGGAAGAAGGAAAGCAAAAAAACTAAACAGAGGAAAACAGGGGAAAACAGGTTTCCACTTTCCAGGCTTTTTACTTCTCTCAAAAAAGATGACAGAGGAGGAGCAAGACAGAGACATATCCGAAGCCTTGCAGTCACTCCTCCACAGCCACTACAGTCCCGCCGTCGCTGCAATTGTCACCACACCAGTGGTAGCAACTTCCAGCAGTGTGGTTCAGCAGCTTGAGTCCAAATTGGGCTTGGACTTGAGTCATAAGACAGAATCCATTCGTGCTCAGATCCAGCAATTCCTGTCAGTCCTCCCAGGTCACCAATTCATCCCCAAAAGACCATTTTGCCCCCCAACAAACATCCCATTCTCATCCTCCTGCCCTTCATTTTCCTTCCAATCAAAACCCAGAAACTGCTTCTGCCGTCTCCACCAAACAGAGGTTGTTTTGCTTGTTTCTTAGTGTCATCTTTCTGTAACATTTGTCTTCTTTGTGTTTTTTCTCAACAAAAGAAGAAAACTTCTTGTTTTGTTTTTACAGTGGGCCCATTATAAGTAGAAGAAGAGGTAGGCCAGGGGGTCTTAGCAAGCTCTGTGTCGTCTCACCGCAGCTTGAAGCCATTGTAGGCCAGCCAGCATTGCCAAGAACTGAGGTTCATTATTTTTCTTTTTCTTTTTCTTTTTCTCGATTAGGAATGAAAAAGTTGTGATCCTTCAAACCCATCTAGGTGGTTTTGTAAATTTTACTTGTTCTTGAACCTGGAATGAAAAAGTTGTGATCTTTCAAACCTATGTAGGAGGTTTAGTGTAGTTTTTACTTGTTCTGCAATTTCATTTCAATTATAGGCTGTTTGAATTAGTGCTTTCTTTTCCTTGTTCTTGATTATGAATGAAAAAGTTGCGATCTTTCAAATCTATCTAGTTGGTTTTGTACTTTTTACTTGTTCTGCAATTTGATTTCAATTATGGGCTGTTGTTGTTTTTTCAGATAGTGAAACAGTTGTGGACATACATTAGGAAGAACAGCCTGCAAGACCCAAATAACAGAAGAATCATAATTTGCAATGATGAGCTGAGGTTGGTGCTTGAGACAGATTCCACTGATATGTTCAAGATGAACAAACTGTTAGCTAAACACATCATTCCATTTGAGGCAACAAGTATGTTTTGTTCTTATTGCTTCTTTGTTAAGCTACTCTGGTAGTTAACTTACTGGGTTTCAATAATGGTCGGTTTCTTTAGTTTCAGGACAGTCAGGTTCTAGGAAACTGAAGGTGGACGGGGAGTCTGAAGTCAGACATACTATGTCTGCTCCTTCTGTTGCGATATCGGAATCACTTGGTAACTTTTTTGGGGTTGGTGTAAGGGAGATGCTCCAATCTGAGGTTTTTATGCACTTGTGGCAATACATTAATGTCAATAATTTGGAGGTACCTCATTTATCTAGCCAAGCTCGTATGTCTGCCTTCTTTCTTGTGTTTCAAGTATTTTAACATTGCGTAGACTTTTGATGACAATTCAGTGAATTGAAATGTTTGTGTTTATATACAGGATCCGCTGAATCCAATGGTAATACTGTACGATGGTAAGCTTCGAGAGCTATTTGGTTGTGAAAGCCTCCCCGCATCAAGGATACCTGAAGTTTTGGCGAGCCAACATATATGTAGGACATGATTATTGCTAGTTAAGCTTTCTGGCCAGTAGGTAACTAAAACTCTCTGAGTTTTATTGATTATTGGTTGATCACAGCTACATCTTTCACACTGGCCTATTGCTTTTGGTGCATGCGAAATCAAATGGAGATGCCTTTCTTTGTCGCATTCTCGTTGATATATAATTCCATGGGCTGATCAGTCTTACAAGCTAATATCTAGGTTTAAATAATGGACTTGGTGTTGATATCGGAACAACACGTATAGTGTGACAGAAGTTGTGCACATTTGCACTTAGGAAGAATAATTTCATCTCTAATGAGTTATGCTGATGATTGATGAGTGATTTGCCACTGCACTTGTCACAACTTTTTTAAGCTACCCTTTCGGCAGGTTTCTTCTCCTCGTACTGGTATATCTAATTCGAAACTGATAAAATAAAATGCTGATGCAGATAGTCACTTACCAGTATCATATCAGAAGCTTGGGATACTCAGTCTTGTGGGTTCTTTACAAAGATGGAAGATTCACGCTTCAAGATACTGTGAATAAACTTGTTGCCGGTCTTCAGCAAGATTGAAGCTCTTGGCCACCCCAACTCTTTAACCGATAGAATGGTGGAGTGAAGTTAATATTGGAAAGAAAGTTGTACAGCTGGGTGGTTGAAGATTTTTAGAAGACGATTTTATTGAACCTCACTTAATCTTATTTGATACAAGTAATTACATAGGGTATATATACACAATTTGGCAGCCACTAATACTATCTAAGTATGGTCAACTAAATTAGCTACCATGTATGAATGCAATCCATGCATTCAACATGGGTGGGCTGCTGTAAATACAAACTGGAAATATAAAAGTAGTCAACACTAATGAGCTGGAATTAAACAATAGTCAACAGTGGCAATTATGCCTGATATTTAATCTAGATGTTATAGTTACCTCCAGTGTTCAGGATTGTTACTTGTATAGTTCCTGTAGGAAGGTAACAATTCAACTTGTATATCGGTGTGTGCATTCTGTAATTTGAACTGTTTTGATCGTTGCATCGATTGCGATCAATGCAAAGCATAAAACAACTAGGGTTTTTTTCATTGTTTTGTGAATATTATACAGGTTTCCTGAAATAGAATTCGGATCATATGTCCTTACCAAACCAGTACCATATCCTGATCCAGGCCTTAAGAACATGACACACCTAAAACTTACCCGAAAATGGAACAACCATAATGCAATCAACCATGCAATGCCACACTATAATTGTTTCATGGTAAGCAACCTATATTGACTTTGTACTATGGGACTACTAAGAGAAACAAGATGGCTTGGACAGGTAGCAAATTGATGTGGGTGATGGTAGCTGTCTCCATCCTCTCAGCGGCAAGCGGAGCCAACCCAATGCTTTGCAACATGGACTTGATCGACATGAATCAATGCCGCCCGGCAGTCACTGTTGAAGCGCCTCCCTCGCCGACGGAGCAGTGCTGTGATCTTGTCCGCCAAGCCAACCTGCATTGTCGGTGCAGTTTCAAGCTGTTGCTTCCTACACTTGGAATAAACCCAGCACATGCTGTATCATTGCCTCAAAAATGTGGAATGGCAGCTCCCCCAGAATGCCGATGTAAGTTGATAAAGCTCTGGTAGCTCGTACACAAGTTCGAGTCTTCTAACTGCATTACACATCTAGATCTCGAGTATAAGTCGCCTAGCCTACGTGTTTTTTACTGGTTGCAGGGCCTTAACTCACACCCTGTCCGGCCAGGAAGAGCTTTTCATTTTTTCTAATAATTTGTACTTATTTAGATGCTTTGTAGAGGAACTATCAGATAAGATCGATCCAACACTATGTAATACATTCACAAATTCAAGGAAAAACAGAAAAGTACACTTAAACAATGAAACTAGTAAACACCGTTGAACAAGAAAACTTTAATGAACTTTATATATTTGTTTACAACACAGAAACTTGTTTTCCAGATCTCAGGTGATCCTGATCAATACCAACACGTTAACTGATAACACTTCTTCCTCAAACTCTACTTGGACTCTGTATACATTTGCAGGCAACTTTGACGAGTGACATCTACAAGTCAGGTCCAAAATCAGAAACATCTGCATCAGCTGAGATATGATGCCTCTTCATTTTTTGGTATCCTACACGAGTATCCGTTGAAGTTTGTTTTACGGCCGGCTGTAAGGTCATTCATCTAGCATTTCGCCTAATTGCTGACAGGTCCCCCAAATACAGGTCTCATGTAGGCATTATCGAACTTCTTCCAATAGTAATGCACGGTGTACACGGGTCTTTCAATTAGGGTAGTTAAACTGGTCTTCGCGCGGCTTAGGTTGGTCATGGCAGATTCATCGAAGGAGAGCATAGGTAGGGTCAAGTCCTCCTTCGGACTCCCCGGTCTCTCGACGTTGCTGCTAGTACTTGTTGTGTGGGGAAGCAGGTAAACTATAAGTGGTTTTGTCAGAAAACCAAACACCTGCAACAGAAGAAAGACAATGTATGTTTTAGATTTCAGTACCTCTCGATACATTTTTCTTATGGAGATGTTTAGTTGACATACCAGCGTTGTGAACAGGACGACGATGATGGTGTGCGTGACCATCGTAGCGTCAACTTTATCCCATGAGACTCCTGAATATGTAAACTTCAGGAGCCGAAAATACGAAAAGTATCACCTGGTGATCTTGTACCACATTGAAAAGTTATTTCAGAAACCTAAAAATTCTTTCAGAAAACTCACCTGTTTAAAAGCCAAAGCAATGGATACAGCTCCTCTCATAAGACCAGCCCACCAGATAATTATCTAGATGAAATATCAAAGAACATGACCATCAACAAGTGGAAATTCCTCAATACATCTAATGAGAAAACGACCATCATAATTCCTGTGCAACTTACTTGGTGTTTGAATGTGATTGGCGACGTTCTTCCTCTGTTCATAAAGTTGGAAATGGCAGAGAGTGGAAACACAAATGCAGCGCGCCCGAGCAATACTAGCAGGATGATTGTGCTGCATATGGCTGCTGAAGTTCCTGACCTGCGAACCGAAGATTATAATGTTTCCCACTTCCCCTTGGTGTGATGCAATGCAACATACTCGATCAAACTAGACGATGATTGGGGGAACCAGTACCTCAACTTGGTCATCTTCCACTTCTCGATGTCAAGAGCATCCATGCCCACATAGAGAAATATGACAGTTTCAGCAATAAAAGACATCATTGCAAATACATGCCTGCCAAAAGGATAGATACGTAAAGAGTGACAGAAAGTATATGGGAATATTGGTTAGATACGTAAAGAGTGACAGAAAGTATATGGGAATATTGGTCTCCTCGAGTATCAAAGAGGAGCCACAATCATGCGATGCATACTACGTGCCTGGTTGTGATTCGAGAGCTTTCAGTCACATTATGCCATGAATAGTGTGACATGAGAATTCCGCAGAAGAAGACTGTGAGAATTCCACTTAGTTCTAATAGCTGCAAAGTGAAGCAGTAGAATAGTTATACAGAAGAGTAGGTCCATTGTACCAAATCATGACTCTGCCATTCAATCAACCAGGTGAAAGGATTTACCTCTGCTAACATGTAAGACAGATACGCCATTAGACCGATAAGAGCAATTTCGCGCACGCTTGAATGTCTATGTAGAAACAGTAGATAAGTGTTTGGTACGTTGTTACACAATTTATAAGAACTATGAGACTGATAGTCAGGATCATATTCTAAAGAAACACGAAAGGTATTTTTTCAACAAAAATGGAAATGTACTTACCTTCCAAAGTATAATTTTTTCAGCACATAAGCTGTCACAAGGCCAATCTGTAAAGAAGAAGAGGAAATGATTTAACCCATGATTCAGAAGAATCCGACACGGTTAGCACAGCTGAAACCTCAACCAGGGTGAAAGTAAGAGCATGTAATCAAAGAGAGAAGAAAGCTTATAATGGCAACAAACTCACAAAAACTCCGAGAAGAGTGCTTGTTGAGAACAGATGAAGGAAATTTCTGATGATACGGAGGGCCATTTTCTCATCAAAATTTCCTACATCCATCTTCTGAATCGCATTGAAGAGAACGACTGATGTTGCATCATTTACCACTCCTTCGCCAAACACTAAGCTATACAGCAAAGGAGTCTCATCTTGATGAAGAATCTACATGAAAATACGATATGTAATATAGTTTCGTCCATAAATTAGTCATGGCAAAAGGGAAACAAGCTTTCCAACACAAAACCAACCTGCAGTGTGCACACTGTATCAGTTGATGAGAATATCGCTCCTATAGCTGTTGCGACCCAAAAAATGAACATTTCAGTCACAACTAGAAAAATGCTACTACAGCTAAAAGATGCATAAAATAACATCATTAACAGCAGAATCTAACCGAAGTAGTCGCTCGCTGTCAGACCAGAAAATCCTAGTTTTGGGAACAGCAACCAGCAACCTAGTACACAGCAGATTCACATTCCTCAACAAAAGAGTAGGTCACAATAGGATTAAGGTTGGCTGGAAAAAGTAAGTTACCTGCTGTAACAATGACTGATGAAACGAAAACGCCGATCACACCGAAAAGCAAGATGGTTATAAAGTTCTGGAAGAACTGTTTTTTCTTGACCTGAAACCTGGTGCAAAGAAACAGATAAAGTTGGGCTAAAAATTTACACGACCAATCCTGCCACTGCTAGGACAAGAGTACGACTTGGTCCTTACCCTGCATTGAATATTATTGGAGGGAGGAGATACATAAAGAAAATTTCTTCATTGAATCGTACGATATGAGAATGTTTCCCTTTGCTTATAACCAAGATAAGCGTCCCTGATATGATTCCCTGGTCACAAAGGGGACGAGGGGCATTAGAAATTAATCAATGTAAACCAAACGAGTCATTTTGATTATGTTGTCCTTAACAAAACAGGCCGAGTTAAGTCTCAGAGTTCTGAGTGTCCACTAATATTGGAAAAGGTTTAATGCCATTCATAGAAACAAAACTCCTGACAAACTGATGAAGCGGTCGTACAAAGAATTTGGTAAGAAAATAGACATTCTTAAAGTTTCTTGCAAAGAGAAAAAGAATGTTTAGTTCTCCTTTAATTCCTATATATGATTCTTAAAAGTTTCTTGCAAAACAGACAGAGTTAGGTCTCGATTTTAATCCGCATTTTTATCCATGAACTCAGAAAACGAAATAACCTAATGCGATTTACACACAAAGTATTACAAAAACTCTTGACACTGACAAACTGAATAAAAAACAGATTTACAAAGAAAATAAATAAACAAATTAACTTACAATGAAGATGGCAGTGATGGACTCATTAACCCAGCGATTTTCTTCAAGAAAGTGACCAATGACTAAGCAAAGACACAAGACGGCCACAAAAATTGTTATGGGCAGAACCACTTGTTCTTTTTGGTCACTGCCATTACTATTACTGATGAAGTTGCTAATTACAAAATCAGATAATATCCTCATAGCCTTAATGTGATTTTTTTTTCTAATTTTGCACTGTTTTCTTGCAACTTTTGGCCATTTTGCTCAAATCAATTTACACAGTATAATATAAAGCTAACACTTCATATTAATTTGACGCGTCACGTGACTGACAAAGAAGAATAACGACAGGAGAAGAAGAAAGGGAAATGTGAAGAGAGAGGCTGGGAATTGTTGAGTTTTATTTTTTTTAAAGGTGGGAATTGTTGAGTTTGTTGAGTGTTCATAGTGGTTTCTGACACGTGGATCTTTGGTGCCTGTTTGGACGACACGTCACTTGTCAATTTGTTTTATCATTTTTCCCCACTAATACGGATAACAATTCCGCCCGCGGATATGAATATCTGTCCAATATCCTCAATTGATCCATACCCGCACTCGCAAAGTGCGAGTATGAATGCGGGTATAGATGATACTTACCCGCTCCAATACCTACACTAAATACCCGCAATATATATATATATATATAAAGCTTGGTAAATAAATATAATTATATATTTAAATATTTATACATTAATATTTATATTAATTATATGTAATTAATTATATATTAAAATATTATATATATATATATATTTTGCATCATTTGTAAAACAGTAACCCACTTATTTAGTTCAAACATACAATTTAAAATCTAAATTATTAAAAAAATTAAATACATGGTTCAAAATATAAATTAAAAAATTCAATTTCCTTGTTAAATTGGAGAAAATTAAAATTTATGAGTATCTACGAGTACAATGTCAATTATCCTTTCTTTACCCGCTCCATATGGATGCGGGTGCAAATATGGATAGTGTTTTACTCGCTCCATACCCGCCCAATGTAGCTTTGTCATTCATGAATCCGGTTCGATACAACCTGTTAGATCGAAAATGAAAAAAAGTAATAAAAAAAAAAATCGGCCAATTTTATAGTTACCCAAATTGTTTTCTAAAAAATTAGACGAGTTAATTTTATATAATATTTGTCAAAATATTAGTATTGTTTTCATTATTGTTGTAAAATTGTACTGAACTATTTAAATGCTTATTTTAATTTGTATTCTTAAAATATTAGTACTAAATTACTCCCTCCGTCCATTTTTAATGGACGCGAGGGAGTAAAAACCTTGTCCAAATTTAATGGACGTGATCAGGGATAATGACTAATATATCCTCAACGAGATGAGTGAAAGCTGAGTCGTAGGAGGGCAAAATTGAAAGAGCGAAAGAAAATAAGGGACACAAGTCAGTGGTCTCTGACACTCCTCTTCTCCATCTTCGCTCTCTCTCTCACATCCTCCTTTCTTCAAAAAAAATTGCTCACGAAATTGCTCAAAACCCACTTGCTAGATTTGTGTGTTACCCTTACCAAATCGTGGGTCGATGAAAAAAATCATGAATTGGTGTGTTACCCTTACCAGATTACATGAATCATGAATTTGCTCACGAAATTGCTCAAAACCCACTTGCCAAATTTGTGTATTACCCTTACCAATTCGTGGGTTCATGAAAAAAATCACGGATTTGTGTGTTATCCTTGCTAGATTACATGAATCATGGATTTGTTTGGATTTTGGAAGAGAAATGGAAGAGAGAGAGAAAGGAGAGAAATAGGATTGGTCTGGATTTTGGAAGAGAAATGGAAGAGAGAGAAGGCAGAGGAACAAGGTAGAAGAAGGCAAGAGCGGACGACGCATGGTGTGGTTCGTAGGACCCACTGACTCACTTTCAGAAGGTTTGGCCCACTGCCTTAATATTGGTGAACGACTCCCTAGTAGTAAATTATTATATTTTCGTATAAAATTAGGTATACAATGACCTTTTTTTTTATTTGTCTGAAGAAACGGTGCCGTCTTATTTGGCCGGTACTTCAACATCTTTTGTATTCTCTTCTCATCTTCACGCAGCCACCAATACCACCCCAACTACGCCGCCGCCTCCACCGCCACCATCACCGGCGCAAGATGAACGCCGCCACCAGCGAAGCTAACAAGGTATGTAGCATAAGTAGCAGTTACTGGTCCACCCCACCCCCCCCCCCCCCCCCCGTTTCTGTTGTTATTTGCTAAACTGATTGAGTTGAAGTAGCTTAACAAATAATCATATTGAGCTACTACATAACTATAGAATTGGTTTAAACTTGTATAACTGTAAAACATTTTCCCCCTAACTATAGAGTTTGTAAGAAAGGATTCCCCAAAGTATTTTATTCATCAATTATGATTTTTAAATTAAAGATATGCTCAATTCTGCAAAACTCTTCCTCTGATAACTTTTTCAAAGTAGTATAAGTATGTTGAATTATCATAAATATATGCAGTGAAGAGCAAGTGAGCATCTGTGGTGTAGAACGGGAATGATGGAGCATGAAGAGGCAGAGCCAGTTGATGAAAGCTTTCCTCTCTTTAAACCCCGTAAAGCTTTGATTAAACCCTCACAAAACCCTAAAACCCTTCCATCCCAGAACCCTAACCCTAACACTGATTCTGTAATTGAAACTGAAAAGGACACTGAAAGCTCCACCACTGCTTCATTTTCGGACCTCGGACTTGCAGAATGGACAGTTCAAACCTGCAAGGAGCTGGGGATGAAGAGGCCCACGCCAGTTCAAGCTCACTGCATCCCTAAGATTTTAGCAGGGAGAGATGTTCTGGGATTGGCACAGACCGGTTGCGGAAAGACAGCAGCTTTTGCACTGCCGATGCTTCACCAGTTGGCAGAAGACCCATATGGGGTTTTCGCACTGGTGGTGACACCGACAAGAGAACTGGCGTATCAGTTGGCAGAGCAGTTTCGAGCTCTTGGTTCTTGCTTGCATTTGCGGTGTGCTGTTGTTGTTGGGGGTATGGACTCACTGACCCAGATAAAGGCTCTGATGGATAGACCACATGTGGTCATTGCAACACCTGGCAGAGTTAAGGTCCTGTTGGAGGATCCTGATGTCGGTGCTGTATTTTCTAGAACAAAGGTGAATAAGCTTTTAGTTGAATGTAGGGTTGTGTCTTTTTAAACTATCCCTTTTCTAGTTACGTGACAATCTGTACTACTCCTTGACTTTTCTATCATTACTCCAGCTAAACTGTTTGAATTACTTTCCAGAATGTTTTGTTAGCTGGTATCATTTTTTTTTCCAATTTAACTCCTTCCCTATCTATCAAGTTTAATGGAAAAATTGTCTCTTTATATCAGTTTCTAGTTTTGGATGAAGCAGATAGAGTTTTGGATGTTGGATTTGAGGAGGAGTTAAGAGTGATCTTTCAATCCCTTCCAAAATATCGACAAACTCTGTTGTTTTCTGCTACAATGACGAGTGAGTTACAAATGTTGCTTGAGGTTTCTGCAAACAAGGCTTACTTCTATGAGGCATATGAAGGTTTCAAGACTGTCGAGACTCTTGAGCAGAAATATGTTTTTATCCCTAAGAATTTGAAGGATGTTTATCTACTACATATTCTGTCTTCAATGGAAGCTTTGGGCATTCGATCAGCCATGATATTTGTCTCCACCTGCAGGTATTAGATCTAATTTTCTTTACTCTTTTCTACTACTTCAATTACATTTTCTCGTAAGTATGCATCATTACTTAAGAAACTTGAGTTCCATGTGCTACATCAATTTCTTATTTTAACCAAAAGAAACCTTGTTCTAGTTATATGGCATTTGCTTCTTTCTTGCCTTTTGTTTTCCTTATTACAGTTTCGTTTATGCAACTAGGCATTGGTTTGCCTTTCTCTGAAACTTTGCAGGATTCTTTTTTTTTTTGTTATTCTTTTTTTTGGGAATATATCTACCATGGGTTCTTGAACGGTTCTAAACCTCTCTTCTATTTGAATGTGAATTCAGGACTTGCCACCTATTGAATTTATTGCTGGAAGAGCTTGATCAGGAAGTTGCATCATTACATTCGTTCAAATCCCAGTCATCAAGACTTGCTGCACTGCATCGGTTTAAATCTGGACGAGCTTCTATACTAATTGCAACTGATGTTGGCAGTCGTGGTTTGGATATTCCTACTGTTGATCTTGTTATCAACTATGATATTCCAAGGTTATACTTCAAAGACTGATTTTCTCTTTTGTTAAGATCTTTGAAAAATGTCGATGTAGTTATTTCTAATTGCCAATATTTGCAGGTATCCTAGAGATTATGTTCATCGTGTAGGGCGTACTGCTAGAGCTGGCAGAGGAGGGCTGGCTGTGAGCTTTGTTACTGAGGTGAGTAGCAGTGGGGCTCGCAAGATATAATATTGAAAGTACAACTGCTATCTTTTCAGTGTCCTGATTAAGTAGAAAGCTTAAGGAAAATATATTTGTTATTCTGACTTGTCACTGTTGTGTATGCTTATACATGTAAAGTATCTGTCATTCTTGATGGAACACTGATTTTCTACTAATATTGACGCATGTAAAAGCTTGAAATGTGCCACTTAGGAAGGACATGCACTTGTGAGTCTAGATAGTTATGGAAATAATCCTGTAACCCTCATCTGTTTTGGGAGTTTGGTTGTCGATATATCTTGTAGCAATACTTTGAAGTTATGACCATACATGGCTAAAGCACTATTAGAGAGCCACTTCTTGATAATGATCTAATCTAATTGGACAAGTTTATTTAGTGACCTTTGTTGTGGCTTTTACTTATTTACAAGCTTCTCACGTGTAAGCTTGAATCCTTCATACCTTAAGTTTACTGCTGAATCATTTGATTGTCTTCTTCATATAAGTGAGAAGGGCACTTTTTATGGCCTTTCCACTTTTTGAGCTCTGAGCTAGTGGTTGAAACTTGAAAATACTTTGGTTTTTGTTGTACTCAACTCTGTGACTTGGTCATGCAGAAGGATGTGGATCTCATCAAAGAAATAGAAGCTGTTCTTGGGAAAAAGCTGGAGAAATTTGAATGCAAAGAGAACGAGGTCCTCTCTGATATAACGAAGGTAAGATCTCTGAACAGGGTTCGCTGATTAATTAATATTGTGGTGGATTATAGGTCCCCTCCTTTTTTTCGCGGTGAATTTTTTTAAGGGACGTTACGTATTTGCTGGCTATAACTTGCCTTCCGTGTTATTATGACTGTTAATGATGCATCTTTTTCATATCATAATCAGGTTTTCAAGGCTAGACGTGTTGCCACAATGAAGATGATGGATGATGGCACCGAAGAGAAAGTAAAACAGAGAAGAAAGCAAAAGAAGAAAGCGTTAGCAGAGAAAGGATTGTTGAAGAAAAAGAATAGGAAGAGAAAGAGACTAGAGTCTGCAAAATAGCTTTGGAAATGTTATTTTCCTTGTACCAGCCAAGTGCAAAATAGCTTTACATTAAAAGTCTCATCGGCCCTAATATATATAGCATCAAGCCAATTAATACAAATTGTAGCAGCCAGTGACATGATTTGATCTTTTTAACTAAACAAAAACTTTCTGGATTTGGCCATTACTGGTTTCACTCCGTTTGAGAGTTGTATATGGGGGAAGTTGATGGAATATTGGATTGAAAAAGACATTATTAGGCCTTAATCTCATATATTTAGGGCTGCAAATGATCCGAGCACGAGATATGTGCAAGCTATGCTTACTAAAGTTTAGTTGAGCTCAGTCTCGATTCATCAAATTTAAACTAGCCGAGTCTTGCTTTCATTCAGTCGAGCTTGACATGCGTCGTGTTTAGCTAGAGTTTGTTTGACACTTTTACAAAACTATCAAACTAATTTAGGTTAACAAGCTGGATTTATCTAAACTCAAGTTTACCTATGTTAATAAAGTGAGCCATATTGAGCAAATTATTTATTACAAAATTCTCCGTCTGACAAAAAAAAAATTCTCTAGTATATTTTGTAAAAATTAAAAAAAGCATTAATTGTCGAAAATAATTCTATATATATATTTATTAATTAACATCTCAAATAAGTCAATAAATATAAAGCATAAAGTATTATTAATTTCAATTTTCTCTTAAAAATATAAATCTAACATTTTATATTTAACAATTCAAATATAGTAGAGAATCATTTTTTATGCGATGTAATGTGTACGTAACTATAAAACTAAATGTATTAAACAACTCAAACGACTCGAGTTAAATACTAGGTTTACAGCCAAAATTAAAGAAAAAAATTTAAAAGATGAGATTGCAGTTCTTTATAATTTGCACAAACGAGGAAATGTTTTTGGAATTGGGATTCTTCTGTCTATTTATTAAAGGAAAAAGGTTATTTTATTTGCCACTAATAATTTTTAAATAATTAAATTTGCATTATGAAAATTACCAAAATACCAAACTGCTGATTTGTTTTTTGTAAAAAAAAAAAAAAACAAGCACGCAGCTTTCCGTTCCCTCCCTACCGATCGTCGTATAAAAGCTATAATTTGAAAAACGAACGCACACTACTATTTACGAATTGACAAATCCCTAATTTCTTAAACCCTTTTTCTATTTCCCGGCGAATCTTTCCTCCCTAAGCCACCGCCATGGTTTCATCGGACGAAGAGGCGGACGACGTGCTCCAGTCGGTGTCCAACTATCACTTTGTAGACGAGAATGAAGAGCTTATCTCCTTCTCAGTACTCCCGTTCCGCTGGTCTCCGATGACCGAAACAGAAACCGGACGCCAGGTCTTCTTGTGCGGAACCGCTGATAACGGTTTAAAGCCGGTTTACAAGCGAGTAAAAGCGTGGAAGTTTGATTTGACGGCACGGTACCCGCTGATTTCTGTGCTCACGAAGGAGAATCATTGGGTTCTCCTTCAAAAGCCGAGAAAAAGCTTTGAGGAAACTATCAAGTCAGTTTTGGTTACTGTGCATTGCCTACATTTTGCGAAAAGGAATCCAGAAACTTCTGGGAAGACTTTGTGGGACCACTTGGGGAAAACATTCAGGTTAGTTGTGGGGGATTGGTGTAGGTTTGTCGTTTATGGTTTGTGTTTAGTTGTGGATTGCTTATGGTTAGTTGTGATCCAATTGCGTTTCCTCATGTAGTTTGTATGAGGTTAGGCCGTCGCAGAATGACTTGCTGGATCACATACAATTAGTCAGCGAAGCTGTTAAAAGGGACGACTCACTGGCTAAGTGTCAGGTTTGTTTGTTGGTGTACTCGCCTGTTTCCTTATTGCAATCATGGTTGTTTTTTTGTTTTTGTGTATTTAAATAGTTTGTCGACTGTGCAGTTTTTACTCAACTTTCTCCGGGAGAAGCCAAGGAAGAGTGTGCCTTCTGAAGAGGTTATATTCTAGTTAATTGCTATACTTTATTTTGTTGTTTGTTTGCATCGTTCTTCATTGGATGAATTTTTTATGGGGTTGTTTTTTGCAGGATGCCGGAGCTTCAACAGTATCTTCATTTATAGTTGATGACGATGTTGAAGAATATGTAGCAGAAGGGGCAGGAGAAAGTGAGTCAGATGAGGAGGATGATTTGTTTGACAGAGTTTGTGCATTTTGTGATAACGGCGGTGACCTTCTTTGGTACGTTATCCCTAAAAATGGTTCCATTCGTGTGAATTTATGTTTTTATGCTGACTTGGTGGGTTCTTGTGTGCTCACTGAGCTAGTTTTTTTTCCCGCAATTATTATCATCAGGTCAGTTTAGATTACAATAATTGTTGCCTCATAGCTCAAGAATATAGGATACTGGATCAACTTTGTTATTGCAATACCATGCAGGATAATCTTTTTCCTATGTGCTTGTAGTGATATGATGTGAGATATCAATTTTAGGCAGGAAAAGGGAGTGCCGAATTTTATCCGGAAGGCTTGAAATGAACTGATTACTTCAGAACTGGTTTCTCTAAGTGTTTATTTACTATGATCTCAATTTTGTTGTGTTGTCTTTATAGCAAGTTGACACCGGAAAGATAGGAAACACCTCACAAACTACTCACCACTCTAAGGATATAGATGTTTATCACCACCTTAGAGATATAGGGTAGAAAACTCTCCACTCAAACAAGAGATACAGAGTTTCAAAGAACAAGACACTCACTCTGAGTTTTATTTCTCTTCATTCACTGCCATCAACAAGCTTAGGATTAACATATATATAGGAGCAAATTTGTACTAGGATAACAATTCCCAGTTCATAGGAAATAGACATGACTCTGAGAAAGTATTAATGACTCCTAGGAACTTTAAGTGACTCTTAGAAACATTAACTTGACATATCAGCCGTATCTGTTCTAGTTTTATCCAAAACTTGATTATATGAATCAAGTTGCACCCGCTCGCTCACCGCGATAACATTTAAGAGACACCCCTGTGTCCCAAGTAATGGAATATGTCGCTCATTTCATGAGTTGTCAGAATTTTAAACTAGCGAGCATATTGGCAATCATGTTACTAGAAAATGCATTAACAATGACTAAATTATGTTAACCAGATGTGCTATACTTGTCCTTAGATGCCACTATTTTGCTAACATCTTTGCAACTTCATTTTGCAATGATGAATGTCCCTCTATGAAATTGATATTTTTATTTGTTTAGATGTACAATGTCTTGTCGTTGATTATTTGTCACTGATGATAATTTTGATAATTTGGAGAATTGATGAGTAAAACTTACAACCTCCAATTTGGAGGAGGGGTTTAGTCACTGGTTAGTTTATGTCTAACTCTAGTCGACCTTGTATTTAGTTTATGCTTATAGTATAGAAACCTGTGACTTTCAGTAATTATAAGCATACTTCAACTTTCATTTTTCGTTTCCATATGAATCACTTTGTTACATAAATGTTTTGGGTCATCGCCAAACAATGGCATGAAGTGGTTTATTTATTGGACTTAATTCTATTCTCTGCTCCATTATGCTTCCCACAAGCAAAGCACTCGATTCCATTCTCTGTTACATCTATGCTTTGATTGTAGGAATTAGCCACCGCGCCACCTGTATTTTAGTTGACTTTTTATACTCTTCACTTAAAGAGATAATTATGTGCCATAGTACTCTCATATGAGTCATAAATTGTGATGAAGCTCTTGTACTTATATATGTATGTATCTATGCATTATTTTATTCATTTTGGGTTACTTAGTATTGATTGCATGAGCTTCTTCTAATGTCTACATTTGGTTTCTGCAATTTTGTAGCTGTGATGGGAGATGCATGAGGTCTTTTCATGCCACTGTAGAGGATGGTGAAGAATCTCAATGTGATTCCCTAGGCTTGACAAAGAAGGAAGTTAAAGTATGTTGTTGTTACTTATTTGCATTGCAATTGTGTTCTTGTCTCTTTCTTTTGTAATCTGTTTGTTTTCCTTTTTCTTATCCTGGCATCTATAAGCATTGATGTATTTTTCCCTGATTGCAGGCACTGCCGATTTTTCTGTGTAAGAATTGTGAATATAACCAACATCAATGCTTTGCTTGTGGAAAGCTTGGCTCCTCCAATAAAACTGCTGGTGCTGAGGTGTGAATCTGCTATGGAATTCATAATTATCCCATTTTTGTTTTTTCTTGTTATTATTTTACATCATAATAGTCTTGATATATAGTAGCAGAGATCTATACTAAGATAATAGAGTGCTTGATTGGATCAGTTCCAGAACTAGAAATTTGTGGCCCTTGTTATCTTTTATCTTGATGGTATGACCAGTGAAGAGGATTCTTTTTGTTCTCTTTATTATTTGGAGGTTATTTGTCCTTATTCCTTGAATAAAACCTCCAGTACTCTTAGCATCTTTACATAAAAAAGTAAGATGATACTGTGGTCGTTTGTGATCTATTAGGCAATATTGAACCACGTGTCATACCAAAAATGACAATTATATATTACACCTGCTCGACGAGGACCACTGAAAGTTAATCCTATGCACCCTCAATGATTTTGTAATTGTGATAGTAATTTAGCTGTTGCATCCACTTAGGCATTTATTTTCTAACAGCACATTGGAATATTGCATTCTATCATCACAATTTTTGTTGTTGTTGGTTAATGTCAAAGAACCACTTCACCCAAAAACCATGACTTGTGAGTGAGGCCCAATGATATTAGTTATCCTAACACCACCCCTCAAGTGAAAGCCCATCAGGGGCTTGAAACTTGCACGGGCCCATCAGGGGCATACCTTATGCTGATTTAATCTCACTCAATTAAATATGGGGGGTGATAGGATTCGAACTCCTGACAGTCAGGTCAGGAATGCTTCGCTACCATGTCAAAGAACCAATTCACCCAAAAGCCATGACTTGTGAGTGAGGCCCAATGATATTAGTTATCCTAACAGTTAAGCTACAAATTTATTTGAGGCTTGGTCAAGTTACACAGACAACATGCTTTTCAATTAACCAGGCATTCCCTGTCCACGACTAATGATCTGATGTGAAGAGGATTTAAAGTAATTGCACCTCCTTGCGTTTGCTTCCATAATGCTTGGCTGAATGCCCATTGGTCATTTTTACTCGTAAATTTTGATATGCTTCTATTTGTTCCTCTCTAATGAGCTGCTTGTACACTTTATGATAAAAACTTGCCAATAATCACTTCCAGGTCATTCAATGTGCTAATGGAACTTGTGGCTATTACTATCACCCATGTTGCATTGCAAAATTGATCTGCCCAGAGGATGATATAGCTGCTAAGGAGATGGAGAAAAAAATTGCTGCTGGGGAATCTTTTACATGCTCCATTCATAAGTGCCGCATCTGTAAACAAGTGGAGAATAAGAAGGAAACTGATTTGCAATTTGCTGTGTGCAGGCGGTGTCCAACAGCATATCACCGAAAGTGTCTGCCAAGGTTTTTGTATCACCTTTTACTCTCATTACCTCCATTTATATTATACATGTTTAACATTGAAATGCTTCTACCAGGGACATCCGTACTGATGAAGAAGTAAAAGGAGACATTATAGCAAGGGCTTGGGAGAATCTTCTGCCAAACCGATTACTGATTTATTGCTTGTGAGTTTTAAAATTAAGCTCTTTCCCTCTCTCTCTTTATTATTTTTCTCAATATAGTCTCTAGTTAATTTGTTAAATGGGTTTATCTGTTGTTATTCGTTCTTTCTTTCTTTTTTCCTTTTTACCAGAAAACATGCGATTATTGAAGAAATTGGGACTCCGATAAGAAATCACATAAAATTTCCTGGTGATGAAAAAGAGGAACAACGAAAGAAAAGGAACATACCAGAGTCTGAAGGGAAAGCATTCTCAAAGAAAAGAATACGCACCACTGAGGACTCATTTTCAGAGAAAACTACTTATAAATCCTCTAAAGATTTGTATTCTACAGCTGATAAAGTTAAAATTACCTCCAAAAATGTAAAAGTGTCATCTGAACCAGACTCTGTCAGCAAAGTGAGGAGAAATGATCCCTCTAGGCCGTGTTTGAAAGGAAATAAAGGGTTGGTCTTACCAAAGTTGAATAAATCTGCAACAAGTTGTGGAACCAAAACCTCACGAGGTGATAATTTACTTGCTGCCTACATGAATAATTCTCAACAAGAAAAGCATGGAAAGCAGGATTCACCTGGCAGGGAACTAAACAGATCTGTAGCTACGAACACTGTGACAAAGAAGCTAAACAGTGAGGTGTTAGATCCCGACAGTGAAAGGAGGTGCTTATTGTTACATTTCCTCATGTTTCTCTTGTTTCCATTTTCCATTCCCTCTATTCTCAATTTTTAATTCAATATCCATATCCAAAGGGGATAATGATGCATATGGTCAGATTTGAGGTTGTAATGTGTATGTTAAATCATGTCTTACTCTTGATATTAGAATATTGGCTTTGCTGAAAGATGCTGACTCTTCAATAACCCTGGATGATGTGATACTAAAGAAAGAAGTACCCTCTACGCATTCACACTCATCAAAAAATATAGTGGACAGGACCATTGCACTGGGAAAAGTCGAGGGTGCTGTTGAAGTAAGCATAATATCAACTTTTTAATTTGCAATCTTTACCTATTGATAACATCTGATACTTTATAAACATAAATAGCAGTTAGTAATTTGGCCACTTTTTCCCCATAACTATTGACACTTTAACTCTTCTATTTGGAGGCTGTTAGGACTGCTCTGAAGATGCTGGACAATGGATGCAGCATTGAAGATGCCAAAGCTGTTTGTGCTCCAGAAGTTCTGTACCAGGTCTTTAAGTGGAAGGTACTTTTCTATTGTATTCCTTCTATCAATTGCTAGTCAATGCTACAATTATTCCTCAATTCAGAGGAATTTTTGTGTGTTGTAGTAATTATATTATTGTGTGAATGATCAAGTCTCTGAGAATTGGTATTTGGTAGCAATAACATTACCTGTCCATAAGTTGGGATGAAGTTGAGAATTATATTTAACTCCCAATTCTATTTTCTTAAGGGTTGTAAATTGTGGGATTATGGTTTTTACTTTTTGACGGCGGACTTGTTAAATGCTTGCAGTTTCATGTTACTGATTCTATCAATATAGAAGATTCTATTTTCTCTTCAGGTCTGTGTGCTGCAAAATTACAACATGGCTATTGATGGCTAATATCCATCTTTTTCTTACCCTAATGAATCAAAGCATTGTACATTTTTTAATTGTATTCTATGAATTTATTATTTGCTTTTTATGGGGTTATGGTAGATTTATGTCTTTAAAGCAACGCCAAAACTTTCTCATTATTGATCTTGTTCAACAATTTTTTTCTAGAATAAGCTCAAAGTGCATCTTGCGCCATTTCTTAATGGTATGCGCTACACATCGTTCGGTCGCCATTTTACAAAGATAGAGAAACTTCAAGAGGTATACAGCACTTCATTTATTTGTGTGTCAATATATATAATGGAGTGAACTATTATTTTACATTATTATATTTAGCCTATATGGCAAGAGCTGTTATTTGCTTCGTATCCATCTCGTGCCTTGTGTTTCAATCTTGTTCCATGGGATGTTGATGTTGATGTCAAGGGCGATGCTTTGGCTGTAATTAAAGAAGTGTTGTTCCTGATGGTCTGTAAAAGAGCAATGTTTTTAGTTGTATATATAACCTATATATTGGCATCCACTGGAAATGATTTACTGTATTGAATTAAGGAATAGTTGGAGAGGCCTTGCCATGCACTTTGGCAACGTAATCAGTGGAAATTAGAGGTAGTGAATGAGTTGACAACATTTGGATGTTAAATTAATTGAATACATTACAAATTTAAGGTTCAAACTGGTTTCTGAGACCAGCAATGGCTGATTTGTGATTTTATAAGTTTCTGTCAAAAAAGGGGGAGAAAGAATTAAGTAAACATACTTTTCCTATGAATATAACAATAACATAATATTTGTGTATCGATTTTATTCGGGCACATCAATGATGGCAACTTGCAAGTTGTTCAAATTGAAACAACTTTACTGTGGTAAGGGTCAAGTAGGAATTTGTTCAAGATTACTCCACGTGCACAGGTGAACTGGTAGTATTATAGTATTTAACAAATTCAATGTTTACCTAGTTGTGGTGCATCGGCTACAGAAGAACTTGGTGTGGTTCTTATGTGTTATTTGTTGTTTCGTCTTATAATTCCTGACTTTCAGTGACCCTGTATTTTCGCTTTGATCATGTGTACATCTTACCTTAGACTAAACTTACTCTTAATTTCCAACATCCCGTAGCATTTCTGCACATCCACGGTATCATCAGGGTGGCCTACATATATATTATATATATACACTCACACTTCTAAGCTGTATATTCAGTGTTCACTCTTTAAACTTTTTCTCTATCCTAGATTTAGTCTTTCATTTCCTATCCATTTAGTTCCCACCCTCTGCAAACTTGAGGCCATCTGTTGTAATGAATTCTAAGTGCTGTGTATGCATTGTAGCCATAGGCCATGCATTTGTTGTGTGTTTGGCTTGATTGTGGGAAGGAAGTGGATTGCCTATAGGCACTGAGTTCATGGCTAGATGTATATAACAATAGCTTATGATCCATAGATAACTGTAGATTTTACGCGAATTACTGCCTTCCGTTGAGACAGGTAACAGTACTTAGCAGACTGATTAATGCATCAAGGCTTGGTAACCTGACTTACAGTAAACAGACACTTTTTTTGTATGTCACTTCGAGTGTGGCTCATACTGTTGTATTAACTAAAGCAGTGTCTTTCTATTTTTGTTTTTTCTTCCATTACATCAGAATTCTAATGCATGGTTTGCATGTGCAGATTGTTGATATGCTCCATTTGTATGTAGTAGATGGTGATATGGTAAGAATTTGTACACTTCTTTGTTTGTTTGATGTTATGTGCTATTTCATGACTGGGCTGAGTTCAAGGTAAATTTAACAAAATCAAATTGAAGTTTTCTATGCATTCCCGAAAGATGCAATTGAGCTGCTTACTTTAGGTTCCAAACAGTCTTACCTGCATAGACTGGTCTGCTCTTTGTCAAGGATTTGGTTATTTAGTTATTTAAGGAATAAAAGAGAGTTGCAAACTAGATTTTATAAGTAGAGAGAGAAAAAAGAAAAACCTCTAACTCAGGGGTCTTGGCATTTCCAATGGGATAAAAAAGTTAACTTTTTTGTGTATTTTTGGTTCAGATAATTGTATAGCTATATTCTGGCATTATTGCTACTTCCATTATTATTTCTTTAATGTCAACTCATGGATGTGAACAGATTGTGGACTTCTGCTGTGGTGCTAATGATTTTAGTTGCCTGATGAAGAAGAAACTTGAAGAGACTGGGAAGAAATGCTCATATAAGAACTTTGACTTGTTTCAGCCAAAGGTAATTGTAACTATTCCATTACAACGGTTGTCATGCTGTAGTCTAGTGAATTTGTTTATTCAGTTCGTATATGTAGAATCAGTATGTGGCTATATGAACCAATCACTTGGTGACGCTTGAGGCACATCTTTTAAATAGCTTATTTATGTAAAAACATTGTTTTATCATTCAAAATGGCTTAGAATTGTCTCTATGTGGTGTAGAGCAGTTTTGGTTAAGTGATCTTCTGCAAGTCTGTTTAAACTACTGTTTATGCCTAGTACATTTACAGCTTTAACTAGTTTGACTTTTAGAAACCAATAAGTTTTACAGGGTGATCAGGGTTTTGTTTCACTTATTGTTTGGAGCTATTGCACAGGTGCTTCAAATTAAGCTACAGGGGATAGGTTTGTTGTTGAGTGCTTCTGGTGGCAATGGGATTTCTTGTGATGGTTGTATAAATAGATCTATTTTATTTAATATTGAACTATCCATTTTTATTATGACTATCAATATATAAGAGCCTCTAACATGGAGAGACCCAACATGAGTGATCAAGTCCATTAGTCAGTATATTAAGGACAGCCAAAAGGTTAACCTAGATGCCTTCTACATGTTTTATAATTAATTATTCTAGCCTTAGGTTTTCTACAATTGATCTCGTCTGACCAAACACTAGATATTAGCAATTCCCACCTGATGGATAGCTAGAGTTGTTATGTAGTTTTCCAGAAACCTCTAGCCTGAGCTTCTAGAGTTTTCAACAGCAGGTATGTTCCTGTTATAAAATTCAGAAACATTCTTGTCTACCTGTTCTTCTTAATGTGATAATTACATAGTGTAAATGGCATGTTTATGCCTTCTGAGAGGAAATTTCTACAAATTGACCTTAATTAGGAGTTCTTCAGATTTTTTATTTTTTATCACTTTTTAAATTTGATTGTTTAGTTGATGGATTTTGTCCTTTGGCAGAATGATTTTAATTTTGAGAAGAGGGATTGGTTTACTGTAGGCCCTAAAGACCTTCCAAGTGGTTCACAGTTGGTAAGATGGATTATTCTCATTTGAGGGTGTGTAACTTGGTTGTAGGGTTTTTTTGTTGACTTTTCTGTTGAGTCTTTGTTCTTGATTGTTGAATAGATCATGGGGCTAAATCCTCCTTTTGGAGTTAAAGCAGCCTTGGCTAACAAGTTCATTGACAAAGCTCTTGAATTTCAACCGAAACTACTCATTCTTATCGTTCCGCCAGAAACAAAAAGG
The DNA here is from genome assembly GCA_963691705.1 of Viola odorata. Lineage (NCBI taxonomy): Eukaryota > Viridiplantae > Streptophyta > Magnoliopsida > Malpighiales > Violaceae > Viola > Viola odorata. The sequence continues at coordinate 51,007,937 of OY829546.1, read as the reverse complement.
TATGGCATTATTAAAGTTCTGCTCCCTCTTTCTCTCTCTCTCACTCTCTCTCTCTTAGATACATTATGTTGCTTCCAGGTTAGACAAAAAGAAGAAAATCAAGACACCTTATAGTTATGATCTTGTTTGGAAGGATGATCAATTTTGTTCCGGAAAGGTGATACACAATACCTTTTGTACTTCCCTAATAGTTGGTTTATTTTGTGACTTTATGCTGGCTTATTTTGCTGTGTGTTTTGAACTTTATGGTGTGTTATTTATTATACAGTCATTTTATCTACCGGGCTCCATAGATGAGAATGATAAACAAATCGATCAGTGGAATTTGATTGCACCCCCACTTTATCTTTGGAGCCGCAGTGATTGTAGTGCAAAACACAAGAGCATTGCTCAAAAGCATGGTCATGTATCCAGGCAAAGGGGAGGAACTATTTTGGAAGATGATCAACTTGATCATCCAGTGGAGGATCATTCAGACAATGCTAATGCTTCAATGCTTGCAGAAAAAAATCCCATTCAAAATATGGAACCAGAAAAGCCCATTCAAAACTCGTATGGACGCAACAGAGGAAACTTACCACACATTGTGGGTGATAGAAAGAGTCAAGATAGTCATCGTTCGAAGAAGAGCCAGCGTAGCGAGACTTATAGGAGGAAAAGGAGCAGTGGAAAGCATGGAAAAGGTTCGGGTGAGAAATTACAAGATGACAGACGGGATAGGGAAAGAGGTCAGTTTTTTGTTGATAACGATGACAGCTTTGGTTATAGGTCCCGCGTGCCAGAACTTGGGAGGGAGCCTGGTGTACAACCACAAGTCCCCTCTTACACGCAGGTTCCCCCTGATGGCCCAGTTCATTATGGGCAAGTTCCCAATTCTTCCGTCCATGGAAATTATGTAGGCAATCGTGATTTTGGGTTTGGCACACCATCACCATCGCTATCCAACACTTATGGGCCTTTGGGTTCAGCTCCAGAGTCATCTTACAGGATGAATGCGTTCTCTGCAATGCAACGGTATGCACCCCATCTGGATGAATTGAATCATACTTTGGGTCCTGAGCCACCCATGTTCAATGGAAATGGCTGCTACGATCCTAGAGCACCCACACCACAACCTGGATACCATGTTGATGCAATGGGCTATGGCCCTGGTTTTGTACCTGCACCACTAGCTGGCTTTGCTCCTAGTTTCGCTCCTGGTACTCAACCTTATCCACACAACTCCGCTGGCTGGCTCAATGAGTAGCGGTTTCTCCAGACTTCAGTTCTCCTGGTTCACAATGTATAAGGTAACTTATAATGATCCGGTACAGTCTGTTTTATATCACAGTTCCAAAAGTCCGGTCAGGTGTCCCTTGTTTTTCATTCATATGTACAGGTGGATCCCTTGTTTCACTTGGTTGCTTAATCTACTAGGTAATTTGTTGTTTCCTGGCATTAATAATTTTAAGTATGGACTCTTTCTATATTTTGGTATCTGAGTATTTTGGTTTGTGTTTCGTTGGCATATCCGTTCCATTATTAAGCAGCTAACTTTTATTTCAAAAGGGAAAAAGAAAAAGAAAAGCTATTTTGAGGAAAGATTAGTGTGACTATAATTGTTCTCTTTTTTTTAATGATAAATGCAGTTAAGGTATACAATCTTTCATGTAGATCACGAATAGCCTTCATCTTTTAGATTCCTGCTTCACCATTTCAATGCATTAGTTCGACTTTACGAGCAATATATGTACTGCTTCCCCCTGGGTTCTTTTAGGCGAGAGTAAAATTTTGTGATTTATTGGGATGTATAAAATCTTAAATAGCTTTTGGGTATTTTAATTTCATTCCCTTACAAATTTTAATTTTCTCCTATGACTGTTCATGGTTTTTTTTATAAAAATAAATATAATAATTAAGGTGGAGTCCATTTTGAAGCCGGCCTAGTCACAGACCCAGGCTAAATTTGATGGGCCGAGACTGAGACGGGTCCAACAGACTCATATAATAGGCAGACTGGATCTAGACCTGATCTGATTGGGGTTGGGATTAAAAAAATATGGGCCTAAGTTCCGATCTGTCATCTGTGTACTCGATTGACATCCTTTCTTTTACCACTCCATTCATAAACCTCTACCGACACCAAGTCGGCACGAGACATTTGTTGGTGTCCACATAACTTTATTTTAGTTATGAGCTTTAAAAATATTGAGCAGGGACCGTTTGATTTATTTGGGCGTATAAATAATATTTTTTGGTAAGTATTCAAATTCAAATTTAAATATCATTTATACCTGAAGGAAAAAAAAACACAAAGTTTTGGCCAATGCAATCCAAGATTTTAAAATCAAGAAATCAAAGAAATGGAAACTGAGCTTATCATCTTCATCAAGACATGGGTTTGGGCCATAACATGTCTCGCTTACTCTTATTATATAGTCTCAAAAATCCAAAAACCAATCCTCCGCATCCTCTCCCTCCTCCCAGTCTTCTACCTCCTCCTCACCCTCCCTTCAAATATCTCCACCGTCCACCTCGGCGGCCCCACCATCTTCTTCCTCTCCTGGCTCGCCGTCTTCAAGCTCCTCCTGTTCTCCTTCCATCAAGGCCCTTTATCTTCCTCCCCTCCCCCACCCACCATCCTCCATTTCATCGCCTTAGCTTGCCTCCCCATAAAACCCCTTGACCCAACTCACAACAAATCCGACGACCCACCCGCCAGACTCTTGCCCGGATCCGTTTTATTACCCATCAAAGCATGCATCCTCGCCGTTTCCTTCCGCATCCTCGACCACCGCCATCACATGAACCGTCACGCCCGCTTGGGTTTGTACTGCGTGCACTTGTACCTAGAGTTGGAGATTGCGCTCGTCGTCTGTGCGATCCCGGCTCGGGTTCTGTTCGGGTTCGATCTCGAGCCGCAGTTCGACGAACCGTATCTCGCCACGTCACTGCAGGACTTCTGGGGCCGGAGATGGAATCTCATGGTGAGCAAAATCCTACGGCCCACAGTTCATGACCCGGTTAAGAGTTCATGTGGGCCTGTTTTTGGGCCAAAGTGGGCCGCTCTGCCGGCTATCGTGGCGACTTTTGTGGTGTCGGGCCTGATGCATGAGTTTATTTATTTTTCCTTGACTCGGGCCCGGCCCACTTGGGAGGTGACTTGGTTTTTTATACTCCATGGGATTTGTGTGGCGTTGGAGGTGGCGGTTAAGAAGGTTGTTAGGAGGAGATGGGAGTTGCATCGGTTGGTTTCTGGGCCGTTGACGGTGGCTTTCGTGGCGGTGACCGGTGATTGGCTTTTTTTCCCTCAGCTGATAAGGAATGGTGTGATTGAGAGAGTTTTTACGGAATACTCAATTTTCTATGATTTTTTGAAGGAAATTTTTTGGAGAGAGTTGTAAATAGTGCTGGTCATGTATGTGCTTTGAAAATGTCAGAAAAATGAAGGTTTGACAATGTATTTTTTCCCTTACATATTTCAGTTAGTGATAACATTGAAATGGGGGTAAGCGTAAATTCGTAAAGGTGGTGAGTGTTCGGCGGTGGTTCTTGCTCCAAGATCATCTGAGGGCACCGATAGCCCTTACTATACGGTGGTCCACTAACATTCCATTCTTCATGTATAATAAACAAACGATTGTATCTTTCAATTTGTTTCTCTTTCGAGCCATTAAAGTAGAAATAAATTGGACCAAAAAGTCATTAACCGTGTGCCGTCTAAAAATCAAGCGTTAATTATTTGACCTGCTGACCATAAAATTCCTCAAAGAGAATCATTTGCACACCAAACACAGATCAAAAGATTGGAGGTAAGATAATCAATCATCATCAATCATCAATCAAGAAATTAAGAAGAAAAAAACCCAAAATCCAAATCAAGAATGGATGAGGAGAGGAATGAAATCAAGCAACTGGCCAAGGTATCCATCTCAGTTCTAGCATCTTTATCTTATTGCTATTTCATTTCATTCAAAATACCCAAAGGCAAATTTAGGTTTCTTTCTCTTCTCCCAATTTTCTCTCTCTTTACAACCTTTCCTCTCCTTTTCTCTTACCTATTCCCAATTTCAATTGCAACCCTATTCCTTACTTGGTTAGGAAACTTCAAGCTCCTCCTCTTTGCATTTGGTCAAGGCCCACTTTCATTTCAACCACCAAATCATAATAATAATATAACCCTATTCCAATTTATTTGTTTAGCAACATTTCCAATTAAAATCAAGCATAATGAAAAAAACCCATCATCTGAAAACCCTAAATCATCACAAAATGGTCCTAAGTTGCCACTCAACTGGCAAACCAAATTGCTAATTTTCTCCATTTTTCTTGGTCTACAAGATTTTGGAAAAGAAAATTTGCACCCAAAATTGTTAATGGCAATATATTGCTGCCCTGTTTATTTATTGATTGACATACTCTTTGGTATATGCAACACCATGGTCCATTCCACATCAAACATGGAGCTAGAAACCCCATCCAACGAACCATATTTGGCCACGTCATTGCAAGATTTCTGGGGGAGAAGGTGGAACCTTATGGTGACAAATTTGCTGCGCCAAACCATATTCAAGCCTGTCAAGTATTATTTGAGCTTTGTCATGGGCCCATGGGCCTCACTTCTTGCTGTGCTAGCCACTTTTCTTGTGTCTGGGCTTATGCACGAGCTCTTTTTATACCGTATCTCAAGTGTGGGCCCGTCGTGGGAAATGACTAGCTTCTTTGTGTTACATGGGGTGTGCTTAGTAGTGGAGTTTGAGATGAAGAGGCTTCTTGGTGGGAGGCTCCGGCTGCACCCGGCGGTGACCGGACCGTTGACGGTGGGGTTCGTGGTGGCGACGGCAATTTGGTTGTTCTTTCCGCCTTTGCTTGAGGGTGGTGCTGATGAGAAGGCGGTTGAGGAGTGTAAAATGTTCTTCATTTTTGTAAAAAAGAGCTTAAAATTAAATTGAGGGTGTGTACAAAATTAAGTTTATACAAGCTATTTATATACATTATTATACGAGTGGGAAAATAATTTAGAAATTTAAATTCAGGATTTTTTAGAACAATTCTCCTATTCGAGTATGTTTTATTTTTATACATTTCTATTTCAAAAAAATAAGTACCATTACTATAAAAAGCTCAAACCTTTTAAATATGTAGGCGGAGCTCATCTTTGGGCAGATGATCTAACAAGTAACAACAAGTCGTTTTGATATGTATTTTAAATATTTAAATTTCGAACTGTTCCCGAATAGTAAACTAACGTTTCATAATAGTGGGCCAGCACAAGTTTGGGCTGGAAAAAACGTCTGGGCCAAGTTGAAGCCCGAACCTTGTTGACCTTACAGAATTAATCCACGATCATGGATCTCGCAACGACAAGGGACAAAGCTTCAATAATCAAGTAAGATCCTACGATTTTCCCATCTCATCTCACTATTTTTTGCACTTCATCATCTACCAATCAAACAATTGCAACTTAAGAAGATCTTCTGGGCATTTCTTTGCTCCAGTTTCATTACGATTGCAATATTGTTTTTTTTTGCAGAAGTGACTAGGTTCGAATAATTTGGAGATCGGGGAAGAAAGATGGGGTTTTTGGTAACAACACTGATCTTTGTAGTGGTTGGAATAATCGCATCGCTGTGTACCAGAATCTGCTGCAACAGAGGCCCATCAACTAATTTGTATGTGCTCCAATCCCCCCTCTTTGGATTCCTTAGTGGTTTTATGAATTTTGGTTTTTCTTTTTAAGTGGCAGAATTCATGGGTTTATGTGTTTTCTTGGTAATTATGAGGTTTTAGGTTATCGTAGGTATGAGGTTTATGCAACTTGGATGAGTGGTTTGTTTAAATTTTGGCATAGATTTGAATATTTAATGTTTCTGAGTATGTGAATTGAACTGATGAACTTTGTTTGTATTGGATGCATTCATTCGATCTTAAGTACAATGAGAGTATATCCATGCTGTTCACATTTAGGAATGCAGCCCTCCTATTGGAAATTTTGAGATTGGAGTGATCACTGGTGAATCAGGGAATGGTGTCAATGTGTTTATTGTAGTTGATTACTGAGATGAAATTGTAGTTTCAAAGTTTCACATATCTTAAGTATTGTGGTACTGATGGTTATTGTAAAGAATTCATGTTTAAGTGTAATTAATATACGCCCAACAGATTTGCCTGCCCTATCAACTCTGAAATTGATGATTAGGACAAACTTCGTTTTCGAACTGAGCAAAACCTCTTCTCATTGCTCCGGCATCTCATTCTCATATGGGTTTTCCGTCTTTGAGTGCAAAAAAGGTTTTTGGAAACACTTGGTGTGACAGTAGTTCATGTTCTTCTTCTGTGTAGATTGTGCATGGTTCATCCCCAAGGCATGGATATGTGCTTTTATAACTAGAAAATAAAGTGGACAGCGCATACATTTACTATTCTTCTACAATTGATTGTGTGCTGATCTTTAATCTTTTCCAATATGGCTGATGTGGGGTTTTTTGGGTGCAGGCTCCATTTAACGTTGGTGATAACAGCAACTGTTTGCTGTTGGATGATGTAAGTTTTTCTTCTGGCTCGCTCTTCTCTCATTTCTTTTATTCTCTTTTTGTAACAATCTTTTTGTCCAATGATATGTAGCCTATATACTTGTTTATTAAATAAATTACACTTTTGCATCTGTTTCTCATTCGATAGTATTCCGTGATGTTCCTGCAAGGTGTCTTAGGAAGACTATTGATTGCCTGTGATTTTCCTCCCGTCAATATTGCTCTATCAAAAACATTATCTATAATGATCTACAAAGCTTCTTTCACTAAATAATTCCAGTATGCAGTCCATATAGTTAATTCAAATAATCTTGTGCTAGTTAAATGGCAGAGTGCCAAAGTACATAGCCCAGTTTCTTTTGTTCTTAGTTCTTTACACTCCTACTGCTCATAAATCTGTAATTGTTAGAGGGAAACCTTTATCTTTTTTTCTCTTAAGTGAATCTTCAATGATTCGGTCCCTCCTTTCCATTGCAACCTTCCTGACAGCAATGAAGCGAAAACATAAATGACTTGTAAAGTTTGGGTGTTTGTGTAAATTCTTGGTCTGCTTACTCACTTTATTTCTCTTTCATTTTAGGTGGGCTATTGTATATATCGCACAGATGAAACCGCTCATTGTCCCTATTCTCAGTGAAGGGGAGTGAAGTTGTTCCTCAAAGAGCTTCGTGGTACCTTGTTCACGAACCAGTAATTTTACCACCGTGAGCACAGAAAGTCTGGTTTGGGGCGCATGGATCATTCCCTCATTTTGGGTCTGTGCAATTTCTATTTAGTGTGAATTTTTAATTTGTTTTTCTCGGCAGTTCCCTTCGCCTCCTTTCGTTAACCTCTCATTCATTATTTATACATTTACAGTTAGTATGAGAGAGTGAGAGCACAGATATGTAAACTTTGATCAAATAATGGTTGCAAAAGATATGAGTGATTCTCGTCTCTTATAGTATTCAAAAGGTTATCTCATTCAAGTGCTTTATGAATAAGGACAATGATAACTTGGTGTCACTTGGTGATTGTGTGGTTTGTGATGTCTAGTTATCCACCGTTGCGAGACTAAGGTATCGAGACTATGCTGACTTCAATTTGATTGTCCACAAGAATTCTTGCAACTATGCAAACATTGAAATGGAATAAGTTCTCTGCATTTTTCTAGATTGGCATAAATGTCTTAATGGATCATATTCTTTAACGTGTTAGGGTTCATCTGAATCGAGAGGAAGCTTCAAAAACGTTTGAACCTAAAACTCTCCTTTTTAAGTTTAAACATTTCTTTTGTGGGTAACTATTGGTAAGCAAGAAACGATGTCGTAAAGAGGGGTCCACCCAATCTTCATGCTTCAGAAATTTGGAACATAGCGCAAATTTTTTATATATTCTTCCTTTTTTTTATACAAATCGCAAATGTTTTTAGTATCAAAAACCCTAAAACCTATTTCTCTCCACAGAAAGACCAGAACTTTACAAAATTACTAGAACACATTCTCTTATTTTTCAGAGAAATTCGAAAATGTCTACACTCCAACTTCCACTATCGAACCCGAATACTTCATCTCCGTCATTTGCTTCAACCTCATTTCAGCACAAATGCTTCTTCTCTCACACTAGAAAAACCCCGCGAAGGGCCACTACTGTATTGAAACGCCACCATGTGAGCTGCTCCTTCACGCCAACGGAGACTGCAAAGATAAAAGTGGTCGGTGTTGGCGGCGGCGGTAACAATGCCGTCAACCGCATGATTGGCAGCGGATTGCAGGTATTGATAATTCTCAGTTCTGAATATTTTCCATGGTTTTTATGTTTACGCAAAAAAACCAGCTTTGCAATTGAATAATTTGATGATGAGGGTTTCTTGCTTTCTTGTTTTACATCACAGCAATTGGGTGTATTCTACTTTTCAGTTTGATTATGTGTTTTGTTTGCGAACATTGTGTCCATTTTTTGTAATCTAAAATATTTGTGCATTAAGGTGGAGTTCACTTGAATGCAATTTGAAATAGTTGCTAATGCTTATGTTTTCTTACGTTTGAAATTAGGGTGTTGATTTCTATGCCATCAACACGGATTCTCAAGCATTGTTGCAGTCTGCTGCTGAGTATCCACTTCAAATTGGGGAGCTTTTGACGCGCGGATTAGGTCCGTCACTCTCATTTTGGTTTAGAGTAATAAAATATCTTATTTCATTTTGCTGTGTCTGCATGCTTGATGTTCGCCTGATGGCTCAAGCATTTTATGAGTACATATAACTTATATTGTTTTGTGGGATTTGTATAATATCCCTTCTTCTCATAAGAAGAGGAGCTAAGAGTTGAACCCCAAGACCTAGCTCTCCCTACTTTGAAGGGGGTAGTGCGAAAATATAGCCCTTTGATTCAATTGCTTGTCAGTGATGCAGGTACTGGTGGTAATCCTCTCCTGGGAGAGCAAGCTGCTGAGGAATCAAAAGATGCCATTGCCGGTGCCCTTAAGGGCTCTGACCTTGTGTTTATAACAGCTGGTATGGGTGGAGGCACAGGTTCTGGTGCTGCCCCAGTTGTTGCTCAAATTGCCAAAGAGGCAGGTTATTTGACTGTTGGTGTGGTAACCTACCCTTTCAGCTTTGAGGGCCGCAAAAGATCTCTACAGGCAAGTTTCATTTAGTTTATAATCTGAAAGTTATCTACATGCTAGTATTGGGGAGAAGAGCGGTTCTTGTACAAAATTTGCATATCCTGTGAAAGCCTGGGTGGCATACCAACAATCTGACCAACTAGAAGCATAATAATTAAAATAAGAGATTGCCTGTAGATTTTTGGTTAAAGGTTTCTCCAACCTACTTAAGAGTGATTTATAGGCTTTATTTTTTCCAGATGTGCTTCATTGGTAACTGCAACTTCTACTAGTCTTATATCCAGCCATATGTAGTAGGTGCAAAAGTTTGAGATTGAAGTAGCTATGGATGCAGAGAATAAATGGCCGAACTACTTGTTGTGATATCATGTTTTGCTTTTCAGTAATAGGTCTCCTCAAGTGTGGATACGGCATCGCGGTAGATTTCTATCCATGCATTATATGCCAAACAGTTGAACTGGGTTTGCTGCTTTGCAGGCTCTAGAGGCTATTGAAAAATTACAAAAGAATGTTGATACTCTGATAGTGATACCCAATGACCGTCTGCTTGATATTGCTGATGAACAAACAGGTCTCCAAGATGCTTTCCTTCTCGCTGATGATGTTTTACGACAGGGGGTGCAAGGAATTTCAGATATTATAACTGTGAGTGGTTTTGAAAAGCTATGCTATCATGTTTTCGAAACCAATTTCTTTGGTTCACCAAGTTACTTGTGTCTTATTGAGTTGAGGACCTGTAAGCTGGTTCCACCTTTGAATATCAACCAGTATACATGATGTTTAATGAGCAATTTACCATATTGAAAATAACTTAGAATATGACATCTGCATTTTAATATCTTCCCCCTCAGTATGCATTATCTTATTGAAATCCACCACTGAAAGTGGTCCTAAAATTGCCCACTGAAGGGTCTTGCATGTTGTTTTCGGCTAATTAAGTTATGCATCCAATCTTTTCCATAGATCATGTGAATTGTTATTCCCCTATTTTGCAGATACCGGGACTGGTTAATGTGGATTTTGCAGATGTAAAGGCTGTGATGAAAGATTCTGGTACTGCAATGCTTGGAGTAGGAGTTTCATCTAGCAAAAACCGTGCTGAGGAAGCAGCTGAACAAGCAACTTTGGCACCTTTGATCGGATCATCAATCCAGTCAGCTACTGGAGTTGTATATAATATTACTGGAGGGAAGGACATAACGCTGCAGGAAGTGAATAGAGTGTCCCAGGTAATGTAGTACCTTACAATCATCCCTTGAGTTCTGTCATTTGAGAGAGAGACTTTAGATCATAGTCATGTTAACGACTGAAAGTCTGCTTGAATATTTGAGTGACCACTTTCCTACCATGAATTTATGGATATACCGAAGGTAACAAGTTTACATGTTTAGAATAGAGGCACCATGCCTCCATAGTGATCAATGTTTTGAATGTTTGAATGAGGGACTTTTAGTTGGTAGGCTACTAGGTTTGATGAAGCAAATCCATATAGCTCTCAGTTTCTCCATGATGATTTTAATTTCTTCGAAGCTAAGCTACTCTTTTGCAAAAAAAAGAGGAATAGTGTAGACGAAAATCATGACGGTCTCCATCTTATTTGTCTTCTTCATTCCCTGTAATGATTTCTCAATACTTGCATTAATGTAGTTAAAAATGGTGGTTCCAGGTTGTGACTAGTTTGGCTGATCCATCGGCGAACATAATATTTGGGGCTGTTGTGGATGATCGTTATACCGGGGAGATCCATGTCACCATCATTGCAACTGGTTTCTCACAGTCGTTTCAGAAGATACTTCTAGCAGATCCTAAGGCTGCAAAACTCCTAGACAGAACGGTAGGGAACCAGGATGTCAAGGGGATTCCACTACCTCTCACGCCGTCAGCTTCCTCTGTAACTTCCAGACCTTCTCCAAGAAAGCTCTTCTTTTGATTCTTCTTTTCTTCTTTTCTTTCCCCTCAATGAAACTAAGATGTGTACTGAATTGTTTTTCTGTGAAGGTCAATAGTATCATTATTCCTTTCAACGTTGATGATGTCTCAGTTTGCAAAATGTTTGCGAATTAGGTTTTTTTACCCGAGATGTGTATTATTTTCTTTACGCAACTAATATAATCAATCTTGGATCGTAAAATTATTTAGGTTAATTGCTTGAAGTGATGTTACTCAGTAGCGCCCAATAAAATCTCCAAACCAGACTCAAAGGGCTTGTAGTTTCAATTTTCAATGAGATTTTCTGCACTGCTTTGCTATATCTTAAGTTCGAGCCCCCTAGTCACATTCCAACCGCGAAGATTGACAAGGCAGTCGCGAAGAATTTGAACATTTTCGTATAGAATTTGTTACGGGAAAAAGTAGTGCTAATACATAACTTTTCAGCTCTACAAAAATAAATAATAATATTAGTAATGATACATAAATCGGATTTATCAGCTGAAAGAAAAGAACGGCGCTCTAACAAACAATTTACACATAAATTGAAAAGACTGGTATCAGTAATCTTCTCTCTATGGCAGGTGTTAGTGTAATGTAACTAATCACAAGAAAAGAGACAGCTCGGATTTGGGAATAAATGAGAACATACTTTCACCAAAAAGCTCGAATAGTGATGCCAGTAACTGCCCGGCATCCATGTCCTCCTTCCAAGCCTGAGCAAGTACAGATGAGGTCCTCGATTCCCGCCCACCAACCTCTCTTCCTGAAATGTTTTCGTTAGAGAATTGCCGAGACATCGATGAAACTACCATACTGGAAGGTCCAACAGCTGTAGGAAATCCACCCGCAAACCCTTGCATGTCAGTTGCCATGGAGTTCATCGGCATCATACCCATAGAACCTTCTGTTGCTATTTTCTTGAGTGGTGGTTGCTGCAGTAGGTTGTCCATGCTTGCTTTCCGCTTATCTTGATCAATTTGGATGGCCGGCCGGACACAAGGTGGAAGCAAGTAAAGGGTCAGAATCCATTGAACACTAAAATATGATCATAAAGGTAAGCTATGCCAATATCCGTGGAACAAAGAAAAGATGAGCCCTAGAAGAACACTGGCCACTTTAAAAGGTTCAGCATGCCATGTAGCAGGTTTGTGATGATGTCTTACAATCAAAATTATCGATCAATCATAATTTTTTTAACAAGCAAACTTCACGAAACCATCTACTACGAGCTAAATCTAGCATGCACAGGGCTTTCAAAGAATAAATTTCTTATGCTCACTATGTCAAGTAAAGAAATGTAAGACTTTTTTACACCTTTCTAGACTTCTTCCTTATTAAACCTAAGTTTTTCTTTTCCTTCTTTAGCACAATACAAAATCTCAAGACTCGATCTCAAGACACCTCAGTACACCCAGAACTTTTATACTACGCAAACCACCATGTGGTAAATAAATCTCTGCCACATGCAGAATGCATTTGCCAAAACTTTTACACAGTCACTTCCAAAACCACGTACTAACGTAGGTTATCTATAAGTGTGTGTGTGTGTGTGTGTGTGTGTGTGTCAGAGCAAGAAATGCCAAAACGAAGTCATACTTGGTGCTACAGTCAAAACTCTTCCACTGCTTTTCCACATGCCACGGGATGGTGATGCTAACAGAATAGGCATCGGTTTGAGCCGATCATACATAGATAAGCCAGCTGCACACTGAATACTTATTCACAGGTCACTGATATTAAACATCTACACAAAAAACAACAACTAGAATGATGTAAGAAAAGACTTGCAAAGAATTGAAATATATACTCACCATCAGGGCTCCATAGACACGCCAAGCTTCATGCCTCTTTATCTCATTCTTTTGCTTTGTGTGAAGCATCTCTGGTTCAAGAAGTAGCAAATATGGCTCCAAATTTGGTAGTATAAGAAGACGAATCTGTCCACAGTTATAATAGATTACAAATTGCTTGAAACCAAGGTAAAAAGTAATCTAGAAGGGCAGGGAAGAATTATTATGACATTGATAAACCAACAACTATTTCTAAACATGAAGCCGTCCTCCACCAGCAGTCAAAGGGAAGATACTTTTACAAGAAAATGAAACATGGAAAATACAAAAGATGATTGAAGGTGTTACTAGACAAATTGTAATAGTGCCACATGATAAACAATCATGCTTCAAAAGCAACTTCATTTCTTTCTTTTGTCCCTTAAATATTTCCAAGTATTCACACCTCAAAAAGTGCTAGGAAAGATGACCATTCTGGTGGAAGATAAAGTTTGTATAGATGGAATTATACCACACATGGCCCTAGGGCTGCCAATCCTTGTATGGCACCATAATGCTGAGGCAATGATTTTGTTGGGTCCAAGAATGCATGGAGCATAGTCTTTGTGACACGTGATTGCAGATTGTGATAAACATGCCCAAATCTGCAAATGATCAGTCAATAAGAAATATATTTTTTTTCTTTGGAAACAGATTACTGAATAATATGGCAAACATAATATAATCCAACATAGCTTAATAAAGCTCATCAAAAGTACCTATATAAACATGCCCATCTTTTATGCGCTGTACACTCATGTGGACAATCAATCAAGGTAAGATGTACATTTGAAGAATAAAGAATAACTTTGAAGCATACTTCCTAACAGCTGAAGGTCAGAAAGCATGGACCTAGAAACCTATTTGGATGAATAGCTTGAGTTCAGAGTTATTTTGTTTGCACAGGAATTACACTCAAGAGAAAGATTTCCAGTCAAGTTTTAACACCAATGGTCTTAAACTGAACGCATTTTCAACAAGCAAAAGAAAATCCCCCACCTTTTGCATATTGAAGCAAGAAGGTTAGCTGTGAAGTTCCTGAGCTCCCAGTGATTATCAGAAAATCTATTTCCCAACCTTTTAGCAACCAAGCAGGTAATGATAGATGGCATTAATTGGTGTATCTGCAAAAATGATAGCTGTATTAGAGATACCAGAAGAAAGCCTCTAGAGTCAAGCAGACCAATTTTTCTAACCACCAAAAGCGTGAAACTACACTCCCAGTGGAAGTTATCTGAATAAAAACCACTAAAATCAACAACAATGGAATTTTCCCTTGGTAGGTTATTATGTATATAGAACATAACAGCTAGATTCAGAAGAAGAAAGACAAGCTTACATAAGGTTCAATGTGTATGTGTGGGTTTTGCAGAAGGCTTTTAGCAGCGCGCATCAAAGAAAACAGGAGAGGAAAATTATTCAAATTTCGTGAAACCTGATCATCATGGAAAAGCATGAGTCACGAATGAAAAATACGAATCCCATCTATCTGTTTTTTTTCTTTGTCCAAAACAAGGTAAAATACGAATGCAATATCGGAACAGGTAGGTTGTTAACCCTACCTCATCAGCGATGAAGAACATAAAATAAGGAACTAAGGCATGGAGTCCAGAGTCTGTTCTCAAGCTCAGTAATGCTTGTTTAAAGAGGACAGATTGGGGTTTCTTTGTGATAAGCTCTGTGATCTTTTCAAAGTAAAGCTACACAGGACACCAGAAGGAGAGAAAAAAAATGTTACTATGATTTTTCTTAGCAAGAAAAAGGAAACATAAAGAACAGGCAAAGTAGAGTTTACATGAAGCTCCCTAGATAATACATGCTTGACAGGAACTTTAATATCTACATGAGAACCATCTTCCTTGTATTCAGATCTTTTACCATCAGCAGATGCTGCAAGAAAGGCGTAAAGTATGATAAGTCATATCTAGAGGAATTAAGCCCACCATACATAGTAAAGTAAACAATAAGTTTCTGATTCGCTTAAATGTTAGCTTCTCAAAAATAGACACCATAATCTCTAGATTCACTTGATGATAGCAGGAGGACCTTAAATCCTCATAAATCGTTACAAGTACACTCATGTTCGCTACCTTCAACTGGTGCATTCTCCGGAATAGCGGGTTGAACACCTTCAATTGCTAGCCAGTGAGCAGTGAGTGAAGTATCAAGTAGCGCTTTTGGTAAAGGTGCTTCCACCACCTACATAACAGCTCAAATCCAACAACACAAACCGTTATACAAGTAGATACAATCTACAACAGCAAAAGATACCAACATTTTCATCTTATGTTAATTCATTCATTAAAATCCTCACTTACATCCTTAAACTCCACGCCCTTGTCATCAACGTAGTACAAATCCTTATGCCCAGCAGCTCTCTTAAACTGTCGCGCATCTCCTGACGCAAAACCATAAATTGGCTGCGTAAGAACCAACAACAACAACAACACCAAACCGTTAAACATAACTAACTAATTAACTAACTAACTAACTAACAGAGTCCAACAAAACTGCAGGAAAAGAAAAGAGTAAAAAAATCTGACATCCACGTTCCTTAAGCTAAGCGCACTGTCGACGTCATCTGCAGTCAAGGTAGTTCTCCTTGCGTGACGCATGCATTTAATCGCCTCCTTTAAAATTAAAATTGAATTAAAATCGACAAAGTAAGCAAGCAACGAACTGAATTACCAGATAACTGATAAAGTGAAGTAATAGAGAGAAATAGAGAACCTGCATGATTTCGCGAAGTCGGTACTCGACATCGGGAGCGAGGGAGAGGGAGACTTCGGAGGACAAATTGGTAATTCCGATGCTCTGTGCAATCACTTCGATTGCTTCCTTTGGCACTACGCTCATTTTGATTTCTGTAAAATCTCTGTGAAAAATTTACAGGTAAGAGAAAGAACATAACTTCATTTTTGTGTATTTGATTGAATACAGAATACAGATTGCTTGCTCTTGCTCAGAATGATTGGGTGACTGACGGGGAAGAATGGCAGCGACGAGACGACGGGTCGTCCGAAAGATTATGGTTATTGGGCTTATTGGGCCTGAAGTAAACACTATGGTCTGATAATTTCTTTTTTCCACGTAAATGTAAATAGAAATCGCGAGTTCGAATCTAACATCTCCTAACTTAGATTTTTTTTTTTTGTTGCACTGTGAGGATTATTTAGTGGAATCCATATTACATTACTAATGCTATGCTTCACCAATGATACCACCTCAAACTTAGTTTTGAATCAAAATTTATTCAAACATACTTAAAAATGTCGGATTGAGTTGACTCGATTTTGCAGATTGAAGGATCAAGTTGAAATGTTCTTGAAATAAGAGGACTAAATTAGAATTCAGAACAGACATGCATAGCTTTTACGGCAGATTTAATAGTTTTAAGATGACTGATAAATTAGTTAAACATCTTATGTAATAGATCATGAGGGAAAGAAAATGAAAGGACACCACTTAGATTTACTTGTAGGGTTATTAACACTTCACATCACTCACAAAAGAGGAGAAAATAGAAAGAAAGAAAACGCCAAGCACAATGTTTTCGAACAAGAAACAGTCGGAAACAGTGGCAGATTGCACAAAGAGAGGAAA
This sequence comes from Viola odorata, assembly GCA_963691705.1. Lineage (NCBI taxonomy): Eukaryota > Viridiplantae > Streptophyta > Magnoliopsida > Malpighiales > Violaceae > Viola > Viola odorata. The sequence continues at coordinate 50,991,454 of OY829546.1, read as the reverse complement.
TAGGAGAAGAAGCTTGTGGTTGCTGTTGCTACAAGTATTTGATCAGCATGTATATGGCGACAACCAGAACCACAATCCCGACAACTGCTAAAAGCATGGACATGCAGGAGCAACCACCTTTCGTCCGCTTATTCAACACCGCCAGATGCTTCTGAACACGCTGTTATAGATGTTTGTAAAAGAAAATGTGATATGAATCTCATTGTGTAACAAATTAACGCATAGAAGAGTGTATATGTACATGCTCGCATCATGAAACTGAAAATGACCTCCCTAAAATCTCCTGTCTGTCTTTATGCCTTTTTTAACTAAATCCCGGACTTAAACAAAGTACAACCTCACTACAATCAGAGGCATCTGGTGACAAACAGAAAAGGGATTTGTACTATCACGAAAAAGAATGTTGTAAAGATAGCAAATAACTTCATATGGTCTACAAAGTCATAATTGTCCAACTTTAAGGTGATCTGTGCGACAGCCAGACCATGGCACACCATGAATTCATGGTCCAGCAGTTTACTCTACAGGATAATCAACCAGAAAGAATCTAGGTTCACAACAATTTTCTAGCAGGTGTCCTAATATGCCTAATTTAGCATACCATGGTTCTAAAACAAATAATAATGCCTTTTTTTTTTTTTAGTTTTACTTCTTCAGTGAAATTCAATTTGGTTCCTATAATTTAATTTCCACAAAACACCTTTATTCTAAGAATAAATGAAATGATACAAAATGTGTGATAAATCTACATTTATTTAGGTGAGCAAACACAAGCATTCGATGTAAGTGAACTTAAGTGAAGGTAATTACCGCCAAGCGAGAGTCTGTGACATCGACATGCTGGTCCAAGTCATCCTGCAAGGTAATCGAACAAAGTCACAGTACTGACTGAACCTAGAAGGACTATATCTTTGGCTCAACTGACTTGAAGAAGAACTGAAAACAGAATGCTGTAAATAACAAAACCATACAATTAGTCTAGTGTGAAGACCAAGTTCCTCGTTGACGGCTAACGCAATATGCTTTGTACTCATCACCGTCACTTCCAACTTTTCAAGGCCATCATCTTGCTCTGTTTCAAAATGATAAAATATTATTAAAATCATTTCTTCTAGAGAGATATACCATAGAAGATCTGGTAGTGCAATTTCACAGTTGGGAAACAAGCATCATAGGGCAATACTAAGAACATGCCTTTCATAATTTGTCGCTGGAGACCAACAAGGCCATAGTTGTCTAAACCATTTGTTCTACTCGTGGCATCAGATGACTTTATCTCTGGACCAAGCAAACTGTCTCTGTTGGCAAAGTTCAACATGTTCAATGCAGAAGCCATTTGATTCACTTTGGTTCTCAAATTTGCAACCATGTCCTTTCGACGATTCATTTCTTTTTCTGATCTGGACATTGCAAAATACAGATACTAACATTAAGAATCCGTTTAATGTAGTTTAACTACATTTACCTGCTTGGTGATTGATCAGGCATGGATCACAAGACATCACTCAAAGGAGCAACAGAAAGTTCAGCAATATTAATGTGAAAATTCTAAAGTTCATGTGTCTATAGAATTTGGATAGAGTCTTAGGACAGTCATAAACACATGAACCAACAAGAAATTGCATTACATCATACAGCAAACAAACACACAGAAGTAAAATGGCACGACCAACATTAAAAGGTTGTACAGCAAGGGGCTCGTTGATCTCCCTAGTTTCACATAATTGTGTGAAGAGACCATAATTTTCTCTGCTGTTATTAGTTGACTATTTTTTCTCCATCATTACATTCGAAAACACAAAACTACGAAAGAGATAAACACAAAAAAAAAAAATCAGCATCACATGCATTACCATTACCCAAACAAATTTAGCAAAGAAAAGGTCCCATTAACTTCAGTGATAACACCTAGAGCATAACACAGTAAGCATCAAACGATCACAACCACAGAACCGATTCAAAACAGTAAACACACGATTGAGCAAAAAGAGGAGCACCATAGTCTAAGCTACCTAAATTAGCAAAAACAACAAGTACACAGAACTGCAAAGTGAAACGTGAAAATCACTCACGTCTGCTGCTTGCCAGGAAGTTTCGTCAAAAGGGTCTGCAAGCTATCAAGTTTGGTCCCCAAAATCGTAATCTTCCTGCGAATAGCCGACGCATGACGCTGCGTTTCAGGCCCAGACGCAGGAATCGAGCTCCTACCCGAGATCATACCACTGATGTCATCAGCAAGCTTCACTGCGTCATTGTACTCGTTCATCCAAGAATCCCACGACGACGCCATTCTAACACAAACCAGAAAGTCAACACTGACCCAAAAAGCAAAAAAACAATCAAATTGAGAAGGGATTGTACTCAATTTAGGTTAAAGTAACAAAATTGATTGCGATTTTAGTACGGGTTTTGTGTTGGGATTGGGAATTATGAATTGGAGTGGAAATATGATTGATTGTTAGGGTGGGTAAAAGGTATATTTTGCTAAACGAAATCGTGTCAAAGAAGGATGGGCCAAGATACAAGACACGAAGCTAGCATCAAACCGGCAGTGTTTGTCCGGTACCGTCGTCGTTTACACTTTATAAATTCTCCTCTCTCTGTACAGAATCCGTTTCTTCTACGACAAACGAAACTTCTGTTCGTTACTTTGTTGCTTGTTTTTCTTCATTAATTATTAATTATTAATTATTTTGATTCCGGATGCATAATTGCATATTCATACTTGGTGGGTCTTTTTTTTTTTAAAAGTGGAAATTGATTAATTAATATCGGCGAGTACAAAATGCGCGATCGATTCGGGGCATTCCCCTACCCAAATATTTCCTAAACCGGAAATCAAAATAAGTTAGCCCAGCTTATGAGCCGGGATATTTGTAGTCCGTTTTGTGTGCTGAAACGAACAACTAGTGAAAGAAAACGCGAACCTAGTCACCTCCTCTAGTACCAGCTCTGTATAGTTCAGTGGGAGGTCCCCATAAGTCATGAGGCAGTCCGACTCAACAATAATTTTGTCACACCCCTATTGTTGGGCCTGTATGAGGGCATCTCTTAGCGCTAGAGCCTCCGTTGTTTACGCCTCAATCCTGTGAAGAAGGAACATGGCCCCCGAGAAAACTAGCCCACCATGAGCGTCCCGCGCGACAAAACTCAGACCAGTCCTCGTAGTCCCTACTGTTGCGTCTATGTTGACCTTTACCGACCTATCGGAGGGGGCTGCCATTTCGGGGCATTGGGGTGACTCATAGGAGTAGGAGGCGCCTGTTTCGACATCCCGACCTCCTTAAAGTCTAATAGCAGCTTCCCACCCCTAATAATCACCTCCTGGATCGACTCATCGACTTGGCGGAAGATAGTGCTATTTCGCGACGTCCATAGAGACCATAGGATGGAGATTAGTTGCTCAATATTCGGTTCATCCAGAAATGCCCTATTCGCGACTAGCCACTCCACCCAATTATCTCCTTGAAGCCTCAGAACTCTATCTCAGGAATCTTCCTGCAAAAAAACTCCATAAAAATATTGGGCAAATAATAACAATACTTTTTAAGTTTAGTTTTAGGTATTGAATCATGAAAAAATAGAAGTATGAAATGGATCTTTACATGGCGAAGAAAGAATTTTATGAGGAGAAGACACGAATGGTGAATCTAATATAATGTTCTTCTTTTTATTCCTTTCTTTTCTAAGAAGGGAGCCATTATTTTCATACCATAAGTGTTTATTTCTACACCACATAGTTTAATTTGTCTCTATTTTTTCTTAAATAAATATTTTTATTGTAGTATTTTTGTCTTTAAAAAATATGGGATAGAAGAACAAAAATCAATTAAGAGACTTTCTTTACCCATTCACAATTTATGAGAAAAAATGAAGAAAAATTAATAAATTAAATTTATGATATGGAAATAAAAGCTCTCAAAATGAAAATTATTGGATATATATATTTTTTAGAGCCTATAAAGTAGCCCCATAGGCGTTTTGAAAGGCTAGTAGCCCACAAGGGCTAGGCCCGTCCACAAATTTGGGTCAGATTTGGGCCTAAATAATTATTAATTTTTTACCAAGGTCAAAAAGTTCGGTCCGACTCACACTCGAGTCTAGTTAGTACTTAATAGGTATTTAAACTTAGGTAGCGTTTGGTTGACGGAATCAATGAGGAAAGTGGCTTAAGAATCTGAGATTTCGAGCTTTATTGCGTTTGGTTGCGATGGAATCCAACTTTCCTTGACCTCCTTACTTTCTCCAAAATGGAGGAAGGTGATTCTTTGACTAGGGGGTGAGGTGAGTGTTTCCTTAATATAGGGAAAGTAATTTTCTTTGTCCAAAAATAATTATAGAAAAATAACCTAATAAAGTCGCTCATCGTCTTCTTCCTACCTAAACCTAATACGAAGGTTATGTCATTTGTCATGTTCTTAACCTGCAAAAAAATCATAGCCATAAAGCTAAATTTCTTAATCCATCCATCAACTAACCTCTTGTAATGAAGAATTTGAAAAGTCATTTGATATTTTGATTGTTGAAAGATAGACAGCTGAATAGAGAGAAAGTTCAACGTGTTTAGAGCAAAATTACATCTTATGGGCCAAGTGTCTAGCACAGTATATATAGAAAATAATAATTAGACACCTACTATGAACAAGATAACAAAAACACAAATACTCCCTCCGTCCCACAATGTTTGACGTTTACTGTTCCGACACGCATCTCAAGGCGACCGGATGACTCACTATTTGAGACAATTTTGCTCCTAATTTTTTCTCGGAAGTACGTTAAGGATTAACGTACGTTCGAAAAAAGTACGGAATTTTTTGAGGTCAAATAGTGAGTCATCCGGCCGTTTTGAAATGCGTGCCGGAATAGTAAGCGTCAAACATTGTGGGACGGAGGGAGTATAAAAAAAGGGTATAGTAGTAGTTTTTTTAATTTTCCCTTACAATTCCCAAGTACAAAACAAGCAAAAAATATTACTTTCCTAGGAATCTTAAATCTCGGTCAAACACAAAAAAAACTAATATTTCCCTTAGGTAGCGTTTGGTTGGCGGAATCAAAGAGAAAAATGACTCGCGAATCTGAGATTCTGAGCTTTATTGTGCTTGGTTGCGACAAGGAAAGTTGGATTCTGGAAAGTTAGACTCCCCGGAATCCAACTTTCCTTGACCTTTTTACTTTCCAAAAAATGGAGGGAAGTGATTTCTTGGTTAGGAGGTGGGGAGAATGATTCCCTTATACAAAGAAAGTTAATTTTTTTCTTAAATTACATATTTGGGTGATATCCGGAAGAATGATTAGGAGGAATGTTAATTATTTGTGTTTGAGTGATTTTAAAAATGAAAGAAATATTTCGTGAACCAAACGCTGGTAAGGTTTGGATTGAGATTCGAGGATGAGATAATACAAATAAAAAATTAAGAGACGTGTTTGGCCTTGCAGATAATCAACGCTCCTGAACCGATGAATTGAGGGTAAGTAGTGGAATTTTAATAGATTCAAAGGTCCAAAACGAGAAAAGTGAAAAATTACAGGGGCACAACAGCAAAAACCCTCAACTCCACAAAAAAAGGAGGAGAAAGCCAAACCACACAGCACAGCTCCAAAATACTAAAAAAGAACCAGTAGTAGAGAGTGGAGCAAACGCTCGAGCTTGAGCTTTCTGTTCTTGCATATCTATAGATTGTAGATGTAGTGGTAGCTGTTTAAATTAGAGTTGATTTTTTTTCTTCCAAATCCACGATCGAAATATACTTAGGTTTTTCTTTTATTTTTATTTAATTATTCCATTGGGGGAGGAAGAAGAAGAAGAAGGAGATGTCAGACCTAGACCGGCAAATAGAGCAGCTGAAGAAGTGCGAGCCGTTGAAGGAATCGGAAGTGAAAGCCCTGTGTCTTAAAGCAATGGAAATCCTTGTCGAAGAGAGCAACGTTCAACGCGTGGATGCCCCCGTTACTGTAAGCACGGTCCTTTTTTTTGTTTGAGCTGCTTGGGATTTGATTGGGAATTAGGGTTTTGAGTGGTTTTGTTTTTGGGTGTGTATGTGGTGTGTGTAGATATGTGGAGATATACATGGGCAGTTTTATGACATGAAAGAGCTGTTCAAAGTGGGAGGGGATTGTCCCAAGACGAATTACTTGTTTCTTGGAGATTTTGTTGATAGGGGGTTTTACTCTGTCGAGACATTTCTGCTTCTGCTAGCTCTTAAGGTACTTTATTTATCTGGTGAAAGCTATGCTGATGTAGTTATTGTTATGTAATGTTGAGGAGAATGTTGTTGATTTCTTATTGGTTGTGGTACTGCAGTTTTACTTGGAACTCTCATGGAAGAGTCTTTGGATAGACTGTTAATATTTGAAAGAAATTACTGTGTATATCAGGAGGTCTTTTGTGAATAGCCATTTTCTATATGGGACCAAATATGTGGAGAAGTCCGTCAGGATTAGCAGAGTGGCTATTCTCCTTTGTGCATTACATTTATAACTTATGCATGATTTGCGCCACCTTTCAATATATGGGTCGTTTTTAGGTTATAGTTAGCATGAAAATCTATTAGAAAATTGCGGTCTGTAAGTCATCTGTTTTTGTTTCACTTTTGAATTTGTTCCCAATTAAGGTAGAAACCTCTGTAGGAAACTGAGGGACCAAGTTCAAAATTCCTAATACTTTAGTTTTCCATGCTTTTCAGATGGTATTGCAAATATGCGAGGAAGTTAGTTGGTTGTAATTAATACATGTTGATTACAATGCCACCTTGAATTCTAAACCATCATTTTTTAGGAAGGGGAACTTTCCAAATTGTTGAACAAATCTGGAAACATGCCAATGCTAGATCACTTTAGGCAGTGAAACTTTTCAAGTTGGGAACGCAATACTTGGTTGAATGCTAGTGTGAACTCACTGAAACACTTTTTTTCCTACAAAATTGGTGGGTCTTTCAGATTGAATTTGTGTAACTACTTTTGTTGACTTAGCTTACCAATGTTAAATCATACTAGCACATTATGTACAAAAATCTGAGCATCAGGTTATTGATATTTTGTTTTTTGATTTGCATTATCTCATTCATCTTCTTCTTTTGAGCTAATAATCTGAATATTCTTAGGTGAGATATCCAGATCGGATAACACTCATCAGAGGGAACCATGAGAGTCGTCAGATAACACAGGTTAATTTTCTTAACTGTCATGCTTGTTCGATGTCAAATGTTCTTCTATAGATCAAAGATATTGATCCTTTATCATTCATTCTCAGGTGTATGGATTTTATGATGAGTGCCTACGTAAATATGGTTCCGTAAATGTTTGGCGGTACTGCACAGACATATTTGATTACTTAAGGTATGCCCATAACCATTCAGGAAATACATTTGTGCAATAAAATATAAAGGGGGAAACTCACTGGGTACCTCTTAACTAGCAAGTCAGGTGGTGGAATAACATGTATTGTTGGTTTGGTGGCAATAGTTAAACATGATGTACTTCTGATTATTACTCACAGTGTTAGCTAATCACTGTACCTGTTGTGGCAATCACGATGGTTAGGTTCCTACTTTTGAGAACCCAACCGGTAAACCAGTGACCCAGACCTCAAGCCTGACTGAGAAAAAACCCGGTCAACAAGAACATTTTTGAAACAATCAACCCTGGATTTCATTTTTTCCCAATTCTTTTTGGTTTTCAAGTTATAAATGTATTTTTTATATTCTATTGACCTAGTGGCCAAATATGGTTGGACCCAGTTGAACCATTCACCCAAAACATTGATTGTTTCAATGTCTGGCCCAGGTCTTATGACTATGGTTAGTAGCCAATCAGGAATGGTACACATTGGTCAGCTGAGAGGAATGGTACACATTAATGATGCGTAGATGTCTGTTTAATGGTGTTGGAAACTTCAAATGCTGTGCTGGTCTTTTGCCATGAATGATGCCTAGATATTGTTAGTCATGGTTTGAGTGTCTGTCATGTGACTTCATGAGTTGATGGGATTGATGACTCAGATACATACAATTTGTATCTGAGTTTAGTGTAGCTTGTTTTTCATTTAAACATTGTCATCATGCTTTAGCCCCCAGTCCATATCTGCGGGCTGGTGCCCTATATTGACACTACTCGTGCTGTGATACAATTGAACAGTACAAAATTCTCCTTGGCATGGTCCAGTGACTAGTGTCATGTGAGTTTGATAAAATTTTGCTCCAAAAACACAAGGAGGTATCCACTTGTCTAATTAGGGAAACATAGTTTAAATTGCTACTCGAGCTTTTCATGTACCGATTCCTTTTATGCCTGCCGTTTGTATATGATAATAGTTTCCGCTAACAATATATCATTAGACATGTAAGGGTGCACTTTCTTTCCTTTCCTGCCCATTTATGCTTCCCAAACAAGTTCACTGCTTCTATATCTGGTTATGGTCTATTGCAGTTTGTCAGCTCTCATTGAGAACAAGATTTTTAGTGTCCACGGTGGTCTTTCCCCTGCCATATCAACGTTGGATCAGGTCAAAGAATCAATACTGTGGCCTTTTTTCCTTTTCCTTTGAAAGCTTTATCTGTTAAAGTGCTGACATTGCTAGTTTGCCAGATTCGAACTATTGATAGGAAGCAAGAAGTACCTCATGATGGTGCCATGTGTGACCTCCTATGGTCAGATCCTGAAGATATAGTGGATGGTTGGGGGTTGAGTCCACGCGGTGCTGGTTTTCTATTTGGTGGCAGTGTGGTCACATCTTTCAACCACTCAAACAACATTGACTATATCTGTCGTGCTCATCAGTTGGTAATGGAAGGATATAAATGGATGTTTAGGAATCAAATAGTAACTGTTTGGTCGGCTCCAAACTACTGTTACAGGTAAATTTTCATATGAAGTACTTGATCCATTTATTCTAGCTTAATGAACTTATTTCTTGGATCTGTTGCAGATGTGGAAATGTTGCTGCAATACTTGAGCTGGATGAGAATCTTAACAAGCAGTTTCGTGTGTTTGATGCTGCTCCCCAGGTTTGTGTCCTTCGACTGATCTCCAAAAACAATAGTTTTTCTTAAAAAAATACTGTTGTATTCGGTTCTTCAAGTGCGCAGCAACAACTGCACAGTGCTGTATGGTCATTAGTCATTAGCCTTGTGATATTATGATTTGATGAATCTTGGATAAGGGGCCAATGATGCAACTGCTTCAGAAATCTCCTTTATACTGAAAGGCTTACTTATCAGAAATTGCATATTATTATCATAGGAAAAAAAGAATCTGTGGCAGATGTATCTTTGAATATGGTAGTAATGACTGATGAGTTATTGCAGTTCACCCTGTTCTAGTATTCTTATCTTGATCTAGTGTGCCTGAGTTGCCCAATAACATTCATGTAAAAGATATAGAGTCCCTATACGTGTTTGATTTTTTCTGCCTTGACAAGTAAATCTTGTTCTATTGTATAAAATTTTGGCGTACTGAAATGCTATAATGAAATGCAGGAGTCGAGAGGTACGCCTGCCAAAAAACCAGCACCTGATTACTTCTTATGATGCCGGTTCTATTAAGTTTACCTTTTGTCATCCAATGCAAGTGAATTGAGGTTCTGTCACATGGTGGAAGGATCCCCTGTGATGGATGAAGGAGTAAATCAAAGGTTACCCAGTGAGCAAATTGTAGAGATGACCAGCAGGTGCTGTACTTTCTGGATTTCTATTAGTTTCGGCTGTTGGGTTTACCTTTCTTTGTGCGTCTTCAAATCACTGCCTGATACTTGTGTGTAATAGTCACGTCTCATCCTTTTCAAAAGGGAGAAAAAAAGAGTCATATCTCTTGCTTTTTGCATTTGAATTATGTAATGAAGGACACCGATCCTTTGTTTACTTGGATAGGAGAGGAAATGGGTATTGTAGAAGAAGGTTGCTACAATTTGATTGCTTGTAGCAGTGTGAATGGAAAATATTGGATTAGCTTAGCTAAGGATATAGAAGAAAGCTCTCATTTGTAATGATTCATTGTTTTGTAAACTTCCTTTTGTTTTTGACTGGTTACAGTCGAATTTCGAGTCTTTCTGCTATTTTGTATCAATGACAGCAGCTGAATTTTGATGGGTAGCTAAGTTTCTCTGAACAACAGCAATTTCTGTTATGTGCACGGTATATTGGGAGGTTGTAAACACACGCGCGCGCACACACTGAATGCTAATATCAGAACTATTTTACTCTTGCAATAAATTCGAATTAAATTTATCATAACGAAGTTATTTTTAATATAAGACTAGTGTGAGAATAATATCACACTACGCATAATGCGTAATTGATCATCGTAAAATTGGAGAAAATTGAGGGTTACACAAAACCTGTCCATCCCAAAATTTTATTTACTTTTCCTTCATTCCCCTCTCCTCCCAATTTCTGTCCAAATCCAAACACTGTGTCATGGACCTCACGCTATATGCTAAAGTTTATTGATTGAGTATTATTTTTTATTTGACCAAGCTTAGCTTAGCTGAGGTACTTTATAATCTTAAATTTCCAGACCAAACTCTTCTCGGAAATAATTGACAACTCCAAAACCTCAAGTCCTTTCCTCTCTATTACATTACATCACTCATAAAAAATCATTGCTTGCTGCTAACGAACTGAAACTGAAAAGCAACTCTTCCATGATCCATAACCAATTTATGTGATGATTTAAGCATATTTCTCACATGGGTATCTTCACAAGGTCAACGACACACCTTCTTTCCTTCTTGGTTTGTTCACTTTTGTTGATTCCTGCAAGCACCCATCTTCTTCAATCCAATGAAGAGAATGAAGAAAAAGGGCACATCTCTGTACTCGTAACAGATAAAGGTATAGACTTTGGCAAGGATTTGCTGATAGAGAAGGCTATATCGACTCTAATCCCACTTCAACTATCAGATATTCAAAAGTCAAGGAAGATCCCATTGATTGGTAGAGTCAATTTTGCCCTAACTAATATCACAATTTATAGTGCCAGTATTGCTTCTTCCTATGTTGAAACTAAAGAAGAGGGTTTGCTGCTTGTTGCTTCTGGCGGTGCGAATTTGAGCATGAAATGGAAGTATTCTTACAAGAATTGGGTGTTTAAGTTTTCAGACAGCGGAGATGCCTCAGTTCAGGTATGCAGGGGTCTGTCTTTGTTTCTCTCTATGGGAAAAAAAGATTGTAAATTTGTAATTATCTTAATATTCTCGTAAAATCAGAATTTTGAGTGCTGAAAAGATAATGCCAGTGTAGTTTTCATTGACCTGAGATATACAGAAACATTGTTGAGAACTACTATTATTTGAGTGGGAAGCCTACAAGAATAGATACTGCTTATGCATTTTTTTGGGTAGTTGTTAGTTTTTGGCATGAATGTGGTCAAGACAATTATAAGTGGGAGGGATCATATGAATTGAGTAGGATGGAGATTTAGAGCCAAAAGACAGCGTCAGAATCAGACAACAAAATGAAATGTAACAGACTATAGGAAACAAGCGAATAGAAAGATGCTGTTAGCTAGCGTGTTGTGGTGACGATTGTAAGGTTGCATCACTCTTAGCTGCTTAGCCGAAAAAGTTCAATTAGGAGATGTTGTTGAGTGAAGTATCAACATGTATGAGCTTAGATGCTACTGTTATTAATTTTTATGGTAGTTAATTTAAGGTCTGGTGTAGTAGTGTATTGTTCATTTACCAGTTTACTAGTTTTCTTTAACTGGAATCAAGAAATCATGTTTAAATTTCCTTTTACTAAACCGAAGATGATGAATATCTGCTGTTTCGCGAAGGTTGAAGGCATGGAAGTGGGGGTTGCTGTAGCTGTGCAAGAACAAGGAGGAAGTATTGAGCTGTCTATCTTGGACTGTGGATGTGATGTGAAAGATATCTCCATCAAGGTGGATGGTGGTGCATCTTGGCTTTATGAGGGGTAAGAATTCGTCTCAAATAATTGAGGTTTTAGCTGAGGTGCTGTCTGTTTGAAGATGGTGACGAGTATTTTACAGGACAGAAGGTTATGGGAAAAAAAGGTGCAGATGGTAAACATTATGTTACAGGGGCATGTTTAGTATACATTTAAAAGAAGATAGTTTTTCTTTTCTTTTCTTTTTAACAAAAAAAGGAGATAGTTACACGCCCTAAGCAAAGGGATCTAACTTGTACATATTGAACTGCCTGAGTCTAATGGATTTTCTCCTTCTCTTCACCACTCAACCCCGGCAGATATACTCAATTCCATACACTTATTTCATTTCTGTCCTCTTTGTCTTGCAGGATATTTGATGCTTTTCAAAGGCCATTAAAGTCTGCAGTAGAAGTTTCTATTTCCAAGAAAATCAAAGAAGGGATGGGAAAGTTTGACTCCAGATTGCGATCACTTCCCAAACAAATACAATTAGGCCATGTTGTTGCATTGAATGTTACTTTTGTTGACGACCCTTTGTTGACCGATTCTTCAATTAAATTTGGAATCAATGGCTTATTCACAGCATCGGGAAATCTAATATATCCCAATTATCATCATTATCACCAAGTAATACAGCCTTCTTATTCCAGCAACAAATCACCACAGATGACCAGGATATCTATAGATGAAGACGTTCTTAATACTGCCGCATATGTATATTTCATGGTGAGCTCTTGCATTTCTAAATCTTGAACTTTATATGATTATGCTTTCTTTTTCGAATGATATGGTAATAAGTTTATTGAATAGGTGGGCACTTGCATTCTCGCGTACAATGTTGTAGTTTAAAGTTTAAACTAATGGTTCTTTTGTTATTTTCTTTGGTCAGGCAGATTATTTTGTATGGAAGGTTGAGAAATTTGTAAATCAATCTCTTCTAAACACTTCTGCATGGGAAGACGTTTATCCGGAACTGTACAAGCAATACCCAGATGATGACATGAGTCTTAATATATCAGTAACCTCTCCACCACTCATAAAAGTATTGGAGCATGGCATCGATTTCACCATTTATTCAGATGTCTCAGTCAGTGTTTTGGATGCTGGTGAAGTTGTACCGGTTGCATGTCTCTCATTTGTATGTTGGTTAAATTTTGTCTATTGTTCCTGTAGTTTACCTGGACTTTATCAGCATGCTGTGCTGATTCTGACGTGCTGCTGTTTGTTGTTTCAGGTGATCGATGCTTCATGCTCTCCAGAAATCTTAGAAAATAAACTAGCTGGTGTTCTCGAAGTGACCCACTTTACAATGTCTTTGAAATGGAGTACCATTGGGAATGCGAGTATCAATTTACTTCAGGTATGTTAAAAGATTATGTGTTTCTGCATTATCTTGTATATTGTGGGAGTTTGAATGTCATCAAATAGACCTATCAAAACCATTTCAATTTTTTTGATCTTAGAACAAGTCTTTTAATAATGGTTTGCCTAAGTTAAGCTTGAGATAGTATTCTGAGTGAATGATATCAAAATGAATATACCGCTCATTGCAATACCCATTGTAGTTGAAAATTGCCCACGGAACTCTCTTCTGTGTGTTCTTTTAGTCTGTTTTGAAGGAGGTCAAGACCTCGTTTGATTCTGTTTCATTCTATTAGTCGAAGATTGGCTAGAACGTTTTTTTTTCTTCCTTCACAGCAGCTGATAGTTCACAACTTGGATCACTTTGTTAGTCTCACAACCTCTTAACTCTTTTGCAGTCTGCATTGTCTGATGTACTCGAAACTGTCTTAATTCCTTACGCCAATTCACGTCTTACACGAGGATTTCATTTGCCGCATTTTCATGGGGTTAGTCTTCAGAATGCTGAGCTTCACAGTAAGGAATCAAAGATCATTGTACACAGCGACCTAGCCTACACGTGACAGTGTGCCATCCCAGTCTGCAGCCTCACCGACTAGTCTTGTACCGCAGATTAGATAGATTCATTCGCTGTCGAAGATGCTATATGCATTGTGTGTTTAAGTTAAACACAACATTGTCTGCATTTGTTTGCAACATGTTGTCAGTTATTGATCCTGACATGAATCATATTGCTGTTGTATGTATGAATTTGCTCAGGAAATGTACAGAATAAAGGAGAATCCTTCCCTTCCAGACAAAAATAAATAAAGGAGGAAGAATCATTGCTATGAAATTATTTAGCTCAAATGACACAAGGAATGCTAGCTAGTTCACCCAAAAAAATCACAAGTTTTTGTTTTTGTTTTCCTAATGTAATTATGGATATGATTTTAAAATGATGAATTGCTGAAAAATTGAATTAAAATAATAAGCCTATATTATAAATGTAATAAAACTTTGAAGGTGTTTTTGAATCTCTAGTGGAAGAATATAAAATTAAAATCACAAATATTAAAAGAATTTATTTATAATTGGCGAAAAAGAAAAACCATCTTCATGTAAAAATGACTGCGGATAAAGTTTATTAAAAAAATTACTCTCACACGAGACTAAACTGTATAATGATATCATATTCATTACATTGTCAACTCTTGAATTATTTATAAAGTTATAATTTAGTCTCAACAATATTCGAACGTAATTAATTTTCTACCCAAAAGAGATCGAAAGTAATAGTTTTACTAGTAATTCTTGCAGAATAAAGAGAGCTGGTTGGAGTTTTTTATTTTACATTGAAAATGAGAGCAGAGCAAAATCCCTAGAATTATTTCCCCCTTTTTTCTTTCCAATTTCATACTAGACCGGGCCTCCCACAAAGCAAACCGGCCGGTCCATCGAACCCAGACCTAAAATAAAAACTCCTCTGTCCGTTCTCTCTCTCTCTGTTAATAATAAACCCAAAACCGCACGCCTTTTTCCTTCAAAATTTGTTTGTCATCCCTCTCTGCTTCAATCGCGCACCACATATGCACCCCACGCCCCTTCGCTACTAATTAACACCAATTTTACCCGCCAAAACCCAAACACAACTCAATTTCAACGTCTCAAATTTTTGTTTTTTCAAATCCAATCTCCCTCTCTTCCTCCTCCCTCATCTCTCTTTCCTCGCCGTCTGGTCCCCCCTTCTCTCTCTCGCTCGCTTTCTTCCAAACGGCGTCGTCTGTGATGGTCCTTCGTGTTTGATGCGTAATGATGGGTATGGATCCAGCGGTTGATATTGAGGTTGTTGCTCCTCCTCCTCCTCCTCCTCCTGTGTTGGAACCGGAAGGTGTGGTTGTTGCGGTTGGGGAGAAGAGGGGTTTGGAGAATGGGGAGGATGAGGTTAGGCCGGTTAAGAGGTTGAAGAATGTGGAGGAGGAGATGCAGCGTGTGGCGGAGATTGTGATGGTTTTGTCGGCGATGGCGGCGATGAGGAGTGGGAAGCAAGGAGAGGGTAAGAGCCCAACGGAGGTGGAGGTGAAATTGATGGCGGAGGCTAGGGCAAAATTGGTAGAAATTTGTCAGGGTTTATCGCCAAAAGATTTAGTTGGGAAAGATGCAATTGGGACCGTTATTGAAGATCTAGGGCTCAATTGGAAAGCTAAAGATCCGCGGTCTGGGTTTCGCCCCTCACGGATGTCTATCAAAGAAAAATTCTCTCTTTCCAAGCGGAAGGTAGTATCTGAAATGCCAATCTTGACAGTAAACACAGGTTTAGGGTTTCTTATTTGTTTGCTTGTTTGTTTGTTTGTTGTAGCTGGAGGAAGCAAAGATATTTGCTGCGACTTCTATGACGTATAATAGTTCAGCACCCGCTCCTCAAGTGGCACAAATGGGATTTGGGCAGACACATACTATGCGGATGATAAATTCAGCTGATAGGCCTAGTAATGCGGCATTGCATTCTGGGGGAAGTCCTGCTGTTGCTGCTTCTGCTTCTTTGCACCCTGGGAACATTTCTTCTGTGGCTGCTGCTTCTGCACCAATGATGAATCAGATGCAGAATGCAGAAGTGAGAGGAGTAGGCTTAGCTAGTGGTCAGATAGGTCGGGAGTCAACTGCAACTGCAGCGGCAGGGTTAGGTTTGAATAGAAGTGTAAAGACACAGACTAAAGTGGAGGGAGGACCAAACGTTTCGTACGCACCACAACTGCAAGGTAATTATCTGTGCTATTCCCTCAATATTTTGCTTTATTGATCAATGTTTGTGAATAGTCTACATGCGGAATTATGGAACGTGGTAGTTAAATACAGGGGTTATATTTGTTTCTGATTTATTTTTGCTAGGGTTGGTAGTGGTAATAATATTTCATATAGCATCAGTTTATTCCAAGTTTATATCAGAGTTTTATATAAGATAAACCTCATCAGACTGTGCCTGCTACTTTACTTCTCAACATTTTCTTTTCCATGTGCATTTGTTTCAAGTGATACCTGCTTTAGTTTGCATATATTAATCATTCTTTAATTGTTCTGCTTTGAAATATTAATCTGTGGGTATCAGTTTTCTCCTCTTTGTTGAAAAGTTTAAGTATATATGTTTTTCAAACTATTTAATTGCAGCACATGCTTCTGTAAATCATCTACCGGTTAATACTCCAACTTGGTCTATACATCCACATTCTACATCCTCAGGTAAACCTATTTTGGAAAATAAGGTGCCGAATCACAATCCTGTTAAGGTTGATGGAACTTCTGAAATGGGTGGTGTGCATCAGACCTCTTCTCAATTAGCAAGAGATCAAACATTCAGGCCATTTGCCACTCAAAATTCTCCTGCAAATTTGCCGACCGTGCATCCACCTATGCAAGGCATGAAATATGTTCAGCCTGCACCTTTTTTCACTAGTCACAATGAAATTGTTAAAATTGTTCAAAAGTTATTGCAACCAAAGCTCCCTGAACACCCCACATGGACTCCTCCTTCAAGGGAGTATATGAATAAGGCTGTGCCTTGCCAGATGTGCAAGCATGCTGTCAATGAGGTAGAAACTGTAGTTCTCTGCGATGCTTGTGAGAAAGGGTATCACTTAAAATGTCTAGAAACAATTAGCCAGAAAGGAATTCCTAGAGGTGAGTGGCACTGCCCTAGGTGCATGGCACTAAGCAATGGAAAGCCCTTACCCCCCAAGTATGGTCGTGTCATGAGAAGTATGACACCTCCTAAAGGATCTTCTAACTCAGCTGGAGCGCAATCATTGTCTGAGAAGAAAGTAGGAAGTACAGATTCAAAAGCCAGTCAAGAGAAGTTCTCAGCAAGTGGAAACTCTGCTTTACAAAATCCAGATGGATTCGTTTCAGCAGGCATGAACAATGCTGAGTCAGCATTGCATTCAAAGATTCCCAATGACGCACAAATTCCAGGGCATACCGCATCAGGTGGGAAAGATGCAGATCAAGGGGTCTCTGCTGGAACTTTATCAAGTAACTCAATGGAAAGATCTACTGAGAAGACTCAGGTACCTAAATCAACAATGGAAGAGCCATCAGCTTCTGAGTCAAGTTCTCAGCGCCCAACTGTAGCATCCGAGAATGTTGATAAGAAGGATGAAGATTGCAAAACCCCTCTTATGTCACAGGAGGTTATCCAAAAAGAGCTACCAAACTCTTCCGAACTTCCTTTGAAGACTTCTTTGGGTGACTCCATTATAGACAAGTCAGACAGTGTAAGAGAAACTAATGACTCTACCCCAAAGCTTGATAACAAAGACAGTGAGCAACATGTGCATCAGAATTCTGTTGTAAGTTCTGAACCAGATAATGGAGCTGGAGAGCGAGCTGATTCATCTTCAAATGGCTTGCAAACTGTAGAATGGATTGGAGATGCACTCAAAACTGTGGATGATAAAACATTTTATGGGTCTTGTTGTGTTGGTGGAGTAGCATATAAAGTGCAGGATCATGCTCTTTTCCGGTCTAGCCTTGACAAGGTGGTACCTTATAAGCTTCAGGTGAGATTACAATCAAGCATTTCATTTATTTGTACTTCTCTCTCTCTTTCTGTTTGTTCTTCATCTTTGGCTTTCCAGCTGTTACATGCACCCAGACTTAGAGGTTTACTTCATCTGTTTTCTTTGATATCTTTATGTTTTTTGCTTCTTTCTTTTTCCCTTGAATATTTTTGTTTTTGCGTTTCTAATACGGGCATTTTTTTTCTTAATTACAGGACATGTGGGAAGATGTGAGAACTGGAATTAAGTGGGTTCTTGTTAACCAGTGCTACTTTCCGAGCGACTTGCCCGAGGCTGTAGGTCACCCATGTGGCCCTGAAAGCATGGAGGTGAACTGCATTAAATATTTGTTATTTCTCTATAATCTGAAATCATGTTGTGATAGAACAATTTGATGGCTTCTTATCCTAGTTGACTAGCTCGATAGACTTAATTGGTTCATGGTCATATGTATGAATTTGTTAACAGTCGCACAAGATATGTTGCTGAAAGCTAATGCAATAAATTCAAGTTGTTCTACTTTGTTAGAATTGGCACTTTTTGGATAGTGTGTGATCATGCATGTGTTAATCCCTATCCTGCTCCTTTATAGGTCTATGAATCGAATCATGAAAGCAATGTTATGGCGGGGTTGATTCAAGGTCCATGTGAAGTTCTCCCTTCTACCAAATTTAAGGAAAAGAGTGAAAAACAGAGCCAGCTAGGACCTGAGGCAAATGACAGATCACAGCCACTTTTTCTATGCAAGTATGTCTTCACTTATTAGATCTTTACAAGCTATTTACCTCTTTTTAAAATGGTTTAAGTGAACTGTTGATAAATTTGTCCATGTGCATGAGTGCAATGCATACTTGGTTACATCCCCTCGTTATCCATCCCAACCATCTATTTGGAGAAATTGTTGATTCTTCCCATTTATCCTTACTATTTGAGTTATCTAGGTAGACTTTGTATGCTATGAGCATGTAACCCATGGAGTTTGCCTTCTAGGTTAATTACTTTCATTTTCCTGCATTCTTTATGATTGTTTTAAAAAAACAATGAAGGGAATGATGTTTAAGAGGAGTACTTGTTGGTTCCTTTTGTTGGTGGAATTCTCGCAACGTATCTGCACATCTTAGTTAGAGTAATATATATACTTTTAAATATGAGCCTTAATTTTTATTTGGACATTTATATTCACTCTTTGTTAAGTTCAATTTATACTTCATATTCTATATAGTTTTGGATTTTTAACTCCAGTTCCTTAGGAACCCATTGGATTTTGGGTAGGGGTTAGTTTTCTTCACCCTTCTTATCCCATGTGTGGGTAAAGCTTTATCCATCTGTTGAAACAACTAATGACTTTACCAGAAGATCATTTTACAAGTCGAGTTGGTGCTTATAAGTTATTGCTGATATCTTGTTTTGGCATTCACCTTTTGATGTTATTGCCAGTGCCATTTATTTGTTGGAACCATTGAGGGAAATGTCAGTGTATATCTACAATTAATGTTTGTTAGATAATGCTACATTTATCAACTTAGAATGAAAACTGGTAATCAGTAGTTAAACATCAAATTTCAGGAGTTATTAACCTTTACTTCATTTTCCTAATAAACCAACTAGAATTTTTAATGCTTGTGAATCTTTTATGGCTTTGATTCAAGCTAAGCATGATCTTTCCATGCTGAGACAACTTTTTTTGTTTTGCAGATGGTTTTACGACAAAGTCAAAGGAAATTTTCAACCTGTTTTTGGTTAATATGGCATGGACATATTTTTGTGGACAAGTCTTTGATTTTGACAACTCACTTATGCTACCTTTGATCAGGTACTCAAGAATGCAGAGGATGGTGTTAATTTTTTGCCTTGTTAAAATTATGCTGTTTTCTGAGAATAGGGTATATTTCACAGCTTGTCTTTGTTGTGCATTTTGTTTCAAGCCCTGCACCATAAGATATGTGCATCGAAGCTGTTAGTTGGTTCACTCGTCATATAGTTGACATTGTTACAGGGAGTGGGGGATTGGGATTATATAGTGGACCTCTTGATGCTAAATATGCGTATGTTTGAAATTATCTCATGGGAGATGACACGTCTATGAGGCGTTTAGGTTGAGATGTATGTAAAAATAGCCCCGTGAAAGATAATTTTGTTGTGACGTTCTCTTCCAATTTGATTCCCTTTTACTTTGTCTCAGTACAGCCTTGGAAGCACTATTGAGTTTTGCTTTCCTCCCATGTCTGTGATGAAAGCAGGTTGTCTGTAATGAATGGAGCATTAAGAGATCCGTCGCTGTGAGTTTTAGTCCAATTACTTGTACAATATGTAGCTCTAGTTCTACTTCATGTCATTCTCATCATAAGAGTTCAATATTTTGACCATGTTTCACTGTGAAGTAAATTATTAAACGAAACAGCTCTATCCTCTCCTCTGTTTTTTCAAGCTATTTTTGTACTTTCCTAAATTAGTCTCTTTATATCAGATATTTTGGCTTGATGCCCTATTCTCATTGCTTTGTTGATAGATTTTATATTTATTTATTTTGGATGGGGCTCTAGCCGGATTAATAAGTAATTCCCATAACTGCCATGCACCAATTAGAATATTTTCCTTAGATTTCCCAACAACCATTATAGTTTGTTTTGTTTGAATCAAAGTAATGGAACTCAGTTAAGTTAGAATTCCAAATGAACAACTCCTCTGTTTGGCGTAACTTCTTTTTGATGGATTTCGATTCTAACTGAACAGAGTGGCGAATGTTTAGGATAACACGAGTTCTTCCTTGAAAATTTGAAATGGTGTGATTCGCCTAGAATTCTATCTTACTCTACTAATTACTCTCATATTCCCAGTGAGTGAACATAATGCAGAGCCTTGTTGTTCTGTTCTTTTCCTCTGTTTCCTTATTTGTGAAAAGAGAGGAAGAGAAAACCACAACAAGGAAGGAGTGATCCATTGTTGTGAAAAGGTATGCTTTGAACTTTGAGTTATCGTTGAACATTGATTTTGATATGGCTGCGTGTTGGAGAGACTTGATAAAAGGGTGGAAGTTTGGTGTGGAAATCATGATTGGCCTGTGGTGATTTGAAGTGGGGTTCTCATTATTCTTTGCACTGTTAACAAATAGGGTTTCGACCACTCTGATTTTGGACCCAGGGAAATTATGCATTGCCAAATTCCCATTTTAGAAGTTTCACTTTACGTTGAGGCAAATGATACACAAAAAGTGCTTGTCAAAATGCCAATTGGGTACACATAATTATTGCCTCTTATTCTTTTGGTTTCAATAATTTCTAGATCCATTTGCAAGATTAGGGATTCGAACTCTAGACCTAACCGTTCTATTTTACAGGAATTACCAATGAGTTTACAATTATTATTGTTCATTCATTCATTCAAGTTTATTTGCGCAGATTAAAATATCATTTCTCAGTGATACATCTTGGCAATTTTCTGGTGTGTTATCTTAGAATTGCAGAAACTGAAGATAATAGGGTAGGACAGGACATGAATAATCACGTGAATGAACCATGGCTTTAACTTGTTTGATAATCATCCTGTCTAAGTCCTAAATTTCATGCATGTCTGCAAGTTCCAATACAGTGGAAATTATATTAGCTATATAGCTAGGAGATGTCTCGTTTAATTATATCAATTTGGTTTTGGCATTTATCTCAAGCTTATCAAATCTCATACCAGTGAGCATTTCGATATATCAGTTTGGGTCAAAATATCGGTTTCTGTTAACATTTTAGTATCATTTTTAAGAATTCAACACACTTATGATATACTATATTTTAAGCATTAAGGTGAGATGTACTGTTCATACCGGCTAGTATTTGACTGGATTAACTGGTATAGAGTTTTTTTATCTCAATTTTAGTATTGAAATAAGACATACCGTTCATACCGGCCGGAATGATATGTTTTTACTATATCTATAAGAACTCAACTCATGTTTGTACCTTGCCTGATAAATCCAGAACCAAACCATTACTATGTTTGACTGATGATTGCAACTTTGTTCCTATAAATTGTTACAAGAACCATGCTTTGGATAAGGTTGCCCAATCGGAAAGGAAAAAAGAGAGAATATAATGGAAACAATCACCCTAGCTATGAGGAGTTGAGGATCTTGATCATAGTCCTATACATAGCCACAACTTACTAGCAGCTAATATAAACACATGGTCACATGGCTAACATTTAAAGCCATTAGCCAAATTAAAAGTAATGTTTAATTAGTTTATAATTAGCCACTAATATAGGAGTACTCATTAAGGTTTCATGATTATCTTAATTAGTGTTGTCTAAAAAAAAGGGTTAAGTTTATGGTAAACTATATAAAAAAATCTAAATGTTTGCTAAATGTTTCACTATTTATAATTTAAAAGCTTATAATGTCAATTTTATAATTTTCTAAAAGTCACAATTTTAAATATTTCTAGTAATTAAAAAATTCAAATAAAATAGTAAAAAATGATTTAATCCTTTGTTAAAATAGCATTGTTAATAATTTAATACTAATATTGGTTATAGCCGAGTGGTAAATGATTTATACATTTTTAACTCAAGTATGAAGTTGAATTATGAAAAATGAAGAAAATAATACTTAAGAGAGATAAACACCTCTTAAGAACCCGATCAAATGTTCAAACGAGATATTCTCCTACTAAAAGTGCAGTGAGGATACTTAATGAGACCGAAAATAATGATCTAATTAAAATCAAGGATTAATTTGACCAACACGAGACAATAAAGAGAAGAAAAAAGAACTTTACTTCGAAAGAAAGCAAATAGATTAGAATATCATCACTCACACTATATTAGTTCTTACTATAAACCTTTCAAGACGGCCTTGACCTATAAATCCGAATCTAAAATGGGGCCGTAATCGGGAATCACAGACAAGCACACATGACACAACCCTAACTAATAACTTCTTTTTTGACAATTCGATCCCCATCAAGAACACAAGCGTAACTACCTTCTTTTTGACCATTCCTCATCACATTCTTTTCACCCCACCAATTTAGGTGATAGGCTTTGTCCAGTAATTCATCTAAATTTAGTTATATATCTTATTTTAGCTTTGATTAACGTAACAAATCAGCCAATATTGGTTGTGACTGAGTAGTAAAAGACGTGTTCATTTTTTATTCAGGTCTCAGATTCGAGTATGGGTAATGGAAAGAACTATGCTGAAAGACAGAGGCAAAGCTTTCTTTTGGTCCACCAAATTTCTATATTTATTCAAAATAGTCCTTCAAATTTTTATATTTTTAGTGTGTTGTTATATTTATACAGTTATCCTTGAAGTATTTATCATTTTTCAATTAATTTATCATATTTTAGTGTAAAAAAAACTACTACTCTATTTGCCCCTTTAAATTTTTAGATTTCACACAACTATCCTAGAATTTTTTATCTTTTTTTTAATTAACCTATCATATTTTTATATATAGAAAAAAATTATAACCCTTCTAAAAGAATTTTCCCCTTAGCTTCATTCAAACTAAGAGAGTTACTCTTTTTAAGATCGGTCATATTTAAATATGGTTAGTCTCCTGCTGTAATGACAAAATAATTAACAGTAGATCGAGCAAACTTGTAGCATGGGATATAGGTAGCTACGTAGTGGCTAGGCCGGTTGTTGGAAGTTAAAAGGCAAGGTGGAAGGAGCAGTAAAGAGTGGAAACCGGCATCGTTCATATTGAACCGGCGAGTATCACGGTGGTGTGGATTTTGAGATATGGTTAGCAAAAGGAAAAGAACTGGGGTCATTAGTTGAAAATTACAAACAAGATTCCAGGTCTATTGGAACTTTCTCTCTCCTTTTTGTTCTCTTAATTCGATTTGATCGACCTAAAATAGTATAAACTATAAAGTTACCATCTTCTCGGCTATGGTTTAATTTTGTTTACGAGATGTAGGGTATGTTTTGGCTCTCGTAGTGTTGTATGTTGTGTTGAGAAATGAATAAAAAATGAACTGTTTGAGTAGCGATTATTTTGATGTGCTAAACAATATGAAATGGCCGCTGATAACGACTTTTAGGATCTGGTTAGTAGCTAAAGAAAGGATTAGGTAACGAACTAAACCTTGATTTCTGGGAATGATGGTTTAACTATAATTATATTATCTTACTATCTGGTCATGATTTCAGTTCTTTAATCTGATCATAATTAAATGTTTACCCCTTATTGAAGACAAATTAGTCTTTAATCATCTCCCTTATAATCATTTCATTAACACAAAGCTGATTAATTAATGGAGTGTTTACCGTAATTGGTTTAAACTGTTGGAGCAACACCTCCCAATCATTTACTTTACTTTAAGTTAATTAATTAATTCCTCCGTCGTCTTTACGAATATGTATAGTTATCTTTTTAACCATAATTACGTAGATTAAAATAATCATTGATTTTGTTTATATATACACTTCACTAATTATTATTTTTCACCGTATTAATTACTTTATTTTAAATTGACCAATCTAAAATTATCGTACTTCAAATTAATTGGATTAGATTTTATAATTTATGAGAAAAATAAAAACTATAATTAAAAAGTATCAACTAACCTGCTAGGAAATATAAATACGAGAACTAATTACAATTTTAAATTTTTTTTGCCAAATAGACTAGGGGGTATTACTTCTCACTATTGTTACCATTCATAAACTTTATCAAAATTAATAAAAGTATAAGAGACGAGTTCGACAGTCTTGAGAAGTGGGTAAATTATACTGAAAGAGTTATCTCACCTTAGAGTTTAAGATAATACTAGAACAAAATTAATCTCATGTCTCGAGGAACTGAGAAAACACTCGAGAAGACCGAAAAAGACACTAAAACTTATGTATAGGCTATAACTGAAGTATTACTAATTAACAAAAGGAGCATATATAAATATAATTAATATAATCATCACATAGTGATGTTGGGTCGATGGGTACTTGCTACTGAATTGTGATGTTTGGACCCTATTGTTGTGCTTCGTGGGTGTTGTTGTCTTCTCTGCAATTCCTGTGTTTACTCTCTGCAAATGCAATATTCTGTAACTTTTGCAGCCAATGTTCATTTCATGAACCTTTTTATATTAAAATTTTACCTCTAATTAAAAAAGAAACACAGAAGGAAAAAGAAACCTACTGTACTACTGATCACCAACCTCAACGGATTACGGATCAGATCCTACTACTCTCCAAAAACTATTATATTGGACGGCTGGGATTCTTCGCTTAATGGTTTGTCAGAATATGATGGACCCCCCACACGACTGTAGTTTTGCTAACAAAGGGTGAGAAAAGAAATGTCTTCTTCCCGATCGACTGTGACAGCGCAGAATTATAATGTAGGCTGTTGCATTAGAAATTGACAAATGCTATAAAAAGCTTAATTGCTTTTGATCAGCTGGTCCACAAGTGAGAAGCAAAGAAAATAATCATAATAATTGCAGAAAATTCTGAATTTGAAAATATATATATTAACTTTGATATTAATTACTCCGGACTATAATAATTGTCATTTTTCTACGAAATGTTATTGTACATTTTACTTAACTTAAGTGTTTGTTTTACTAAATGCTACTGTTTCAGAAAATCAATTAAAATGGTCGAAAGTAAAATATTTTTTCTCCCTAATTTATTTCCGCTACTTCTTCTATGTTTACGTACGTGACGAGATTTCTATCTAATTCACACAATATATATACTAATGTGTTTGATTGACTTATTAATTTATTCAAACAAATTAGAAAAGGCCGGCGGTTAATTTGCTTTACTTGTCGTCTACATAAACATTGAGCGGTTTTTGTCTCCCGCCTATAAATATTAGATGCAAGCAAAGCTAGCTAGAAACATAGCCATTACTCCTGCAATCACTACCAGTACATATTACAATATAATTAAATCATCTCATGGCTCCTAAAGACAACAACGTTGTTGTGTCCAACATGAAACTTGAGAAGTTGCTTTGCATGAAAGGAGGCAAAGGAGAATCCAGCTATGCCAATAACTCGCAAGCCCAGGTAATCTTTTCAAGTTTTCGTTCAATGAAACCTAACCCTATCTATACAGGGATCATATCACTGACTGTTATCCCAAAAGGGTTCCTTTTCTTTGCATTAGAATGTCTTTCAATATTTTTTAATTAAGGTTTGGAATCAAAGATCTTAATTGGACAAAAGATTAATTAAATTTTACTAATTATATATATATATATATATATATATATATATATATATATATATATATATATATATATATATATATGTGCAGGCCATTCATGCCCGGTCCATGCTCCACCTTCTAGAAGAAACCCTAGATGGGGTGCAACTAAGCTCACCTGATTTCCCATTTCAGGTGGTGGACTTGGGTTGCTCATCCGGCAACAACACAATCAACGTCATCGATGTGATCATCAACCACATGATCAAACGGTACGAGTCATTGGGGCTCCAGCCGCCGGAGTTTGCTGCTTTTTTCTCCGATCTCCCTGGCAATGACTTCAACACCCTCTTTCAACTCCTCCCTCCCTCAGCCAATTATGGTGGGAGTATGGAAGAATGCTTAGCTGCTACCGGCCACCGGAACTACTTCGCTGCCGGAGTTCCTGGCTCGTTCTACCGGAGACTTTTTCCGGCAAGATCCATTGATGTCTTCCACTCAGCATTTTCCTTGCATTGGCTCTCTCAGGTAACTAAGTTTGTTGCATTCTAATTGGGAGTCAAAAACACACTTCTAGGTGAAGTTAATTAATTTTTAATATGTTACTAAGTTAGATAGTAGTAATTCGATAACTCAGTGGATTCCACTACTATCTATAAAATCATATGATTTGAAGTTGTTCAATGTATACAACTTTTTGGGAGTTTATTGGATTAGGTAGAAACGTGCTGGGAAAGACTTTCTCTTGAGATTGTGAAAAACATGATCTTCTCTTTTGAAAAAACTTGACTATATTACTCTTTGCCTCTTATAAACGGTTAAATTAGGTGCGTACCCCTAATTATGTACTAATATTATAGTTTAACTTGATTTTAAAACTAAAAAATTCAACCTTAGATAGACACATAATTGTTTATATTATGAGCTACTTCCTAATTAATTAAAGAGTTAACCCAAATTAGTCCAAAGTTGCTAAAGAAACCCACCATTTTAATTCCAAATTAAGACCTAATTAGCACACAATAAATAACTAAAATTACAAGGTTTTTTGCTTTAACAATGACCCTTTGATTCCTTTTTTGTTTAGGTTCCTGAGAGTGTGCTGGACAAGAGATCGACGGCGTACAACAAAGGGAGGGTGTTCATCCACGGTGCAAGTGAGTCTACGACCAATGCATACAAGAAGCAGTTCCAAACTGATCTTGCAGGTTTCTTAAAGGCGAGATCGCAAGAGATGAAGAGAGGTGGGTCCATGTTCCTTGTCTGCTTGGGCCGGACTTCAGTGGACCCCACCGACCAAGGTGGGGCCGGGCTACTGTTTGGGACCCACTTTCAGGATGCTTGGGATGACCTTGTCCAAGAGGTAAATCATCATTAAAAAAAACAATATGAAATGCCACTTCACTAGTCATATGATTATAGTCCAAGTCAAGCTAAAAACTTTGTATGTGATTATGTCTACCTAAAAATTATCAGTACACTGTGTCGGCAATACATACGATCACTAGGCTTGCATGTGGGTAGCCATGAGAATAGTACAGTATTATAATCAATTGGCTAACTGGGCCTATCCCACTTTCCTTGGGCCCAGCCCAATTTCCTTGGGCTTGAATGTCTTACGTTTTGGTTACAGGGCCTGATTACTAGTGAGAAGCGTGACAGTTTTAACATTCCGGTGTATGCGCCGAGCCTACAAGACTTCAAAGAGGTAGTTGAAGCCGACGCCTCATTTGCTATTAAGAAGCTTGAGGTTTTCAAAGGAGGAAGCCCTCTGGTGGTTAACCACCCTGAAGACGCGGCGGAGGTCAGCCGTGCCTTAGCCAACAGCTGCCGGAGTGTTGCTGGAGTCCTAGTCGATGCCCATGTTGGGGATCGGCTGAGCGAGGAGCTGTTCTTACGAGTGGAACGCCGGGCCACGAGCAATGCAAAAGAGCTGCTTGAGAAGCTTCAATTCTTCCACATTGTAGCATCCCTCTCATTTGTCTAGAAATATTATTACTATTATTATTATTATTATTATTATTATTATTATTATTATTATTATTATTTCCATCTCTTTTAGTGTGTTGTCCTCAAATTTCCACGTATGAAATGTTACTTTGTTCCCTTGAATCCAAACTCTTGTAAATAAAGTTACTTTTTTTCCTTTTTACTTTACTTTTTCTATAGCTTTTTAATTTTTTTATTCACGGTCAATGCTTTTTAACTTTTGTTAATTTAGATTAATCTACCATGTGATTGATGACCGTTAGGCGGTTATTTCAGTTGAAACTTGGAAAGGTGCTAATCTAGCTTTCAAGAATCAAAAGTACTGTTGTTTAGGCCGTGATTAGGGTGGACTAATCTCACTTTAATTTGTATTTCTTGTTCCCTAATAATTATCGGATCATCCTTTTCAAGGGTAGTTAAAATCAAATGATTACTTCATTTATTAAAGGTCTTTAATTCCGGTACCAGATTATTTTCATTTGAGTAAGTTAAAGTTTTAAAAAAGATAACTTTTTCCATATATATGATTTACTCAATTTTTTAAACTCAAATTATGATTTAAATGTCCAAATATCTTACCACTCGACCGATTTCATCTTCTATGTAAATTAGGCTTTGTATTTAATTATTTTCTTTTTTCTCTGTTGACTAGGCTTTGATGTGGCTTTGATGTTGTATGGTTTTGTGATTGTAGTATTGTGGATGTCCCCATTCCCTACTAATTTATACAAAAAGAAGAAACAAATTAATGGATTAATCTTAATTACCAATTCAAAGATCCCTAATTACATCATATGGCACATACATCACCATTGGTAGAGCCTAAAACATGAAGTCTAATCTCCAGATTAGTGAATAAAAAACTTTGGAAGAAAAAGAATGTAGCCACTAATCCAAGTATGGATCGTTTAATGTTATGTCACCAATTTCGTAAAGAATCAAATGACTTCTTTAAATGATTTTGAAAGAATTGAACGAGGACAATATGATGTGAAAATCTCTTCCAGTTTCATAGAGTGATAGTAAGGTTGACTTATCTGTCGACTCTTATGCGTAAAACCATTAACATATCAGGGTATCTCATCATTCAATATCTTTTTACACAAAAAATTGACACGTGACAATAACGTAATATAACCTAAATATAAGGAGAATAAACTTTTTTTGTGTGAAGAAATAGGTATTTCCTAATGTACCTAATTTTTTTCCAAATTGGACTACTCGTAACGGAAATTTTAAAAATTAGTTTTTTTTCCCATATGCAAATGGCTCAACCTGTAGAAGTATGACAGTTACAATGCAAACATTTAAAAGGGAAAAAAGAATCACAGAGGCAATTAAGGCAAAATACACAATGTGATGAATATAATAGGATCAACCCCTATTGATACCTCTCTTAGATGATGAAAATCGGATAAAACAGCAATCATTTATAAAAAAAAAAGAATTACAGAAACAATTTAGGCAATATAAAAATTGTACGGTTGTCTTCGTCACCTGCAAAGCGCCGGAGGGGGTCTCCGGCGTAAACACTCCAATGCTTAAATTAGTATGAGTGGTGAAAATAGTAGGGGTTCAACACGCTATCTTAGGCTTACCCTTTTGCTTTGAATGGTGGGG
Organism: Viola odorata; assembly: GCA_963691705.1. NCBI lineage: Eukaryota > Viridiplantae > Streptophyta > Magnoliopsida > Malpighiales > Violaceae > Viola > Viola odorata. Next base: position 50,961,911 of record OY829546.1, on the reverse strand, counting down.
ATATTTATAGGCAAAGGAAGGGCTTTGCCGACAGGGGGTAGGTGTTACCTCTAGTAGATGTCGCTCGGGTGCTAGGAAGTGACGTTATACAGGGTGACGTCACACGGAGTGACGCCATGTGCGACCTGGGATGGGATGACGCCGTGCCGATGTCGCGTGAGATCCCCCCGCTGATGTCGACCATCCCAGGGCTCGCTGCCAGGCTAGGGGCGGCAGGAACGACACCAGGTCCCTGCGGATATCTACAGTGCTCCGACCATGTCACCGGGTGAGAAGGCGGGAATGCCCCTAGAGTGGTGTCAATAGTTATCATAAGCCCAACTGAAAACGAGCCCGAGTGTTTACCAAGGGCTACTGCCTCGTCTTCAGTCTTGTCTCTTTAGTGGTTTCTGCATTAATGAGGGCTCGAAAATCGACAAACACGCCTTTTCAGAACATCTTCTCTCTGAGTCTATAAATAGTCCTTTTTTTCTGAGTTGGTCTCCCACACTTGTTTTCACGATTTTTTCCAGCTCTCCTCATTCGATGGGCGAAGTTACCAAGAACTTTCTGCTCTCTAAGGCCCATACCCTGAGGAATCTGACTCAGTCAGATATTGATTTTCTGGGTTCGATGAACACCAAGACTTCTGAAGATATTTTGGAGCTCCAAGGGATACTGACCCCGCTGTAGGCTAGGCAGAACGCTATTTCCATGGAGGACTTTAGCCCTGTGGAGAAAGCGGTGAAGCTGTCTGTGGCTGTCTCTCAAATTCAGCTGCTTATCGCTATCCTGCAACACAGGAAGAACTTGCTAGGATGCTGCTTGAAGGGCATGAGGGTTTGTTCTTCTGAACTGACCTCTCTTGCAGATGCCCTGAGGGAGATTCCTTTCATGGAGTGGGAGGATGATGACGCGGGGTCAAATGCTTGACCGGCGGTGGGAACCCTCATGTTGTGTCTCTTTATGTTTCCCTTAGTGTGATCTTTGTGTATTCCCGGGCCGTTAGGCCCTTAAATAATAATAAAAATGGTTTCCTTGTTATATTGCCGCATTGTTGACGCTTCTCTTCCTTGTATGGTATCTTGTTCGAAAAATAACCTCTGCATGCACTAAAAACGGGTTTAGTGTCCCCTGGGATCCCGCACCTTTTCTTTTGCTTGACCGATAGATAATAATAAATGTCCCTCCCAACCATTTCCAAATTTATTCTGCGTCGTTTCTTCAGTGTTAACAGATTGGGCGGTTATCTCGGCGCATTTTGGTTGGCGCAGACTTCCAACAGTTGCAGTTGCGGAATCTAATCTCTTCACCCCTCTGGTCGTTGTTCCTGAATGTATTAATTATTTTTGAAAACACGCGAGAAGGAAGGAGCGCTTCCTCGCCTTGGCTATATAATGGGGTTCTTCTCTCTTTTTCCTGTTCATCCCTCTTCTTCTCATTTCTTTCTTACTACTGCTGATATTTTCATGGCTGACTTACATTTTTTGTACACTGCTGCTCGTGACTCTCCACCGACTCGTTCGACTTCACCAGACTCAGACCATCCTCCTCCGTCACCCCCATGGAGGCTTACCAAACGCAGGGGTCGCAAGAATCTAAAGAAAACGAAGAAGAAGGTCTTTGAATCTTTCTTTGCCGGTTATGAGCCTCACTACTCCGCGCTACAGAAGGGTGATGAAGTGTCACCGTCTGTCTCTCGTTCTCCTTCAGAGAGAGGGGTTTTTACTCAAAATGCCGATTTAAGGTCAGCAGCATCTACTATCGGGGAGGGTTCCCGTGTCGCCCCAGTAGAGGGGGTTGCTCCCGCGACAAACCTTGTGTCTAAGCCTGCCGAGCTTTTCTTTTCCTATAATAGCGGGTTATCCTCGTCCCCGGAGGACTACGATTACTGCTATGACTTGGACTGGGCTAATGAGGATTGACGCATACATGTTGTGTTTATTGTAGATGTCGCTGGCTCTTTGAATAAATAAAAATAGTATTTTGCTTTTCTCTTCTTTACTTCTGCGTTGTGCCACCTCAGGGAGTAACTGACGCTGACCAGCCAGTTATCGCTTCACACAACCATCTTTTTTGACTTCTTGCGGTTCACAATTTTTCCCTCACAAGGTTCGAGGCGGGTGCCTGATTTTAAGTTTCCTGTTAGAATCTTTCCACGTGTTGCTTTTATTTTACACGTGTCCTGCTGCGATGGGTTGCCTGGTCGTCTGGTCTTTAGCCGTCTCTCTTAAAAGGAAATTCGTTCCTTCTTTCTACTCTTTTGCTCTTCTTTTAAATTTCACATCTCTCTTCGCTTTTTCACTCGCTCCGAGGAAATTCTCTCGTTCATACCCAGACGATCTGCCTATTAGTTTCGCTCCTCTCTTTCTTTTCCAAGGTATTCTGCTCGATCTTGCTTTGATTTTCCTTTTGCTACTTATCTGTCATGCCTCGCACAAGATCTCAGTCCGGCTCTCTAGTTATCCCCGGGGCAGCCCCTCGAGATCCTGAAATCGAGAACACCCCTAGCATGTTTACTTGCCCCACTGTTCTGCGTCTCGAATTAGAAAGCAATTGTATTACTTTCCCCAGGGATTACAGTCCTTCTATTCTTACTAGCGTTATGAGGCTCCATAGCAGGCTTTGGGGGACTCGTAGGATGCTTTATTTTAAGATGTTTCAGTATGGGTTCCGCCTCCCTGTTCATACCACACTAGAGAACGTACTGCGTGAGTATGGGCTTAACCCTGCGCAGATCACCCCTTCTTCATGGAGTGACATCTACGCTTTCCTTCGCGCTTGCGAGTTGAAAGATATTCTCGTTCCCTCTGTCGCTTTGTTCCGTAAGTTTTTGACCCTAGTCTGTCGCAACGGCTTAGTTGACATTACCCCAAGGTGGGGTGATGCCTTAGTCGGGTCTTTTTGGTAAAGATTTCGAGGATTTGAGGAGAGCGTTGAAGACTGGAAGAGCGGTTTCTTCATTGTCGAATTACCCTCTCATCTATGGCGTTCTGGTTTCAATCTGGGTGTTGTTGATTGGGTGAAGCCAGTAGTTCTGTCTAGGGGAGAGTTAGGCCAGGCCAACGCCTTGTTGGAGATGGAGTCGTCCTTCCAGATCCGAAACTTTGCCTTGTATAGACATTTGTCTGAGTGTACCATAGGTGAGTTTTTGGGTTTTATCATCATTTTACTTGTCCCTTGTTTACTAACGTAGCTTATCGCAGGGAATATTGTCGCTCGTTCGCTTCCAAAGGGTGACGCTCCTCCAAAGATTATACCGTCTCCAGCGGTAACTCCTTCTTCTTCTACTGGCACTCTAGTCGACCGCTGCGTGCCCATAAAGAAAAGGGCTTCGAGCGTTGCTCTTTTGGGGGAGCTCGCTTCCTGGAGAATTGGTTGCCGACTCGAAAGAGGGGGTCTAGCTCTGGTTCACCAATAATTGAGACGAAGATTTTTTCCTACGGAGCTGAAGATATGGAGGACATGGATACCGAACTGAGTCTTCGCCCAGCCTCCCCCGCTCAGCGGAAGAGGCTGAGGGAGGAGAGCGAGACCCGGGTGGCGAAGATTGCTATTCGTCCTGCAACAGCTCCAGCGACAATCCCTGCCGCTCCTCGCGTTGCCGCTTCACCTAGTGTTACTGGAGAGGTTACCCCACCACCAGGCGACACTTCCTCGATTCCGAGGTCATCTTCTCCTAACGGGGTTCTCGCAGCTGTAATGGTAGCGCTGCTGATGGTAGACTCCACTTTTGTCATAGAGCCTCCTAACTCGCCTATTGGTTCTTGTATCCCTGACGTGGTGGCACCAGTTCAGGGTACGACTGGTTCTTCTTATTTTCCAACAAAGTCTCCTCGTCCGTTATTCCTTACTTCTATTCGAGATGCCAACGGTTCGACCGGTAGCTCTGCCCCTTCCTTTGTTGCTGATCTCTCCCTTGACGGGCCCTGAGGGGCTCCTTCCCACCAACTGGATTTGTCAAAGTTTGGGACTGACGGATTTCGAGCCTTGGGTGTATCAGACCCCTTGTCACGAGACCAGCCCACAACTATCTTGGCATGCGAGATGTTCCGTGTTCCTGAGGATGAGAACAGGTTGTTGCAGCTTCCTCCTCATGTTCAGCATGCACGCGTTATGAATAACTGTCTTGCCGTCTTCCGGGAACTTCATTACTTTATCAAGGCCCACGGTGACCAGCTTCGAGATCCGGCTGGGTCAAGAGTGGAGTGCGATAGTGCCTTGGCTAAGGTAGAAGAGCTGACGCGGCTCCAGAAATATACCCAGGCTGAACTGTGCGAGTGCCGTGCAGACCTTGCCCGAGAGAGGTCTAGAGGAAAAGCCAAGGTTGAAGCTTTGGAGGCTGAGTTGGTAGCTGCCGAGAAAAAGAATTCTCTTCTTCACGAAGAGATATCGTCTCGCGATGCTGATTTGACGAGGGCTTCATCGAAAGTGGCTTAGTGGAAGAAGAAGGTCGTACGGGACTTTACCGCTGGGCTCGCAGATTAGTGCCATGGTAGGGCTTTTGATCCTGCTCAAATTGCCGAGTATGCTTCAGCGAAAATAAAAGAGATTGATGAGAGCCAAGAAGGCTTCTTTTCCTCCGAAGAGGAGTGATGAGGCGACACCCTTGAAGGCCCGTTTGCTGTCGATTGACTGAGATGTCGCTTCACTCTCTCTGCTGTTGTTACTATTTTTTCACTTTGAACTTTGATATCGCCTCTTTGCTTTGTAATAACTAATAAATCTTGTATACTTGGCCGAATAACGCATGTACCTCTGTGGCGTCATCTTCCCGCTGGGTTTACTTATCACTTGTCTCCTTGTATTATCACTATGCGTTACACTTTTGCGGATCGTAGCGTTGTCGCTTGTCTCCTCTTACGTTGGACCTGGTTCCACTTTTCAGAGCATTTAATGCTCTGGATTCTTTTGTTGATGTAAAAGAGACAGTCATGATGTTCTAGGTACACGTGTCCGCAGGTGGGGGGGGCATTAGAGGAATGGTGAGGCCGAAAATGTCTTTTCACCCGCTTGGGACTGTACTCCTTTCCCTCGTCTATTCTTTTTGACTCGTCACACGCGATGATCATTTGAACTGTCGTTTCGCTTGGGCCTTAGGGCTATAAAACCCTTCTCATACTCTTTTTTCATCTTTGCTGCTTCTTTCCTTCTCTAGAAAAAGAACACAATTTTTCTTCCTCTTCTTCGATCTGCCGCCGCCTGAGCACCCCAACCTTCTTTCTCGAAAAGGTATCTTCTGCTCTTCTTCTTATTTAGCTTTATTCATGGCTTGCACTCGCCACCATTCTCAACCCCAACCCGTTGGGGAGGGAGACATTGAGAACACAGCCTCTACCATTACTTCTTCCGCCGTTCTTCAACGATGGTTGAGTAATTACAATGCCAACCTTGATCACTTAGACGGATATTCTACTAAAGTTACCCCTAGGTCGCTTCATCTCAATACCGAGCTACCTGGCAACCGTAGGATTCTTTATGCCAAAATATTCCACTATGGTTTTCGACTTCCTCTAGATCCCCTAGTTGCGGAATTATTCTCTAAATTTGATTTGAACGCTGCCCAGCTAAGTCCAAATGCTTACTGTGGCATTTATGCCTTTATAGCTCTTTGCAAACACGTAGGGATTGAATCTCCCTCTTTACTGCTGCTTCGATCTCTGTTTCAATTGTATAATCATAGTAATGGCATCATAGCGATATCACCTCGCTATGACGATGACTTATTGAAGCCCTTCACTTGGAAGCTACTACATCATGAGTCCTCTATTGACGCCTGGAAAAATGGTTTTTTCATCGTCACCTTGCCTAAGCCTTTGTGGCGGAGTGGGTTCAATCTGAGCATTAGGGATAGGGCCTGGGGTGGGAGGCCGCTCTTAGGGCCACTTGAGCAAGCCTGGTTGGACAAACTGCTCAATCTGACAGGGATTCCTGGTGTTCTTACTCGCGAACTCGCGTGCTAGGGCGACATTCGAGGCTGCATCAAAAGTGAGCACCCTCTATTTCATTCGCTATTCCCTGTCGGTACTAACTTTGATGTTTTTATCTTATTCATGCAGATCCTCCAGCCGGTTGGAAACTTGAGTGTGTCAAGAAACGAGAGAAAAGAGCTCAGCGGAGGAGGGAAAAAGAGGCTCTTGCCATTGCTACCGCTGGTGCCACTGCTAACGTTGCGAACCCGTCTACTTCTGTGCCTGAGTCTTCTTCTCTTCCTTACGCGGAGGTTACTGAAGAGGAGCATTAGCCAGAAACGGAGCAGAGTGTGAATAAATCCAGAAGACCGACAGCTACAAAGAAGAATACCCCTGCTGATTGTTGATCGTTCTTTGCCTTGCCTTCGCTGCTGCCAACAGAGGATGTCTCTCGTCGCTTCGCTTCTTCAGCTAAGAAATCTCTATCCTTCTCTCCCTGTCTCTCTTTTGAACCCTCTTCTCTTACACAATTTCTCTTGCTTGTCTTTGCAAAGTTTTCATGATTATTTGATTGCCTACGCATGTGTTCTCCGTACTCGGGTCGTTATTGCAAGTCTGATTTTGTACATTGTCAATTGCATTGTTGAGTGTAAACACCTTGCCATTATCCTTGCTGAGTTTGAGTGCAAATACTTTTCTGTGTGAGGATTGCTTGCGACTATGCTAGGTATGGGAAAGTTTCTCCCTTGGTTTCGTTATTCCTTGGGTTTGATGTGGATGTTATCTAGGTAGAACGTTGTGCTTGTGTGCTGAGTGTGCTTTTCCTGTTTGCCATGTGGGAGATTACCTAATCTTATTAGAGGGCTGTTTTGAGTGTAATGCTCGAGGGCGAGCATAGGTTAGTGTGGGGGATTTGATTGGAGCGCCAAATGTCTATTTTATCATCGTCTTTTACGTCTATTTTAGGACGATGATACTGCTAATTCTCGGGTTTTTCACTCCTTTATTGCAGAGAACATTGTTGGACAACATTTCATTCCTTAGGAGCTGAAACCGTTGGATACAGAGCAATTTTGTGGCTGCTGTTTATTCTAGAAGATTGTCTTGCAGACTCCTGTTGGAACGAGAAGTCCTGCTGCCACTAAATGTCTCCTACGCTTCTGTTAGGATTATGGAACAGATATTATTAGACATTATCCTACTTTTGAATTTTGAAATAGACAATTAATTAGTTATTATTTAAAGGAGGTTGCGCCTCTGTAGAGAAGGACTTCATCTTTTACAGTAGCAAATTTCTTTCTTCTTGGCAGAGAACTATTCCATTGCAAGCTTGAACACGGCTGCAAACTTCCTTCCCTTTAATTAATTAAATTCCTTTCTTATGCTTACATCTTATTTATTTATTTCATTATATGATGATAGGCTAAATTCCATCGATTCCTTGTGAGGATTAACAGCCATGCTTAATTGATTGTGAGATCTAAACGAATTTATTAAATCTCATCTTGCATCTTTAATTGTTTTAATTGATTGTCAAATTGTGCATACTTCTTTTGAAGCATGATCAACTACACTAGGATTTGCATAATTACTGTCTTCTCTTGATACTTTGGAGTCTACACTGTAGAAAGTGATACGAAGGCAACCAACTAATCGACAGATTATCTTGGAAAACAATTAGAGTCTGGTTTACAGGAGTAGACACTTCTCTCTCCTGAACCTGGGAAGGTCTCTTACGGTAGAATTATTTGGTTATTTTATTAGACCTAATAGAATAGCTTCTTTAGGTCATAAGATATATCAAGGACCTTAATAGGTGAGAACCTTTAAGAATCTCGAATAGGTAGAGAGCAGGAGATCTAGGTGAGAACCTGATCTCTATAGCCGCCTGCAAGTCTGGTTTTGAAAATACTTGAATCGATGATCAATTAATTAAATGCATGAGCTCATCGGAATCCTCACTGGCAATTTGTCACCTCTGAACACACACAACTCTTATTTCGCTACTGTTTTATGCTATTTCTATTTCTTAAGCAATTGCAAACACAACAAATCAATATTGGTATTTACCACCTGTTACTCATCTTGTCATTTACAAGAAAATTTAATTGTCCACCGAATCCCTGAGGAACGATCCTTTTACCACTTGCTATTGTTCTTATTTGCATGAGCATAGGTGAATTGTATTCATTTATTTTTTACGGTTTCGGCAACCATCAAATTTTGGCGCCGTTGCCGGGGATTCATCGGCACTAATTTTAATTTCTTTGTTTTATGACCAGGTCCTCTTGTTAGCAATCAGAGATTAACAGAGACAGAGGACAGAAAAAAAAATTTATCCAGAGGATAATTCTGCGCAATCAGTCACTTAGATGGCCGGTGCAGCAGAGGTAAGGTTAAGCTCCATAGATAATAAAATAAATGCAGTAATTTTTCGTCTCGCTTCTATTGCAGAGCAGATGAAACAATCCACATATGGATATAGAGCGCCTGGTTTCCAATCACACCCTTGGGCGAATGCACACAACTACAATTAAGGATGGGAGTAGCCCCCAAACTTCAACTGGGATCCACAATATCAACAACATCAGTTCCATCCACAAGATACCATGCCCATACCTCCTGTTCAGCGGCAGTTGTTTCAACCAACTCAACTGAACCAACCGCCACCACAACAGTCGCAACAACCACCACCCATGAACCTCCAAAATTTCATACCTAGACCTACTGCTCCACATTTACCAGCCCCACAGCAACCCCTACTGCCCATTAAAGACCCAATGGAAGATATGCTCAAACAGTGTATGCAAGCTACTCAAGCTAGCATGCAAGCTACTCAAGCTAACATATCAGCCATGCAGAAAGAGATAGAAGAATTGAAAGCTGAAGAAGAAAATGTCAATCCAGAAAGATCATCCTTCCAACTGACACCCGTAACTCTTCATAATGTCAATTCTATGACATTAATGAGTGGGATTGAAATTCCAGACAGAACGGTCCTTGCCCCAGGCCTAGGAAAGAAGCCATCAGCAGTGCCTATCCCAGAACAGTTTGAACTAGAGGTAGAGGTAACTTCTGAAGAATCAACTAAGGTAAATTCTACTCTAGAACCAGTACTGCCCAAGAAGGAACAACTGGTAATCCCTCTTCCCTTCCCTTACAGGTCTGAAAAGGCCAAGAAGGTAAAGGATGAAAAAACTATTTTAGATATATTTCGTAAAGTAGCCGTTAATGTTCCTCTTCTCGATATGATTGCACAAGTTCCTAAATATGCAAATTTTTTAAAATAATTGTGCACTAACAAGAAAAAGCTTGCAGGTATAGAGAGGATTAATCTTAACGAGAATGTATTTGCGGTTTTTCAGAAGAATTTACCCAATAAATGCAAGGATGGAGGGACGTTTGCAATTCGTTGCAAGATTGGAGAGAAGAGCATAGAGAAAACACTATGTGATCTTGGCGCTGGGATTAATGTTTTGTCTTTAACTGTTTTTAAGACTTTAAATATTGGTGAATTGAAGGAAACAAAAGTTGTAATTCAATTAGCTGATAGGTCTACTATATACCCTGTTGGTGTTATTGAGGATGTGTTAGTGCAGGTTAATAACTTTGTTTTTCCAGCTGACTTCTATGTTGTAGATATGGACAACGAGCATTCAACAAAATCTACAGAGGTGCTTCTTGGAAGACCTTTCTTGAGGACAGCAAGGGCGAAGATTGATGTGGCAAGAGGGAGTTTAACATTGGAATTTTGTGATGAAATTATTAAATTCAAAATGTATGATGCCATGAAATTTCCAAACGATATGCATAGTGTGAATTGCATAGATGTTATTGATCCTAACGCTGATAATATTGAGAAATTAAATGCTACTCATCCTTTGGAGCATGTTTTTAGCAGAAGCGTTGATCAACAAATGCTGGGAGAATTGGAGGAAAAAATTGAAATCAGAGAAGAAATTAAAAAAACTATTTTTGAGCTTGATCATTCTAATTTTCTTTCTGATATCAATATTCCTAAGATTCTGGATTTATCAACCACTAATAACACGCTTCTCCCTTCAGTTTTGCAGGCACCGAAGATCGAGTTGAAAACCTTGCAAGGAGAATCGAAGGAAGAAAGGCTTGCGAGGGTACTAAAGGAGTATGAAGAGGCTGTTGAGTGGAGGATAACCGACATTAAGAGGACTTCTCAGTCCATCTGTGGGGCAATGTATAGCCCACAACCCACCTGAAACGAAGCAAGAACCATGTCTAGTCCAAGACTATAAATCGGGACGCTTAATGGGAGGCTAACCCATGTGTTTTTAACATTTTCAATTTTTTTAGTTTAATTATTTTTATTTTTATTTTATTTATTTTTATTTTATGTGGCTTCCCTGTCAAGGAAATTTTCTGGGGTTTGATGTTTTGAATTTGTTTCTATGCAGGAGAATGAAAGCTAAGCAGAGGGAATTAATGGAGGATATGTTGCACAGATTGAAGAATAAATGGCTTAAGTGAAGAAGCTTTAGCCCAAGGATTTTTTTTCTTCTTATGGGCTTAAGTCATGAGGCCCAATATTCTCCACACATTGCCATTCACCCTCCTTCTTCCAAAATCAAAATTACCAAAATAAAAAATAACCATCTTCTTCTCCCACCCGAAACCCTAACCGCCCCCTACATCCAAACCAAAACACCAACCATGGTGCTAATCAGAGGAGGAGCCTGCAGCACCAAACCAGCACTCAAACCCGCCACAAAACCCATGACCCGAACCAGCAAATCAGCCCCCCTCTCCGCCGTCCTCACCGCCGCGGATCTCAGCGCGAGCATCGCAACCCAGCGCAGCTCCTTCATCGCCGCCGTCGCGGCCAACCCAGCGACCACCTCCGGCGACTGCCTCGCCGCTACTGCCACCACCCGACGCCGCCGTCTTCTCCTCCACGAGCTCAGCGGGTCACGGGTCCCTTCACTACAGCCGTCGCAAACAACCCAACCAGCACCTCCGACGCCTGCCCCAGCACAACCAGATTTCTCCCGGGTTCCTTCTTTCCTCCTCATTTCCTTTATTCCTTTATTTTTTTTATATATTTCGTGGGTCTTTTCCCTTTTCTCACACTTTGAGGACAAAGTGTCTTCTAGTGTGGGGGAGGAATTTTCTGTTTTTCTTTTGTGTGATTGTATATATTCTCTTGATTGATTGTATATATTCGCTGGATTGTTTGGTTTGGGTGTTTTTCATTTTCGCTGAATTGATTGGAATTGCTGATTTTCCCTGGATTGATTGGAATGCGGATTGATTGGAATGTTTGAAACCATACTGCCCTTGTTTTTGATAATAGCCCCTGTATTTGAATTAATGGTTTAGGAGTTTTAAACACGTACACTCATCCCACTGCACTTATTCACGCGCACAACCACACTACCTGTTAGATCCTATATCCATGCCTTGTCATAGTCGCTTGTGGTCATTTGTTTATCCTGTGAGCTCTTGAACTTTCATGCCGTGATTATCTTTTCTGAGTGGATGCATGACCGTATACTGGCTAGATTTGCATGAGACCCCAGGGTATAGGCACCATTAGACGTGGGAAAGCGATGAAATGATTGAAAACTTTGCATTTTTCTTCTCATCTTTTTTCTTGCTTTTATATTACCCCTGCCACTCATATCACCTTTCTTTCCATCACCCTTCTAACTATTTGAGACTTTTCCCCCTATTTTTAGCAGGCGAGAGATATTCTCTGTTAGTTGGCAAGGTGGGGCGAAGAGAAGCAATATCATTCGGTGTGGGGGTATCAAGCTGCGACAACAAGACACTGAAAACCAGGATTCAAAAAGAAGAAAAGGGAAATTTAGAAGCTGAAAAACAGCGAGATGAGATCCAAAAAGCTGAAAATAAAAGCAGACGCTCAGTTAACGAACAATATGGAATTGAAGAGATAGAAAAAGGCATTTAAAGCAGCCACACGCGGAGCCTGATCAGAAAATAGAATTTTAGCAGCTCCAGTACTCCAGACAGTTAGGTGATAACATTTGTTCTCTCCTATTTTGCTCAAGAAAAAGAAAAAGAAAAAAAAATAAAAATACTTGAGCAGAAGAGGAGCATTAGCCAGAAACGGAGCAGAGTGTGAAGAAATCCAGAAGACCGACGGCTACAAAGAAGAATACCCCTGCTGATTGCTGATCGTTCTTTGCCTTGCCTTCGCTGCTGCCAACAGAGGATGTCTCTCGTCGCTTCACTTCTTCAGCTAAGAAATCTCTATCCTTCTCTCCCTGTCTCTCTTTTGAACCCTCTTCTCTTACACAATTTCTCTTGCTTGCCTTTGCAAAGTTTTCATGATTATTTGATTGCCTACGCATGTGTTCTCCGTACTCAGGTCATTATTGCAAGTCTGATTTTGTACATTGTCAATTGCATTGTTGAGTGTAAACACCTTGCCATTATCCTTGCTGAGTTTGAGTGCAAATACTTTTCTGTGTGAGGATTGCTTGCGACTATGCTAGGTATGGGAAAGTTTCTCCCTTGGTTTCGTTATTCCTTGGGTTTGATGTGGATGTTATCTAGGTAGAACGTTGTGCTTGTGTGCTGAGTGTGCTTTTCCTGTTTGCCATGTGGGAGATTACCTAATCTTATTAGAGGGCTGTTTTGAGTGTAATGCTCGAGGGCGAGCATAGGTTAGTGTGGGGGATTTGATTGGAGCGTCAAATGTCTATTTTATCATCTCTTTTACGTCTATTTTAGGACGATGATACTGCTAATTCTCGGGTTTTTCACTCCTTTATTGCAGAGAACATTGTTGGACAACATTTCATTCCTTAGGAGCTAAAACCGTTGGATACAGAGCAATTTTGTGGCTGCTGTTTATTCTAGAAGATTGTCTTGCAGACTCCTGTTGGAACGAGAAGTCCTACTGCCACTGAATGTCTCCTACGCTTCTGTTAGGATTATGGAACAGATATTATTAGACATTATCCTACTTTTGAATTTTGAAATAGACAATTAATTAGTTATTATTTAAAGGAGGTTGCGCCTCTGTAGAGAAGGACTTCATCTTTTACAGTAGCAAATTTCTTTCTTCTTGGCAGAGAACTATTCCATTGCAAGCTTGAACACGGCTGCAAACTTCCTTCCCTTTAATTAATTAAATTCCTTTCTTATGCTTACATCTTATTTATTTATTTAATTATATGATGATAGGCTAAATTCCATCGATTCCTTGTGAGGATTAACAGCCATGCTTAATTGATTGTGAGATCTAAACGAATTTATTAAATCTCATCTTGCATCTTTAATTGTTTTAATTGATTGTCAAATTATGCATACTTCTTTTGAAGCATGATCAACTACACTAGGATTTGCATAATTACTGTCTTCTCTTGATACTTTGGAGTCTACACTGTAGAAAGTGATACGAAGGCAACCAACTAATCGACGGATTATCTTGGAAAATAATTAGAGTCTGGTTTACAGGAGTAGACACTTCTCTCTCCTGAACCTGGGAAGGTCTCTTACGGTAGAATTATTTGGTTATTTTATTAGACCTAATAGAATAGCTTCTTTAGGTCATAAGATATATCAAGGACCTTAATAGGTGAGAACCTTTAAGAATCTCGAATAGGTAGAGAGCAGGAGATCTAGGTGAGAATCTGATCTCTATAGCCGCCTGCAAGTCTGGTTTTGAAAATACTTGAATCGATGATCAATTAATTAAATGCATGAGCTCATCGGAATCCTCACTGGGAATTTGTCACCTCTGAACACACACAACTCTTATTTCGCTACTATTTTATGCTATTTCTATTTCTTAAGCAATTGCAAACACAACAAATCAATATTGGTATTTACCACCTGTTACTCATCTTGTCATTTACAAGGAAATTTAATTGTCCACCGAATCCCTGAGGAACGATCCTTTTACCACTTGCTACTGTTCTTATTTGCATGAGCATAGGTGAATTGTATTCATTTATTTTTTACGGTTTCGGCAACCATCAGTGCCTGAGTCTTCTTCTCGTCCTTTCGTGGAGGTTACTGCTGCTTCGGCCACTGAGCCAATTTCCTCCACAAGTGCGGATCCTACTCAAGCGTCCTTTTCTCGACCTCCAATTGCCAAGAGGAGGAGAAGGACTATCCGCATTCGCGTTATTGCTCTTGCTCGTCCTTCTACTCCGGTCCCCGAGGTTGCTCTTGCGAGTTCTTCTCAATTTATTTAATCCGCTTACTTGTCTCCTTATTCTCTCCATTTTTCTTCGCAGGATACCGTTGCTATTTCTTCCCATATTCCTTCCCGTGACGGTATGGACTTGACACATATTCTTGGTCCTAAGAGGTCGCACCTTGGTGGGGATGCCCCTTCATCAGATGGTCCTGCCGTCGACCAGGAAGGGTAAGGAGGTGTCGCTGGTATCGGTCCTCCCTCAAGCGATCAAGCCTTTGAGCTATCGGGGAATAGGGTTGCTTCTGCGCCATTTCCTCAATTTTCTTCTTCTTTCGGCGCGTCACCTCCTCCTACTGGCCATCCACTGAGCTTCATATGCGACCTGTCGGAGAGTGACTTTCCATCTTTCTAGGCCGATGGCCTTGGTCTCAACATAGGAACGTCCTCTCGTTCCCCTCTGTCTCCTCCTAATGTCTTCTTTGTCCCTACGGCTGCTCCGACAATCTCTCCTTCCCTTGCGGCCGTCGAGACTCCTTGTTTGGTGGCTGACTTAAGCACAGTGACTTCTGCCGGGCCCGCCACACACCAGGTTGACTTGAGCAATATTCGCCGAAGCGGGTTCCCAACGCTGGGGGGTGACAGCTCTTTAGCGACATCTGCTTACCTAGCCTCGCATATGTTTTCGCTTGAGGAGGAGGAGCGAGCTTTCTTTTCTCATGCCAATGGGGACCGATTGCAGTGGATACGTACTCAACTATTCTCTGCTCTTCAAGACTTCCACTATTGGTCGAAAGATGTGACGAAGCAAGTGGGCTCCCTCAGCTCTTCCTCCGAGGAGTGGCGTAACACCAATCGCCAGCTTCTGGAGGAAATTAACAGGAACCAGGAGGAGCTTGGTAGGAACCGAGAAGAAATGAGGGAGTCTGCAGAAGAGCGGCAGAATATGGAGGCCAGCTTGGCAGCTATGAAAAGAGAGTTAATGGAGGCTAGAGGGCGCGAAGCCACCACGGATGCCAACCTGCAAGCAGAACGGGGTCGGAGTGCCGCGCTTGAGAAGGAGACGGCAGATAAATGTAAGTGGTTCTCGGAGCAGACCGTGAGCATCATGGCTGACTGTTTTATTGAGCGCTATGGCCGAGATAAGTTTGATGTCGCTGCTATCATTCAACTCTTCAAAGGCAAGTCAGGAGGCCTTACGGAGGATGGCTACTATCGGGCGAAGAGGCCACGAGGGAGTGAGGAGGACAGCAGCCTGCCAGGGCTATAGGTTTTCTTGTTTTTCTTTTTGTATGTTGGGTGTCCTCCCCCTTTTTCTCTTTTTGTGCTTCAGGGCTTCTGTTTGTGCCAGTCTCTATTCTTGTATGAACAGTACCTATATTCTAATTGTAGTTTTCCTTTATCAATGGTCTTTCTTAGCTTGTTGTTGTTTATTCATAGACTTGTGGCGCCAATATTGATAGAGTGATGTCGAACGCGCATTCGAATCTTCTTCGTAGGGTCATGACATATAGTGTTCAAAGCGATGCCCCGCTTTTCTCCTTTTTGTGAGGGCTCATGTGATCAAACATAGATGACGTTCCAAGGTATTCCCTTCTCGAACTGTGTTTAGGGTAACAAGGTGACTATCATTCAGTCAAGGCACTTCGCCTTTCCGCGACATCATTGCTCTCTCAAGCGCTTCGTCGCCTCGATGTTTTACCAATTTTCCTGCACATTCTCACTTTATTGTTTGTGTTAGTTGCGACATATGACAAAGTATTTTAATTACCTTAGGGTGTTGCCGCGTACTCCCCAGGCTCGCTGGGCGCAATTTCACCAAGATGTCGCTCATGTCACATACTCATCCAGCCATCTTCACGGGGTTTGTTCCTTCCGGTTACTCGTTGGGGTATCGTGACTCCTTATATTTCCTCAATTGGTCGGAAAGTGCCTCATCTCAGTGAGTCACCTGATCAAGGTCGGCCATCACGAGGGTAGGACTTTTCACTTCTCAGCGTTGTCACCTCGCACCTTGAAGCGTGCCTCGTCTTAACGATGTGCCTGTGTTAGCGCCACCATCGTAAGGGTAGGATTTTCACTTCCGGGGTGGAGTTTTTATCTTCCCTAGGGTCGTGCCTCATCTTAGTGATCAACCGCCTATGTGAGCACGGGTTGTCACAAGGGTAGGATTTGCACTCCTAGGGGAGTCGGGGCGTGCCTCGTTACGGTATACCGTCTATATGAGCACGAATATCCCAGGATATGACTTTTCACTCCCGACAGTGCTGGAGCGTGTCTCATCTTAGTGAGCCGTCTGATCAAGGTTGGCCTCACAAGGATATATTTCTAGGTTCGTCGGGGCGTGCCTAGTCTTAGTGGCCCGTCTGTGTTAGCCCGGTCTGCCACAAGGTTAGGACTTTTCACTCCCGACACCCTTTTTTCCGTTATCTGCACACCACAGACAACCAAAAAAGAACACAAGAGATCTCCAAAATAGTTGTTAGAGCATGCGCCATGGCATGTCAAATTCTAGAATGATATAATTTCAAGCGAGCAATGTTCCAAGAGTTAGGTAAGGGGGTACCGTCAAGTGTTTCCAGGTGATATGCCCCCTTCCCGATAATGCTGGTGACGCGGTATGGGCCCTCCCAATTTGAGCTGAGTTTCCACATCCGTTGGCCCGCAGCTCGCTTGTCCCTGAGCACCAAGTCTCCCGTTTTGAGCAGCCACTCCTTAACATGTCTATTGTGGTACCGCGCCATTTTCCTTTTATAGTGCATTATTTTCAGGAGGGCTTCCTCGTGTAGCTCAGGCAACGCGTCGAGGTTAGCTTGTAACCTTTCTTCGTTTTGCTCTTCCTTGAAGTGTTCGAACCTTAGACTTAGGGTGCCGATTTCCACAGGCGTGACAGTCTGTGCCAAAAGCCATCGCAAAAGGCGTTTCCCCTGTGCTAGTTTTAACAGTCATGCGGTAGGCCCACATCACATAGGGTAGTTCGTCTGCCCATTTCTTTTTTGAGCCCTCTAAATTTTTCTTGATGCCGCTTAGGATACTTCGGTTGGTCACCTCTGCTTGGTCGTTAATCTAGGGATGCGCTACTGTCGCACCGTCGCGAGCGAAATTCGGGACGCAAATGTGAAAACACATAACAATGAAGTCGCCACCCTATTTTTCTAAGGTTTAGGGAAACCTAAAAGTCTGAAAAAGAAGAAAATAAAACAAAAACTAAGGCACAAATAAAAAGGGTCTAAACCCGAGAACAACGGTTCGGGGTCGTTTTATGGACTCGGGAAGGTGTTAGGCACCCGAGTCTCATCCTTAAAAAGGTTACCGGTTCTAAAAAAAGGTGTTTAAAAATCATGTTGAAAACAAGTAATTTGGCCCTCAGAGGGGGTATCGTCGCTTTAGTTCTTAAGTTTGTGAGATTGATTTTATCCTAACTGTTGTCGAGTTGTTTAATAACATTTTTTTTTATCCTCTAAAAGATAAAAAGGTTGGTTGTATACCTATTCCGGTTATATTTAGCCGAGTTCAAAATTAGTCCGATTACATGCAAAATTGGTGAGATTACTACCGTTTTATTAATTTTTACCAAAGCGACGCCAGTATCGTCATTGGGCCATTGCACGTGATTAATCCTATTTACTAGGTGATTCTAAGCATGCATAGACTAGCAAAGTACCGTTTTATATGAATGCGGAAAAAAAACACATTGAAAAGAGAAAAACCGGGAAGTGGGGTCGAAGCCGCGCACATAAACACATTCGTCAAGATAGCATAAATTAAAATACAATCGTGGGGTCGAAGCCGCACACGAAACACATTCATCAAAATAAAGCGTAAATTCGTGGGGACGAAGCCGCACACGAAACAAGCATAAAATAAAGCACATTCAATGGTATAAGCATCATGCAAACTGATTAATTCGAATTCTAACAATCACGCATTAAAATACATTTATCCAAAATAAAGAGGGGAAAAAGGAAAACATACCTGGAGAGCTTTACCTGCAGATCAAAGATTAGTGGCAACAATTAATAATAAAATAGATAAATACTGCAAATAAATATTATAAATTAATTACAAATTCCCAAATAAATAAATACAACAATTAAATTCTCCATTCGAGCTCCGCAATTGGGAATGAACATCGAACTCCTCGTCGAGCTCCAACAAGCTCATTGGGCATCATCACGACGAGCGTGCAAATAAAACATACGAACAAAATAGACAAATAAACGCGTATTAGTAAGGGATTCACAAATAAATTTCAAATGATCAAATACCAATAGGAATGAGATCACCTTACCCGTTAAATTTGGCGGAGCCTCCGATCGGGATGATAATCGTGAATTCGGTACCTGCGAAAATGGAGAAATAGTTAGTATGCGATTTTAATTAAACGGGCTTGGGCCGCAGCCCATTTCTCTTATTTTTCACTCATGGGCCGCAGCCCATTCTTTCATTTTTTTCTCCCTTGGGCCGTAGCCCATTCTTCTTTTCTTTCATTGGTTGGGCCGAAGCCCAACCCCTCCCAATTTTCCTTGTCAAAACGACAAGGTTCCCCTCTCTTCTCCTCTAATTCTTTCTTTCATTTTAGGGCTGCAGCCGCAGCCCTCCCTTCTCCTTTTTCCTTATTCTTTTTCCTTTTCTTTGTTCGCTGCTTCCGGCCAAGGAGCAGTGGTTGTGGCGGCGTGGCTGGGAAGCTGGTGGCTTGCGGCTGGGCAGTGGTGAAACGGTAGTGCGGCAGCAGCGGCGGCGATCGGGTGCAGTGTCGACGGAGGCGGGTGATTGCTGGTCGTGGCGGTTTGGGTTGAGTCTGATTTCGGTGATTGATTTGGGTGGATTGATTATTTTGTTGGTCCGGTTTTAGGTGGAGTAGATTCGGGTTGGCCGGGCGAGTGGTGGTTGCTGGTCGGAGCTGGTGGCTTGCGGTGGCAGTATGTGGCGGTTGTGCAGCAGAGGAAGAGATGGGTTCGGTTTTGATTTGGGTGGAGCGGCAGGGATTTAATTGATTTGGTGTGGGGATTGGATTTTGGATTTGCACGGATTGAATTTGATTTAGCGCAGGGATTGATTTGGGTTTTAATTTAGCAGAGGGATTCGGATTTAATTTGGGCAGAAGGATCGGAAGGGATTGGGATTTAACTCGGCCGAGGGATGATTGTTTGGTGGATTTGTGATGGTTTGAGGCGGTGGCGGCTGCTGCGGTTGGGGGTGACGGAGGTATGGTGGCTGTTTGGCTTTGGCTGTTGGCAGCGGCGATGGGTGATGGATTTGGATTTAATTTCGGGTTGGGTTAGAGGAAATTGGTTTGAGAAGGTTCGTAGCCGGAGATGGGTTTGGTCGATTTGGGTGTGTGATCGAAGAGGAATTGAAATGAGGGAGAGGATTCTTCTTTCTGATTTGGCAGAGAGCTTCCTTCTTAAAAGGAAATGGTGGGTTGATTCATTAAGGACGATCGGTTCGTATCAAATCTTTGAAAAAAATGGTAGAAGTTGGTATGTGTCTTTGAAAAAATAGGAAAGGGAGCGGGTGTGATGATTGCGGCCGAAAGTGAGAATTTATTTTATTTGATTCGAGCCAATAGCTCGAGAAATTTTTATTTTAAAGTGTCAAAAGTTCGAATGAAAAATAAAATACGTACAAAATAAAATAAAATGACATGAAACAAAATAAAACAAGATAATAAATAGTAAATAAACGAAAATAATAATAATAAAAATAAGATCAAAATTGAGCCAAAAAATGAACGATTTAAATTATTCGTGTCAAAATTTGGGTATCAACAGCTACGGAGGAAAACCTTTGTTCAATCTGGAATTCCTCACATTGCTCCTTGAAGAAGTTACTGGTAAATTGCGTCCCGTTGTCGCTGACCAGCACACGAGGTACCCCGAACCACATGATAACTTGGTACTTAAAGAAGTGCCATACTTTCTCAATCATAATGTTGGCTACCGCCTCCGCTTCTGCCCATTTCGTGAAGTAGTCCACGACCACAATTACGAATTTCAGTTGGGATCTTGCCTTAGGAAAAGGGACTAAAATATCGATTCCCCATTTAGTGAAAGGGCAAGGGGCCACGATTTGAGAGATTTTTGTGGCAGGTCGCCGGGGGATTTTAGCAAACTCTTGGCATTTGTGACATGTTTGCATGAAGTTGTTACAATCCCTGCGGATGGTAGGCCAGTAAAATCCTGACTGAAATACTTGTGCGGCCATGGTGCCGCCCGATACGTGCATACCACAGATCCCTTCATGAATCTCCCGAAGGGTGTGGAGGCCTTCCTATTCGGTTATGCATTTTGCCGCTGGGTGGGAGAAACATCTCCGGATTAGTTCCCCATCATAGTAGGTGCATCTTGCCGCTTGTTTCAACACTTTTTTCCTTTCTGCGTTATCGCTCGGCAACTCGTCGTGCTTTAGGAATTTGACCATAGGGATTCTCTAGTCCTTTTCAATTTCTTCTACACACAACAACAACTGCTCCGCCATGAAGGACGACACTGACCTTTCCTCATAATACGCATCCTCTGGTATGGTCGCCTCATGATTGGCTGCCGTTTTGGCAAGGTTATCTACCTCGGCGTTGTCCTCTCGGGGGATGTGTTCAAAAGTGACGTGCATGCCGCTTTGTTCTATTTTCATCAATTCTCATTTTACTTTCAAGAGGTACTGCACCATGATGGGCTCTCTGGCTTGGGAATTTCCCAAGACTTGGTCTATCACTAGTTTGGAGTCGCCACGTATTTTCAATCGTGGGGCTCCTGCCATCGCGTCGCGCTCGGCTTTGGTGGAGAGATTTCTTCCTATCCTAAGCCCGGCCAACAACGCTTCATACTCAGCTGCATTATTAGATAGTGGTTGTAGGATTCTGATGGCATGCCGCACTTGTATATCGTGTGGCCTAATCATATAAATACCGGCTCCTGCCAGTTCTTGATTTTTAGCGCCATCCACGTAGATAACCCACGAGTCCGCGTAGGCCTCCGGGGGTGGGAGCTTTGCACTATTCTCTTCCTCTTCAAGCGGCTCCGCTACAAGATCCCTGGCAAAGGTGCACTCGGTAAGGAAGTCTGTTAGGACCTGGGCTTTTACAGATGGCCGAGCCTTGTATTGTAATCCGTACTGCTTAAACTCGATTGCCCAGATCAGCATCCTCCTAGAGGACTCTGGTTTCCTGAAAATTCTCTTCAAGGGCTGATCTGTGAGCACGATAACTAAGTGGGCCTAGAATCCATCTTTCGCGTGGATTGTATCAGGGTGAATGCCACCTTCTCGTTGCGGGTGTATCGCGCCTCAGCATCCTTTAACACATGACTGACAAAGAAGACGGGGCGGTGGGCGTGGTTGTCCTCCCGTACTAGGACAGTACTGACTACTTCATCTGCAACACCGAGATATATGAAAAGGGTGTCGCCGGGTTCTGGTCATGTTAGCACCAAGTCAGACGACAAGTAGGTTTTCAAACCTATGAACGCTTCTTCGCATTCCTGCGTCCATCCAAAAGGAGCCTTTCTGCGTATGACCTTGAAGAACGGTAGGCATCTCTCGCCCAACTTAGAGATGAATCGTCCTAAAGCGATGATGCGTCTTGTCAATCTTTGGACCTCTTAGATGGTTCACGGTGACGCCATGTCATGGATAGCCTTGATCTTTGATGGGTTTGGTTGGACGCCTTTTTGGCTTACCACGTATCCCAAAAATTTACCCGTCTGAAATGCGAACATGCATTTGCGGGGGTTCAATTTCATTTTGTATTCCTTTAACGTATTAAACATCTCACGTAAGTCTTCCAGATGGTCACTGAAGTTTCGGCTCTTGACCAGTAAGTCGTCCACGTATGCTTCTACCTTTTTTCCAATTTACCTCTCGAACACTTTGTTTGCCATGCGCTGAAAAGTTGCCCCAATACTCTTCAACCCGAACGGCATCGCCGTGTAACAATAGGTAGCCTTTGGGGTTATGAATGCCATTTTTTCTTCGTCCTCTTTGGCCATGGGGATCTAATGGTATCCGGAGTTGGCATCCAAAGAACTCAAGTATGCGTATCCAGCAGTTTGATCGACTAACTGATCGATTCTAGGGAGCGGATAATAGTCCTTGGGGCAGGCGTCGTTTAGGTCGGTGAAATCGATGCACATGCGCCAATCTCCGCTGGGCTTCGGGACTAGGACGGGGTTGGCCAGCCATGTGGGATATTGAACCTCTCGAATGAATCCCGCGCCAAGGAATTTTGTTACCTCCTTGTCAATAGCCCTTGCCTTCTCCGTGGAAAATGCTCGCCGCTTCTGTTGAACTGGCGTGGAGCGCGGATTGACATTAAGTTGATGTTCTGCTACCTCTCTGGAGATGCCAGGCATGTCCGTTGGTTTCCAGACGAACTCTCCTATACACTTGTTCAACAGTCGGGCTAGTTGTGCACTCTCCTCCGGAGTTAACTTTTCACTGACCAAGAAACTTGCCTCGCTATTACCGTTGACGGGGACGGGCACCATCGTATCTACTGGTTGGGTGCGCCTTTCATCCCTTTACTCGTAGGGATCTGCCGCCACACATACGTACTAGTCACAGCTTTTCTGAGTCATGAGCAAATAGCACTCGGCGGCTAGCTTTTAGTCGCCCTTGATTGACACCACTCTTTCCCAAGAGGGATATTTTATCCTGAGGTGCTTTTGAGATATCGCTGCCCCGAAGCGATTGAGAAATGGCCGCCCTAGAATGACCTTATAAGGTAGAACGAGGTCTACGACCAAGAACAACAACTCTTCTAATCGCTTGGACGCGTCTTCTCTAAAGTACACAAGCAGCACTGTGATTCCAGCTACAGGTATGGGAATACCGTCCACTCCAATGATTGGTTTCTTGCAGGGTGCCAATTCATCGGCAGGGCACTTCATAAGGTTATATGCTTCCAGTGAAAATAGATTTACCGCACTGCCGTTATCAATGAGGGTTCTTCGAACCCCATGGTTACCGATGACGGGTGTGACTACCAACGCGTCGTTGTGGGGGAACACGACACCCCTTTCATCTTCTTCTGAGAAGGATATCACTATCCTGTCTAGCATATCTATCGCTTTCTTTTTTGCGGGCTGGCTTTCTCATTTCCGCTTCTCTCCAGCGCCGGGTATCGCTTGGGTGGGCTCGTCGAGGTATGATGGGTCGCACTGACCTGAGTGGAGGGGACGAGAGGCGCGTTCCGCGGCATATTTTGCATTCTATCTCTGTATTCCTCCTCTTCCATTCTCACATAATTGTGAGCCTTCAGCCTTAACGCATCTAAGGTTGCCGAGGGATCCACCATTAACGTGTCCCTCAACTTTCGTATCCGCAGTTTCGCTTCAAGGCCTCTATGGCAAAGTCAATAGTAATACCTGGTGTCAACGACATTTCCATGTCGAAACGACCGAGATAGCCTTTTAAGGATTCTTCTGGCTTCCTGTGTATGTCGAACAAGGTTGCGGCAGACTTCCGGATGGGGATAGTTGTGCTGAAGCGACTCTTAAATTTAGCCTCTAGCTGTAAGAAATTATCGATCGACCGGGCAGGGAGTCCTTCAAACCAGAGACGGTCTACCCCTGACAACGTCATGATGAATATTTGACACAATGCCGCGTCGCTGTGCGTTTGGAATTGCACAAAATCTTTCACCTTGTTGAGGCGGGAGATGGGATCTTTAGAGCCGTCGTACGACTCTGTAGGGAGCTTAACGTGTCGGCTGACCCTATGGCGTCTTATACGATTGTTGAACGGATGACCTGAAGTGTCGTCTAGGATTTCACGATCATGACGAGGCGGAGAAATTTTCAGGTGACGTTTGTGCCCTCGAGGCTGGGGGGTACGTTGTTGCCTAGGAGATCGGCTGCGACTCCTTGGCGAACGGGTTCGATGTCTTCTACTGCTCGATCTTTCACTTCGCTCAAGAGACATCTCTCTGTCGGCTTCCTCTCTCTTACCATCCCAACGTTCTCTATAGTCATCCTGTCGTCGTTCTACTTGGGAGATGGGAACTCTCGCGCTTGCGGTATGTAAGGCTCTACCCATTTGTCGGTGAGTTGTACAAAGCTAAATGACGTACTTAACGCAGGTAGAGTTGGAGGAACGCTCACCTGCCGCCGGGCCGATATCGGTCTATCAGTAACGATAGACGGGGTGAAAACAAACTAAGAAGGTACACCCGATCCAGGAACACTGGAAGTAAACCCTGCAGCTAGCTCAGTCAAGTAATCTAGCTGAGCACGAAAGGCCAAGATTGAACTTGCCAAAGGATTGTTGGCACCATCCATTCCGGAACCTGCAGGAGGGGGAGTGAAATGACTAGTTCCGACCACCTGAGAAAACGGGACGCCCGTTTGGGAAAACGGGGCGCCCGTTTGGGAAAGCGACGTGTTTCCTGTCAGTCCAAAAAGGAAGTTCGTCTGTGCCGAGAAAGCTCCATGCGATGTGGTGAAGATACTAGACGAAGACGTAGGAAAAAGTTCCCTGCGAGTGTGGGTACTGTGAGAATGAGGGGGTGTAGATTCTATTCCCAGAAAGAACAAAGCTTGGTTAGCAAGGACGCTCACTTAACTAACCAAGGCTCTCAATGAAAGCACCATTTGATAAGAGTCCGAGGTTCGTCGAGTAGGATCGGCCAAAACGGGGCTAGTCAGGAACACTATTCCGATTGTCTTCATCACCTGCAAAGCGCCGGAGGGGGTCTCCAGTGTAAACACTTCGATGCTTAAGTTAGTACGAGTGGTGAAAATAGTAGGGGTTCAGCACACTGTCTTAGGCTTACCCTTTTGCTTTGAATGGTGGGGATATTTATAGGCAAAGGAAGGGCCTTGCCGATAGGGGGTAGGTGTTACCTCTAGTAGATGTCGCTCGGGTGCTAGGAAGTGACGTTATACAGGGTGACGTCACACGGAGTGACGTCATGTGCGACCTGGGATGGGATGACGTCGTGCCGATGTCGCGTGAGATCCCCCCGCTGATGTCGACCATCCCAGGGCTCGCTGCTAGGCTAGGGGCGGCAGGAACGGCACTAGGTCCCTGCGGATATCTACAGTGCTCCGGCCATGTCACCAGGTGAGAAGGCGGGAATACCCCTAGAGTGGTGTCAATAGTTATCAGTGGCGTTTGCTCATTGGCATCACTGGATTCTCAGTATAGTTCCTACGTTTCCTTACACGTCGGAGCAGATGACTATGTCATCGGAGTGGCTATATAGGTGAGGATAGAGCGGTTGCCTGCGGTGAGCTCGAGGCTGCCTGGGTTGTCCTTGTATATTCTCCCCTTTCTTCTCTGCCATTTTCTTCATGGCCTTAATAAAATCATTCTCAGCTTATTAAAAAAAGGGAAGTCAACAGATGAACAATAATGATTCGAGAAAGTCAATAGATGAACAGTATTCAGGAAAATCAAACGGATCTAGAAGACAGTTAATGAACAAATAGTGTCGCAAATGAATAGTATATAGATGCATCAGTAAACAACGATTGTTACAGTTCAGTTATCAGTCTGAATTCTTCAGTTATTGATCCGGGAAAGTCCAACAGTTAGTAAAAGTACATTTATGACTGCATTTACTCTCTATTCATGCTTCTGTTGCGCAGTCTCTGCATATTCCCTGAAAAGAGTTTGGAGCATTTCGAAGATCTTTACAAGCCCACGGCAGCATGGAGAAATAACACTCATTCAGATACTGGGAATTGAGCCCTTGGTAAACACTCGGGCTCGTTTTCGGTTGGACTTGTGATAATCCAAAACATACCCCCCTAAGCATTTTGGTCTTTACAAGAGGTACGGTGTGTGGTCGACATCAGCGAGGGGGCCCCCATTTAATATTCGTTACTGTATGGCGTCTTATCCCACACCCGGTACATCGTAGCACCCAGTATCTATTCATCCGGGACAATACCTTGGTTGTCTATAAACACCCCCTAAGGATCAAGGAAGAGGGATGAACACAAGCTGAGATTCTAAAGAATCACTTTCTCTACTCTCTCTCTACTCCCTCTCTCCTTCAACTCCTACTTACCCTCATATTTATCATTTTACTGACTTAAGCATCGGAGAGCTTGCGCCGGGGACCCCCTCCGGCGTTGTGCAGGTGCAGCGACGGTGTGGACGACCACCCCCTCTATGGTCAAGATCTCAGAATCATCCTCACCCCGGGTCCGAGGATTATCAAAATAGGATTATCAATGATAATCTTCATTTAATACACATGTATAAAAAATCAATACAAATTCTACTTTATCGTCTTTATGCATTTAAAATAGTTTTCAATTTGCTCAATGTAAACTCCGTATGTACAATTTCAAATTAATGTTCTCGTAAAGTTCAAATATAACACGACAAAAGAAAGTTTAAATTCTAATCATTAACTCTTAAATAATATATTTCAATAACTAACACTAATTAGTCGATAACCATGTTACTTAGGCGAGTACGATCTTAACCACTAACTACTACTTGTAACTTCTGATAAACAACACATATAATTATTAATACAAAACTACGAAACTAATTAAAACTAAACATTTACTTTAATTGTAAGTTTCTCGTAATAATTTGTATGAAAATAAGTTAAGTATAGAATTCAAATCAATTCACTTAAAAGAATATCTTTGTTTCATACATTTGCATTTAAACTAGTTTATTCATGTTTTCAAAGACCGTATTGTGGACGATTTGAATTTCATCAAGTATCAGTTTGTTTGCAAACAATTAAATGATAATTTTCTTGTAAACAGTTGGTATAAATATTTATACAATATGTATAAAATACATCCTTTCAATCATTAACCAAAAAAGAATCTTCATAAATTATTAACTTTAGTCGATAGATGTTCTCCTACTTAAGTGAGTACACGTAATCATAACGTTACTGACCAAAAACTTATACATGACATACATGAAACAATAGTATATTCGGTAGCTTAATGAGTTTACAAAATAAAACATGTATATTCACTAGATTATATAATACTCAAACTAAAGATAAGTTAATATATATAACATATACTTTTTCAATAGACGTATTTATATACACAATTAATAAATAAAATCTATAAAACTAGTTCATGCTACATATCAATCTAAAATTAATAAACAAAATCTATAAAACTAATTCATATTATATATAAATATTATATCAATATAAATATCAATCTAATGTGTATATGTTATACAACCTATTTATTTTGAAACGTAATAAGTAATTAATCAACAAAATCTATAAAACTAATACACATATCTATGTATATGATATCAATCTAAAATTAATAAAAAAATCTATAAAACTAATTCATACTATATATATAGGACTATTAATAGACGTATTTATAATATATATATATATATATATATATATATATATGATATCAATGTACTGTGTATATGTAGTACAACATATTTAGTGTGAAAGTTAATGTGTAATTACTTAGGACTATTAATTATTTAATATAAGTAACTTTCTCATTATTGTATGTATATTATTAACTTAAAAATTAGTTAATAGGGTACTTAATTTAATAAGTTATTCAACATTTTTTTTTTAAATATACATCATATAATATACATTTTAAATACGACAACTATTATAAAATGACACATAAGCACAAAAAATGGAAATTAAATGTCCAACAGAATGGGCCGTCGAAAACTCTCAATATCAATAGACGTAGCAGCTGCAAATGCTGAGATATCATTTTCGACGGCCTTTTCGTCGAAAATTTAAATAACTTTCGATGGACTAAGCCGTCGAAAGGCTTCTTCCATGCTTGATGGCTATTCGGTCACAAATGGTAAAAGGGTTTCGACAAAAACTCCATCGAATTAGGTTTTTGATAGAAGTATGCCATTTTTGTCGATAATGCTATAATAGAATAATAATAAAAAGGAAGCTTCCGATGGTGTCAGATTACCTATGAAACATTTCGACGAAAACTCTTAGTCGGAAATGCTCTATCGGTATGAACCAGTTTTTTTTGTAGTGGTTAGTCAACCCTGTCCAAATTTCAATGGTCTGGTGTGGGTTCGTTGGGTTACTTAGAAAATAATTAGATAAACATATTTTTTTTAAAATTAAATAATGTGTTATAAAAAGTAAATAATAAATGGACAGACGGGAACTGGTCGGGTTTGTCCCGTCTATCCTCGTGTACAACGAGACGAATTTGACCAGATCCATTTATTAAATGAGAGTAAAATTAAAATTGGACGGACGGGACGGGTATATGGATGATGCCCATATTGACACTCCTATTGATACTACACAGTAAAAAATTATATTTATTATAATTATTTTTGTAGCAGCAAATTAATGGTTTTCGTAGGTACCTAAACCCAATGTATCGTTAGACCTCGGAAATAAAGCAAGCCCCTAGTAAGCAAACCTTCATACAATATTGACTACGTACGTACGTACCAACCCAGTTTTTTGACTTTTAATTTAAAGCAAATACCAAGTCTTTATGGATATTAATTATTAATTAATTTAACACTAATTAATTAGTCTCTCTTTGGAATGCAAGTAGTAACCTAACTCCAGGTGCTCTCAAACCTTATAATTAAAAAAGTAAAATACGAGGGGAGCTCTCGACGAACTTATCCGACTAGAGGTTAAAATAATTAGTATTAGTAACGAAACTAAGAAGAATATTTTGGAGGGAACTAATTAAATATTATAAAAAAAATCTATAAGTCCAAATAAAATATATTAACTTAAAAAAAGAAAAAGCATTCAGGAGTATTATAGTAATTAAATCTAAAATTTGGGGGCAAATACAATAAATTATAAGAAAATATAGAATTTAAATGACTAATATATGCTGGAATTTAAATTTTTAGAGGGGCTTAGTAACAATAACGTTTCGCTGCTAATCCACACCTAATATAAAGATCGGGTAGCGGTTGGTCTTGGACAAATTATTAATTTCAATTTAAACACCCATAACCTTATACTAACAGCACCATGTATCAATCACACATTTTGCTGCCGTGACTTGAAAACGATGCTCGCTGGCCCATAATATTGGATCCGACTGTCGTTTTATGAAAACAAAGAATTAATTGCAATTTGGACATGGAAAATATTGCAATCGAAGTATAGACTATTTTCACTATAAATTAGCCACTCCTTCGACCATAGAAAGCACATCTCATCGCCACAAGAAGAAAAACATCAAAAAGGAAAGCAGAAGAGTAAGTACTAAGTACGTCCTCTCTTTTTTTTTTCTTTAATATATATATAATTGGGGGGAAACTTAGGTAGATCATGATCTACGTACATCATGGTTTAGGATGATGACACGTGCCCCAAATAGTGCTAGAATACTACTATTCTTGACACTTTTGGACACATGTCATCATCCTGCATCATAATATAGGTAGATCATGATCTACCCAAATTTTACTGTATAATTGGGTGTCCCAAATCTCTTTTCATATATTAAGTGTGGATTAAGTACTTACTCTTAATAAGGAAAGCAGAAGAGTAAGACTACTCTACATTGCACTTATTTTTTGCTTAATAACTCTTTCTTTCTTCTCTCATATATATATGAAGTATTATTATACGAATCATTTTAATTCTTATGAGCACCAAGTAAATCCTTATTTACAATTTATCACTTTTTTTACCCTCATTTCTTTATTCATTTGATACTAGGTACATTTGGTGGTTTTGTAATTTTATTTTTATAAAATATAAAAACTGAAAAAGATTCTGGACAAGAAAAAAATCTAAATCACTACATCCATTCCTCCAAAAATCTTGCAGCTAGCTGCAGCTTACCCTCTTGCTCATTCATTTCTTTTTTTCCTATCTTCCAATCTCAAAAAGATCTATTTATACATTATCAACGAGCTTATAGATCGGTTTTAAAGTGAATCGGGTTTTATTTATCTGGAAAAAAAGAGTTAAATTTTCGATTAAAATCATATATCTTCACATTCTATTTTTGTACGTAAAAAACATTACATAACATAAATTATTGTAATATGTGAAATAATTACTCCTCTTGTAATTAATTAACAATGTTGGCACATATACATGCAGCTATACTACATTCTCAAAAACATGAAGATGCAAATAACGTTGATCTCCGCCATATGGGTACTCGCCAATGTCGGACTTGCTATTGGCGCTAACCCTGCGCCGCTCCCTAATTATTCTCACCTGACCGTCACTTTCGCACTTCCCGGAGCCAATCCTTACACCTACAACCAGTTCATCCAACAAATCCGGAACCAGTTGAGAGGTGGAACTAGCGCAAACATACCGGTGTTACGTTCATCGCTGGCCGTGCCACCCGCCCACCGCTTCCTCTTAGTAAGACTCATAAACTACAGTCATCAATCTGTCACGTTAGTGGTGGACGTAACCAACGTGTACTTGGTGGGTTATGTTTCGAGCTTGAATCACTTTTATTTCTTTAAGGATGCCCCAATAGAAATCAACCAACTCTTCTCTGGTATTGTCAAGAAACCGTTAGGGTTTGCTAAAAGTTATGCTGACCTTCAACGTGTATCGGGCGAAAAAAGAGAGAAGATTCTTCTTGGGCTAACACCATTAGACCAAGCACTCTCAACTCTTTTTAACACGCCCTATACACGAGATATTAAGTATGTTGCAAGATCATTGACGGTCGTGAAGCAGTTAGTTTCTGAATCGATTCGATTCGAGTACATAAAGAATAAGGTGGAAGAGAGCATTAAATCCAACAAACAGTTCTTGCCAGATCCTCAAGTGACTAGCTACGAGAACAACTGGGAGCAGTTGTGCAAAGCGGTTCAAGCCGGCAATGGAAATCATCTTAAGCCGCCGGTTCAGTTAAAAAATGCTCAAAACAAACATTACTTTGTCCAGCATGTCTGGGAGCTCACCGGTCGCCTGTCGTTGATGTTGTTCGCCAAGCCATAATTGATCGATGATCTGAAGCTAATAAAAGGTTAATAGTATGATATAGCTTTAATGGCTGGTTGTTGTTCAATAACTTGGCAATTGGCATGGGTTATTCCGTATAGTCTGTGTCTACTCCTTGTAATTTCTAATAATTAATGCATGTAATTTTTATTTTATTTTTAGTCATGTGTTGTTATACAATAACGAGTGAAAGTAATCTAGTTGTTTTTATGTTTGCATTAATTAGGAAATTCAACACGAAGCACTTGCTAATAAGAGGTACTAGACACAAAAAGGACAATTTTTAAGATATTTGGTTACTTGCTAGAAACAGGGAGACACAAAGGTACAATTTACTATAGTTTATAATAGGGACAAAAATGGACATGAAATTCAAATTAGTTTATAATCTAAAATAAATGTAAAAACCTAAAGCATTCATTTGATTGCATAAAATGAAGTTAAATATAAATCTCACCTTTAATTTTTTCGGGTAGGCCGAGACCTCTTCTTCCTGTCATTCTTGTTTTGATCCCCACCTAAACGAAATGTCTTCATGAACTCAATGACTGAAGACATTAAACTTACACTTCGATCATTTGAGTTAGTACCCCTAATTTCTTGGGGTAGTAGTTGCTGTTGGACCAACACAACAAAGGCCAACACCCATTTTCTTGAATCATACACTAACCAAGAATCTTGGTAGGGATCAAGATTGCTTGATGTGGAAGTTATGTGTATATATAGCAGATGCTACACCTTGAGATTATCTACAGCATTTCAAGAACACGATGGAATGTGTTACAGCTGTGTTTTTCTCAGCAACTAGCTAGAAACGAGAAATGCATATATTTCATCACTAAGAACACGGGTATTCGCCTCTTGGATAACGAAAGGATTTATTTAATCTGCAGTACTTGAGGAAAAACAATAAGTACTATATGCTCATTTAGCTGACATTTTTTAGGATATGGTTTATGTGTGTGGGAGTTGGGAGTTGATAGAAATCATAGTTAGTACCACCTCGGTATATCAAAAAAATAATGTAAAAGATGACTATTGTTGAGGGAGATGTGTGGTTTCTTGGCTTTTACGTCAGGTAATAATCGAAAATGGTTATTATTATTCGAGTTATCAGGTGGTTATGTTCGAGTTATAAGAAATTTATTCACTTTTAATTTATAGATGAAAAAACACCACCTCTTTTAAGGTTCAATCATGCTCAAGCAAAATTAGTTTCCGACTCCAAAGCAAAGAGGACACTCGAGGAGACCTAAATTTCATTACAAAGCTAGGGAGGCATTAAGTGATCCTAATTACGTAATTAATGTATTATAACCAATGATTTTGACATGAGCTCAATGTATTGGCAACTTTTGCTTGCTTGATCAATGAGGATAAGAATTAGTCTTGACAATCTTTAGAATTTTTATCTCGCTAACATCTATCCACTGACAATGAGAATGTGAGCAAATTTTATAATCTTACAACAGATACTTCAATGTCCTAAACTTTGTGCTAAAATACGACTTGACCTAATTGAATTAGCAAACTTTTGCTTGATCAGAAGCTTTTTCCTTGTTAACATCCATCACCTGACGATGATAATGAAAGCCTATTTTGCTACCGTTTGGGGTTCAGGTTTAGGTTGGAAAAGAAAAAGTGATTTTTCCAACCCAAAAGTTAGGAAATGTGTAAACACCTTCCCAATAGAGCTTTTCAAAATCTGGGTTGAGTTTTCTTTGAATTTACTCTCTCGAAGCCACCGGTAAGGGAGAGAGCAGTGGCTAAAAGCTAAAATTGAAGGGTTGCGGGAAGCTGAGATAATTTCATTTTGGACAAAAATATTAAGGGCATTTCATCTTAATTACAAAAATACTAGGTATAAATAAACAAAAAAACTCCACATTCTCCTCTCATCCTCCTCTCACCTCGCTCTCCTCTCACCCTCTCCCTGGACATAGAGTTCCTCATTCTCCTCTCACCCTCCCTTCTCACCTCGCTCTCCTCTTCTCACCGGAACCTCATCCTTACCATCTCCGCCTGCCGTTCCTTCCTCTTGGCCGCCACCGTCCTCGTCGTCGTTCCTTCCTTCTTCATCTACTCACCCTTTCTGTTTCCTGTACAATTCATTTGGGCATTTCACTATTCAGCATTTTGTTACATTGGGCTTCTTCTTCTTCTTTTTTCAGGTTTTGGAGTTTGGGTGTGGAAACTCACAGCTATCTGACGAAATGCACAAAGATGGGATTACTCAGATAACCTGCACTGATTTGTCTGCTGTTGCTGTTGAGAAGACGCAGCGACGTTTACGATCCAAGGGATACAATGGTGTGTTCTCTTTTTCGTTATTTGAATGATTTGCTTGCTAAATTGGCATGTCAGTTATGTGTAAATGATATGTCATGTGTTAATGTGGAATATTAGTGATTGACATCGCATGCAAATGGCTATTTATAAGTTGTTTGGGTGTGTAGTGTGTAGAGATGCTGAAAACTGAAAAGAATGAGTTTGTAGGTATTTGAAGTAGTGGTCTTAAAAGCATTTCTGTTTCTGCTTGTTACCTCGATCATCAGAAATTTAAGTGCTGGAAGCTGACATGCTAGACCTGCCATTTAGTGATGGTTGCTTTGATGTGGTTATTGAGAAAGGGACCATGGTAAATAGATTACTCATGTCGAAATTTCAGTTTTTATACCTTTTCTGTCTCCATTATGTTCTCCTCATGACCTTGAGTATGTATTTTAGTAGGATGAGAATGTGGGTTAAGGTTGATTTTTCTCTGTCTTCTTGTACTTTGAAGGAGGTATTGTTCGTCAATAGTGGTGACCCTTGAAATCCAAGGCCTGATACTGTAAAGCAGGTCAGTGCGATGCTTGATGGTGTCCATAGGGTTCTAAAACCAGATGGCATTTTCATCTATCTCCATCTCTTTTGGGCAGGAATTTGTGAAATGAAATGAGTTCATAGGCGGTGTCGTGTTTGCAATTTGTATTTAGTATTATTTGTTGTTTTACCATAGGCTTTGGTTGATGCTCCTGATATGATGAGGCGTCAGATGAACTTCAAGAGGCTCTCACTATCAAAAAGGTTCCTAAGAAGAAGACTCTAATTGAAGCTATGGAGAAGGCTGGTTAGTGTTGAGGTTTAGAGTTCCTTTGGCCTAGTTTATTATCTATGAGCTTGAAATGTTTATGCTTAGTCTACAGATGTGAAGAACAAGTGGGAGAGCAGTTCTTGGGGCAGGAAGCTCACTGTCAAGGAGAGGAGGGCTGCTCTTAATGATTTTTATCGGTTCAAGCTCATGCTGGCTAAAATCAAGGTATGAACTTCATCCATTGTCGTTATTTTTCTGCATGCTTGTTTAATTGTCAATCTACAATGCTGAATTACACACAAAGATGCTCAAATAAGGCTCACGTTTAGATTTTTAGTTATACTGCTGCTCCATGTGAAGTGCTTCCATTCCCCCTTTATGCAAAGCTAATAAGCCCTACTATCAACACTGCAGTGTCCTTCTGTTGTATCTGCCTATAAGGATTTTTTCAACAAAGTGCTTCGATTCCCCCTTTATAGTGTGATTGTGAATGCTGTGAATCCTTATGGTTTTTACTTTTGTAGTTATCTGCTTTAAATTTCCTTGTCCATTATAACTAAAAGCTTGCATCTGTATTTTACAGAAAGCAGGAATTGTCAGACAGGAGCTTGCTAAACTCAAGAAGGCAGCAGTTTAGGATTTGTTTACATTGGATGTTTCAATCATTTTGCAAAAGAAAGCCCATCTATGGAATTCTAGTCTTGAGTTTTTGCAGATTTGTTATTGTAATTGACGGAAACCTATTATCGTTATTGAAATTAGAGCGAGAAGATCTTAGAAGATTTTGCTAATTATCAAAACAGATTTATGATTTTAGCTAGTTTGTATTTGTCAAAAATGTTAAATTGCACCTTAATTTATGTTTTCGAAGGAGAAACACTTCAGTAAGTTTTTTTTGGTTATTACTCCCTCCGTTCCACTTTACCTGTCACTTTACTATTCCAGCACGCATTTCAAAGCGGTCGGAATAGTAACTATATGATCTCGAATTTTTTTTTCAACGTACGTGAAGGATTAATATACGTTGACGAAAAATTTCGGAATCTTTCAAGGTCATATAGTTACTATTCCGGCCGTTTTACAAAACGATAGGAATAGTGACTAGTGACAAGTAATTAGGAACGGAGGGAATATTTCCCAAAATTTACTTCTAAATTACTCCCTTCCCAAATAATGTCTTTTTAATAATTATAATTAATCATAATTTTTAAGCATATTTTTATACCTTAAATATAAGAATTTTAGATTTTTTGCGTAGCAGAGTACTAATCAACTTACTACATTTATCGTACGTGCATATTAACTAT
Source organism: Viola odorata (assembly GCA_963691705.1). Classification (NCBI taxonomy): domain Eukaryota; kingdom Viridiplantae; phylum Streptophyta; class Magnoliopsida; order Malpighiales; family Violaceae; genus Viola; species Viola odorata. The sequence goes on along the minus strand of OY829546.1, from coordinate 50,926,591 downwards.
TAAGGAATTCAAAAAAATAGAGAAAATAAAGAAAATCAAAGCTAACTTATATTCGTAAAATTATAAAATAGTGCTCAATATTTAACTTTTTTTCTCTTCTACTAATGGAGTTTTAATTCTTGTTATAAATAAATTTTTAATTATTTGTTTAAAGAAATAGATTGATTTAAATAATCTATATATATACTAAAAAATATTAATTATAATGATACAAACAAATTGTCTTTTATAGTCATTTTACATTCAAGCCATAGTTCCAAAAGCAGTGTTTACCAAACACCAAAAACAACTTCTCGTTTCTTACAGCACTTTTAAGAAATGTTTACCAAACAACACACTACTTTGCGCAAAAGTACTTTTCCTACAGTACTTTTGCCCACAGCACTTTTCGGACCAAAACCGGAACGCCAAACAGACTTGTAACCTTTGAACAGCAAGAAAAGAAATTAAAGGGGGCTAATTTTAAATGTTACTCCTTCACTATCTCTATCATTGGATTCGTCCTATTTACTTCTAGTTTTCTTAATTTTACTCCCTTAAAGCCTCTTCGATTTCACCTTGGAACTATCCACAAGCATGAAGAATCAGAAAAATTCAACAAGAAACTAACAACTGGCCTAGACCCACACGCCAACCACGGTTGCAACACGCCCATGTTTTAAGAAAAACTGTACCGCGTTTACCATAATTTAACTCATTCAATAACTAGCTGTACACTCATCGATCCTAAGACTCGGCCCTTGTTGGCATTAGAGCAGTGGACTTAATAGTGATGCATTAGAGCAAGCCATCCATCCGCTCGTGCATTTTGTTCATTAATAGTGATGCACTTTCATGTGATTTCTCATCATGAATTTCAAACTTCATTTACAAAAAGACACATTTGCATCAGTGTGCCTTAGCACAGTCCATCGCGCCTCACCATTAGGGTCACACCCGTCACAAATGTGTATACTAGCATTAGATCGTCTCTCGAGACACTAGGACACGTCTCAGAAATGAAGCAGAAAGATTTCCATATGAACAAAATAGGTGTTCCCACCCAAAACATACTGTGAAATCAATGTACAAACTTCTCTTTTGAAATTCAACACAAAGGAAATGCAATGAAGAACTGAGAAAAAAGTATATATATATATATGTATATCAACAGCTTTCCTTCACATTAACGTGTCAAGATTTAAATAGCAACATACTTTTTGCAAATACCAATCACTTTACAAATTTAAACACAAAGAAACCAAACCAATAAGTGTGCTAATGGAGTATGCCATAGCTGAAAGTAAGAAACTTACCGAGCAGCAGATGGATTTGTAAGCAATTCAAGTGATTTCTTCAAGAAATCTACTGCAACTGATACATCATCAAATGCCAAAGCTCCAACTGCAAATCTGGCAGCCTTGTGTGCCTCCGCAATTTTCTCCGGTGGTGGCTGGTAATTACTATCATATTGGAATGTTTGAGTGGAAGATGGCACAGGATCAGAACTGGCTTCATTTCTGCTGCTTGAAGGATATTGGGGAGTCGATGGATAACTTGTCGTGGGTGGAGCTGACTGGGTGCTGTAGGAAGATTCGGAACCTTGATAGTAAGAGGGAAAGTGCGACGGTACTGCAGGGAGACTGCTCTCTGCGAAACTAGGATAAGACTGGAAATTGGGATAAGAGGAAGTGTCATGAGAAAGGTAATTCTGTGGCAGATGCAGTTGAGGATCTTGGGAGTAGGATTGATGGTGATATGTTTGAGAATAACCAGAATTCTCAGATCTGTTTGTTGGAGGAGGAGGAGCAGGAGGAGGATGAAAATCATGGGATTGATAACCAGATGTAGGGTAAGAAGAAGTAGATGACGGCAGCAGAACATCTGTAGAATGCTGGCTACGAACCGAGTCATGATACTGAGGTGGTTGAATGGGTGCTGAATGCTGATCATTAGCCTTTTCATGGAACTTCTGCGATGGTGGAACGTTTGTAGAATGCTGGCCATTAACTTGATCATGGAACTGAGTTGATGGATCATATTCTGATCGAGGGTCGGGAACTGTATGATCATGGAGCTGAGGAGATGGATCAAATTCTGATCGAGGATTGGCAGCTGTAGTTTCAATAGACCCAAGATCCTGCAATGATGTTTATGTTTAGGAAATTATTGAGAGTCTAAGTCTCCATTGAGTGGCATGTTTTAAATTCAAATAAAACTAAATGCTATAACACGTGAATCCTCAGAATTAGAGTAAGTTACTAAGGGAAGAATCATGTGCTTTCTATTGCTCAAGAGTAATTCAGAGACGTACAAATTCACCGCTAAGTGCAAGATCATCATCACCAGCAGGAGGGCCTGGAGTAGGCTTCCTCCCTTCTTTCATAGCCTTCCTTATGTCTGCTGCTTTCCAAACTGCATACTTCTGTTTCTGCTCAAGCTGTAAAAGAAGCAAACATATAAGGGCTCTGATCAAATCTAGACATCTAGATATACATGCCTTAATACCATAGTCAGTCCACATTGACGCAGTTTAACCTCTAGAGCTTTGGAGAGAAAATGACACTATTCTTTTAAATCTTGTGACAAGAAACTTACATCAGGCTGAAGTGCACCAAACTGGTTTAGAATCTCAAAGAAGATGCTAGCTGCATAAAATGTTTTTGCAGTGCTCCTGTCATAAGATGAGTATTAATTAAAAAACTTAAAAATCAACTGAAAAGGATTACATGAACCACACACAGGTCAACATCTAAAAAAATTCAATAAGAACTTTTGAAGAAAAAAGGAAAAAGAAGTTCACACGTCCTAAACAAGAACACTTCTACAGATTATCCAAAAAAAAAAAACTCAACAACACAATCTAACAGCAAGACTACTCTTCTAGTAAGAGATCCCACGCACCTATTAAGCTACTCCAATCAAATTACTAACATAATAGTTTCAGTGCCCTCTTGTGATTTAGCTGTGCTACAGAGCACACATACACTTTATAGTTACTTGAAGAAATGTGTGCACAAACACTCATGTTCACAAGCATATTATGACACACTAAGAGAACAATCCCAACCCTATATACAAAATAGTACACACCTATTTTCATTTGGTCATATCAGTTTGGTTATATTTCAAATGCATGACCGGTGGTTCTATCATGAGAAACACGCCTTGAGAGCGATTTTTTTAAGGGATCTTAAAACCAACAATGGAACACAAGAATCCCAAGAACTAGACATAATTTCATGAATGCCCTATCCTTAAAAGCAAGATCGCCGAAGCATTAAAGTAAACAAAATTTTAACTATATGTAAGCTTCCTCGTACAAATCTGCCCGGCCAGCACGATCTTGCTTGTCTGCCTTTGCAAATACATTTAAGGCAAATCCTTCAAGATGCAAATTGTCTTCAGGCCCCAAAGTCAATGACTTCTTATCCTGTAAGAGGTCAAAACACACTCATAAATGATTTAGAGAAGTAGTTATAAAATGCATTCAAACATAAAGCACATAATTAACCCTCAGAGTTATGCAAACCAAAACCACGCACAGAGAAAAGGAATGCAACATGATTAACAGCCACTTCTAACAGTTGTCAATCTAATGAAGTGCATGGAAAGTTGCAGTTTTAGGGTAAAGTCTACCAAGCAAGCTGCAAATCACATCTTGAAAGCAAGCTAACTAAAAACAAGGAATCATTTGTCCACAAACTTGGCTCCATAATTTTTTATGCTGATAACAACATGAAATCATTTCTGAATCTCTAGAAGCAGCATGCCAAAACAAATAAGTTTCATTCTAGATGATAACCTTCACTCTTAAAAACAACAGAAAGGATTCAAAGGTAATATTGATGCGTTCCCTAAACTCAAAAACTGTTTCATAAAGAAAAGAAGAACACAAACAATGTGAGGGGATTACAGGCAGCAAAAACACAATGCATAAGTTTAAGCTGAAAAACGCATCCCTGCAATCCATTTTGCACATTGAGATTAGGCAACCGAGCAACTTGAAATACAAACACGGAGCCTCAGTACTTGTGCAAGCAAAAACAAGCAAGAAGTCGAAATAGAAACAGTCAAGCAAAAGCCCAAGTAAGAAAATACATCCACATGTCAAAACTAAAAATTACAAGAACAATGGATGCTAAAGTAGCAACCTTTTCAAGCTGATTGATGAGAGAAACAAGCAGGGAATTTGTAGTTTTAGTGCGTTCGCTTTGAGGAATCTTCAACCCTTTCTCCATCGCGAACAATCGGCCTAAGAAAGCGTCAATCAATAAAAAAGTTCAACTTTATACCTAACAGAAACAGAAAAACTTCAGAAGAAGTTAGGGTTTAAGATAATGAATCATTTACAGTAATAGGCGACGAGGGGATCATGTTTTTGGAGCTCATCGGCGCGCTGGAGGTACGGCAACAGCAGCCTCGCGGGCTCGTTGTTGTTGTCGCTAGCCATTGCTTTTGCTTTGCGCTTTGATTGATCTTTTGATTTCTATGTGACGAGAGACGAGAGACGAGAGACGAGAGACGGAAGTGGTGGTGGGAAGGAAGAAGATGCGGATTTGGGTTTGTTAGCACTAAACTAAGGCCCAAATTTAAATGTTAGGTTTTGGCAGGAAATTTCCTAAGCATGGTTGATGTGGACTTGGACTTGGACTCTCCATGTTTAACTTAACTTAATCAATAAGGTAGCTTTTGATTCATGAAATATTACTTTTTGAAAGTGATCAGGAGAAATGTAAATTTTTTGTGTTTGATTAGAATTTAAGATTTTCAGAAAAATAACATTTTTGTGTTTGTTTTGCATTTGAAAATTTTAAAATAAAGTAAAAAAAATTACTACTTTATTTTTTTCTATATTTGTGTATTTGTTATTTTATTCATAGTAAGCGTCTAATTATTCTTTTCTGTATATATTTTATCATAATTTTTTTTTATTTAGCCCTCTATCTTTCAACAATCAAAATATCAAATAAGTTTTCAAAACTTTTATTACTGCAAGGGGTTAGTTGACGGGTGGATTAAAACATTTAACTTTATCAACCTTTTTTATCCAACCTTCATAATATGTGCTCTATCATTACTCTTCTATTTCTTCTAACTAGTAAGTTTACTTTGTGGTTTTGATTTTTTTGTAGGTTAAAAATATAACAAATAACATAACCTTTATATTAGGTTCATTGAAAATTATAACAATGTAATCTTCTTTTCAGGAGGATAGTAAATATGTTTGAATTATATCACCAGGGTAAAAAATCACACCAGTAGCCAATGTACTTAATAATCTTCCTCGAATAATAGAAAATAGGCTTGAATTACACCACTCAGTGAAAAATCATATCGAGGTTGTCACACTCCCTTTTTGGCTTTTATCCTAATACGACGCAGGTTTGGGACGAGATGTGAGACGAAATCGGACTCATTTCACATAATGCAATGAAGTCGCCACCCTAATTTGTTTCTAGGTTTAGGGAACCTAAAGTCATGGCATAAAAATAAAAATGCTAAGGCAAAATGGGTCTGAATCCGAGAACAACGGTTCGGGGTCGTATTATGGACTCGGGAAGGTGTTAGGCACCCGAGTCTCATCCTAAACAGGTTACCGGAGAAAGAGGTGTTTAATCATGTTTGTAAAAATATAAAAGTCCTAATTTAATAATCATGCCCAATGGATTAAATTAAATTTTAATAATTTTAAATATCATGCATACAAATATATATATGCGAAAAGCGTGAAATAAATAAAAAGGGTAAGAAACGGTTACTTGTGAAGGGTAGGGGCGATTTACCCCTTTTTGATTGAGTTTATTGGCGTACTTGTGAAAGGCATTGATTGATTTGCTCTACAAAGTCGAGATCATTAGTTTGGGGAAAAGGATAATCGGAAAACAGATAAATATTTAATGACTTATTGCGAGTGAAATAATTAATTAAACGCGAGTGGAATAATTATTTAGGTATTTGTGGGCATGCAAAAATAATTAGTTAAATAGTACGAGTATTCGAATAATCGGCATCAAAATTATTGTACGCAAGTGAACTAATTATTTTTGACGATTGTGCGCCAACAGAACGATTAAACATGCAAGAGCATACGAAATTAAACATGGAAGCATATGAAAATAATAATTAAACATGCAAGTATATGAAAATAATAATCAAACATGTAAGTATACGAAATTAAACATGCAAGCATGTGAAAATAATAATTAAACATGCAAGTATACGAAATTAATAATTAAACATACAAGCATATGAAAATTATACTTAAGCATGCGAGCATATGAAAAGTAAATACTTAAACATGCGAGCATATGAAAATTAAATAAACAGTACAAGCATACGAAAATTAAATAACCAGTACAAAGCATACGAAAATTAAATAAACAGTACAAAGCATACGAAAAATTAAATAAACAGTACAAAGCATACGAAAATTAAATAAACAGTACGTAGGTGAAAAATAAATAAGCAGTAAAAGCATACGAAAAAATGTGACGAGCTTGAAGAAAAATCAAGGTTAGGCCCACTGGGCCAAAGGCGGGCCCCGCCAGCTGGGCCCGCTAGCAGGGCCCGATAGACCAGCCCAGCCCAACAGATGGGCTGGCTGGCCCTTCTTTTCTTCACCCGTGTGGGCTGCTGGGCAGCCCACTTTCTCTTCCTCATGGGCTTGCGCAAGGCGCAACCCATTTTCTCTCCCACTTGCCAAGCCCATTTTCCCTTACTGCTCATCGTCTCCCACGTCTAGCCAGCAAGCAAACAGGAGGCTCGGCCGTGGCAATTCCAGCAGCGCAACGACAGCAGCGACTCGCCTCCTCCTCCGGCCGAATCAACAACAGCCAGCTGCAGCTCCAACGGCAACAGCAAGATGAAAGCAGCAGAAAGGTGGAGCCACAGCAGCGGCAGCAGCTCGCCCTCTTCCTCCAGCGCCGGTGAGGTAGCAGCAGCTCCCGGCAGCGCAGCAGCTCGGTGAGGCCTCGCCCCAGCAGCGACTCGGCAGTGGCGACGTAGCAGCAACTCTCTCTTCCTCCTCTCGACCTCAAACCGCAAGCAAAAGCCAAGGAAAAAAAAACAGACGAAGGAAAAAACGAAGATTAGAGCAAGCAACGGTGATTAAATGAGAAGATTAAAAGGGAAGAGGAGGTTCTTGCCTTGGTTGTTGCTTCTGCCGCGAGAGAGAGAGAGAGAGAGAGAGTGTGTTAGTTGTGTGTGTGTTGGCTGTGTTGGTTTGCCTGATATTTTAGATGGTTAAGCAAAGCTACAGGGACGAAGGGAAAGAGAGAGCAGCAAAATGAAAATGGTGTGAGGTGGCATGTTGCATTTTGGTGTCAGAAAAACGAAAATGGAAGTTGAGAATGGCTCATGCATGCATGCACCATGCTTAAATCCTTGGCCCGTTGGATGAGGAGAAAAGACAGGCCAATGCTTGATCAAGGGCCATGGCAATTTATGCATTAATGCATATTAATTATGGCACGAACGGGGTATTTCTTGAAACGAAAATAAACCAGAACTGAAAAGACTAAAAGGTGTAGAAAAATAAGACAAAATAAATAGTAGACAGTGAATACAGAAAAAGTTCGATTTAAGGTCCGAATTTACTTGCTCGGAGTCCTTAAAAGTTCGAACGAAAACTAAATATTATAGCGAAGCAAATTGAATAAAACAAAATGATATAGCGCGAACGAAAATAATAGTAGATAATTTTCAATTAAAGAAAGAATGCGTTCGATCCACGGTCCGACGAAATTTATTCAGGACCGATAGAAGTTCGAACGAAAAGACAGTAGAAATACGAAAAAACTAAAATGACACAAAATGGTACGAAATATTAAAATAAATAGCCTAAGATCGAAAATCGATAGAATTTCGATTTAAATGGGCTAATAATGTGATAAACAAAAAAAGTGCGAAAAAAACGCGTCAAAAATCGGATAGCAACAGAGGTCAAAATATAATGTAATCTTCTTTTAGAAAAAATTAAAAATACTTCTAAACTTTATTAAAACAAATGAAATTTTTAGCTCTAAAGTATAACGCTTTATTTAATCTAATCCCTAAATTATAAAATTATTTAATCACGTCTCTAAATTATAACACTTAGTTTAATTTAATTCATATACCGGCTGAGGGTGATGACGTAGCGATTTTGTGCCCATATGGCATGCCCTGTAACATGCCACAAGTTTTTTTTTTAAGTTTTGATTTTTTTTCTCAAACTTAAAAAATAATCTACAACTTAAAAAAATGTATCATAAATTTTTATAAAAATTAAAAAATGTACCAAAACTTTAAAAAAGAATCAAATATGTAATTTAAGAAAGAAACTAATTTATGCAATCACTCTCCCCACCCTTTAGTAAGGAATCACTTTCCTCCTCTCTTTTTTTCGGAAAGGGGGGTCAAGGAAAGTTGGACAAAATTGAATTCCGAGGAGTCTAACTTTCCTTGTCATAACTAAATACAATAAACCTCAAAATCTCAGATTTTCGAAACACTTTCTTTCTTAATTCTGCCAATCAAACGCTACCTAAACTTTTTCTTTACGAAATACATAAAGATAGAGTTGCTCTTCAAGAACTGATAAAAAAGTAAAAAATAAAAAAGTTACTTTCAAGAAGAATAAAAACTATCAAGATCCTAATTTCTATACGATATACATATACTATACATAAGATGTGTTGTGATTCATTCGTCTCATAGACATTTATATCGTCTCATAGACATTTATAATCCAAACTTTAAGAAGAACAATTAATGCTATTGTTTACTGAATTTATGTTTTTTTTTAAATCAGATCTATGTATGATAGTCACCATATCATTTTTAAAGTATATTTTCCTAAATTTTAATTTATATTACGTATGATAAGTGAGTTTATATTACTCCCTCCGTCCCCAATTAGATGTCGCCCGCACTGTAGATACGCATATCGAGGAGGCCGGATGACGCACTATTTGACCACAAAAAATTCCGATTTTTTTCTCGGATGTAGAAAAATGATTAACGTACGTTCGAAAAAAAGTACGAAATTTTTTGGGGTCAAATAGTGCGTCATCCGGCCTCCTCGATATGCGTATCTACAGTGCGGGCGACATCTAATTAAGGACGGAGGGAGTATTTATTAGTGAACAATCTCCTAAAGCATGTTACTCTTTCAAGTTAACATAACTCGAAATCATTGTAGAAATCCACTAATTTATAAGCAAGAGCAGTTTGGGTGAGTTCGTGCTTCTTCTTTTCGCCATCATAAATCGAACCCGGAAGTGAGTCCATGTGTTTTGACACGCGGTGTTCTCGCATTTTAGTTTACCAAAAATCAAATTTCTCACCTATACTTGGGTGGGTGAACATGTACATGAACCTTATCAGTGGGGGCATTTTGTTTTAGGGCCTGTTTGGTGTTCCGGTTCTAGTTGGAAAAATACTGTGGGAAAAGTGTTGTGTGGAAAGTACTTCTGGAAAAATGTGGTGGAAAACGAGAAGTTGTTTTATGGTGTTTGGTAAAAATTGCGGTTAAAACTATGGTTGGAATGTAAAATGACCATAAAGGGCATAAAACCCATTTTTAAAAAATTAATAAAAATAGAAAAAGTGGATTTATAATTACTTATCTTGAGATGGAGATTTTATTGTGGTAGTTTTTAATTTATTTTGTTCTATTATATAAAGTAAAAAAAAAACATAAAAGTGCAAACACAGCTGCACCGGAGCAATTTGCTCCAGCCCGTCCCTTGGTTTCCAATGGTGTTTGCCAAACACCTTAGATAGGAAAAGTGATTTTGGAAAAGGGTTTTCTAAGTAGAACCTGAACCCCAAAGGGGCACTTAATTTTTTTTAGAACATGACGGTTAGGATTTTTTATCATCCTCGTTAACATATTTTTTAGGGGTAATAGCGAAAAAGCCCCATGTACTATTTTTTTAAACAGAAATATCTATTATTTTTAAAACATAATTTCTTCTTTATACTAAAAGTCAACGACAAAAAGTAAATCTCTATTAATCAAACTAACATACTGTTTATTCTTATCTGCTACAACAGGTTTTTCTTTTTAAACCTATAGCAGGTAACTATATATTAAATAATGTAATTAATTTAAAAAATCCAGAAAAATAATATAATTAATTTAAAAGATCAGAAAAAAATAAAAATTTTAAAAGATCAGAACAAAATTTAAAAGTAAAAAAAATATGAAAATGTAAAAATTAAAAAAACATTTCCAGCATTTTCATTTCTTATTTTCTTATTCCTTAATTTCTTTCTTTCTTTTTCTTTTCCATTTTTTTTTCATCTGCTTCCCAGAAAATCACCACCTTTTCCAATCTCTTCTCCTTCATCCTCTAACAACCATGACCTCATCGTCATCCTTCTCTCCATCTCCTCCTCCTCCTCCTTCATCCTCTAACCACTTGTATTTGAAGAAAATGGCACCAAATCTTGCAAGAAAGAAAATGGTCTCTCCCTCGCATCATCCCCTTCACCTTCCGATCCAAATCTATACAGTGAATCCAAATTCGTGAAGCCAACCAAGTTTAGGACTTTTGTTGATAATGAAGAAGCTAATCAAGCACAGAAACTGAATTAATGGAACCTTAATTCACCATTACCAATATAATTCCCAATTTTAAATTACAGATCCAGATCTAACAGTGCATTAGTAACACTCAAACATTCAAACAAACAAGAGATTACAACAACATAAAATACACCAGATCTAGAAACATCAACCGCAAAATCTTTAGATGGTACAACCCATTTATCACATACAGCAAGCAAAAATGCAAATCCAGAAATCTACGGTGTCATTTTGCCCCAGCTTCAGCACCTACTCCTCCAATCACCACCTCGCACAAATCGCCAGTAGGGTCATCAGCCAAGAAGCTCACCCACCGGAACAAACCGTCGACGATTTTGAGTTCGTTTCAGTCCGCGCACATCCCGATGACTCCATCGGCGACGGAAACGGGAAAGCAGAGATGACGACGGAGGAGGAGGATCTCCGTCGTCGTCTTCATCGGAGGCCGACGAGTTGGAAGGGGTTCCAGACGGAACGTATTGTGTGTGGTCATCGAAATCGTTGTTTCCGTCTTCGTCACCTGCGAGATGTAAGAAGAGCAATTCAACTGGATCATCATCGACGGCGTCGCAATCGAAGTGACATCGGTGGTTGTCGTTACGAGATTTGCTGAGGAGATCGAGAAGTGACGGAAAACAGTTGCTGGTTTGACGATGGAAGAAGAGGAAGTGAAAAGAAAGAGAAGTGGGAAATTCATTTAATTTTTTTCCCTTTAATTTCCCTTTAATTTCACTCCAGGTTTCCGCAACCGGCTGGTCTGGGTAAAAATAAATGGTTTGTTAGGTTGACTAATAGAGACTTGCTTTTTGTCGTTGACCCTTAGGTAGAGTATGGTTGGCGGAATTAAGGAGGAAAGTGACTCGGGAATCTGAGATTCCAAACTTTATTGCGTTTGGTTGCGACAAGGAATCACTCTCCCCTGGAATCCAACTTTCCTTGAGGGAAAATGACAAAAACGGTACCTGTACGTTGGACCTTCAACTAATTTGGCACCTGTACCTTTTTTTGGTTTTAAAAGGTACTCGTAAGCAACTAATTGATCACATTTGGTACCTGCGGTCGTTTCTGTCACCAATCTGTCGTTATCTAGTCTACGTGGCATGCCACGTCATCCACTTCAGGCTGACATCGCTGATATGGCACGCCACGTAGATGAATCCGACCCAAATTGTTCCGTCGTGGGTCGGGTCGAGCTGCTGGTTTTAAACGCAGCCCTTTTCTTCCTTTTTTTCATTCCTTCCCTTTCTTCTCTGTTTCTTTTCATTTTAGGGTTGCATCAACGCAACCCTTTTCTCCCTTCTCCTTCTTTATTTCTTTCCTTTATTTTCTTTCCTCAATTTGGAAGCTTGTTCATTGATTACTTATAAGGGTTTGGGTTTCTTAGCTACTGGGTCTTGTTCAAAAAGCTTGAAAAGATTGGTTCTTGCTCACTGTGATAGGGTGACTGACTCTGGGATCTTGATTGGTTCTTGCTGACTTGAATTTGGCCAGATGTGGGCCAAAAGTGACCGATCATGGAGGCATTGCGGTTGCTACAATTCCTAGCCTTAAAAGGTTGAATCTTTCATTTTCTTTTCTCCCTTCTCCTTCTTTATTTCTTTCCTTTATTTTCTTTCCTCAACCGGGCAAGCAGTGGATTTAGGATTGGAATTGGATTTTGCAGTGGGTTAATTGCAGTGAGGGTTTGGGTTTAATTTGGGGGGATTGGATTAATTGTAATGAGGATGGCTTGAAAATTACAGAGGGATTTAGGATTGGAATTGGTTTTTGCAGTGAGGTTTTGGGTTAAATTGCAGAGGGATTATTTGAAATTTGGCAGGGGATTTGGAATTGGAATTAATTTGGGCTTGGGCAGTGGCTGGATTTGTTTCGGGTTTGATTGAGGATTGGATTAATTTGGTAGAGATTAGATTTCGAGATTTAATTAGTAGGGGCTGGATTAATTTGGCAGAGATTGGATTTAGTAATTGAGGAGAGAGATTAGGAATTGAGAGGGTCCAAAATTGATTTAGGGAGATAGAGATGGTGAGCCTCTGTCCGGCAGAGGGATGATTGTTTGGTGGATTTGTGATGGTTTCGGCTGGGTTGGGTGTGGGTTTGTCGGATTTGGTGATGCAGCGGTCAGGTGGTTGGGATTTGGTGATGGAACGGCTGTGGCGGAGGCGCTGGCGGCGGCAACTCTCGGCAATTGGCCGCGGCTGTTTGGGTTTGGAATTGGAATTAGAATTAATCTGGGAGGGGAATTTGTAATTAATTTAGGTTTAATTGGCAGAGGCAGAGAGGGAGTATGTAGATGTGGATGAGTTTGGATCGGTGCTGGCCGAGATTAGAGATGAAGAGAGGGCAATTGATGGTTATTGCTTCTGTTCGAATTTTTGGCAGAGATCGTTTAAAACCAGCAGCCCGACCCGACCCACGGCGGAACAATTCGGGTCGGATTCGTCTATGTGGCGTGCCATATCAGCGATGTCAGCCTGAAGTGGATGACATGGCATGCCATGTAGACTAGATAACGGTAGATTGGTGATGGAAACTGCCGTAGGTACCAAATGTGATCAATTAGTTGCGTACGAGTACCTTTTAAAACCAAAAAAAGGTACAAGTGCCAAATTAGTTGAAGACCCAACGTACAAATTTGTTAGGTTGACTAATAGAGACTTGCTTTTTGTCGTTGACCCTTAGGTAGAGTATGGTTGGTGGAATTAAGAAAGAAAGTGACTCGGGAATCTGAGATTCTGAACTTTATTGCGTTTGGTTGCGACAAGGAATCACTCTCCCCTGGAATCCAACTTTCCTTGACCGCCTTGACTTTCCCAAAAATGGGGGAAAGTGATTCCTTAGCTAGGGGGTGGGGAGAGTGACGGGAAAATTAATTTTTTTTGTTAAATGACATATTTGTCCAAAACTAATTATAAAAAATAACCTAATAAAGCGTCTTCTTCCTTCTCTGTTTTCTAAAACTTTGCCAAATTATATTAATTACACAAAAATTATATTAATTACATAAAAATTATAATTAATTACATAGAATTTATTTTAATTACATAAAAATTAGAATAATTACATCAAAATTATAATAATCACATAAAAATTACATAGTAATGATGTAATTAATAATAGGTAGAAGACACTACGGTTAGGAACGAGAACAAATCATCCAAGAAATCCCGATCCTAGACTTATCTATTATTGCAGTTATGTTTTTTTGCATTGCTAGAACAATATATGTGATACTCCCTCCGGACACAATTACTTGTCACTTTACTATTCCAGCACACATTTCGAGGAGGCCGAATGACTCATTATTTGACCCCAAAAAAATCCGTACTTTTTTTCTAACGTATGTTAATCCTTAACGTACGTCCGAGAAAAAGTACGGAACTTTTTGGGTCAAATAGTGAGCCATTCGGCCTCCTCGAAACGCATACATGAATAGTAGCCAGTGACAAGTAATTGTGTCCGGAGGGAGTACTTTGTTATAGGGTTAAAACAAATTTTGGCACCTGAACTCTTATTGTTTGACTAATTTGGCACCTCTATTTTTTTTTGCTTTAAAAGGCACCTGAACTCTTTAGAAATGACACATTTGGTACTCATCACTAACGCCGTCCATCGCAACCGTTATCTCGCTGGCGTGGCATGCCACGTCATAATGCTGCTGACGTAGGCTACGAACGACGTGTCGTTCGTAGACAAGTAGCGGTTGACAAGCAACCACTGCAGACGACACATCGTTTGGATTCCTCTCCGGACGATGCGTCATCTACCCGTATGATAATAGTCATTCGCCTAGTTACGAGTGACGCGTCGTCTGCAATGTTTGAGAGACGCGTCGTCTAAGTTGAATCTCATTCCCATTACTGGTGAATATTTAGAGGGACCTAAACAGAGAAATTTATGGTGAACTGGTGAGCATTTGGAAGCAGAGATGCTTTATTCAACACCACTAAAAGAAACTAATACTTCACGAGTTTTCTTATACGCGCCGAATGCAACCATGTAAATATCGAGAATATATATGTACATGGAGAATATTAGGCAGGGGAATGCAGCCAAACAAAAGCGACACAAATTTTTTGTCTTTGCCTACAATGTCAAATTTCAATGAGAGGTAGAGCTCTTCGTCCTTTTCTACCAACCCACCAAGAAGAAGAAGCATATCAAGGCATTCGATACAATTATTAATAGATAAATAAAAGTTAAAATTGCAAGGACAACAGCAAGCTAGCACTAGCAGACAAAATCTTGAGCCAGAATCTTGAGCAAATCATGGTAGGAAACACAACTTCGATCACCATCACCACCGCACAATTTAATCATGGCTTTAATGTCATCGTCAGTGATATCATAAAACCCAGCCCACTGCATGTAACTCTTCAAATCGTGATGGCTCAATTTCTCATCCCCATCTTTGTCCATCACTTTGAACACATCCTCCACCACCTAGCCACCTCTTGCGGCGGCGGCGCCTCCATTGCTCATCCTCTCCCCCCTAACGTCTCCGCCGGCCAGAACACGCTGGAATTGCTCGAATTCCACGAACCCATCTTTGTTGAGATCCGCTATAGACATCATGGACCCTATGGCGTCATCATCGGCGCCGCTTCCAGAAAATCCAGAATAAAACATATGAAGGTCTTCCTTGTTGATCTTGCCGTCACAGTCGGCGTCTAGAACATCAAACGCGGACGGGGATTTGGTTAGAATCGGTGGATTAGGAGTGGATTTGGTTGTTTACACGACGGATTAGGAAGGGATTTGGTTGGAATTTGGGAGGATTTGAGAGGGAGGGTTTTTCGGATTTGGGATTGGGAATGATAGGGACGGGAATGAATTTTCAGATTTGGGAATGAGATTCAACTTAGACGACGCGTCTCTCAACCATTGCAGACGACGCATCACTCGTAACTAGGCGAATGGCTATTGTCATACGGGTAGACGACGCGTCGTCCGGAGAGGAATCCAAACGACGCGTCGTCTGCAGTGGTTGCTTGTTAACCGCTCCTTGTCTATGAACGCCTACGTCAGCAACATTATGACGTGACATGTCACGTCAGCGAGATAACGGTTGCGATGGGCGGCGTCAGTGATGAGTACCAAATGTGTCATTTCTAAAGAGTTCAGGTGCCTTTTAAAGTAAAAAAAAAAATAGAAGTGCCAAATGAGTCAAACAATAAGAGTTCATGTGCGAAATTTTGTTTTAACCCTTTGTTATAATTTTCAAGGACTCTAATACGAAGGTTATGTCATTTGTCATTTTCTTTAACCTGCAAAAAAATCATAGTTATAAAGCAAACTCATTTGACATTGTGATTGTTGAAAGACAGACAATTAAATAGAGAGAAAGTCTAACGTGTTTAGAGGAAACTGTGTAGTACAGTATATATAAAAAAGAATAATTATACACCTAACAAGATAACAAAGACAAATATAGAAAAGGATAAAATAGTTATTTTTCTTACTTTTCCTGAGGATTCCCAAGTACAAAACAAACACAATAATGTTACTTTCCCGGAAATCTTAAATCCCAACCAAACACAAAAAATTAGCATTCCCCTCAATCACTCTCCCGGGTATCATTTTCCCGGGCGAGTGATTCCAAGGGAGAAAGTAGCATTCCGTAAACCAAACGCTACCTTAATATATGAGAGGCAGAATTAAGTTTTTAAAAGCCGGGAGAAGTTTCTGTTTAAAAAAAATAGTACAAAGGCTTTTTTGCTACACGCAGAGTTGCAACCCGAACCGAGTCATGCAAACCAGCAAACACCATCCAGCATTAGGTTTGGAAAATCAGTCATCAGATTAGCACATTGTCAGGATTTCTCTCCGTCCCCTATTAAACGTCGTTTTAGCTTTTGCTTTTACTGTTTCGGAACGTATCTTAAGACGGCCGGAACAGTCACTATTTGAGACAATTTTGACCCGAATTTTTTCTCGAAAGTACGTTAAGGATTAACGTAAGTTCGAAAAAAAATACGAATTTTTTTGGGGTCAAATAGTGCCTCATCCGGCCTCCTCGATATGCGTTCCCTAGTGAATATTGGGATGTGAGAAAGACATTTAATTGGGGACGGAGGGAGTATTACAGAGGCTAATAATCAGAACGAACAGAAGGAAAGGCTACCTAGAATCACAAATAGATAAAGCTGAATGTATTAAAACATCTTCAAAATGCGCGCCAATGTGGATTAACAACATACACAGCTGAGAAAAATAGTTTCCTCTCGCAGTTTACTCGGTTCTTCCAAGACTATATGACTACAACAAGCTCTCCTAGTTATAAGAACAGTAATATCACAAGGGTGTAAAGACCTAATACAATTTTTCGCTCATTTTTCATCACGGAGAAGCTGGAACTGTGTCTGTAGCAGAAACATGAGAGGCAGTATCCTCTTTTGACATGGAGACATAGTTAACCGGAGCAGCGGATCGGTTTTCCCTCCTTCCTTCTTTACTCACAGACCGGCTACCGTTTTGATGAGCATTGAGGGACAGCCTTCTGCCGGGAGTTCCATTTGCACCTCCGTTTGCACGAGGCGCCACTACCTTTTTTGTACTAACTGGTCGAGCAGGACTGGGCCTTGAACCGAAAATGGTCTCTTGTTCTGTGTTTTGCTGCTCGTGGAACTTCTTCTGATCCTGTTTCAAAGGTTAGCACACCTTTAGCAAGTAAGACAAATGAAGATTCAAACCTTCTATACCCCAGTAAATCAAGAGATTTGCCTACGTAGGCCATTGCAGACCAAATCAAATTAAAGCATATACGGTGGTTTTGGTTCAAGCCTTACCCTCATCCTGCGCTTCTCTTCTTCTCTTTCATGCCTGAGCATGGCATATTCATCAAGCATTGCAAGGAGAGGAACACCATCATAAGCAAACTGTATACCACGTTCTTCTTCCCATGTCCGAGTTTTTGCGACTAACGAATCAACCAGGGCTACAAGACCGAGAAATTTAATTAAGCCTCTGGATACAGATTCCTTGCATTACCACATAACTGACAATAACTCTGCAGATACCTGGAATTTTGTTGACCAGAATCCTGGCTTTCTCTGCGCGCTTGAGATTCAAATGCGCACCTCTGCTTGCATTGTACCTATTCTCATCCTGTTTGAATAAAGAGTGACAATGAAAGTGTCGCATGTAAGTTCATCTATAGCAAACAGTTGCATCCAAATTCAAGAACAGTAACTATGAGATCTAGCAGATCTTTTGAACTATGGACTTGCTGAAATCATGGTTTGACCAAATCATAACCAGCAGTTATTGGAAGTATAGTGGTGCAATAGGAGTATATCAACCAATAAAAAAGCAAGTATCCCTTTAAGAAATGAAATTGAAGAGCAATAATACTTGGTAGAAACTAGAAACATCATTAACCGGTGTTTTTTCTTTGTTTTCCTGATATTGTAATCACGAGTAAAGACAAATAAAATAGGAAATTGAACCATGGGATATAATTGGAAGATGCATTTAACTTAGGAGTAGATTGTAAATTAAAATAAGATCAAACTCAACAACCTTTCTATTTTTAGCTAGAAATCAACTTGATTTAGCATTTGAGCAAACCAGATTGTCGGAATGGTGTGAAGAATATCCAATACAATCCTTTATCACAAGTTTCTGTGAAAGGTAGAACTGGTCAATCCATCCCAACCAACAAGCAGAAGTTCCAATGCATTAAAACCATATAAAAAGTATCTAATAATAAACTGTAGAGCATGATGCGCCACCAAACCATGCAGCTAATCTGACCAAATAATGACTAATCACTATTTCTTATCCATAATTCCAGTGATTAACAAAATACTATTTGTTCATAAAAAATAAAAACAAATATATTTAGTCATAGGGACTCATGTATGCAACTCAATTATAAATTTGTACTGGCAATTTGTTTAGATAATAGGCGTCCAGCCTCATAAGTCCTAACTATATCTTTGATACAAAGCATCCTCCTTCACTCAGCCAAGTTGATATCTATGAGTAGTAAGTCACGCCCCATTGGATGAAAACACAAACCAACTTAAGCAACCTTCCTACAAACCTGGGCTACCTCACGCCAACATTATTTATGCCCATGCTTCTATGTCCACAAGGTCTCCGCTTCTCTGACCCTGCAAAAAGCAGGGTCTCACCTATAAAACGCCATACCACTCCCAAATTCATATCAGAATAAATAAGGCCCTTCCTCTTGTTGCAATGGAATCAAAGCCAATGCCGCTTGTCGGCGTTGACAACAATAAAAAGATGCAGAAGGGTCATGCTGGAAATGCCTTGCCAAGAAAGACAAAGAGGAGTGGTCCAATGCATCTCCTCAGGGCAGCATGGTTTGCATTACGTCTCAGTTCTGGCAAATCCAAGTCTCCCTCTGTTGAGGTGGCCTCTAAATGGACAAAACTCGTAGGGTCCATGCGACCTTTACATATTCAATGCAACAAATCACCACCACGTTTTATTGAGGCCATGCCAAATGCAGCAGCACTTGAATTATTAAAGGAGGCTAAAGAACAATTTGAGGCTCAAGGAAACCAATCACCACGTTTCTTTAATGCTCCACCAGCCACACAGACTCATGAGCCATTCATGGAGATTATAGAGCAATATGAACCACCTTTCATGTCACCAAGTCAAGCAAGCACATCCTCCTCCTCTGGCATTAGGAGTCAATACACATCAGCCTTAAATCTTCAAGAGCTTGATGAAAGCGATGGTCATGTAGATGAAAGGGACAGTTATTATGATGATAAAATTGCAGATGAGATGATAGACACCAAAGCCGAGCAGTTTATTGCTCAATTTTACCAACAGATGGAACTTCAAGACAAAACTCTAGGGGACAATAATGATGAAAGAGGAGATTAAGGTAATTAAGTTGAGAGTATGTTGGCACCCACGCACATACTTTTCATCTCGATCATTTCGTTGCAGTATGGCTCAAAATTAGGAAACAAGTTCCGGCGTGAAAGATGAGGAGGAATCAACAAGCGGAGATCTCAAGAGAAAGTGAGTGTGGGTGTAGTTTTGAGAACGCTTTAGGTTTCATATCAGTAAAAGAAGGGGGACAAAGATCCCAGTCATGCCTAGTATCATGAGTCTATTCTTTGTTTGTTTTTTTGTTCTATATAATGTTATGTTTTTCCCTTGTCTGTCTTCATGTGATGGTTGTGTCGTGTTTTGCAAGAACTTTTTTTTCTTTTCAAAAGATTTTCTTATTCATGTAATGTAGCATGTACCAAGAAGAAGCCAGTGTCAAGGTGTTGGGCAAGGTCCCAATTTTGTTCTTATAAAGATGATAAAGGCATTTATCTTGTAGTATCAATCTCCACTCGTTTACATACGAAGATTTTTATATGTGATGTGAAATGCAAGTATATAAAATGGACTTCAATTGCAGCTGAGTACTTCTAATAACTGATACTTGTGCTTCAGGGGTTTGTTGAAGGGGGGAATCAAAGGGCTGATCGGTGCAGAAACCATAATCTAATTATATGCTTGAATATATGGTAAGAATGTCTATATGCAAAGGGAGGATGGGATCGTAAAATACCCGGTTGTAGTCTTCTAGCCAACTCTCTTCCTCACATGCTGACATCCATTTTTCAACCTTGTCCAAAATATCTTTTCTGCTTAGAGCTTCTTCTTTGGCACTTAATATCTGGTTGTCCATGTCTGCCAACAGCTCAGTAGGCTCAACATTCCCAGATTCGATCAGTGCCATGATTTTTTCTCTAGCCGCCTCAGGATCTGTTTCAATGTGAGCGTGGGCATATATATCTTCAAGCTCCGCTTGCCTTTTGAATGCAATTTCTTTCATCTTGCTGGCCTTTAGCTGATCAAGCCTATCAACTTCAACCTCAGCCTTGAAAAAATGATAACAACTTGGGTATCAATTTTCACAGTCCGCTGTATAATTTCGAGTTGTATTTACTTGTAAAATTTGAATACCTGCTCAATCAGGTCCAGAGCAAGAGCGCCAGGGACAGTGACTTCATCAACCGTAGCTGATATATTGCATGTAACATGGTCAAACAATTTCCTTTCTTCAGCAGGGGTATCCATTAGATTCCACAGATCAATGAGTTGAGTTGCTAACTCTTGAAGCTGTAGATCAAAAATAAATGTTAATAGATTATGCATGTACTTTTGGAAACAGGGGGCGCAAATCATTTGAGATCCTAGCCAAGCATAAGAAAAGGAGTAAGACTAATTACACATGGATACACTTTAACGCTATAACTAATGAAGTGATAACTGATATGCTAGTTCTACATGAGAAATCATGCAAAATTCATAACAGGAAATGGCACATCACACATATGCATGTATTGCCATGTGAGTGCAATGGATATGTGTTCTTGATTCACAAATGATAATAATAAATCTTAGTAATAGCGGAACAACCCTCAAGTGGACAATTCTAATGATAGTGAGCAATTCTTTTTCTGATGACATTGTACAAACATTTGTCATTTTTTGTATAATATGTTAAATGAATATTTAGTTACACGTAATACATGGATTGATAAGGAAAATCAATCAGCCCAAGTTCGATATGCATCTTAGGTCAATAGTTCAAGTAAGAAATGGTACAAAAACAAAAGCCACAATGCTAAAGATTTACCTTACGAAGTCTCTGCTTCTTATCTTCTTTTAGAGTAAGGACTGTCCTAGCAAGGCTTGCTAACGTATCATTACTAATACTTTTGGATTGCACACCAGTCGAGTCGCTTAGGCTTGGATGAACATCTGTAACAGTACTGAAGAAATCCATCCCAAGAACAGCACATAGATC
Organism: Viola odorata; assembly: GCA_963691705.1. Taxonomy (NCBI): domain Eukaryota; kingdom Viridiplantae; phylum Streptophyta; class Magnoliopsida; order Malpighiales; family Violaceae; genus Viola; species Viola odorata. The sequence continues at coordinate 50,905,241 of OY829546.1, read as the reverse complement.
ATGAACAGTGCTCACAAATTCAAGGACCTTGTGCAACCTCTCGCTCTACCATTTCCAAACAAGCAATTAGAAATAATCCGCTCTACATATTTAGCGATCTAGGAACTGTGAACTGTAACTGAGAGCTTTTACCTTTTCCTTTTGAAGCTCTTGAAGTTGGGCATGATACTCATCTAACTTCTTCAGGGATAAGTCAGCTTCATTGACTGCAGGGCTCTCATTGATATTAAAGTTCCCAGCAATCTCTCCACATATTTTTTGAATCTGTGAGAGCACATCAGAGAAATCTTTTACTCTCTCCTCTTTCTGTTTCCACAGCTGTTCAAGAACAGGAGCTATAGCTGCGAGTTGTTCCTTGATTGTTCCAGATGACTTATCAGGCTGCAATAAAACCAACAGGAACCGGGTTTATAGTATTCTTAAGACGAAGACAATGCTAAACTGACGCCTGAACAGACCAAAATTCGCAATTCATAGATCTTGCTAGCCACTGCTTTAATGAAATCAAACAACATAAATTACTTACTATTCCTGCAAAACTTTTTTCTCCTAGGGCTGATAAAAGATTGGCGAGTTCAATTTTTGCATCTGACAGCGTATCGAGAAGTTGTGCCTTTGAGTTTGCAGCCAGCTCAACTTTCTTTTTATACACATCCAAGCACTCCTTCTCTATCTGAAGAAGCATCTTGTCTCGATCCTCATCAGATTCACCAACCTCATCCCAGATTTCCTGCACAACATCAGCAGTTACAAGTTGGCATCACTTTGCTCCATATAAATGAGTTGGGTAAAAGCAAAGAGAGAGAAATGAAGTACCTGCAATTTTTGCAGTAAAGTACCACAAGTTGTTTCTCCAAGGAGAGGGTTTTCAGCATCTGAGATCGCCATTCACTTGTAACCTAAACACAGCAGACGGATCAAGCAATGCACATACAATATTCCCAGTTTTTTTGCCTTTAACAGTATCACTTATGTTAACAAAAATGCAATGCTGGAACTTAGAACCAAATATACGTACCTTATTGACCAACAGAAAACAGATAGGCAGAGAAGTAAAACATAAACACCTGTCAAAATCAGTCAAAAGATGATGACAAAGAACAATCAGGAGAGTGCTTAAGAATGGCAATAGAAGCCCCACAAAGGAGAAGCAGAAGGCTAACCAAAGTAACAAACAATTCAAACTTGTTTTATTCAAAAGCCATTGCAACACTCAAAATGCCAATTAATACTCGAAACCCAGGGACATAGCCTATACACTAAGGCACACAAATACATCACTTAACATGTAAACTATCTAGTTTGTTAACTTATACTATCAACAATCAACTGCATCTTTTCGTTAAACCCCACTGAACAGTTGTTTCCACTTATCTAATTTATGAACTTTTAGGAACTAAACAACTTGCCATGCTGTTTGGTTTGTAGGGAAACTCTCTGAAAAAGAAAAGGTAAAACTAAAATTTGAAACTTGAGTGTTGGTAAGATGATGGGAAGCTGCCTTTCAACTTAACATAAAATAACCATTTGCTAAATTTACAGTACTTGCGACTGCTAGAAAAGCAAGAAGACACAAGCAGGAACTATTTACATTCTCCATTTCTCCATTTTCCTTTGAACCACAGGGGATTAACATCTTGCTCCCACAAATATCAACCACCAACCTTGCTTCATTTTACCAAGCATTATCTGGCAAGCTAAACTCAGTTCGGAGACCAGTCAATTTCCTTTTCTCTCCATCATATTCTCTCATTGACCAAACAAAACATTACTTTAACAAACTAAAAGAACCAGTTTCACTAACCAATGTATGGCCTTTAATTACGAACACAATAAACAAACAAGCAGCATCAACAAGATCTCAACTTTACAAGCCAAAAGAAGACAATGAAAAAAATCCATGATCATTCAGACCCTAACAACCCACCATTCCTCATTTTAACTAAAAAACAAAAATGCACCAATCCCACACTGACCAAACCAACTTCAAAACCGCCCAGATCAAAGAGAGAGTAAGACCCAGAAACCAAAGAAGACTTCAAAACAAGATCAAGAAAACCACCAGCACCACCAAACCAAAACAAGCTTGCACTAGCTACAAGACAAAACACATTGCAAGAAAAGCTAAAATGTGGCAGCAGCAGCCCAAGAAAACAAAAATTGCTTACCAAGATTAAGTTTTGAGTGAGGGATTTGGGAGTTTGTCAGTTTCAGATCTAAAGAGACTAAAGCTTTTATCTTTCTTGTGTTTTGGTCTTTCTTTCAAGTTTTTTCTTTTTTCTTTTTTCAAGAGTGTGTAGTCTTGGAGATAGAGAGAGTAGTAGGATTCACAGAAATGGAAGGCAACAAAAAGACAAGCGAAAGAGAGAGAAATAGTAGGTGTGGGACCCTTGTATATCTGCATCTTATTATTGAAATTGTCCTGAGGAAAAAAAAAAAAAAAAAGAGAGCTCGGATTCTTTTAGTGCCCGTGTTTTCTGGACTTATTTACTGAAATGGCACTGTCAATGTTGCCTAAATTTGACCGTCGGCGTCAAGGATTCTACATCGTCCTTTCAACGTCACGGAGTCTGTGTAATTTTTTGACCCCCAAAAAAAAACTAGGTGAACCAACTTAGAAAGTTTTTAAGAAGTCATTAATCCATAAAATAGCTCAAAAGAACAAAAAATAAGGAGACCAGATGAGATAAGGAGGGAAAGGAAGTGGTGGGCCCATTTGCTACTGTTTACCGACGTGGCATCAAGCAGAAGTGGCAACGGTGGGGGCTGATGTGGTAAAAACTGACGGTGTTGATGCCACATCAGATTTTTATAATGATAGGGGTGATTGAACAATAATAACTACGACCAGAAAGATAATTAAACAAAAAAATAGTTCACGATTGTGATTAATTATAACATTAAAGTTTAGGGTTGTTTAATGTTTTTATCCCTATATAAATTAGTTTTTCTTAGTAAAGAGCTAACTAGTATACCCATAAATAAATAAATAAACTTAGTATACCGACTTTGGTTCATTAATAAATTTTTGTCTGTGATGAGTTTTTGTTATGTATGATCCTACACTTAAATAATCATAATAATTTGATCTTTCTAGTTATTTTCGGATTAATTGAAATTTTATACTCGCGAAATTAAGATAATTTAGCTATCGAGCAGTAATCAAACTGCCCAGACTGACACGTCAACATGTCATATCACATTTTGATGACATGGCATGTCATTTCAGTATGACACGTTAGTTTTATAAAAAAAAAACAAGAAGGGTTGATGCTATTATTGACTCATACACTCAAATGATCGTTTTAATTTGGACCTTGTAACTATTTTCAGATGAATTCAAATCCTCTACTCTCTAAATTGGTCAAACTTGACATCTCGAACCGCCTAACGTATTACTGATGCTTTTCAGCTGACATGACTTGCCACGTCATCATTTGCTAACGTGGCAATGAACATCAACGTTTCATTTTTTTAAAATTAAAATTATGTCGAAGTAAAAATTCCATAAAAATGGATGTTTTTAAAAAATAATAGGAAATTTAAAAAATCAAGAAATAGATTAATAATTAAAATAATAGAATATATTCTATAAACCTAAGATAGAATTTGGAAAGCTTCGTAAAAATGTTTTCATCTACTAATTCCAATGAAATTTATTATTTTTGGGGGTTCTTTTGTGTTGTTGGGTAACAAGGGTCGATTTGGGAGTTTTGGGGTTACTTTTGGTTATGGTTAATTTTTATATTTTAGGTAATTTTCCTTAAAAAAATCTTATTTTTTATATTTTTATTCTCATGTTCAAATTATTTTTATATATTTAATTGTTATTTTCCTGAAATTTTCATGCACTCAACCCGATCCGTCCTTTATTACCAACATCATAATAGAACCCCAAGAAATAATCAATTTCAAGGGAATCATTGTTATCTCTCTTCTTGAATCAGACTCATTAGAAGTCCTTCAATTGATCATTACGAAAAAACCCTTGGGTTAACGGACCCATTACTGGGCCAGGGCCCACCACGGGATGAGACCAAAGTCATGGACTATTGGGATCGTAATTCTGGCGGGCCCATTTGTGTTGTTGATTTATTTATTTTCTTTGATCAGATTTTTGTGTTTTTAAATCACCAACCAACGACCAGAAAGTAAGCAACTAATTACTTTCTTTGAGGAGAGAGAAATCATCATTTAAGCAAAAGTCAGCATATACAAAAGACACATTCATCTTGAGTCATTCTTCGATCCAATGTTCCACCAAATCGGAAACAATTACACTTTTCGCAAGCTCATGCTCTACCCTAACAACATTTTTTACTGATAACTTCAAATAATAAAAAAAGGAAAGATAATACTATGAAACTTTTTATGTAAAAGGAGTTGTTAAATAGAGTTTTTACTATTTTCGAGTTAAATGAGCTACTTTTTCATGTCCAGCTGAACGCGAAAAAGGATGATAAGATTCGACGGAGGGGAGATTCCAAGGACATATACATTGTCAAATAAAAAATGTGGCTCATCGAAACGAGACAGATTTATAATCTCAGGTTGGTATGAGTCTGAAATGTTCCTATTAAACTCCAAATTTTTATGTGGTTGGCTCTCCAAGAAAAGGTGACTACAAGGGACTTTCTTTGTCACAAAGGTTTACTGAACATCTACCAAGCAAACTGCCCTCTTTGTAACTCTATCTTGGAGTCAGTAGACCATCTATTCCTGACTTGCGCTGTGGTGAATGATGTATGGTTGCGTTTCTGGTCTTGGTGTGAAGGTAGCGGAGTTGAGCATTCGAGTTTGTACTCTTTATTCACTTCATAGCGGGTTGCTCATCGTCGGTTGTCAAAAAATCAAATGTAAGTTTGGACTGTCATTTTGTATGCTGTTATTTGGTCCCTTTGGCTTGAGTGTAAATCGATGGTTTTCAACCAAGCTGTTTTCAACCTCTACTCGAGTCCGCCATAGCACACTTGAATCATTTTAGAGTCTTCGTAAACCCACTATGGTATTTGGTTCTGATAAGGATTTGTGGTGGCAAGATGGTAATTAAGGAGGAGAAGAAGCCTTTGTATATATTGTTACGACGTTGATTAGGAAGAAAATAAAAGAGAGTATTTAATAAAAGTGGGTTTGACTCTTAAAAGCGAAAACGAGATTTGGGCAAAGGTCAGTAGGTCACACAGTCACCGCTAAGGTGTCCATCACGTACCCGATTACCCGATTACCCGATTACGGATTATAAACAGTGCTTTCATCTCGTCATCACCCATGCACATCATTTCATATTGTTAAAGCCCATATATTACACTTTTTTTTGTTGCCCATAATAATTAATTGGAGTTTTATTCACGCAATTATTGCTGCGCTTTGCTTCCTATGATTCAGACACGCCATGCCCCTTCGCAGCGCCACACGACCCAAAGTTGTTGGGTTATCGGATTAGGCTTCTCTGGTGTCTATCAAATCAACCAATCCAAGTGATGTTTTTTTTTAAAATACGGACCAATATTCATGTGACCTACCTATGTATGGATGGGCCTATTTTGGTCTGCATTGAAATTGCCCACAAGACCCGACTACTCACATGATTTTTGTACCTACTCGCTTTATGCTACTATTACTTTGATGATTTTTCTGTTTGCCCAAAGTTCAATAAAAGTTCACGTTTTTCATCCCTCTATTTACAAAAACTGTTTAATCTCACCCCTCTACTGCATTAATATACATAAAACATTCCTAGTTTTCAAAACAGACTAGTTTTCGTCCTTCTCCCGCTAAGTGTGCTGATGTGGCTGAAATGATGTCGTACAAGCGGATGACGTAGCAAAAACTGTGTCGTTTGGTAAATAAAAAAATACCACATCAATTCCCTGACGTAAGAAAAAACGGTGCCGTTTCTATGAATGAAAAATTAGATGAAAAGAAAATAGTAGGCAAGCTAAGAGGTAATGTTTATGCCTGTCCCTTTCTTTCTTTGGTTTCTGGTTTCGTGATTTAGGTGTGGTTGTTCTTAATATGATGGATAGTGCAAGGATTTACCATGTGTATGAACTTATTTGCTATTATGTTTGTGATTCTTGGTTGTTGTTGCCAAGCTTTTTTATGGTTGTTTTCATTTGGAACGAGGATGGGAGATGTGTTAGAGAATGCCAACAGGAGCACCTTTGATTTCTTGGTCATTTCTTTTCTATGGTTATTTTTTGGTCTTGTTATGAGGATACAAAATATTGGATGGCTGCGCTGGAGCACCTTAGATAGATTATTGCTTTTACGGTTGACACTATGTTGTTTCTAAGCGGTATTTAGAATCTAGTTGCCTAGTCCAAATGATTGCAAACTGATTTTGTATTAGTTTTGTCTAGATATTTTCTAGAAAATACTACTGTGCTCACCATGTGCCCTGGTAGTGTATATTTTTGTAAACTGCCTTGCTAAATGTCTCATGTCTCTTGTGTAGATTTACACCTGGCAATGTATCCTTTGCGAATAACTTAAAGCCAAAACCGGTGCCAAGTTTGAAGTGGCGGAGGGTAGTGTTTAAAATCAGTGGCTCTGCATTGGCCGGAAACTGCCAGAATATTGATCCCCAGGTGCAAGCTTCATTCATTGCACAATCGGAGGAATTTAAATCTGTAATTTGTATGGTATTGTGACTGAAAATTGCTTTCTAAGTCGCTTTCTTCTATTACCAGGTGGCAATGCAGATTGCTAGTGAAGTAGCAACAGCTTGCCGTCTTGGTCTGGAGGTATTTTCTGTTGGGGTTATTTCCAATCGACAATCAATTTGCGCAGCAAACAATCTTATCCCAAGAATCAATAACCCCTACCAATCAAAAGCAATAAAACATAACACAGAGATTTTTAACGTGGAAAACCTCAACAGGTAAAAAACCACGGGCACAAGCCAGTCAATCCACTATATGATGATCAATGTGTACAATCAAGCAAAATTCCTATCTCAACTATAGGAATAATCTGAAATACACCACTATCACCAATAGTACCAATCAAACAATCCAATCAATCAATCAATCCGAGAAAAACAAGAGATATGAGAATAGAGAACCAAAACCAGATTTTCACTGCTTCAATCGGGACAGGATTTCTACCACACCAGACAACTTATCACCGATCCAACCGTTCAGATTGAAGAACCAGAATTCGCGCACCTGCTGTCCAAATTTCACCCAGATCCAACGGTGAACGAAGTCGCTGCGACGATTCTCCCGCAGCTGCACAGAGTTTGGCGAAATCTGTTTTCTCTCTTCTCTCTCACAGGATGCTCAACAACAACCCTCTTGCAATCTCATAGGATGCTCAACAGCAACCCTAACACAATCTCTCAGGATGCTCAACAGCAACCCTTTCACAATCTCTCTCAGTTGCTATTCGTTGCAACTGATTTTACAATCTTTCTCAACTCAATCTCACATCTAGATCGAGGAGACCACGCTAGAGAAATCTCCCCCTCACATTTTTCTCTCTCTCTGTGTTTTTTTCTCCCAACCTGAGCCACCATATATATATACATATATTAGTGGGCAACCTAATTAATTAGGTTACACAATCCTACTACAAGTCATACTCTAATCTTTTCTTTTCTTTTCTTTTTCTTTTTCTAATCAGACTTCTAATCAAACTAGAACAAACAATTACATGTGAGCCCACTTGGGCTAAGCCCACAACAATCTCCTTCAGCCAATATGAGCTGGACTCCAACATTCTCCCCCTCCAGCTCATATCATGGGGGAATCATCAATCTTCATGCAATCTCAGTAGGAGTCAAGTTCGCTTTCTCAGCGGTCAACACCGCAAAGCTAACTTTTCTCCTAGGTAACTCTATCTGGCCATCAGCATCATTCAATCTTTTGTAAGTACCTTGTACTTTACTCTTAACCGCGGTTCCAATCAATCGGTAAACATTGTTGGAAGCAAGCTCCCCCTTCATGATTACAACTGCTCCTTTGCTTACCCTTCATCAATCACAATCACAATCACAATCATGGATTCATCATCACAATCACAAATCCTCTCTTTTCTGCACTAGCAAAAATTCAGCATCATTATTCTTTCAAACCTTGCGCTCCGCTACCAGTTGTTGGGGTTATTTCCAATCGACAATCAATTTGCGCAGCAAACAATCTTATCCCAAGAATCAATAACCCCTACCAATCAAAAGCAATAAAACATAACACAGAGATTTTTAACGTGGAAAACCTCAACAGGTAAAAAACCACGGGCACAAGCCAGTCAATCCACTATATGATGATCAATGTGTACAATCAAGCAAAATTCCTATCTCAACTATAGGAATAATCTGAAATACACCACTATCACCAATAGTACCAATCAAACAATCCAATCAATCAATCAATCCGAGAAAAACAAGAGATATGAGAATAGAGAACCAAAACCAGATTTTCACTGCTTCAATCGGGACAGGATTTCTACCACACCAGACAACTTATCACCGATCCAACCGTTCAGATTGAAGAACCAGAATTCGCGCACCTGCTGTCCAAATTTCACCCAGATCCAACGGTGAACGAAGTCGCTGCGACGATTCTCCCGCAGCTGCACAGAGTTTGGCGAAATCTGTTTTCTCTCTTCTCTCTCACAGGATGCTCAACAACAACCCTCTTGCAATCTCATAGGATGCTCAACAGCAACCCTAACACAATCTCTCAGGATGCTCAACAGCAACCCTTTCACAATCTCTCTCAGTTGCTATTCGTTGCAACTGATTTTACAATCTTTCTCAACTCAATCTCACATCTAGATCGAGGAGACCACGCTAGAGAAATCTCCCCCTCACATTTTTCTCTCTCTCTGTGTTTTTTTCTCCCAACCTGAGCCACCATATATATATACATATATTAGTGGGCAACCTAATTAATTAGGTTACACAATCCTACTACAAGTCATACTCTAATCTTTTCTTTTCTTTTCTTTTTCTTTTTCTAATCAGACTTCTAATCAAACTAGAACAAACAATTACATGTGAGCCCACTTGGGCTAAGCCCACAACAATCTCCTTCAGCCAATATGAGCTGGACTCCAACATTTTCTTGAACTCCCTTTTCTACTTAGTTTTATGGTATTTCGTGTTTGATTTACAGTGCTTTTCTCTTGTGTGCTCTCAGGTGGCAATTGTTGTTGGAGGTCGTAACTTTTTTTGTGGAGACTCATGGATATCTGCTACAGGCTTAGAGAGACCTACGGCATATCAGATTGGGTAATTCTCTCACTGTTGCTGCTTTGCAATGGAGCTTCAATTTTCCATTATGGTTTCAGGATTATATTCTTCCTATTAATTTTAGTCTAGCTTTCGTCCACCTTTGGTGTATGTAATTCTCTGTTCCTGATCATATGTTAACTTGTGATGTCAGAATGATGGCAACGGTTATGAATTCTATATTGCTCCAATCAGCCTTAGAGAAGTTGGGTGTTCAGACACGCGTGCAAAGAACGTATGCAATGCCAGAGTTAACTGAACCTTATAGCAGGCAGCGAGCCATTCGCCATCTTGAGAAAGGCCGAGTCGTTATATTTGGTGGTGTCGGTGCTGGTGCTGGTGCTGGAAATCCACTATTTACCACTGATACAGCAGCGGCACTTAGGGCCTCTGAAAGTATTACCTTGCTGCTATGCTCGTCCCTTTAGTGTATTTTCAGTTGTCTGTCTCCTGCCAGAGGTTTGAAGTAAAAACTGAATACTGTTTCTTTTTCTTCGCCAGTTAATGCAGATGCTCTTCTTAAGGGTACAAATGTCCATGGTGTCTATGATTGCCATTCTGGTAGCAACACTGCAGTAGCAGCAATACTTAATCACATATCGTTCAGAGATATGGTTTCCAGAGGTTTTGCCTCCATGGATGTGATGGCTATCACATACTGCGAGGAAAATGGAATTCCGGGTTCGTTTTTATTCGACTTTTCTTTTACTCACAAGTATTAGTATCAACTCCATACCTGAACACCCGTCTTTCCAACCTTTTACTTACGATGATACGTTTTGGGACTCTCTCTTGGCAGTTGTGGTCTTTAATTTACTTGAGCCTGGGAATATATCAAGAGCATTGTGTGGAGACCAAGTCGGAACTTTGATTGATCAAGCAGGAAAGCTCAGTTGAAGTGCAGGAAAACAGGAACTTCTATTGCCGTTGGACTATCAAAAAGGGGTTTGACTGTTATCAGATTATGGTTTGCCAGGATATCAACCGCTCCACTCATTTAACCTTAGAGTTGCTGCCAGTAATAACTGAGCTTGGAGGAGGTAGCACGACAATATTCGACTAAGGAGCGCATGAGACTTTAAATTCTTAGGAATTTTTACTCACTGTTACTGTAAAAAGGTTTTCATACATGCTTGCCCGCTTGCATTCCTTGTAAATTATTCTGTTCTTTTTAATGTCAACTATACAACATAAGAGATGGCATCAGTGTAGCTGTAACATTGTAAATAGAACCATCACTCTAGTAAAGATGAGGCGTATTTGCTCACACTTTAGCCTGTTTTTTGTTTTAAAGATTTTCTTTCTTATAGATGTATATATAATATATATAGTGAGAGAGAATATCTAGTTAAGATTTGTCACGATTCTGGTACTGGAGTTTGAATGCTCAGCCGAGCCTACTTGAATGGTAGCGGTACTATCCCATGATTTTGTAATAGATAATAATCCTAGATTAAGCAAGACAGCAACAATATACAAAACAACAATAATAATATAACTAACACGCGAATTTATTAAATAGAAAAGTGGTATTTCGTTTTCTAACAGAGTAAGTTTACTGTGATAACTTATCTGAAACCTGTACACAGATCTAATGTTATCAGAGAAGAAATAAATCTGCGTTTCCATGTAAGCAGAGTTAGCTTTCCAGAAGTCAGCAACAGGGTAAAACAGCAAGCTCCTAGCGAGTGCGCGGTGTTTACACTCTTCTGATCCCTATAAATGACTATATTCTAGCATAGTTGACAAGTAATGTAATCCTATATTCTTATGTACCAAGAGTACAAGACCCGTACTAATTAATGTGGGGTTTCTTCCTAACCTCCTCATGTGCGTATGTTCCAGCCGCTTGAAAGCTTGATGATATCTCAAACCTCTACATTAACAATGCTTTAAACTCCATCAAAATCTTTCTGTCAGGTAGACCTCAGCCGATCGTTATGGCATATCGATCCCCACGACGTATGCTTCGATAAACGATTTTGAACCCTTCATAGTGACACTCCTCCAATCACTAAACTGGCCGCATGCTCTTCTCCTGCCGTCCTATTTCCCGCTGCTGTGGCGGAGAGCGTGGTCGTGGCCGGCAGCCCTGTTGCAAATGTGAATGAGAGGACGTCTTGTGAGCTGAAGGAGCAGCTCAAAACTCGTAATTTTAACGAGGACGTCGAGGAGAAGCCATTGAGGGAGAGAGTATCATCATCATCATCAGAACCCAAGCCGCCATCGCTGTCACTATCACTATCGCCGCCACGACCTACTACTGTCGATTTTTGCTCCAAGAAGGACAGAATCACAACTGCTGTGCACCCTATAGTGGGAAAAGATCAGTTCGTTTGGGCAGCCAAGTATCGGCCCAAATCTCTATCTGATTTCATTTGCAACCAGGACCAAGCAGCTCGGATGCAAGCCCTGGTAATATTTAACCATTTCATAATTAATATGGTGTGACATTAGCCCTCTTAATTTTATCTAAAATTTTGAATTAGTTCAACTTTCTAAACAATGTTCCTTAGTTCTTAGTTCTAAACAAATGATCACTATATGTTATCATTTGTTTGTTTTGATTTTTGACTACACAAATTTAGCTTTGGTTTTCGTTTTCGTTTATCCTGTAATGCTCTTTATGGTATATACCGCCTGTTAATGTGTTAAAGCTTTCCTTTTTAAATAACAATGGAGGGATGTACATTTGACAGGGAGAGTCAATTGGTCGCATTGAAGTAAGAATGAAAGTATCTTCCCACCACATTGAAGTGAATCTCTCGGATCTAAAAGGGTATGAGAAGCAAGTCATTGTAGAACTTATCAAGGAAACACATAACAAGATGTCTAACCAGACTGCGCATTCAAAAGTTGATAACTGCCAAGGTAACAAACTATATCCATGTAATTGTACTCCTTTCTAGAATACTGGGTTTCTATCTCTACCACCAGGATCACTATTAAGGACGGCAATTAAATGAGTAATGGAGGTACTCAACCCGACTAGACTTGTTAATTACCCACTTAAACCCAGTTATTGTTTTGCGTATGTAAATGCTCGACTTAAGTTTAAAGATTAAAAACCCAATGCCACACATGGTTTAGACATAAACTATTTCCTTTAATTCCTTGACCAAACTTCAATTGTCATTTCTTAGTGGGCGACAACCAGCGTGAACATGTTAGTCCTAACCAATGGGCTTAAGGATGAATAAAAATTGATGATTATGTTTGTGCACTGTGCAGAGGCTCTGCTATATATTAAGGGGCTATTAGAGAGGTACAAAGGATTCAGTAAATTTTTCTTCTGTTGCTACGATATTTCGAAGTTTCAACCAATTACTGGTGTTTGCACTCTTGTTCAACTTTTGCCCCCCTAAAAAAAAGAGGTAGGTTAGCGTTGACATATTCACCAACCCAACCCTAGGAAGCCAGCTTTCTAAAAAGCTGGGTTAAACTCACCTTAACCCAGCTTTTGCAACCCAACCCAATCCTTAACCCCAAACACTATAGAAGAAGCAAAGAAAACCCAAAAATAATAGAAACAGAAAGCGAATGAAGAAAGAAGAAGGGAAAAAGGTGCCGAGAGAGTTATGCTTGGGTTGCTTCGTTTAGAAAACACAAAAGAGTGATCTTTAAAACTTTTAATACTAAAGAAATCTAAAGATGCAAATGGTAGAAGTGGTGGTGGAAGGGAAGAAGAAGAAGAACAAGGGAAGCAGTAGAGGAGGAGGAGACGAAGAAATAGTTGTTGCAGATATGCGTGTTGATGGTGATGATGATAGTATTTGCAAATCCAGTAGAAACGGAACCAATTTCTCAGTACTCCTTCTTTTAATCCTCATTTTGCCCAGCATTTAATCCTTTCTGTTCTTCTTTAATTTCAGATACTACTTCCTTTCTTGTTCTTGTCCTCTTCCTTCCCTTATCTGGGTCTTGTTCTTTTCTTCTTTTCTTCCTCAAATTCCGAGGCTTTAATGCTACGGCACTGATCCCTGTGTATGTGATATGCTCAAATCGATCTGCGGATGCATTCTTGACGAATCCGGTGTCGGTTACGTTTTGGGGTTTGGTTTATTCATACCTTTTTCCTGCTCTCAACCTGCGGTTGGTTTCTCTGGTCTCGTGCGGTTTTGGAGAACTCTGGTGCCGCAGTTGGTGTTATTCTGAGAAACATTTTACTTCTGTGTAAATAAATATATTGGATTCTTGGTTAATCTTTTCCTCCTTTGACAATATATTTTGCGATTCTCAGGAGGATTTGCTTTCCCTCCCTTCCCCTTCTTTTGTTAACATTCATTGTCCAAGATCTGATAAATCTGATTAACATATACAAAGAAACAACAAAAACTAGGTCAAACCCATCATTTTTAATCTGTGGGTTCTTCCCATTTTACCAATTTCAACACCCTGTTGTGTTTGTTTTCTTCATCTTTTGTATCATATACTTCAAAGAAGTGAGGGTTTATACTTGATAGTGGTGGTGGGTGGTCTGTGTGGTTCTTGTATGGGAATATCTGATAGTAGTTCTTTCCTAGATCTACTGGAAAAAGTTAGGTCTTGGATTTCTTGGGGAACAAGTGATATGTCATCATCTTGTTTATCCACTCCCCAACTTGGGCCCGAGGATGTGTGCGCTGAGTGTGATGCAAACTCCACCAATATCTTTAATGGCTACCGTTGCCGGAGCTGCGGTAGGTGGTTGTGTGTCAGATGTGTTAGGGGATATGAATCCTGCGATGCTGCTGATGAGTCCGGGCATAGTGTCAAATTCTGCAAGTTTTGTACTCCTAACAGGAAGAATAATCAGAAAGTTCATCCCACCATCTCCATCTTTTAGTGGTGATTTGATCCATAGTGATCGTCTTGCTAACTATCTCGAGTCTCAGGATTGTGGCTATTCTCCCCATGCCGAATCCAGCAGGAGTGTGACCTCTTTAAGTGTTCATCCATCACCTGTATCTGTTCGTCGCTACACAAGCAGGTACCGATTTCGTCACATCATAACTGTTATGGTAACAGTATGACCTGCTAATCTTATCCTCACGCCTTAAAGCTTTAAATTTGATGCATCAGTTGATGCCTTGTCATCCATTCCCAAACATGATGTTGTTCTGTTAACTTTTCATACTGCCTTTTATATCTGTTCAAAGAGAGTGGACTTTGAATCTGTTCACAGCTAGAATCTTTGTCGTCACTGAACCGTTGTCACGTGTGCACGGAACATTTGCACACACTATTGGTAGATTTCCATTTTTGATTCCTCCTTTTCCTTCTTAATTTTTCTATTATATTTTTCTCTAGCGAATGTTTTTTCATGCATACCTGCGGATGCAGGAGTGACGAAGAAGAGGCCGAGGATTCTGCAAAGCACTTCTACAGCCCATCAAGTGAATACTTTAATGATGTCTCAGATATAGATTCTAACAGCATTAGTGCTAGACTTGACTTTTATCATTATAAATCAGTTGGGTCAAGTCCTTTGGATAGCCCTTCTAGGTCTGATTCTTCTTCCTATAGAGTTAGTGCACAGCATGATCAAGAGGGAAGTCCTTTGTATCAAAATGGTGATTGTGACCAAGAGACTGGGGCTATTTTAAGAAGGCCTGCTAAAGGAACTGAGGATCAAGAGAATACTGACTATTACTCTGATGACACTTCAATCTTGGGAAGCCAATACGAAAAGCCTAAAAACCATCGGACTTTGAAAAGAATGGTCGTATATGGTTTCCTCCACTCCCTGAGGACGAAAACGATGACGCTGAGAGTAATTTCTTTTCATATGATGACGACGATGATGATATTGGGGAATCAGGCGTAAAGTTCTCATCCAGTAGTAGCCTTTCTAGTTCCTTTCCATCAAAGGAGAAGCCAAATGAGGGTAACAAGGAACCTATCAGAGTCATGGTACAGGGGCATTTTAGGGCTCTTGTGGCCCAGCTGCTACAAGGAGAAGGTATTAAAGTCAGCAAAGGGGAGAATAGTGAGGACTGGGTTGATATAGTGACGGCAATAGCATGGCAAGCTGCAAATTTTGTGAAGCCTGATACTAGCAGGGGGGGGAGTATGGATCCTGTTGATCATGTGAAGGTTAAATGTGTAGCATCAGGAAGTCCAAGCGATAGGTATAATTTTTTATGTTTAATATATAACTGATGGAGTATTAAGTTATGCTTAATATCCAGCCTTTACTTGTTGCTGAAATATTCCATGTCCCTCGTTTATTTATATTTTACTTTAACTGATATTAAGTTATGAATTTTTTTCCTTTTCTTTTTTGCTTGCAGCACCCTTGTGAAGGGCATAGTTTGTACAAAAAACATAAAGCATAAGCGCATGACCACACAGTACAAAAACCCCAGATTACTTATTCTAGGAGGAGCCCTTGATTATCAGAGTGTTGTAAATCAGTTGGCATCTTTCAATACCTTAGTGAAACAGGTGCTTTCTTTAATGTCAATTTGTTATCCATAGGAAGCTGAAAGAGTTTCTGGTATGGAGTTCTGAAATTGTCTGTGGTACAGGAAAATGATCATCTAAAGACTATCGTTTAGAAGATAGAGGCTCTTCAACCAAATGTTTTGTTGGTTGAAAAAAGTGTGTCTTCGTATGCCCAAGAATATCTACTGGCAAAGGACATCTCCTTGGTGCTCAATGTAAAAAAGCCATTGCTGGAGCGCATAGGACGGTGCACTGGCGCTTTTATTAGTCCATCAATTGGTAGTATCTCTTCGACAAGATTGGGACATTGTGAACTATTTCGGGTAGAAAGGGTGTCTGAAGAACATGAGAATGTCAATCAGTTCAACAGAAAACCGTCTAAAACACTGATGTTTTTTGAAGGATGCCCAAGGCGCTTAGGTTGCACGGTATGTACTGGTCCTAATTATTATTGGTTTTCATTGCATATGAAATTTGAGGTTATTGGATATAGAATCCTCATTTTGTATTTTTGATTTTACTGCGAAGTGAGTGTCTTCCTCGTGGTTGTAAGATGGAAGAGGATTTATTGAGACTTCAGTTTCCTTTTGCTTTTGAAACTGTGTATTGCCTATCAAGTTGTGGAAGAGCCTATTTCGTTGATTTTTTGTTTTCCAAACAATTAAATCATTCCACTGCAGTGGACCAAACTATTGTGAACTTAAGCAGCCACTGCATCAGAATCCCTCTTCAGGATTTGATTGTGGGATAACTTCATATGTTTCTCCACATGAGTACAGGAATATTGCCGGCTAAACATATTTATGAATAAGAACACAATCTATCTTATTTTGTACACTTGGATGTTAGTTGTGACTCTGGTGTTGTGGACAAAGTAATGAAAGTAGGTGGTTTCTGACAAAATCATTTGGCTACCCTATGCAATGGTACTCAATAAACTAGCGTCATGTGTCTTGGGAATTTGTTGTAACTTGTCAACTTTGCTTTGCCTTTTGATACATATTGTGAATATTCCATTTTCTTGTTTGTTAATTATTTGTTTGATCTTTAATTATGCCTCGGCTGACATGCATTTGCATCAGAGTTGATTGCTGCTATCTTTTGTTAGCAATGCACTTAAATATTTCAGTTTAGAGCACAGCTTTAAATGGATTTTTTAAACACCACCACACTGCAGTGAATATAAATGAGTTTAGGATAGTTGCTATGATCTCATCTATAGCATAATGTAGTTATTTTGGGAGATGAACAACACATTTAGACTACAGGAACTGTTAGTTACTGTAACAGTAGTTGCAATTAGCTTTGCCTATCAATGGGTTAACATCAGTACAGAAAAGAGGGGGTAGGAAGTTGAGCACTTCTTCATGAAAGAGGCTTTTTTCACTCAATATACATTAGGTTGTTAGCTGTATTTTTCCACTGATTTATGATTGATGATCTTGGACATTGTGTAACCCTTGTTTTTTTGCTGATCTGGTTGTTATGATGTGTAAATATAGGTTCTGCTTAGGGGCGCACGTCGTGAAGAGCTAAAGAAGGTTAAACATGTTGTTCAATATGCAATTTTTGCTGCCCATCACTTATCTCTCGAGACTTCATTCCTCGCTGATGAGGGTGCAAGCCTTCCTATAAGTAATGTTAGACACTCAATTGCTATACCAGAGAGGGCAGGAGCTGACAGTGCTATTTCAGTTATTCCACCAACCAATACCATGGCTGCTGATGCTTCTACCCCAGAAAGTGGATTTATGGATTTGGCACTTACAGGATCAGAATCATTGTCTGGGCAGATTGAAACTAGTGGCATTTCTCCTGTATCTCCTGCTTATGTAGATTGTAAGTTTGGAGATGGACCTTCTGGTTTATGTCATGATGATCTAGCATCTAAGTTGGGGTTAAAGTCATTTGCTTTAGAGGAGCATCCAGGGATGTCTACCATAACTTCCCTTGGCATTGAAAATGTTGCACCACATGAATTTCATGACATGAGTATGACGACTTCAGAGGAGAGAGAAGTTAGGGAGACTCACAAGAAATCTGATAAGATTGTTGAGGATGAAGTGTCTAGTGAGTACTTCCTAGCTACTGATACTCACCAGAGCATACTGGTATCGTTTTCAAGTCGCTGTGTCCTGAAAGGAACTGTATGTGAACGTTCTCGGCTCTTGCGCATAAAATTTTATGGTTCTTTTGATAAACCTCTTGGAAGATATCTTCGTGATGACCTGTTTGATCAGGTATGTCACTTCAGGCTACCTCTCATCTTTGAAGTTCCTTGTTTCGCTTCAGAAGCTTACATATTGCTAATATCTGCTGTTATTAGACATCATACTGCAGGTCTTGTAAGGAGCCAGCTGAAGCACATGTACTCTGTTATACTCACCAGCAGGGAAATCTTACGATCAGTGTTAGATCCCTTTCATCTGTAAGGCTACCTGGGGAACAAGATGGTAAGATATGGATGTGGCATCGATGCTTAAGGTGTGCTCACATAGATGGAGTCCCACCAGCAACTCATAGAGTGATAATGTCAGATGCTGCTTGGGGGCTTTCGTTTGGGAAGTTCTTGGAACTAAGCTTTACAAATCACACAACTGCCAATCGCGTTGCACCCTGTGGTCATTCGTTGCAGAGGGATTGCCTCCGATTCTATGGGTATATGTCTGGTAGCTTTGCTAATAAATTGTATTTTTGTTTGTCATATGATTATTGACAGTTGAAACACATAATCTGGCAGATTTGGGAGCATGGTTGTGTTTTTCCGCTATTCTCCAATAGATATCCTGAATGTCCATTTGCCACCATCTGTGCTTGAATTCAATGGTCATGCAATGCAAGGGTTCATAAGGAAAGAGGCAGAGGAGGTGCGCTGAAGAAACTAAGAGTTTTTTATTGCATGCATTTTACTGATGCTTGTATTCCAAGTAATTTTTCCCTTATAATATCTGGTCTTTATGTGCAGCTTTTGGGGGAAATAGAAACTACATACATTGAGATACTGGATGCCCTTGAAAGCTTGGAGCAGAAAAGTATATCCATTGGAAGTGAATTTTCAGATTTAAATGACTTATAGAGGAATATGTTGGAGCTAAAAGATCAACTCAGAATGGAGAGGAATGATTACAGTGTGAGTATGCTTTAGAGATTGTTTTTTATTCCCAGATTTTAGATTCTTGATGTTCTTGAAGTTCATTCCTACATTTGCTATTAATAGATGATAATTTGTGGACTCAGAATGTCTATAACAACAGCCATGCTCTTTTCTGGATTATGGATGAGCAGAAACGCATTTAGTTTTATCTTCTTCTTTTTTGTTTCCCCTCTACATTTTCCAGCCTACTCCTAGTTTCCATTCTTTGACTTCTGTGTTAGAGTAGATCTTCCTTTTGAGATCAGATAAAAAAAGATGATGGCCTTGTTACCAATGCTTTATTTCCTTCTCCATTCCAGCTGTTATGTTGAGTTTTCTTACATTTTGGGGGAGGATTGTTACACCCAGAGTTGATGTTAATTTTCTGTTTTTATCCATCACTGTCCTGTTGTTAGTGAAACATTTTGTTTAATATCCATTGTTACAAATATTTAAGAGCATTCTGAAATTTATCTATTATTGGATGGAATAAAGGTACCACCAAGAGTTTATTGGTCTTAATTATTAACTACAGGACTTGCAATGCTTTTTCATAACTGTTAAATTGAAATTTGCAGCAAAACATAAAGAACCAAATTGTTTCCGAGCACAGTGCCTTATCTCTACTACATCACCATCAACATCAACCGTAGTCCTTGAACTGGAGAAGCTAAGATCACCTTCTGTAATAGCTCACTCAGATTCAGCTGTTGGAACGCAACCATGGACATTTACGGAAGCTGCTGGTGCACCCAACAAGGTGGGACTTATTCTGTTACTGCTATTATGTTTGATGATTTTATTTGGGAAGATGACTTTTTGAACTTCAATATTATTAGGCTTCTATAATTGCTGGAATTTTAATGTCCAAGCAGTTAAGGACATTCATCATCTATTATGCATATATTTACTCAATTATAAACCTGTTGTATGAGTGTGTGTTTTTTGTTTATATTTTCTGTAAAGGCTGTTGTGATTAGGATGCTAAAGGCTCATTCTCTGAGGAGAAATGTGGAACACTTGCCAAACTGATTGCACATATAAACCTAACAACAGTTATCTGCTATATTTGTTGATTCTAGGTTTGTCTGTGATTGCATAGTCTTTCCATGCATGTGGTCAAGGTGTTATCATATTTGTCGTGAACATACTTGCTCTAATTATGCCCATTATAAGAGTGCATTTGTTATAAAAACTGCACAATCATTCACATGCTTTTGGGACCACATATCTCCATTTTATATTTTTTCAGTTGATCCTATGACCAAAATTTCAAAACTTATCTAATTGTTAAGTAATCTCTTGATACTCTTTATGGTCAATTTTTCTTTGTTGTGTGGATGAACAATAATATGTAGGCTAAACCTTTCTGGTATTTGCAGGCAACCTTTGGTGCGGCACTGGCTAAGGAAACACTCATTACAAGTGATGATGCGGTAATTGCTGCAGCTGTTGCGGAAGCTGACATTTACGATTGTTTTTTTTTTAAACAAATCCCTTTTAATTGATAATTTCTAAAACGATGACCCTTTTGTATATATCAAAATTGAAACAAGCATTGTATATTTTGGTGAAATCACGTAGGGGTATATTTTGATCCTTTGATTTCTTTTCATTAGAAGCAAAACAAACTTCCATCTTAATTTATTTTTACATCCATCAATTTTTCATTAATCATAATTATATTGGAAGTTTAAAGTGGCTCGTGGATTATTAATTAGGATGAGATTTGCTTATATGATTTTTTAATTACCGAAATAAATTACTATATAATTATTATTAATTAGGGTCATTGGTCACCTAGATGCGATGTATATGGGTGAAGGAAGTATGGAAAATGAAGTAAATAATAGTGAAATGTTACCTATGAATATAGTTTTGTAACTCAATAACTAATAATTTAATAATAAATATATAATTATGATTTATATATGTAAAACTTTCAAAAAGTGCTAAATATTTAACTCTTTTTTTTTTCTTCTAATGAAGTTTTAATTTTTGGTATAAATAAAATGTTAATTATTTATTTAAAGAAATAAGATTGAGTTGGTAAATAATATATATATGGTTAAAAAATATTAATTATAATACTTGAAACAAATTATATCCTTTATAGTCATTTTATATTCCAATCATAGTTTTAAAAGTTATTTTACCAAACAGCATAAACAACTTCTGGTTTTTCCATAGAACTTTTAACAAATATTTACCAAGCAGCTTACTCCTTTTTCAGCAAGTTATTTTCAAACAGAACTTTTTCCCACAGAACTTTTCCAACTAAAACCGGAACGCCAAACATACCCTAAACTAAGATTTCTTTGGTTTATTTGCTCTAGCTCCCACACCACGGGAAGGAGTTTGTAGACTTTAAGTGGACAAAAATAAGTTGTTTTAATTACCATTTGTACCAGTATAAAAAATAACTCAATCTCGCCCCTGCTTCATTTCATTATTCTCAGCACCTTCTCACCCTCGCCGCCTCTCACCCTAGCATCTGTCTCACCCTCGCCGCCTCTCTCGCCATCGCTGTCACCGTCGTTGTTGCCGACTGACAGAGCTCTCATCTCCGTCGTCACTTCTGAAGACCCAGCTACGGCTCTCAAGTTCTACACCGCTTCGTCGTCTTCGCCAGATAGCTTGGACAGACCTCACTCCAAGATTCTCAAAGACGATTCTCTCTCAATTTACGGTATGCTGCACCTGCATCCTCCTTCAATTTCTTGTTCCTTCTAAGATTGTGTAATAATGATGCGCGGCAGTGGTAATTTAGTTTCGATTCAAAGAAATGGATTTTATTGTTTGTTAATTGTTGCCCAGAAGCAGTAAATTTCTTTTCTTTTGGTTTTATGAATTTTTCTAGGGTTGGTGGGAATATGTAACAGATAAATAGTAAAGCTTGTGAGATTTTCTACTGTTGGAGGTAGTAACTAAAGTGGGTTATGCATTGACAATCTTCATTAGGTTTACATTAGGGTTTTTATGTTGCCTGTTGATGCCCAGTTGTGGAAATCCTGTTCAATTAAGAATTGTTTTTATAAATTGAAATTTGATGGGATTTGTTATGGATTGCGGATTGAGGATTGGGATTGTACTTTTTTTTTGGAAGAGAGGAAGGAGAGGGATATACTTAAAGCCTAGCTCTTTTGTTTCTGGTGATCTGTTCTTGTTGATGGTGATGGTATCTGGATAGAAGATGAATGGATGGTGATGGAATCTGTCTTTGTTCTTATTGGCGAGTGTGATGAATTATTATAGTTTCAGCATCTAAAACATCATTTTCATTCATGACGAAACACTCAGTAGCTCTAGCCAACTTCATTACTGATAAATTTGTTTTTGATTTACAAATGTAAATGAAAGGAGTTGCAGGATTTTGTGTGGTCTAGTAGAAGTCTTGCAACTTCCATGCTTACCATAATAACTTCTCGAGTTCACTAATTTGATAGGATTTTCATGTAATTCAAGATCTTGCCTTTAAATGCTTGAAATTGTGTAATGTACCTGGTACATTACTGAGAAAATGATTTTTCCAGGTTCTACAGGAACTGGATTGGTTTTGAAAGCATGATAAATTGTCTAGTTTTGTGATTTCAGGATAAGATGCTGAAAATAGAGAATTTTGAAGTGTGATTATTGGAAGTGTACAGTTTTTGAGAAAAATTGAACTGGAATTGGTATTGCCCAAGGGTTCAGCAAGGAGGATGTTGCGGTTGATTATTATAATAGTGCTTAGCTGCAATCTGTTCTTTGTTTTCTGCTCTATTCTCCAGCGGTTAATTTATCTTAATTCCGAGTCCATTTTTTGGTATGTGTGGTAATTTGCTTTCAATTAGTCTGCTCTGTTTTCCAAAAAAAAAAATCTTGTGGAACTTTTTGCAGGCTGATCACGGGACAGATTGTGAAGTTATAAGCGTAGAGAGAGTTGGGAAGTGCTTGATCATTCACTTCAAGTGTCCATGCAGCAAAGGCTATCAGATTCTGCTCTCTGGAAATAGCTGCTACTACAAGCTCATGTAGATTCTGACTGCTGTACAATCCTCCTCCCTTCCTTAGGTTCTTAGTTTTTGTTGTCAGTGTTCATTTGGGAGATACTTTCTCCGGATGTCTGGTTGTTGTAGAGTCCTCTTTCGTTCCTTAGGTTCGTAGCTTTTGTGGTCAATATTCATGTCTTTAGGATTGATGTTGTGGCACTTGTGTCTGTATAGAATACTCATTTCATCTTCTAGTGTAATAGGTATTGTAGTAGAATGGTGTTTTGTGTAATCTGAATCCTTGTAGATTTGTAAATGAATTCATTCTTTCCTCATTTTTCTCAATAAAAGATAGTACTAGCTTCATCATTCTTCTCTTCTTCCATTACCAACTTTCTTCTTCAGCCATCCAAGCACATCAAAATCTCCACTCCTGCATTTTCCAACTAAAATGCATATTGCATTTTCCAACTAAAATGCATATTGCATTTTCCAACTAAAATGCATATAGGAAGAAAAATATATCAAAATATAATAATTTTTAGATTATTAAAAAAATGTTTATATATAATAATTTGTTTTAAATACAGAAAAAATTAATAAATGTGTCAACTAATATTTAACTATGTTACTTTCATTGTATAAAGAAATAGGTTAATTTAAATAATCTATATACATAATAAAATTATTTTCATTCAAACATTACCAAGATATTATAAGGTGTTCTAATTTATTTATTTTTTATGTTCGAATTTAAAATGATATGGGTGAAGAGAGTATGCAAAGTGATTGAAATAATAGTGAAATGTTACCTATGAATATAGTTCGTAACTCAATAGCTAATAGCTTAATGATGAATATGTAAAACTTTCAAAAAGTGCTAAATATTTAACTTTTTTTTGTTCTGCTAATGAAGTTTTAATTCTTGGTATAAATAAAATGTTAATTATTTGTTTAAAGAAATAGATTGATTTGGTAAATAATCTCTCTCTATATATATATATATGGCTAAAACATATTAATTATAATGTTTGAAATGAATTGTGTCATTTATAGTCATTTTACATTCCAACCATAATTTTAACCGCTGTTACCAAACACTATAAACAATTTCTGATTTCCCACGACACTTTTAACAAATATTTATCAAACAACATACTGGCTTTTACATAAGTACTTTTCATACAACACTTTTCTAACCAGAACCGGAACGCCAAACAGCCCCCAAATCAAGCTAAATTAAAACTTCACCTTAGGTTAGAACCAATCTATCATCTTGTCAAACAACCGGGTTGTCCAAGTAAGTTCTTGAGAGGGTTTGTCGAGTATTGTAGGTTATATATTTGTTATCATCAATACATCTTCAATCTTCCTTCATTTCCGCTGCTATCTCTCCATTTATCATCCATTGTCGTCCAGGCCGCCCACCCTGGTCCAATCAAAAAAAAATTACCTTTAATTTAATGTTTAATTAAATTTCACCCTTTTATCATTCCTGTGGCGCAATGATAGCACCTTTGACTCCAAATGTAAAGATCCCGTGTTCGATTCACTTCTAACCTCTCTTTTTATTTTTTTTCACACCTTTCACAATCCTTATCATTCCAATAATTAATACAGCCAGCAACCCACCGTCAAATCAAAACCCAACATCGCCTCCCTCTTCGCCTCCGCCACAGCCACCAGCGCCTCCACCTCATCCCTCAGCCTCCTCCACCACAACCCGCCAAAGCTCACCGCCATCGCCGCCTTCCCAACCCACCTCTCGTCTTTCACTCCGCAGTATACCGTATCGTTCCCCTTCCCTCCTCAGCTCTGCAGCACAGGTTCGTCCTCTTTTTCCTTTATCTTCAATCTCAACTCGTATTGGTGACAATTGACAAAGAATCTAAATTGACTTTGAATTTATTGTTGTTGTTGCAGAATTCTGGTGTCTTGGTTGGCTCAGGGAAGGAGAGTGGTGATGTTAATGGGGATTTGTTGGGTGAGATTGATATGGTTTTGAAGAAGCACGTTGATGATTTGGTGCACGTGTTGGATGGGGTTAGCGCGCGGTTGACGCAATTGGAGAGCAGGACACGGCAATTGGAGAGTTCTGTGGATGAACTGAAAGTGGCTGTTGGGAATAATCACGGAAGCAGTGATGGGAAGATGTGGCAACTTGAGAATATTCTCCGTGAGGTAATTGCATTGTCGTCTGTTCTGCTTGGTGATGTTTTGTTTGGCATTTCTGTAGAGCACATCTGGCATTGATTTTTGGGTATAGAGTAATTTGCTAGAAATGATGGAAGCAGTTGAAAGAAGTTTAATATGCCCATGTATGGTTTTGTGACATTTAGGAAAGGAAACATATGCAGAGTTTGTTCGCTCATTTCATTCCAAGTATCTGGTTTTATACTACAAACAGGAGGATTTATTCAACAATGTCTTGCATACTTTTATATTGTTGAGGTTATATGATCATTTGATATGAACTCTTGCATGAAGCATAGAGAAGAGAGTATTCTGATGTTCTTAGATGTAGGAATACTTCGGTGGTTGTTGGAAAAGGCTTGTCATTGCGCATTGACCTGAATAAATTGGTTATGTCAGATGGTTTTGGGCACTGCAATACAACAGTAATATAGATATAAGCAGAAGCATAAACATTTGTCCTGATAATTAACTGTATCCAATATTCTTGTGTGGTTAATAGCTTTGTGTTTTCTACTTGTGCTATGGAGGGTCTTTGTCTGCTATCATGTTTTGGAGTATGAAAGGAAAACTTGTTTGGTCCTTTTTGATATTTGAAACTAAAAGCACATGAATAACGGTTTTCATTTCTGGAAAAAAAAAAAAAAAAACTCCAATGGTTTTAAAGCTTGAATGGTTATAGTGTGTTTCTTATCCGAAGTCGTTAACAGGAATAGTTACCTTTTATTTGTAAGATTTTGATTCATGAAAATAACATATGAGTTCGGGGGCGCTGCCCCCGAACCCCTGAATTTTTTTTTTTCGGCCTTGTCTCCAAATCAGAACCGAGATCGTT
Organism: Viola odorata; assembly: GCA_963691705.1. Lineage (NCBI taxonomy): Eukaryota > Viridiplantae > Streptophyta > Magnoliopsida > Malpighiales > Violaceae > Viola > Viola odorata. The sequence goes on along the minus strand of OY829546.1, from coordinate 50,879,448 downwards.
TCACTGGGCCCGTCTTCTCGCTCTAATTTTGGTCTCTACCCTTTTTCTTCTTCAGCTTCATTTTCGTCTCCGCTTCAACCTCGAAACCAGTTTTGTTTCTTTGGCTGCAATCTTAAAGCTGTTGTATTGGTACTTGGTTGAATAAAAGGTTCATAGCTACTGCACCAGTTTACGCGCTGCTGATAGAATTGAAGCTACCGGGCAAGTAAGTCACTCCTCTGTTACTGCTGTTATTGTGACACTTATTTAGGGTTTTGTTTATGATTAGCTGCTCGCCATCAATTCTTCTACATTTTGTTGTTTTCCCTCCATACTTGTATTGCTATGGATTATGAACACCTCATTAGTTTACTGTTTTAAACTACAGTTCCCACGTCCTACGTCTCATCTTTTTTTCGCATTTCTCATTCCATTTTTTTAAAAAAAATTGTAGGTGTTGTTGTACCTTCTATGGAATTGTGAATTGAACAGGAAGTTGCTATAGTTTGGTTATTATGGAGAGATTGACTACTCTGAGGAGGTTGGTAAACTAGAGACTGGACAGCGAGTAGGGACATTGCGAAAAATTGGCTATTCTGTCTTTCAAATCTGGTTGTGCAAATCAGTCAATTCAGTTTCAAACTTTGTGGGAACCCTTGAATTTGGAGTTCCATATTCAAGTGTTTCTAATCAAATAACTGGGTGTACTTGACCTTTTCAAGCCAGTTAGATTCCTTGGCTCCCAGAAAGCATCTCTGCTGATGGTACTTTCATCAATTAGGTTAGTTGGCTGCAGAAAGTTTATCATTCATGCTTTGTTGATTCGATCCTATGCTGTTTCTGCTGTTGCCCAAGTCAATAGCACACCCATCTCCAGTCTACAGGAGGATCAAAGCCATTATGATCATGTCATAGAGCTAGATTCACTTAAAGTTGTTGATGTTTTAAATAGATTCAGAAAACAACCAATTGAGGCTCTCTCGTTCTTTAATCAATTAAAACAAAGTGGCTGTTCTCATGATGCTTGTACGTATGCAGCAATTGTTAGGATCTTGTGTTACTGGGGTTTGCGCTCAGAGTTGGATTCTTTATTGTTGGAGTTTATTAGAGACGAGAGACGACCCGGATTTGGTTTTTGTTTCATGGATTTGTTTAGAGCTCTTGCACAGGGGCTTGAGAGTGATCCTCACCCCAACCCTGTTGTACTTACTCAATTATCCCCTGCATTACTTAAGGTTTATGTTAATGCTGGAATGCTTTATGCAGCTATTCATGTCCTTCTCCGAACTAAGAGTTGTGGATTTGTTCCATGTATATTTTCATGTAATTTTCTCTTGAACTTCTTGGTCGGATGTGGTGAAGTGGAATTGGCAGTTGCTATTTATGGGCAATTGAAGCGCATAGGGTTGAGTGCTAATGGTTATACGTATACTATTATGATTAAGGCATTCTGTGTAAAAGGCAGTTTCAAAGAAGCGCTCAATGTGCTCCGAGAAATGGAGGAAGCTGGGGTCACTCATGCTTTTGCTTACTCAACCTATATTGAAGGACTTTGCAAGAATGGGAAAACAAGTTTAGGCTTTGATGCTCTTCAATCATTCATAAAAGCAAAGGTACCACTGGATGTTTTTGCTTATACTGTTGTTATTCGTGGGTTCTGCAGAGCAGGGGATCCATATAAAGCTTTGGAACTTCATCAGGAAATGTTGTCTAGAGGTATCAAAACAAATTGTGTAATAGCAACTTCTATTCTTCAAGGCTTGTATCAGAGGGGCATGCCATCTGATGTTTTAGATCATTTTAAGGCATTCAAGGAGAAGGGCATTTTACTTAATAATGCTTTCTACAATGTAGTGATAAATGCGTTGTGCAAGATGGGGGAAGTTGAAGAGGCTATGGCATTACTCATTGAGATGAAGGGTAAGCAGATGGTTCCTGACATTGTTAACTATACAACTCTGATTGACAATTTCTTTCTTAAAGGTAGATTGAGTGATGCCCGAGATTTATTTGTGAAAATGAAAGAGAATTTTCATAAGCTTGATATTGTTGCTTACAATGTAATTGTGGGTGGTCTTGCTAGGAATGGCCTTGCAGGAGAGGCATTTGGCATTTTAAATGAGATGGAAGCCCAGGGATTTGAACCTAACTTTGTCACACATAATATGATCATTGAAGGCTTATGTATAGGTGGAAAGGTCAAGGAGGCTGAAGCTTTCTTTAGTAATCTTGAAGAAAAATGCTCAGAGAATTATAGTGCCATGATCAACGGTTACTGTAAAGCCAACTGTACAAATAAGGCCTTTGATTTTTTTATTAGAATATCAAAGAGAATTATAGTGAAGAAAGGTTCCTGCTTAAAACTACTCCATAACCTCTGTACGGAGGACAATTATGAGGAAGCTTTGTGGCTGCTTAGTAGGTTGTCCGTTAGTGTGAATACTACTATGTTTATGTATTCTAAAATAATAGGACTGCTTTGCTGTGTTGGAAAAATGGAAAAAGCTCAGAGTGTCTTTGATTACCTGGTCCGCAGAGGGCATATTCCTGATCTAGTTATTTACACCATTATGATTAATGGTTATTGCAAGATGAACTGCTTGATGGAGGCCTACTATTTTTTGGGAGATGTGAAAAACAGAGGGATCAAACCTGATGTTATCACCTATACTGTTCTGATTGACAAGCATTGTAAAACAAACAACATTCAAGATGCTATAACACTTTTCAATGAAATGATTGATAGAGGACTAGAGCCTGACACTGTGACATATACTGCCCTTTTATCTGGACATTGTAATGTGGGCGATATTGATAAGGCTGAGGTCCTTTACAATGAAATGATTGATAGAGGACTAGAGCCTGACACTGTGACATATACTGCCCTTTTATCTGGACATTGCAATGTGGGCGATATTGATAAGGCTGAGGTCCTTTACAATGAAATGATTGAAAGAGGACTGGAGCCTGACACTGTGACATATACTGCCCTTTTATCTGGACATTGCAATGCGGGCGATATTGATAAGGCTGAGATCCTTTACAATGAAATGCTTGATAAGGGGATTCAACCAGATGAAGATGATCGTATTTCAAAATTACGTGGAATTTTGAAAGCCAGGAAACAGCGTTCCATCAGAAAGCATGGTGCAACCCCTGGTCAACAGTTTGAGCCATAATCCTTATCTAATCATCTGTTTGAGGTACAAGGTATGTTACGCTAATTGATGATTAAAACTTTGTTAGATGTGAAAACATGGATTTTGCCTTACTGTTACACTGAATGAAACTCTGTTGCTGCAGGTTGGAAGAAGGGATGATTTGTCATCAGTTGAGGCCTTTTGTTTGCATCATTGCATGTAAGGAAAATCCGTGCACCCTATCTACTATAGACGAGTTCAGTGAACGTATTATTATCTTCTTTACATAGGGAATAAGATTGACTAGAAATGTAATTACCTTCTCCTATCTTATGCATGGGATATGTCACTATCTGTTTTTGGACACATCTCAAATATTGTTTTAACGGTCTCTTATCTTCAGGACTCGCATTTTAGAATATAGTTTTTTTAATATTTGAATCATGTAGCTTTCACATGCATACATTATTATGAGATGCCTAATTATATTGCTGCTGGATTCTGAATTTAATCTCAATTTTAAAATAGGCCTTTTGTTATCTGTAGTTAATGAAATAAAGCCGTGATACACCTAGAAATAGATTTTCTATGGTTTTGACAATTGAACAAAAGAGATTTATAATGTTCATACATCCTGCAGACAATGGCAGATGCAGCACAACCAGCTAGCATTTTAGAGACGAGAAAAACTGCTCCAGGGTTATGTTTGGTTGATAAGTGGGCGGTGTGTATCCCTTCCTCACTTATGCTTTATTATAGTAGAAGTCCCCCGTCACCCACCCCCCCCCCCCCCCCCCCCCCCCCGGGCCAGTTGTGTGCTAATTTTGGTTGATTCTTTTGTTATAGATGCTAATTGGTGGAGGGAAAAATCACAGACTGGGCTTGTTTGATATGGTTATGATAAAAGATAATCATATCTCAATAGCTGGAGGTATCACAAATGCCATCAGATCTGTTGATCAGTATTTGAAACAAAGAAACCTTCAGATTGAGGTAGTTTTCTTTCCAAAGATTGTATACCATTATGTAGTTGACATCTCTGCTTTACTTATAAAGTTTAACCCTTTGCTTGATATTCAAACAGTCTGCTTGATATAGCCTGCCATTTTCCGAATGACCTATATTATTTCCTTGCTCTTGTAAGATAATGTCAAGTGGAAATTGTCATATATATAATTCATACTATTGTTCTCTCCTAAGGTTGAGACCAGGACCCTTGAGGAAGTGAATGAGGTGTTACACTATACATCTCAAACAGAGTCATTGGTGACACGGATAATGCTGGATAATATGGTTATACCACTGCCAAACGGGGATGTTCATGTATCTATGCTTAGAGATGCAGTGGAACTGATTAATGGAAAATTTGAGACCGAGGTACAGTACCATGATTATTAGTTGTGTGTTTCCTCCCTTTTTAGCATCTCCCATGACCATCATAGTATTTTGCACGTAAAAAAACAAATGAATAAATGAAAAGAGATTTTTAACAGTTTCTTCTTTCCTGGTTCCTTCAAAGTTCAAACCAGTATGCGATTGCCAATATATATTGAGTTTCATGCATTTTTGTCTACAAACTTACTTTCAGTTATTATTTCTTTATTGTTTCTTGTTTATGTTCTGCAATTATACATTTGCTGCCATAAATTCACAAATGCTTGATTTGCCGAATTCTTCTACCAAAGAATTTTGAGCCTTTTAGGGTGATTAGCACTTTATTTGCGCAACGACCCCCCCAAGAGTGCCCTTGTAATAGGATTTACCAAATTGAAATTTTAGCTTGGTGGGAGGGGTAGACCTAGTCATGCAGAAGAAGAAGTTAAGCTTACCAGTCTTTAAGTTGAAGAGTCTATTAGCTTATTACCCATGGTGAGCTGATCTGTTCTACTACACAACCCTTGAAGTTTCTTCTCATGGACCACCTGGCCAGGGGAAGAGGGACTATCTAACTAGGTTCAGTAAACTGGATATGGTCACAATCTAGAGAGTGCAAAATATGAGGTACTCTGCCTTGTGCCTGAAAATAACAATAAGGCTAAAGTTTTACTAGCTGCTGGAAACAATGGAGGAAAGAGATCTTAATGAAAGCTGGATAGGGAGGAGATTCTCAACATTATAGGAAAGTTTCATAACTTTTAACATCCTGTTTACCAACTTAGTAGTAGCTCTTTTTATTTCTACCCACATGATAATAAATTGAACTATGCATCTTCTGGAGGCTAATGCTCATCTTTAGTCTAGTATATGTTACACCAATGTCTTCTTTGAAAAAGAGAGAGTAATATAGTAGTCAGCTTGTCACACCCCCTCTTTCGCAGCTAATAGGCTCTTTAACTTTAAGACTCGTAAGCTTGACTTCTTGTTCTGCATCACCTAGGACAAATAAGACTTGTATGCATTGACACTCTTGGACAATATGGTCTTGTGATACAGTGAATGCGGAGATGGATCTGCTTAGCTAACTCTCTCTAGCTTGGTATTGAGGCCTAGTTGAGTTGAGTTGAGTTTCTTACTCACCTTGCCTTTGTCCGAACTAGATTAACTTATCCTTGTCTTCTAGTTTCTTTGGGAGGTGATTTTCAAACTTCGTTTGCCCTTCATTTTCTGTTCTTTCAATTGTTATGACTGTGCAACTGGAAATTTATCATCAAGAATAGCTGTCTACAATGAATTACTATCATGGTTGCCGTCTTGGAGGCACTAATTCACTGCCTGTTCTTTCTCATCATATCCCTTACCCACGTACTTTGTATGTTCTTAAAGCATCTCTATGCCATTCTTCCTATTTTCCATTGCACTGATCTTGCACGCTTCTGTGGTTAACTAATAAGTAATGACCTATCTTTTCCATGGTAACAGGCATCAGGCAATGTGACTCTTGAAACGGTGCACGAAATCGGACAGACTGCGGTAACATACATTTCTAGGTAACTTAAACCTAATCATGGAAATATTCTTTAAACCTCTATTTGGTTAAAATTTAATTACTTCTTCTCCTTGTCGGAATCTGTGGTTGCTATTACTTCTGTTTTTGGAGCTAAACAGAATGTACTTCTTTGGCCAAGACTGTGACTCACTCATCTGGTATTCTTTGGTTTGGTCCTTGAATTCTTTCAGCGGTGCACTGACGCATTCTGTAAAAGCGCTTGATATCTCCCTCAAAATCGATACGGAATTGGCCCTTCAAGTTGGAAGGCGTCCCAAACGCGGCTGAGCGATCTCTCCTTCTTCTTGTTCATGCAAGTAGTCAACACCAGTAGATTTTCACATTTGTCTGGGACTCTGGATCAAGAAAAAGGAAAGCAAAAGAAGAGCATGGGGTTTGCTTCTCTCTTTTACAAGTACAGTAAAATAAAATAAAACGCTATACTCTTTTATAGTTATACTTACTGGAAGATCAAAAAATTAGATTAGAAAATCCTGCAAATCCTTCAATTACCATCATCTTTATGTATAGCTTTGGAGTTCGCTTGATTTTCTTGAATGTTCTTTTGTTGGATCATTATGCATAATTTTACCTTTAACTTGCAAAAACTTTGTAATTAACCCAAGTCACTTTCTTATAAAATTTATCATTGAAAACTTTAAAGTCCACAATTCTATTTATCATTTGATTATATATGTATTATTAATTTAATTTATTTATTTATTTTAGGTTTAAATTAAACAATATGTAACATAAGTTTAGTGGGTTGGTCCAATAAGAAGTAAAATCCATATGGTATGTAATTTTTTATTTTCTTCATAAAAAGTTTGAACTATAGCAGTATAATTTTATTTTATTTTTAATTGAATATTAATTTAGTGGGTAGTTAAGGGGTGAGATTTGACAACATTATTTAATACTTTAGGGTAAGTGGAGTTCTAAAATAAGCATTTCAGCAATAATTAATCATTCATCAAAGGTAAAACAACTTTAGCTTAATGCATCATGAAGTCATTTTACAAATAGCAAACTAAATGACTAATTCTTTATATTAACAACTAGCTCTTAATCCACAAGAGTGATGACACCTAATAACTAAAAAAAGTTTAAACTTAGAATTGTAATTCACTTTCACGACAATTAAGAGCCCATCAATTTTAACCAGATTCCGAAATTTACGCAAACTAATAAAAAAAAAGCAACAACATACAACTAAATATAGTAGGGATGTTACGTTTCCTTCATCTTCGTGTGCTAATTTTGATTACTAACTGTCTAACAATTAAACTTTTTCATTCCTCTATAAATATTAAATCTCATTTCAACATTGTATCAAGCATCTCTAGAATTCCATAACCTATTTCCTGCACAGTAAATGCACAAGATGTTGTTCAATAAGTTTCTCTTGGCAATGTGCTTCATGGGTGTGGTCTTACGGGCGCAAATTAGTAACGCCGCTAATCTCTCACCTACTGTGTTTATTGATAAATATAATGAAGCTCGAGCCGCGGTGGGCGTAGGTCTTATATCTTGGAACGCAACTGTTGCAGCCTATGCTCAAAATTATGCAAACCGAAGAACAACGGATTGTGCATTGCAGCATTCACAGGGGCCATATGGTGAGAACATTGCAATAGGTTATGGAGATGGTTTTGGTCCGGCAGAGGCTTTTAAATTGGGGGTAATAGTATTTTACACCCCTGTACTATCGCCGAAAATAGATGCCTCCCTTATCCTTTAAAACGTCCATGACACCTCCCTGGACAATCGTTCACGTGCAAAAACCTCCCTTTCGTTAAATTTTGCTGTTAAATCTAAAAGATTACCTGTTACAATAGGTTTTCTTTTTTTTTAACCTGCTGTAACAGATAATTATGTATTAAATAATATAATTAATTTAAAAAATTCAAAAAAAATATAAAAATGTTTTAAAAAATTAATTGATATGAAAATTTAGGAAAAAAATGTAAAAATTTCAAAAAAAATTTAAAAAATTCCAAAAAATGTTAAAATTACTAGAAGAATACTAAATAACAATGTTGATTAGGAAAGTATGTCAGGGAAAAGTACAATGTAGTATGTAACTGTGTATGCCACAATAAGCAACAATCCTAAACGGCAGGAGTGAGGTTGAATATTTCTGTAATGCCAAGACATGTATCTCCACTTCTTAATCCAAGAACCTCATTGCACTCCAAAACGGCACTGACATCTACAATTTTAAACAAATGTCAACGTCAGAATAACTCCATAAAAAAATAGTTGAATTTTATTTTTTATTTTAAAAAAAAATGCTTACCAGCAATGCAGAGGAAAAGAGAGACGATCAAAATTGAGGTAAGAAGCAAGGTTGATTTCTGGTTAGCCTGAGCCATTCTTGTTGTTTTCTTGGATTAATATGTAGTTTTATGGATATGGTTTTACATAAAATCTTGTACTACTTACATATAGTGAAAGTCGAGGGATTCAACCGACAATTGCCAGGTTTAAATCTATTGGTTAGTGCATAATTTAACAATTTACTTACAAAGATGGCCGTGGCCAGCAAGAATTAATTAATCAAATGACTGCTTTGTAAGTATCAGACCTGATTTTAACTGAGGTGGTAGTATTTCGTTTTGTTTTCCACGGCCTATATTCGATCGATGAAGTGTGTAAATTGTTGGACAAACATTGGCACAAAATTGGCCTGCCAATCTTTTCAGTTCGTATAAGGAATTCTTAGCTTTAAACTAGTCTTGCAATCGCATTCATGGGCCATGAGCCAGACCATGAAGCCTGCGCGGACTTCAAAAATGATTAACTAATTGAACTACAAACTTCAAGTGATTTAAGGATTCGTGAGACGTATTGATATTTGAACAAGTCATGCTGCTATCAACTAGTTTGCTATGCTCTTTGACCAAACTAATAGGGAGGAAAACAATACACCAAATGAGATTATAATGAATGAGCTTCTGTTACAACCTTGGGAGAATGCTAAAGAACATATATGTTAAACATACAAACTGTGCTCTATGGCAGCACAAAAGAGGGAGATCCTCTGACTCGTACACTGGTTCGAACCGAAATCACCAGTTTCCCTTCTACTCTGCCATCCCTATAAAATAGTATCATACCGAACCGAAGAAGCCTCAAAATTTTGACCTAACTACAAAAGAATCATCCTCATACTATGCCCACCATCCTTCAAACTGATCAACAAAATTCACATTCAAAGGATCATCGCGCGAACGATAAAACATCAGCTTGTGCACTCATTTGCACTGATTCATCTGCAAATTCCATTCATCGAGAAGGTTGGAAATGGTCTTTTCAAATTTCTTCGCCTGGGGTCCAGGCTTCAAAACGTTGACATCATCCCATTGGGAGCAAGGATCCATCCAACGTCTCCGGCCACTGAACCATGCACCTGGGGCAGTTTGGTTACGTCCACGCTTAAGGATCTTCTCATCAATAATGTCCAGTACTGGATCATCCTTCTGGAACTGCCTTGCAAAAGCAGCGCCACTTTGTACCATTTGATCAAAATCAGACCTGTTCAAGAAATGTGGCTCCATCTTGGGAGGATTATTCCACACCATATACCGTAGATCACTGTTTACAGTTGAGTTCTTAAACTCTGGCGCATTGCAAATAACAGAATGGAAATAACTTTCTTCAGCAAAAACTACATTGTTGAAGTACATAAGAAGGGTTCGAGGAAGATTATCCCAACAAACAATGCAAAATTCAAGAAACGATCTGCTCAAGATGACCCATGGGGAACCTGCATGTAGCATTTCAACAAAAGTAAGCATACCCAAAGATGGACAGAAATCAAATAGAGAGATTAGACTTTACCTGTGAATAATTGGAAAGCATCAGGTGTTGGCCGCTTCTCCGTGGCATGAAAAATCTGGGTTCTCCTGGCTAAGTAAATCCCCGGATCCACAACAATAGGATGAAACCTTTGATCTCTGCAACAAAGTTGGAATAATAGATATTTAGATTCCTCTAACATATATGACGCCGAAGTGTAATCAAATTTCACGAGAAAAAAGTTTCCCACTCTTTCCACCCAAGGTCACTGGTGTGATCTATAAAATTGAGGTATCTACTCGTGGAGGAAAATACATGGGCCAAGTCTGCAAGATGACAGAAGCAAAAGACTGAAATGTTAGTACACTCTTAGAAAGGAATATGTACAACACACTGCAACCATACACAAAAGCCAATGGAATCTACTCCAACTTCCAACAATTTGACAACAATAGACATCAAAAGCTCATAGATAAAAGGAAAAGAAGAAGTGGAGCAAATTGGATAATAGATTAGAAGGCATTATAATACTAAGCTTGAGTCAATAAAAATGCAAATTATCATCTGAGAATCCAATGCACAGCAGGAAATGAAGCAGTACTGTAGCAAAGAAGACATCAATATCTGCTGATTGTGGAAAAATAAAGACGGAGCAAGGAAACAATCATCAGGATGGGCTAATGACACGACACAAAACATGGAACTAGTGTTTGGCTTTGGCATGAGCAAATGATAGTGGGGAACTAAGCAGTATCGACAAGAGTGCAGGGGGAAGGAAGTAGATAGTCAGGACAATTACACATTTGTCCAGAATGAAGGGTAACTCTAGATGTGTTTGAAAATGAAGAGAGAGCAATTTGGAAAGCTATTTATGATGGTTAGGGAAAAAAAGAGGCATTGATGTTTATCCAATTCAAGAGGATGCCTATGTCATGCCAACATTGATGAGTTCAATAAGAAAAGGAGCAATATATTTCTGACAAAGACAGCTCAAAGTTACAGACACAATAGTCACAAAATGCAAAATGTTTTGTTAATTCTTCTTCATGATGATTTTGACAATGAACACTCATTCAGAGTTGTGTAAATGTGGAATGGATTGCCAGCCAACCTATGATGTTCATCCCCATCATGATGCTATTATGTCAATAAACAATGAGAGGAGGAGTAACAGGCTGTACTCGCAGTCATCATGTCATAGAAGCAGGGAGATGTACTGAATGAGTAACATCTGCAGCTGTTGCATGCATGAATTGTTAGGAGCTGTGAGCAAATAATCTCAATTAAATAGCATAATTAGTTTCAGCACTGCAGGAGAGAAGTGTTTGTGGGGCAACAAAACTAATCATTGTCAATGGCGAAGATGTTCAAACTAACTGAAGCATGTTAATTAACTTTTGAAGGCATTAGACTACAAAGCAAAATTTGACAAGACCATTGACATTTATGACTTTGTTTCCTTGATAAGCAGATATTACATCAAAACACCTATGATGCTTCTGTCTTAATTTCATTGAAAAGAGCTCTTGGTTACAAAAAAAATCCATAACGATGCCCTTTATTCCTTTATTAGCTAAGCACCTAATATTTGCGCTAGCCAATTTTTCCAGAGAATGATGCAACAGCTACTAACACTTTCTTACATCATTTACCAACTCTAATGGCAACATATGAAAGAAGTTATGAAATTGATTTAGTTACATCAATAATTTCCAAATGAGTAAGTGACTACCATGTATCAAACAATGATGGCCTCATTTAGAGTCAGAAAGAAACTTAGTAAAAAGGTTTAGTAATTCTAGCATTAGTGACATCCATAAAAATGCATTTGAAGCATAATTTGACCCATCGCAGAATTGATGTAGTTCATTTGTCAAGTCAAACTCCATGTGAATGACAAAAGTGCCCTTTGCCCAATTCTAGTCAGATCCTATAGCATTCATATTTTACCATATCCAGTATATACCAGGTAAAGAACATAACTTGAGGCACACATGAAAGTTTGACTTCATGGTAGAATTGATGTTCTTCAGCTGTTAAAGTCTACCTTCATCCAACATGTCCTACAACCCCAAAACTAAATCAAGTAAGATTCTAAGGTTACTACTGTACAGATCAAGAAGAACACATGACCCAGAACTTTCTAAGTAAACTTAGAAAGGTAAGATTTTGGAACAACCAGGAAAAAACAAACGCCTTCCTTCTATGACTTTCAACCTTTGTCAACAACTCCACAAGACAGGTACATCAGCAAGTGGACACACTGTTACATATTTAGAATAACAATATGTTGAAACTCGTAAGAGTCGTCTGCAATTACATCCATTTTCTACTATATCTTTGTGATGCATAAGTGGGAAGGTTGAACTGGCAGCTAATAAGCCAGGAAATGAAAATCATACTTTCAAGAAAAACATAATCTGGTGAACAAGGCTTATTTATGTTAAGGAGCTAGCTTATTGGAAACTTGTTCCTCCAACTGCCTAATCTTACTCAACCACAATTAAGCATGCTTCAAGATTCATCAATTCTCAAGTCTTACCCTGGATAGCAAGTAGAAATTACTAAATGATTACTTGCAAGAAATAAGGATGTTGCAGAATCTGATAACAACACAAAAATATATGAAGAGAAATTCAATTTAAGTGCTACAAAATTCTTGTTTACACGAGTGCAGGTCAATTCATTATTCTCCATGCTCAAATATATGTTCTAGTGGTTGAACAGAAAAAACAGTGATATAGAAAGTTTACAATGCACAATGAGATAGACAGACATCTAAAAATCTTTGCCACAATAAACCAATTTATGAAAATTTATCCTCCCATCCCTTTTCCAAACTAGAGAATCGAAGCATAAGAAGCCACATCAAAAGTGCTCTGACTAAAAAAATAAAAACTAGCCTAGATAACAATCATAAAGTTTATGTTAAGAACTCAAGAATATCTATCCTGCATCTGTCAAGTACCAAACTCACAAAAGGGGATACAAAAGAGGTGTCGACTTGTCATCAACTAGTAAGAAACCATTTTACCACAGAAAATTATAGTGTAAACTGCAATGGATAAAATTAAATGCTCCCACAAGAAAAGTTAGGTCTACATTTTCACACAGCCTTTCCAGCATAAGGTTATCCCTCTAAGCTTCAGCCAGAGTAATCCCTAAATAGAGACAAACTACAATATCATAAACCACTATTCCCCCTCCTAGACCAAACGCAACACCATCACAAATAGATTCATAATATGATCACAGACCAACCAAAGAAATTGAAACAAACAAATCAAATTGAAAAACTACCAGAACCACGTACCATCTTGAGTCACCAGTGGATAATCTAAAGCACTCAATGCCACAAACCAATTCCACTCTACATCCTCCCTCATCAAAATGGCAGCAGCACGCAAAGTCGCAGCCAGATTAGAGGAACCCGTAGAGCTAAGCTGACTAGGTTTCCCTATAACATCCACATTCCCAAAGGCACTGATTGCAGGCACTCTATTTACTGCTCCAGCAAGTTTCATTCTCTCCTCATCCGGCGCATCAACATTCAAATGCAACAAGTAACGGTTCCTTGGATGATAGACTGCAAGCAATAACCGGAAGATCTGGTCCCCATCCCCCCTTCCACCGAAGATATAGTATGCAAAAGCAGGTGGGTAATGGGTTCCATGGTGGACCGTAGAAGGGAAAGGTTTTTGTGAGCTGAGAGCAGAGATTGAGTAAAGTAAGAGAAAGAGGAGAGACAGGAATGCTGTTGATAAGAGAGTGAAAAACCATCTTTTCTCTGCTCCCATAATCCTGACTATAACACCAATGTTGAATCCTCTTCTTGCTTTCGCTGATCAACTAGAAGAGGGAGCATATGGAGGTTCCAATCAAATAAAGTACAAGCTTCTGAGCTGAATTTGTAGCATTGAGACAGCGTGGATAAATGGATACACTTCAAAATCAAAACTTTTCGATACTACCATTTAGATTTCTGGAAACAAAAAGATGGGTACCCAAAAAAATTGAATCTTTTCTATTCAAAATTTCAGATTTTGTGGGTTGAAGTTGGGATTTGAGAGCAAATCGAGAAATGGGTACGCTGAGAGCAAATGGAGCTATGGACTGTCCTACATAGCACGCCACGTCGAATGCCACGTCGGATATGGTTGACGTGTTCTCTCACGTGATAGAGACGATCGACGTTGGAGACGATCGGAGATGGAGACGAAGAAGAAGAACGGCTGCGTTGAGGTTAGGCTTAGCAGAGACAGATGAGAAGAAATGAGAGGCATCGTTGAAAAGAAGAAGAAAGGGCAAAATTGGGTTTTAGAAAAATTCATTTAATGGTACTGTTTGATTAATTGGAAACGCTCTCCAAATTTGTTCATAAATGAACCGTGTGGAAATTTTTCATTTCTATTCGAGAATGAAAAAATACACCAAGTAAACATATTTTTTATTTTTTCGTCCATTTTCCTAAAAATGGGAGATTTTTTTAGAAAAACCTCCGAAGTAGACGGGCCTAAGGTTCTCTTCTCCTCCTCCTCCCTTCATCAAGTTCACCACGATGAGCTTTTTGTCCACCAAGGCGTGCGGCCGCGCAACCACCCTTTCCGCTGCCCTACACCATCAATGAGTCTTCCACCACGACCTAACCAAAATTGGACCAAGAAACTACCTAGAAGCACTATCATCCACAAATTCAACTCGGATCTGCATACTACAACAACCCTCAATTACTACACTACTCCAGTCTAGCCTCCCATCCTCCATTCCAGGGCGTAAAGACAAAATAAAGGAGGGGCAATGGGAGAGTAGAGGTAGTGCTGACATGAAGGATAGACGAATGAGAGGAGGAGGAGGAGAAAGGGGAGTGAAACAGGGTTGGGCAAGATGGTTAGGGAGGCCAGTTAAGAAGGCTTCATCTTCCAAATCAAGGGAATACCCATTGTTTTTCCTTGATTTTCAGTATCATTTGTTAGATCCATGAAAGGAAGTAGAAAAAGTGGTACTAATTTTGAAGCTTCCGGCTATGGCGGTTAAGGGCTGATTTGCAGTTGTGTGGCTTTACCATTTTGATCTTTGGATTGTTGGATTTCACCACCGCCAAGCCTAATGGGTATGCTTTGAACTTTCCACCATTTCACTTTTTGCTTTAATTCTTCTTCGTTTTCTAGTATTTTTTCCTTTAACTTTGTTTAATCTTCACTGGAGAAGGAGACGGGGGAACAAAAAAGAAGCTGAAGAAGAAAGTCATAATCTTTTAGAATATTGCTTTTAATTTTTTATTTAGCTTCCCCGTCTCAACTTTTTGAACAGGCGCGTGATTACACGCGATTACATGACGTCCCACATGGCATCACATGTATCAATTTTAATAATAATTAATTCATCCATGTAATACCGTTACAGACACATCAGCATATTTACGGCCTGTTTGGCGTTCCGGTTCGGTGGAAAAAAGTTGAGTGGAAAAAAGTTGAGAGGAAAAAAGTCAGAAGCTGACTTTTTCAGAACAGAGTTTGCTGTTTGGTAAATGTTTGTTAAAAGTTCTGTGGGGAAACCCAGAAGTTGTTTTTGGTGTTTGGTAAAAACTGTTTTAAAACTATGGTTGGAATGTAAAATGACCATAAAGGGCATAATTCATTTAAAGTGTTAGAATTAATATTTTTAGTATCTTTATATGTTTTTAATCAATTTATTTATAATTTAATATTTATCTAATATCATAAATAAATTAAACTTATTAATACCATGGTTTAAAACATTATATTAAAAATTTTGTAAACTCTATATAGATATTTTTAATTTTCAATATTCGTTTTTTTCTATAATAGTAGAAATTATGACTATGAAACTATCTTTTGATTAACGCAATCTTTTACGATGTTCGGCCATTCTTAAGAACTATTCTTTTCCTAACACGGAAGAGGTTTTGAGCTCGTAATCTCAACTTATGAGGAATTATCAAAGCTTGAAACGTCAAGGAACAGAATGAAAAAAAAGCGTCAAACCTATCGGTACGAGTACTCGAATAGTCTTGTGTTGTTACTGCTTCAAAGGTAACTACGACGCTTATAATGTAACTTATGATCTCTACATTCCAAATAAACAATGAGCTCAATTCTGAACAAGGTATTGTGCAGAGGAAACAAAACAAGGAAAACCATAAGGGCATTGCTTAAAATGTAATCAAAATTCCAACTGCAACAACAATTAAAATCCAATCAGACAAAAAAGAAACACAGCAAACCGGTACACATCGCTTGTGCCTTGCCTGAAATCCTCAACCATGCCTTGCCTGGAAATCCTTCATGAAAGCAACCAGTGTCTCCACACCAGCTAGAGGCATAGCATTGTAAATACTAGCCCTCATTCCTCCAACCGACCTATGACCTTTCAATTGCACCATCTTCTCCTTAGCAGCTTCCTTGATAAACTCAGCTTCCAGCTCACTCTTCTCGAGAGTAAACGGTACATTCATCAGCGACCTCACTGATTTCTCTACCGGACACCGATAAAATCCACCACTCTCGTCAATAGCATTATAGAGCAAGTCACCCTTCTTCTTGTTCTTCTTCTCCACCTCCACCAATCCACCTTGCTCCACTAAATCCTCAAATGCCCCCTGTACCTATTAGGATAAACATTTTCCAATCAAGCAAAAGAAATCTGTGAAATGCCCCCTCCTTAATCCAGTCAAAAACCAACAAAAATCATAAGAGAGAAACTAAGCCAGCAGCCAAGCAATTCGAAGCCAAAATTAAACCACAAATTCCAAGCCAGCAGCCAAACAGTTCTGTGATAACTACAGGACAACTAACACTAGCACCATATGATGCATGGTATAAAATATATACCTGTGATCCCTATTGCTAAAGGAATTTCCATTTCCTAAACACTCATTTTGGCATTTTTACAAACACATGATATGCGTAGCCATGGAAATCAACCACAACAACAAATTAACTCAATGCAATCCATTAATTTCCTTACACAAAAAATCCACTTCCAATTCGCAACAACAAATAATGGGTATTCAGAAAATTGAAAATCCAATCAAAATTAAAACAATTAATCATTCGCCAGATAAATTTTGTTTAATTACAGTTTAACAAATTTGCAAACAGGAAAGAAAAAAGAGGAGAAAATCAGAAAAGTAAACAAGTTGTACCTTCATTGTCCACCATAATCCGGACGGAGTAGCCGCGAGAGAGGAGGTGGTTGATGATGGCGAGGCCTAAGAAGGAGACACCGCTGGTGACGCAAACAACCTTCTCTCCGCCATCGCCGCCGTCGTCCATAAATCCTGCAGGGGCAGCGCGTAATCCTCTGAACTCGTCCTCATCCTTCCCGCCACCGCAGGTCGTAACCACCTGCAGCACCATCCGCTTGAACTCTTCCACCTCCACTTGCCTCCGCTCCTCCGCCTCTATAAAACCCATTGCCGCCGCGCATTTTCTCTAG
Organism: Viola odorata; assembly: GCA_963691705.1. Classification (NCBI taxonomy): domain Eukaryota; kingdom Viridiplantae; phylum Streptophyta; class Magnoliopsida; order Malpighiales; family Violaceae; genus Viola; species Viola odorata. The sequence goes on along the minus strand of OY829546.1, from coordinate 50,862,144 downwards.
ATCTCGAAGTGACTAGAGTAGTAGGTACTGTTGATTTACTGGTGGAACAGAGAAGAGTGAGGTGAGAACGGCGAGGGTTTCTTTGAGAGAGGAGATTGTTGGAGGCAGATTAGGGTAGTCTTTGTTTTTTATACCAGGTTTACGAGTAAATCAACAGAAATTGGGAGGATATTTTTGTCCACAGAAATTGGGAGGATATTTTTGTCCTCCTCCTTCCCGTGTCCTTAAACGACCGGACTTTTTTTCACTGGTCCAATTTCCTCCAGTGATCAAAACCCAAAAAATAGCCCATTTCCTTCGTTTGCAAAAGCCAACTTCTCACCTTGAAAGTTGAGCTGATGCAATGCCAAACACTTTCACCAACTTCTTGGTTGAAAAAAGTTGGGTTGGGTACCCAACCCTTAATGCCAAACAGGCATTTAATGGAAGAGAGACTAAAAATAACCTATTTTAAAAAATGGAAGGATGTTTTATGCATATTAATGTAGTAAAAGGATGAGATTAAACAATTTTCATAAACACCTAGGTTATATTAGTTACTATCGGAGCATGATATGTCGAGTATTTTCGTGTATAGTTTAATTTTAGAAAAGTTACAGATATATGAAGAAAGATTTAAGATATGAGTAAGCTGCATGTTGTTAGATTTTTTAGAAGTGTAATCAAGGTTGTCAATTCGTACAGGTGACTATCTCGATTTTGCTATCGGTATAAGTTGTACCGATTTTGATCACAATACTGATCTCTGTTGGTATCTCGGTATCATTTTATTTATTTATATAATATAAAGTATAATTTCATACAAATTTACAAACATTCAATACAATTTTAATGTATTAATTTTTTAATATTGTGATGAGACATACCGTTCATACTGATCGGTATTTGACCACCATATCTGATATCAGTGCTATAGACCAAAATAGTACAAAGTATTTTTTTTATCTCATTTTAGTACTAAATGGACCATTGTTATCAGAACCGGACCGAACCGGACCGGCCGGTCCAACCGGACTTTTTTACATTTCCGGTCTGATTCCCCCTGTCGGTTCGATGACTAAGGAAAACGACGCCGTTTCCAATCCAAACCCAGGAAAACGACGCCGTTTCCAATCCAAATCTAACCAAACAATTCGGCCACCATCTCCACGGCCAAAACAACCCACTACCACCACCAAACCACCCATTTTCGTCCTCCCATCCACCACCAATCACCATAGCCACACAGGCACCACCACAATCCACAGCCTCCACCAAACCCACAGCCACCACCACAATCCACAGCCACCACCACAAATCCACAGCCTCCACCAAACTCGATCCGATCTACTTTCACCCCTCGTCAGCCGCTCGCTAATCACCGCAACCCAACCACCACAAGTCACCGCCACAAATCCACCTTCACTGCTAAACTAATCCAAATAGAAAAGAAAGAAAGGAGAGAAGAGTGCTGATATCGTTTGGGTGAGAAAAGAAAGAAAAAGAAAAAGAAAGGAAAGGAAAGGAAAAGGAAAGGAAAAAAGGAGAAAAGAAGTTTGGCTCGTTGGAAAAGTAGAAAGGGAAGGAATAAAAAAGGAAAAGAAAGAAAAGGGAGGAGAAAAGAAAGAAATAAAAGAAAAGGAGAGAGTGGGCTCCGGCCTAAGGAGGAAAGAAGAGAAGGTTGGGCTGCGGACCAAGACAAAAAAAAAGAATAGGATGGGATGTGGCCCAATAAAAAAATAAGAATGGGCTAAGTTTCATTAACTAATGGGCCGAAATATGTTAATGGGCCGAAATATATTATATAAAATGCTACAGTATAAAAAACCAGCCGATTTAATAGTCTAAGATTTACCGGTTTAATATGTGCACGGTTCCCGACGGATCAGCAACTACAATCCGATCGAACCCGGTTCAACCATCAAATTTTCAAAAACGGTTCGCTATCCAGTCCGATTCTGATAACTATTAAATGGACATCCAAAAAGAAAGAAATAGAATATTTTTCCATGTAGTTTTCTATATAAAAATTAAAGATGTCACTTCTCCAAAAAAGGATACCCCAGAAAATTATACCTCATTAAAAAATATATATACAAGATAAAATAACGGGTTACTGATGCGGACCAAAAGATGGTAGACACGTGTCGGGATATAAAGCATATGAATTTGATTCGGTTGCGTCACAATCATCTCATGAAGCATCCACATGGCATTAGCTCATGTTGCCAGATATTGGCACGGAAACCTCGGCTTTTTTGTTTTGATCAGTTTATTGGATTTTGTGCAGAAACCAAAGAGAGAGGATTAAAGAACAATCCAATTACAAAATTAATTAAGTTGCAAAACACAAAAGAAAGAGTGACATCGATTCCAGATTTAGGTTGCTAATCTTCCTCGTACTTCAAATCGCATGCTAATTATTCTTAATCATATTCATTTTCCTATGTTTTGATGGTCCGACTGTACTTTCATCAATTAATCCTTCTTTATTTAGTGATTTTTGCAGTAATTGTTCATGCTGATCATAGGGTTCAGTTTAAATTAATCCAATTATTTTAAATAATTATGAACCAGTGGTTTATTTACGATAACATCAAATAGTGCTTTTCTGCTTTCGATTCTCTGTTTGATTTGTAAAAACTGATGGATGGATGTTTTCTAATTTGATGTGTCAGTGAATTCTTCATTTTCCAATGCTTATTGAGCACATAATCATTTTGGAGTTGTGTTGACACTGTTGTTAAAGGGATATGCAGCAGGACCATGTTCCTGGTTCACCAACCACGCCTAGAGTTCGGCATCGGAGGCGTTCCAGTGAGGTTAGCATTTGTTGTTGCAGCTTATAATAAGACATCAGAACTAGGCATACATGGAAGCACTCACCAGTTTAAGATATAGGTGCAAACATGATTAGTCATGGTTCAAACCTAAATAGAGTGTTTCGTGCTGCTAAGTTGTGTGTTCATGTAGTGTTTACATGAATACGCACGCAATTGCTCCGTAGTTTGTTTTTTGTATTGGAAAATGGTGAAGGTTGATGTTGGTGTTTGGGTGTCAGATTTCTTATGAGACGAGTAGATCCAATGGAATCAACAATTTACTTGTCCGTGACCAAAATAAATACAAATCAATGTGGATCCGCGCGTACTCATCATTGTGGATGCTCGGCGGTTTTCTGTTGATCCTTTACATGGGACATCTCTGCATGTGGGCTTCAGTGGTTGTTATCCAGATATTCATGGCAAGGGAACTCTTCAATCTATTCAGAAGAGCTCATGAAGAAAGGTGTCTTCCTGGGTTCAGGCTCTTGAATTGGTATGATTGTTTGTTTCATCGAACTTATGCAAGGAACCTCTTCCACTTATAGCTAGAGCACATGCCTAGTTTTACAGTACAAAAGTTGAAATAGTATTGTGTATCGATGATGATAATATCTTTGTTACACCGTGTCAGGTATTTTTTCTTCACGGCAATGCTTTTCGTATATGGCCGTATTATCAGCAAACGGCTTGTGAATGCAGTAATTTCAGATAAATCCTCCTACAGGCTTGTGAGTGGTCTTATCACGTACCACATGGCCATCTGCTACTTTTTATATATTGCAGGTTTGTAAACTGACGGTAGTTAGTCATCATTCTGCTCTTTTATTGCTTACTGGCTTTTATTGTTTCTTGACGTTCCAGTCACGAAATGTATGATGCAATCTTTTCTTCAGGTTTTATATGGTTTATTCTTACACTGAAGAAGAAGATGTACAAGTACCAATTTAGCCAATACGCTTGGACGCACATGATTCTCGTCGTAGTCTTTACCCAATCTGCGTTCACCGTAGTCAATATTTTCGAAGGAATCTTCTGGTAATGTAAACTATTGATTCTTCTTTTTGTCTATCAGCAGCATTACCTACTTGTTTCTGTAATGTTTGTTAGGTGAACAATTTATTTTCTGCCGTTGTCCTCAGGTTTCTTCTCCCAGCATCACTTATCGCTATAAACGATGTCAGTGCTTATTTCTTTGGTTTCTTTTTTGGAAGAACGCCTTTGATCAAGTTATCTCCAAAAAAAACATGGGAGGGTTTTATCGGAGCATCAATAGCAACTGTGATCTCAGCATTTGTGGTAAGCATTATGCGGCCCAAAGTATCGATGGTCTTGGTTCAGTAGTTAAAATTGACTTGGTCTGGGAATAATGTTTGAGTACTGCCTTATTATATTATCTGTTTAATGTTCATAATCTTTCATGTAGTTGGCGAACATTTTGGGCCGTTTCCAGTGGCTAACATGTCCGAGGAAGGTAAATCTTTTCACACACAGTCAGACCTACTTTGTTTATGAAACTTCACTTGTGCTATTTACAATTTACTTCTTTTCTCATATGGAACCTTCTTGCAGGATTTATCGACAGGGTGGCTGCAATGTGATCCTGGCCCGCTGTTTACGCCAGAGTACTACTCCCTACCAGCGTGGATTCCACAATGGGTGAGTGAGACTTACGTATTCGTTCATCTGAAGAAATTTAGCTTATTTTGTTCAAGTGTATTGAGTATTGTTTGAGCGTTTGAAATATTCGGTAAAGTATGTTGTTAATCCTTTTTCATTCCTTATAGTTTCCTTGGAAAGAGGTATCAGTTTTGCCCGTGCAGTGGCATGCTTTATACTTGGGCTTGTTTGCATCAATCATAGCACCTTTTGGTGGTTTTTTCGCCAGTGGATTCAAGAGAGCCTTTAAGATCAAGGTGCTACTCTGGAGCTCATTTACTCATTTTCTCGAAATTTCTGCCGAGTACTTTCTTTTCTGTTATGCTCATGTATTTTTCTTCCCTTCCCGCTATTCTCTTCTGACTACTTCAGGATTTTGGGGATAGTATACCCGGACATGGTGGGTTTACCGATAGAATGGATTGCCAGGTACCTTCTGATGTATCCATCTCTCTGCAGATCAATGGAAAATATAGTCTTAGGCATATCGATGCACATTCTTGTTATAGATTGCAGAATGCAACAAACTTGGATGTTTGAATGATCCATCTCTTACAGTTTGTCCATATTTCACACTATCTTCTGCCTGTGTTTGTATTGTTGTACAGACCTTATTTTTTCCACAATTGCAGATGGTAATGGCTGTTTTCGCGTACATCTATCACCAGTCCTTTGTGGTCTCACCCGGTTATTCAGTAGAGATGATGATCTTGGACCAGGTAACCAGTTTACCTGGGGGGATACACCTCGTCTTGGAGGATCTCCTCGTGTTTCTTTTCATGCTTTCTGCCTAAGTATCCTGACTTTTTACGGTTGGTGCGGTTGTGCAGATAGTGACCAGTCGTACGTTTGCCGAGCAGCAAGCTTTGTATAAAAAGCTAGATCAGATATTCCAAGAAAGGCAAGCTGTGCTATCTTAAAGTTTCTATAGACGCTCTTCGCCCAGGTTGTTGCGACTGTAGGGCAGATGGAAATGGAGGAAAAATTGTGTATCTTCTCTTTTCTAATGTATAAAAAGAGCCCGTCTTTTTTAATTCATTCATTCAAATTGGCTTTAGAACAATTCTCTAATCTAGTTGCTGCTAAGGGGGGTTGTACCCTGGCGGGCTATTGTTAACGAGTAGTAGTGTAAAGTAGTGCAGTAAATGGTATGAAAACCTGGGGTTTGCTCAGTTGCAAATGTTGGTTATGGATCGACGAGCTAGGATGGTTGTTATGGATCTGTATCATGATGCGGAAACTGAAATCTTTACGAGCAAATTGAAAACCGCAAGTGAGCCTTCTTTGCCCTGCGTTGCCCAGTTCCATTGGAACAAAACCAAGAGGCTATGTTCTTTTAGTCTTTTGGTGAAATGAGTGATTGTTCTATGCATGAATCATTAGGATTTCTCAATGGAAAGCAGTCAACTGATGCAAATTTCGCCAAGGGAATAATATAGTGTTGTACTACATAATCTACCAAAATTTAAATCAAAATTTTCATGATTGGGATTGCCTGTACAACGCAATTTCTTCTGCTCTCAAAACAATTTGTTGAGTGTACACCGAAATTGGACTCCGATGATCTTATCTTATCACCTATACTGAATGTCAGCATGTTGTCTTAACCATTCAAGTACCTTAGCTCCCTCAAGAATGTCTTGCACCCTTCCACAGAAAGTGAAATGGTAGAATCAAACTGAGGGACGAGATGGAAGCCACGAAAACTGGCACCATTGCACTTTCCGGTAATTGGCAACAGCTATACCTTGTATTATAATCCTACGCTACACTTGTTTCAGTGGTATTACGGTTGAAACAGATAGGTAACAGACAGGTTTGGAAGCTTAGTGTGGTGGAAAAGTTAAGGACTAACCTGTTCTCTTACGCGCTCCTCATCATATTCTTGGTTGTGACGTTTGAATTCAGTAATGGAGTTCTCAACTTCTTTAACAAGCTCCTCTGTTGAAACCTGTAGCGAGAGGCAATCAGTTGAAGTCAAACTTTTCATCTTATTATGTTAGGTCGATGTTAATAAGCGCCACAACAAAGTGTAACATATGCAGTTAACATCTTGACTGACTCACATACCTGCAGATTCTCGGTTTAAATATGTTTCCAACTGCAAGATTTTGTTTTATCACCTGCATTATATTCTCCTTTTGACCTTCCAGGTATTCGTTCACAGCCGTTGGACTAGAAAGGGTAGCCAACTGCTCCTCATTCAATTTCATGTTTGCCTGTGCCAATGAGATCCTCTCAGAAATGGGATTTGCACTTCTACATGTACTCATAAAGTAAGGAGAGAGTCCCAAAACTAGCATGCTAGACCATCAAGGTGCTCTCCTCCCACCCATCCAAAATAATAAGAAGCGATCTATTGTAACCAACCTGAACTTGGAGAAGTTTGGCTCCATACATTTGTCTACCTTGTTCCTCAAACAAGGATTCAGGGATATCAACCTCGACCATCTGAGTATGAGAGAAACTAATACTAAGATGATGAGCAAACAGTGAAATCATGTATTGAGAGTTTGAAAACAACAGACCAGACAATGTACTGATAATACCCACAACTAAGGGACAATTATGGAAGACAAATCTAGAAACAAAGCAAATTTTAGTCAAGACATGCGCCAACCCTTGATCACTGTCACTAGTTTAGAGTGAAATTAACCTTGCAAAGTTGGTCGAGAAGTGCATTATCAGTCTGCTCCACTTCCAGGAACGTTTGCAACAGCGAGTCCTTTACCTATAGATTTTTTCAGAGAAATTGACTGATTTGAATTAAACGATTCTGAATCAGGACCATGATAAGTTTCAGAGTCAGTATTACCTCCTGCAAGGTCGTGCATCCAGGAAGAAGTTTGTCAGCTAAGGAGTCATCCAACTCTGGCAGGACTCTATAAAATAATTCCTTGCAGTTAACCTGAAAATGGAGAAAAAAAGAACAAAAAATCATCCATATGATCTATTATGAAACAATCAAAATGCACGAAAATATACAGATATGCAGTGCCCTAATATGTGCTATAATGTAAATCATTTATTTCTTGGATTTCATAGTTTGGGTCAAGAGGAAAGCAAACTCAGTAAATTGAGCATGAACTCCACGAAGATTGTCCTGTTTCCATGATCCAGGAAATACAAGAGGAAAAGATTTTGTTTCACCCTGTTTAATTCCAACCAGTGAATCAAGGAATCCAGGAACTACTCTATCACCATCTTCCGTATCGAAATGAAAACCTGGACAAGATGACAATGGAATGAGAATGTCAAGCAGTGCGCAGGCAAGGAAGTGGATTGATCACAACCACATGTTAGAAGTAGAATCAGCCTATTGGTCATCCACACATATGTATTGCACCTGTTCATGCACATGAAGAGCAACAATCATGCTCATAATCCCATTTTCATTGTCGATCTCCAGAAACACAAATTTCAAAAGAAAAATTGTTTGTTATGTCACCTAAATTATGTTTTCTCAGAATCACCATCCATTGAATAGTTTTCCATTTGAAACAAGGGTAGCAGACCATACTAAGAACGTGGACAATTTTGACATCCAAAATTCAATAGCTAAAGATTAGAATGGAAAAAAAGAAGAAAAAGTAGCATTATTACTTCATTGTCCACCATTAGAATCTTAAGAGCCATAATCTCACCAATTCAAGCAACATCCATGCCAAACACATGAGGGAGAAACTCAAATATTTAGATACTTGGGCAATTATACTTGAATATACTATGAGCATGAAGTTTAATAATGACCGCAAAACCTAAGTGTAAGATCATATTGGCAGTACCTTTAGTCTCTGCATCAGGAATATTTTGAGCATTAGCTTCACCCTCATCAATTGTTGTTGCTGAAACATCAATGACAGCGACGTCACCAACCTGCTCAAGTTTCAACATAGTACAAGAGTCATACAACACATATGATAAATTTCTACGCGATATAAGCTTCTATTCCTTGATTCTCCTACTACAACTAAACATTATAGATTCTCAGATCTAGTAAACAAGACTCAAAGATGAACCACATTAGTGACGATTTTTTTTAGCTAAATGACATTCTTGTAAAAGAGAGAAGAAAAAGGATGATATACATTTTGCCAGTATAAAATACTAGAGTTGCAAGCTCCTGTTCATTACCATCACATTTGTTCAGTACAGTTAAAAAATCAAAGCTATATCTCTAGTAAACCTCCCCTTCATTCCAACACATGTGTGTTGCATTTTCAGCTGATTATTCATCAATCATAGCTGACATTTTGCATAATTTGATCACTCACAAGCTCTTTCACAAAGCAGTACTCCAAATTATATTCTAGAATTACTATGCTCATGACCCTTTAACAATAAACATAGCCAAGCATTACAGAGAAATAATTCAAAAAATAAGCGGAAAAAAGTGAAAAATAGTAAACAAAACCACAAAAACATTTGTTACCTGCAGTCCTCTATCAGTGACAATCCTGAGCGAACGAAGCGATTTGTGACGCTGTTTTAATTCTCGTTCAAATGCATTTTGAACATTTACATCACTCTCGATCTCAACAACAATCTTCAAATTCTTGTAACCATCCTCAGGGTTCCATTTCACTTCAGGAACCACATCAACAATGACATCATAAGTAAGCGAGTTTAGCGAAGAATATGTCTTCTCTAAATCAGCAAACTTAGAAACAATCCTAATAGATTCCTTCAATGCTCTCCCTGTCACCTACAAGTATTATTTACCCCACACAAGAAGTTACGAAACCAACAAGCTCACTAAAATTTTATTAAATTAACATCACAATACAATATATTCAGCAATGTTTTATATTTTACCGAAGCCATTGCGTGCGGAAGTGTCCTCTTCAGGATAGACTCAACCGTAGCCCTTTGAACATTTTGCTTGCCAATGTGACTCAACAATATACTCTCTGGAACATTTTTGCCAGGGCGAAACCCTGGCACCTATAATCCGAAAAATAATTATTCTTTTTCTGCTGAACATTTAATTACTTAATTAACTGAAAATATTTTGAAACATGAAATAAAGTAAAAGAACTAACCTTAGCTTTTTTCATGAACTCCCTCAATACTCTACTGTAACAATCATCGCACACAGCTCGTGGAACGTCGACGTTTAACCGCAACTACAAAGAGGAAATTTTAGAAGAGAAATGATATTTTGGCAGAAAATTTGAGCAAAAAAAATGAGCAGATGGCATTTTCGTAAATAAGTGATGGCAGTTTCGTAAATAAGTGATGGCAATTTCGTAAATAAAACGATCATTTTATTTACGAAACTGCCATCTGCTCATTTTTTCTGCTCAAATTTTCTGCCAAAATATCATTGCTCATTTTAGAAAACAAAGCAAAAAGAAAAGATATGGAGGATTTGCTGATGTCAAATGAAGATTCATACTCTTGAATTAGGTTCTTTGGTTTCGGAGACTAGGATATCGGCCGGTAGGCGGTCTATTTCGGGGGTGGCAGTTGCGGAAGTGGAGGAGGAGGAGGCGGAAGGTTTGAATTTTGCGGAAGCGTGGAGGAACCGAGGCTGTTGGGTTTGGCGGGAAAATGGAAGGAATGAGCCGGAAATGGAGGCGTATTGCGTGGCGAATTGGAGGAATGAAGACTTGAGAGGAACGGAGAGAGAGGTTCTGGTGGGAAATTGAGGAGGTTGTTGAATGCGCGTGGTTGAGTTGATGCAGAGCTCCATGGTTGAAGTGCTCTCAACTCAAAGCTCTTGAAACTGATGAGGAGGAGGAAGATGAGATATACTGATAGAAATGTCTTATTCTCCTCTCCATCTATTTACTTTTACCCTCCATTATAACTAACTCACTGTTAGTAATTTAAACAGAGAGAATGAAGAGCTTGTGTTTCTGTTCCGTTTAAGTAAAAGAGTAATATAGTTCGATTTGACCCTAAAACTTGAGAATAATTTGAATAACATCCCTACTGTAATTAAATTTGGTATCAAAATAGTTACTTTAATCTTTATATTTAGATTTTATTCTATTAAATAAGTGATAGATTTGCTTCAACATTATATCTCTCGTTAATTAAAAAAATATTTTTATTTGATTTAATTTTAATTTACTACTCCCTCTTAGTTTTATTAACTGTCGCTTTGATTTTGAGCACACATATTAAAGAGGTCGGATGATTCACTGTTTGAGGCAATTTTACTCCTTCTTTTTTTTCCAACATACGAACATCCTTAACGTAAGTTCGAGAAAAAATAAAGGGTAAAATTATCTCAAACAATAAATCATCCAACTTTTTAATATGCGTGTCCAAAATTAAAACTACAATTAAACTGGGAGGGAGTAAATACCACCCTAGAACTAGTATTATGAATGCTATGCTAACCTAGGAAAGATGGAGCAAAAGTACTTTTAGGTAATCCTAGAAGGCTAGAATTACTCTTAGGCCTTGTTTGGTTGGAATTGGAATGTAAGGTCAATAAAAAACGACACCGTTGGCCCACACCAATCAGCAAATTTAATAAAGTTCTGAGCTTTTGCAGTAGCTTAGGACATCTTAATCTTAGGATTCACCTCCCCCTCTTCCTACCGGTAACCCCAACTTTCCCCGTAGAAAGAACCCAAGACTTTGGCTCTTCTCGCGGCGGGCGACCTAGGCGAGAACTTGAGCTGACATGGAGGGAGTGGGGCCTCGACAGGCCCGGTCCTCCCGGTTCGGTCCATCAGCAGCTGCGGCGGTGTTCAACGGTCCAGTCAGGAAGTGGAAGAGGAAATGGGTCCAGGTGTCATCATCTCCCTCCGTCAACAACCACCGCGGCGCCAACAACAACCCCCGCTCACAATCCAACGGCCGCGCCGGCACCACCACCAACGCTAACAGCAACAGCAGCAGCGGCTCTCGCCTCATACTTTGCCGCTGGACCCCACTCTCCGCCTCCACCACTAACGGCGCCGCCGCCACAACTGGTGGCGAAGACGAACCCCGTAAGCGCAAGTTCCGCTACACCCCAGTAAGTTAATTGCTTTGTGTGCTCTTTTGGTATGGTGTAATTTGGTTCGGTTCAAGTAAGGGTTTTTGGTCTGTGTTATATTTGAGATACTTTTTCTGTTCATACTGTATGTAGATTGTTGTATTAGAGGAGCAACGAAAGGCAGAAAAGAAGCTCGAGGATGAAGATAAGACAAGTGAGCTGAACCAGTTCATGGCATGGAATGCCTCGGAGAATGATGATGAGGATGATAATGGAGAAGATGATAATGACAGTGAGCAGCGTAGTGATGATGCCATGAAGGAAGAAATTCAGGTGAAATTACCAACTTAACTTGTAGTTTCAGATATTTTCTGTGTTCCTTTTGATCTGCTGTTCCTGCACTGCTGTTGTCCTTGGCGATGTTTTCATGGGTTAAATCATTGTTTTCGTCTGCTATTTTGGTACTGTGTAATTGGTTGTCTTTTGAATTTGATTGAGATCGAGAGGTTCGGCATTGTATGTGCATATTGTGGAAAGTTAAGAAATTTAGCTGTGGGGTGGGGTGCTTGGAGGGCAACCTCCTGCCTGGCCAGCTTTTTGGTGTTGAGTGCACTAAAAGGGATATTTACTTGATTACATTGAGCTTGTGGATGCAAATTGATTCTGGTTTACCATCTGTGTTATTAGAAGATTGGAAAAGGTTTGATAGTTTGACAGAGTTGTTTCAGATACACTTGGTTATCTCTACTGATAAGTGATAAGAAAAATGTTACTGTAAAATCCTACTATAGACAAATATAACATCACTTTTGACACGAGAATGAGCTGCATCAATTGAAGCACTCCCCAAACTCGTGTTTTATGCATCTCAAAATAGGCTATGGGCTTTTTGTTACCAGAACACAAGCCTAAAGATATGAGATCTTCACAATAGCAGTATCAATTAATTTGGGTTGAGTGAAATAAATGAACCTCTCGTGGACAAATTTCATATTAAAAAAGAATTAGTCTATATATGTCCACAGTGTTACATCTCTTGCATGTATGGAAAGGTGCTTTGATTGCCTCCTTATCATTAGTGTCAATGCTCAATCTCTTTAAAGGCAATGGTGAGGATATCACAAGCACATATTAGTTTCCTAAGGTTGTTATTCTTTGAATTGTTGAACTCCTTACAAGAATATTGGATCTATTCTGTTTTGAACAATGGGCTAGAGTTCTCTGAAAGTTAATCGCATGAACACATGGGATCAAGCACAGCAAAAACTTGTTTCTGTGTTAGTTTAATATGTTCTTTTATCTTGAAGCGAATTTTATCTTGAGATGATGAAATGGAAACTCTTTCGTTGGTTTCGCTTAACTTGTGAAACATAGCGAATTTCGATCGGAATTTTGTTTTTCTGTAGTAGCATTGCCTTAATTGAGATTATTATTCGTGCAGGACTCGAACACAAGTCTTTTGGATTTGGGGTTAGGCCTGAAAGGCCACAACAGCAACCACAAACACGTCGGGCAGAGGGCAGATGACCAAGTTAAGAAAGCAAGCTCACGTGGTTTCCCGACCATTGCTTGACAGCTATGTAAAGTTGGCTAGGGTTTATGTTGTCAATGACATGATACCATCTATTATTAGCATGAGCTAAATTGCTTCACCCTGTAATTAATTGTAGGCTTCTTTGCAGTTCCTTTATTAGCAGTTTAGGTTGCACTCTGAAACGGAAAATGAATCGTCGTCTGTAATTATTCCGTTGTTTAGTCTTTCAATCATCATACCCGGCCTTTGAATCATCGATCGAAGAGGTGCTTTTAGGTATTCCGCCATGATTATGATGTATTATTTTCACAGGGCTATTGGCTTCACAGTGCTATTGGCGTCTGCTGCATCTAGCAATGATATTGTTCGTAGCGCCATTCTACTGGATCTAGTCATCTAGTAGGAGGACAAGAAATAACACGAACGAGAAAACCAATTACCAATGTGTATAACCAGTTTTCAGTTACATAATGAGGGTCAATCTCTCCAACCAACAGGTGGATGCACTGGTTGACACAGTGCGAACAAGATTGACTACGTAGCCGTTTGGCGTTCATAGTTGGGGGTAGAACCAACTTTTCCAAACTTAAAAATGCATGTTTGGGTGTTTGGTAAGGGTCTGTTTGGCGTTCCGGTTCTGGTCCGAAAAGTGCTGTGAGTAAAAGTGCTGTAGGAAAAGCACTTTTGCGCAAAGCAGTGTGCTGTTTGGTAAACATTTCTTAAAAGTGCTGTGGGAAACGAGAAGTTGTTTTTGATGTTTGGTAAACACTGCTTTTAGAACTATGGTTTGAGTGTAAAATGACTATAAAGGACATCAGTCATTTTTAGTGTTATTTATTTACATTATTTAATTCAATCTTTGTTTCTAAACAAATAATTGAAGTATAATTTTCTAAAAGCTGCAATTTTAACCTTTTAACTATAAAGGACAATTTATTTCAAGCATTAAAATTAATTTATTTTAGTATATATATAAATTATTTAAATCAATCTATTTCTTTAAACAAATAATTAAAATTTTATTAAATAAAGTTAAATATTGAACACTATTTTAAAATTTTACATATATAAAATCACAATTATCTATTTATCGTTAAAATTTTAAAATTGAGTTACTTTTTTTACGTGAATACATCAATAATCTTTTTTTAATTTTTTAAGAAATTAATGTAACATGAATTTTTACTTTGACTCTATCATATTATTCAAATAAACATAAAAGTTGGTAAGTATCATTACAATATTTACCATATGGTTCAATTATTAAAATACTCTACTAAATATTTAAAATATTAGGATCTTATTTTTTATTTTGGTATTGTCACTAACTAATTGATATCTAATCTTACATTAAATTATATAATTGGTATTTCTATTATAGATTTATCGAAATGTACAATATTGTTGAAATATGTAATGACACATATAATAAATAAAAAACTTGATGAATAATCACATTTTTTTAGTGAGTTTGTTACATTTTGTATCATAAATCGTCAACTTATAAATATTTTAATTAATAAACAAATTAATAGTAACCTAAAGAAAATGTAAAGAATTATTTATTAAATAATACAAGTATAAATAGTTTACAAAAAGGAATTAGTCCAAGTACCTAAATGCATGCCATCTTGATTTGATTTCCGTTGATATTGATTTATTAATTAAGAGAATATAAATGTGTACCTAAATAAAACTGTTTACTTTGCTTTAATTCTATTAAAATAAAATACATGATTAATTAACTAAAAATATAATGACAACTTATAATTAATAGAATAATTTCAAAAAATTATATCTATATATATGTTTGACTAGAGCAACAAAATAATGCAACCCTCTCATGATATATGATAGCTTTAAAGGCAAAAATACCTAAATTTATATTAAAATTCGAAGTTGTTTGACACACACAGGACCAATTTGCACTTGTAGACTAGAGCAACAAAATAATGCAACCCTCTCATGATATTTCTTGACTTGAACACCCCTTTTGAGGCTCCTCAAAATTGGATACTAATGGTTGTTCTTCCACTCCATTGTCCATCTCATAACTTCTCATACCTCGTTTTCAGGCTTTTGTTCTGGAGGCACAGCAGCACTTGCAGTTTCCTTAACAGTACCTGACAACATATTAAACATGTGACGTTAGGAGGGTGAGGGCAGGAAGGCAGTGGGGATTTTTGTCCGAGAAATCACCTTGAGACTGAGCTTGAGTTGAAGGATCGTGCTGGCTTTCTCCTTCGGTAGCTAGTTGTGCCTGCTGTTGGGCAGATGAAAGGCAACTACGTCTAAATAGTGGCAAAAGATTGAACTAAAGCCAATCTCCCTTGCACCAATAACAAAGGCAGCTTCATCCGGTGATTCAGCTTCATAAGAAATTTCACCTGTTTCTCTATTATGCTCAGGAACTGCAGTATTGCAAAGTGCCAAAACTTGATCGTAGCTTTAAATCTCGTCAAGGATTCTTCATTACGTAAAGATGCTGTCACCTCTAAGGCATGCTTCAATTTTAAGTTAGTCTCCCCATCAAGATTCAAAGTCTCGACATAACAAATTCCATCCTTGTTGCTTGATGAGAGAAGAAGCAAGTCAGCAGGAAAATATTCATCCTTACAGACCTTAATAACATCCCCAACCCGGAGTTGCTTCCACTTAGTCTCGTAAAAAGTATATTTTTTACCATACACTTTGACCTTTCTATTGTTAGCCTCTATATCCTGAAACCATCCAAAGTCTCAATCAATACCGTGCAAGGCATCTAGAAGAACTTTGATAAAATAATAATATAGGTAGAGGTAGAGGTTGCATTGACAAAACAAGTTATGCTCGGAGGAGAAAACACATGGAACAAGCCATAGATAAGAAAATAAACAAAAGTATAAAGCCTGCACGCAAGAAAAGCTTCAAAGACTTCATTTCAATATTCAGGGCTAGAGTTCTAATCCATACTGGGAAAGGGCCTGTATTGCTTACTTATAGTCAAAACGCCAGCAACCCCAACCCACCCTCATCTAGGTGCACATATCACACATGACAATTCCATTCAGTACATACTCATCCAATACCAAGTAAAGAAATAATTTGTTCACTTGCAACTAGATGTAAAATATATACTTGTGATCCCTATTGCTAAAGGAATTTCAATTTCCTAAAAAGCTGTAATTCTCTGAAGAACAGGCAAAATGTGCAGGTTTGTGTGATAAAATTAGCATAAGCTGTAAGGAAAATCAATTCCTGACAGAATGAAATAAAATCAGTGAGTGAATTGCAGTGTTTTAAACTGTGTCTGACAAGCATTCAATAAAAGTAAACCAACTCCAGAATCAGTGATCACATTTGCTAATGATATCATTACCTTCATCCAGCTGGCCTGCAGCATTAGAGGCAGACAATTCATTCTCTTGAACCGAACTGTCAATTTGTGAGATTTCCATTTCAAGACTGACAACCCTCTCGAGGACTGCTGGTGTGCTAGCAAACTGCACAAATCTGCGGAAAAAAGTATGAAAAAACTTTCAGAACAAGTGACTTCCTCACCCCTTCCCTTTACCACCTCCACCCAGGTGATAAAAACAAAACAAATCTCAATTGGCCTCATCCTTTTCCAAATTTCGTAGGCCTAACTAAAGCAGGAAAAAGGGTAATCTTTTTCTAACAAGCCAATTATATAATAGCGACTTGGGAATTTACTTTGGCATCAAACTAAATGCAAAATTAGATTTAAGAGTTGCATTGAAGAACAAAAAAAGAACAAATTCACATGCCATTGTACATATTGCAGCTGATTTTAAAACTTGAACTAGTTGAGAGACACAACAACAATGCAATCATGATCATAATTCACACACACTGATAGGATAACTGGAGTACAAAAGTAAAAAAAAAAGGTCAATTATTCATATATGGAGCAAATATGAAGCAAAAATCAAACCCATAGAATTAATTTATTACCTTTCAAAAGTGCCTTTGGTGAACCAAGGAGCCACAATGTTAGGACGAAGTTTGATGGAGTACCCACCTTTGGAAATCTCATCTTTAACAAATTTGAGATGCGAAATGAAAGGGTCGAATAACCCAGAAGCCAATTTCTCACTCCTCCCTCCATAGAAGAGAACAAGATCACATCTTTACACAAGCAGAAGAAACAAGACATCAATCAATAGAAAAGAAAGAGTGTTTAGTGCCTGTTTGCAACCTCAGTACAAGAAAATTGAAGCAACGAGACATGGATCAAAATCAGACCCTATTGAGCTGGTGATGTGAGCAATTGAGAATAGAAAAATAGCTTCAAAATTTCGGGAACCCAATTAAAAGAATGAGATAAAATGTAACAAATGTAACAAAAAATCTGAGATTTATGAAGAAGGGGGAGTTACGTCGGTGGATATTGCGAGGAATCCCGACGCAGAGAGGATTGGAACCGTTGATTTTGCGGGAGGAAGTATAATACTGAAATCTTGAGCAAGATTTCGCCGACGCAGAGAGGATTGGAACAGATTCAAAGAAACCCTAACGAGAGACTGATAGAACGAGAGAGCGAGAGAGAGTGAGAGAGCGATTTTTTTTTTAATCTTTTATACCTGGTTTATTTGTAATTAAGAAAAAAACCAGGGGATATTTTTGTCCAAAAATTACAAAAGCCAGCTTCCCGTGTTAGGCGTGGACGCACTTCTAGCCACTGCTCTCTTTTTGAGCAGTGGCTTTTAGAGGGTAAATGCTAAGGAAACCATAGAGCTTTTGAGAAGCTCTATTGGAAAAGTGGTTTACCAAACACCAAACCTTGAACTTTTGGGTTTGAAAAGCACTTCTTTAAACCAAACCATAACCCCAAAGGGGTACTAAGGTAGTGTTTGGGGTTGGGGTTGAGGTGGGGAAAAGTACTTTGCCCAACCCCAAAGCTAGGAAACACCTTTCCAATAGAGCTTTTGGAAAAGCTCTACCAAATTTTGCACTGCCTCCCCTCTTTATCCCACTGCACAAAAATGGTGCAGTGGGCAACGCAGCTGCGTTTTACACCCTCTCTCCTCCTTTTTTTTTAATTTTTTTTTTAATTTTTTTTTTTTACTTTATATAATGCACAAAATAAATTAAAAACTATCATAATAAAATCTCCATCTCGAGATAAGTAATTCTAGACCCACTTTTCCTATTTTTATTAATTTTTTAAAAATGGGTTTTATACTCCAACTCTTTCACTTTTATAGTTTTACCAAACACCAAAAACAACTTCTCGTTTCCCACAGCACTTTTAAAAAATGTTTACCAAACAACACACTGCTTTGCGCAAAAGTGTTTTTCCACAGCACTTTTATTCAAAGCACTTTTTGGACCAGAACCGGAACGCCAAACAGACCCTAAGTCCAATGCTGAAGGACTTCTCAAGAAGTCATTTTTAAAGCAAGGCCAAATTTGGCCTTGCCTCCAAATGCTCCAGTGGCCAACGAGAAGGCCTTTTGGCCTTCTCTCTACTTTTTTTTTTTTTTTTATAATTTCATTTTAATTTTTTTACTTTATATAATCAACAAAATAAATTAAAAATTAGCACAATAAAATCTCTACCTTAAAATAAATAATTCTAGATCCACTTTTCCTATTTTTATTAATTTTTTAAAAATAAGTTTTATACCCTTTATGGTCATTTTACATCCAAATCATAGTTTTGAAAAACTATTTTACTAAACACCTCAAATATCTCACATTCCATTTACCAAAAGTCATTTTCCCATAGACCTTTTTACAATAAAACTTTTCCAACTAGAACCGGAACGCCAAAACGAACTTGATTTGTGCTTCTCTAGTAGGTTTAAGAACAAATCAAGTTTGCATCCTCGTGAGGCGTAAAACGTTATTTTTATTGTAAAGAATAATTAAATAAGTTCTACAGAAGGCACTAGGATGACATGAGGCCAATTCGACAAGATATTTTACATCCCATTCTTGGCAGAGTAGTGCAAAAATGTTATCATCTCTACCTAGAGTCACAGTCATTATTCCTCAGAGCCTTTCTTAGCCGCATTGTCTGCTTCTGCATCTCCCTCCACTGCTTGAGTAACGCCAACTTCTGCTGGCCGGATAACGCGATCATAGAGTACGTATCCTGTCTGTAATGAAAAGTTGAAAACATGGAAATGCAAATGACGCTCAAACAAAAGAGACCTTCGCTAGGGAAGATGTAAAAGACAATCATTTGAATAAAAAAAGTCCTCTATGACAGACGATCTGCTGTCCTAATATAGACTTCAACATGGAAGGATAGTAGTCATTAAGCAATTAATAAAATAATAATCAAAGAAATACCTTAAGAACAGCGGCAACAGTGCCTGGAGGCTTAGAAGGATCTGGTACTTGGAAAACAGCATAATGCCTATGAGGATCAAATGGCTCATTTGTTGGATCAAATTTTTCTAGCCCGAACTTCTTAAATACCTGAAATCCAGAGCATCACTTGATCAATAGATTGAGATATATAACATGTTCTCCAAAGCATAATATGATATGCAGGGGCAATCTAAACCAGAAGGCAGTGACGATAGGTGAAGCAATATGAGAAGCTCACCGCATCCAGCTGCTTCTCAGTCATTTCAACTCCCTCCAGAAGTGTTTTAAGGAGCGGCACTGCTCCAGAAGGGTCATCAGACACATCAAGTTTTGAAAAACTACTTTTGACGACTGAAGATGCTCTTCCCAGATTGTCCGATACATCCAGAAGGCTCTTGGCAAAGTTCTGTCAAAGAGGTTCCAGAAGCAGAGTTGTAAGATCTTTAAACACACCAAATCCATAAAAAATATTCCATTACCAAACCATGTGAGTTGACACTGGGTATACCTGTATTGAGAATTTCTTAGTGTTCTCTGCTTCACGTTTTGTTCTTTCCCTCACATTTTCCATCTCCGCAAATGCACAGAGTGCTTTATTTTTCATTTCTTCTAACTCTTTCATCTTCAACTCCAGGGCTTCATCCTTCTCCGCCACAAGCTTTATCAAATCATCATTTGATAGATCACTCTCAGCATCGGAATCTGAATCAGAAAATGCAGATCGTTTAGTACCTGGTATCCATCCTTTGACAGTTTCAGACATGGTCGATTTGGATTTGGGTTCTAAATTAGAACCTGACTCTTTGGACTCTCCAGAAATTGCCTCTTCAGCCTGAACAGAAAGCTTTGACTCCTCATTCGGTGTTTGCACCTCCACCTCTGTGGAAGTACCATTGGTCCCAGCAGTAGTCCCCTGTTCCTTTTCTGTAGCCTCAGGGGACGCAGATGAACTGAATCCTAAATGTTGAAAAGGAGATGAATTGAGGCCTGAATGGTGAAATAGAGCAACCTGGCCTGGAACTATCTGAAACAAGAAAACAAACCCAGACTTTTTAAGAAAAAAGAAGAAGATAGAATACAAAAGGACCCTCTGTGGAGACAGAACTCGCAACTGAAAAAGGAATAACATCTTTTGAACTTCTACAATGCTCAAATGCAATTTAAACTTCACCATGGTAACCAACTATCATACAATTCAAGACAAACACCAAAGAAGCACAGCTAAAACTTTAGATGTTTCAGTGTTTTATTGACCCATGGTTAAAAGTGGAGAAGCAAGGATATAGAAACTTCATAGGAAGTACCTAACAGCATCTCAAGCTGAAGGAAAGAAAAGAAAAGAAAAAACTCAATTTTTTACACACAATGATGAAGAAAAATCCACTAAACAATCCGTATAAACACCCAATCCGCAACCACTAACGTGCAACAAAATGGAAAGTGATACAGTAACATGAAAACCCAAAAATCCAGATTGAACCAATCACAAGAAGAATATCAATTCACTAGTTTTATCTATAAATCCTTAAACCCTGACAAAACCCTAACTTGAATTTAAGCACAACAACAACACCTCCCACAATTCGATTGCACACGAACCTCGTTTGGATATTGATGAGCAATAGATTGTAACTGATTGGAGAGGATCCGCAGCTGCCGCGTCTGCGAAGTAGAGAGCAGGGGAAGGAGGGAGCGTTGGCCCACGCTCCTTGAGGCGCGTGACAAAACCCTTGACATCAACATAGTAAAAGGAGGATGATTTGGAGAATTGAACGGAAGAACCAGAGAATAGACAAATGGGGTTTCAGAGAAGAAGAAAAGAGAAGAAAAGGTGCAGCCAAAGAAAAGTTTGGGGAAGGGTTAATAGGGTTTAAGGATTTTTCAGAGGTTTTAGTTTAATGACGGGAATTGCCCTCAAGTGTTAACGGATTTACTTTGGTGTTGTTAAGAAGAAGGAAGTAATTTGGAGGATGTTATAAGGGTAGTATTTTCTTGTTAATTTGAGGTTTTGCTTTGGAATGGTCCAGAAAGTTTTGGAGTGGAGGTGTCCTCTCTTCCGTTTGGTACTTTTGTTTTGAGATTGGAAGTGGCGCATGTGGTCTTCAAAAATATTCAGTAATTAGATTATGTGAACAAAAACGACACCGTAAATGATAACTCGTGAAAATATGTAATTACTTAGTAATAAATTATAATTATAATTAATTCATGTTTAATGTTAAGATTATTAAGATTTTTTTTTATAAAAAGAACATATTCCATAAGTCAACATGCATGTAGCTAGGGCTTACGAGTGTTTATGGATAGGATAAAATATCCAACAGGTATTTATTTAGTTTTGAAATTTACATATCCGGACTTGCATTAAAAGTCTAAAGGTTTTGTAGGGTCCGGTTGATTATGGTCTAGTATACGTAAAATTAAAATTATTTTTTTAAAGTGAATATATAAAAGCACAAGTAATATGAAAATTATATAAAATATTATACATATTTCAAATTGAAAAATAAAAGTTTGAGATAAATTTTTCATGAAGAATTTTTATATTTATATGTTATTATTATTATTATTATTTTGTTGAGTGACAACAAAAGTGGCAAACTATTAAAGCCCACAGTCCACAACAGTGAACTGGCCCAACATCCTCATTCCTCCGGACTCAGCTTGGTCAGGCGTGAACCATTCCACCAAGTCTCATGATCGCATTCCGGCAAGCAGCGGCTGTGCATATTGATAAGATAAGAACAAAGCCATCTTGATCTATTCTGATGTGTATCACAACAGCTATGTATATTGTATAAATTGTAAACATTCGATATCAAACGATGCAGTCCGGAACTTGCCAATAGTTGGATTTTAATTGTATTGGGCCGCAGGCTGTATTTGAATTCCATTCACGAGGCCCACTGTACATCTTTCTTTCATAAATAGAAATTCATCCTCTTCTTATCACAGAAAATAAAAAGGAGATCAGATTTGTGAGTTGGATTGGATTGATGTGCATGAAACACATACTAGCCCACCAATTATTCGTTCAGCTTTTCCATAGTTATCAGGTGAAATGGTTCAATAGATGAATCAGAGTTGCTCACTGATTCAATATGATATATTTTGGGGCACATATTTAAAGACTAACCAGATTTTGCGGCATTGAAAATTTGTTAGGTTACCTTAAATGATAAAACAAACAAAACTTAATTAAGGAATTGACCTATACTTACACCGAACTCGCACTCGACACCTCATAGTTAAAAGGTAAGGATGTATATGTCTAACCACTAACAAATTTGCGGTGTCCATTTATTCCTTTGTCTAGGCAGATTTGGAATAACAATTTTTTTTCCAGCCTACTGCAAATTAAGAGCAACTAAAAAATGTTCTTTTTACGTAAAAGTATCATCTAGATTGGTAAAAGTATGGAGGTAGGCAATATCATTGAAGAAACATTTCTAAGATTAGGTATAAATGTTCTTTTTATAGTTCTAAATCACGAGTATTTTAAATTTATTGAAATTTATTGAACTTTGACCGATCGGAGGTAATTTTTCCACACACAAGATTAAACCAACGATCTCTTTGTTTAAAAGGTCAGAGTGCCAAATAAGTCATACCAACGACGTATTAGTAAGAATTACAATTTTTGGAGAAGAAAACAGTATCCTCAGTCCTCACACCAAACCTAGTACATGCTAACAATGCGCTTTCCTCAACATCAAATATGGAATTAAAAAGCAGTAACGTAAACAGGTGGATGGACTGATATGTCATGAGAAAATTGACTCACAGGCTAAATCATCCAATAAAAACACTCCACATGTAGGCTTTCACTGCTGAAAAAACAACAACAAAAGAAAAAGATGCAGCAAACCCTTTCATGCCCCAAAAGAATTTTGTATGTGAAACTTTGAACTAAGTTTAAGGGGAAAAGAAATAAAGAAAGTTAGATATGAGACTCAATCAGAAAATTTCATGGGACCAGTGCAGATATGGCCAGTCCATGTGTAAATATAGGTGCAACTGTCCCAGCATTCAATGATAATTTTAAGACTTCAATTTTTTCCAAAAAAAAAGAAATGAAATAAAGAGTCAAAATAAATGCAATTTCCTCATCTGTTCAACTAGCATCCTAGCACCATTATTTGATTAGCTAATTAATTTTGGTGACTGATAATTCAACTACTAATAGGAAGATGGCAGTATCAGCTGGGTACCAAACAGATAACACAGTATTTATAACTCTACTGTACTGGATTTTTGTTATATGTTAACATACCAAAAATCTGCTCTTTCTGCTGGTGGAGCTCAGTAAACCTTATGACTGAAAGGTGAAAAATGCCACGCATAAATGCACTGAAAAGCATTTAATCAAAAACTCGAAAAAAAAAACAAAAAATGTAGAAAAAGAAAGCTTTTGCATTTCTCCATTAGGGGACTAAAATTAAAGATAGAAGAGAAGTTGTTATCATAACAATAAATGCAGCAATTTCTGACTGAATTCTCATCAAAAGGAACTGCAAATCAATTTGAGAAGTAAAATACTTCAAAAACCTAAACTAGCCCTTTAATCTAATCTAATATCTTCTTTATAAATGTGAAGATGATAATCTAAGAATATGTAAATATAGCTCATTGCCTATGCACCAAACCTTTTGTCATGCCATCAAAACACATTTTCTATTCGCTTTAGTTCAATACGCTATTTGAAAGCACTCACCTACTTAAGCAACCAAAAATCAAAAACTCTCAACAAACTCCAAGCAGTCCTATTTTTACTTTCTCCCCTTCTACACTTCTCAAGGACTCATCATTCATACCAGCTTCACCAACCATCTTCAGGCTAGTTATAACATATTTACAAGTGGGTCAGGAAAACATAAATATGGCATTCAAGATCATGCTGTCTGTTATACTGGTTCATGTACTACTGCAAATCCTTAAGGTAAATGCAAAAGTTCCAGCAGTGATTGTGTTTGGAGACTCTACAGTTGATGCAGGAAACAACAATCAGATCGACACAATCCTGAAGAGCAATTTTCCGCCATATGGTCGTGATTTCATGGGTGGTAAGCCCACCGGAAGGTTTTCCAATGGTCGGGTTGCAACAGACTTCATTTCTGAAGCTTTTGGGATCAAGCCGATAATCCCTGCATACTTGGATCCCGCATATAACATAAAAGATTTTGCTACAGGAGTTTGCTTTGCTTCTGCAGGAACTGGTTTTGACACTGCTACTTCTGATGTGCTAGTAAGTCAAGAAAAATGCTACTTCTGCAATTATTGTTCAGTATAAAACATGTTTAATATAATTTCTCAGTCTCTAAATGCACTAGCTACCAAAATTCAGGAGAGTAACTTCCTTGAAATTGTTTATGCTTTGACATGTGAAATTCTCTCTTAATCTTGCAGTCTGTCATACCTCTTTCGAAGGAATTAGAGTATTACGAAGATTACCAGAAGACACTGAGAGGCTATCTAGGAAACGAGAAAGCTAATGAGCTCCTAAGTGAAGCTCTGTACTTGATAAGCATAGGAACAAATGACTTCCTAGAGAACTATTATATACTTCCAAAGAGATCCTCTGAACTTTCCGTTGATTCCTACCAGAATTTTCTCATAGAAATTGCTCAAAATTTTATTAAGGATCTTCATCATCTAGGAGCTCGAAAGATAGCCATAACTGGCCTCACTCCAATGGGGTGTTTACCACTGGAGAGAGCCACAAATCTATTTTCTGGCAGTGATTGCATTGAAGAGTACAATAATGTAGCCAAGGATTACAATGAGAAGTTGAGTAAGTCAGTTGCAGAGCTAAATAAGGAACTTCCTGGCATCCAACTGGTGCATTCAAACCCCTATGACATAGTCATGGATATTATTCAGAATCCAAGTTCTTTTGGTAAGTTTATTTTTCTTCCATGGCATGCTGGCAGTATTCGCATCATATGCAACCTATTAGCTGCCTGACCCAACCAAACATCTAGCGTCAAGTAATTGAGTAGATAAGGGTTTGTTCAGTGGTTATTCTCGCATTGCAATTAAACCAATTTCTCAACAACAGCAATTATTCTCCTATTTCTTATCTTGAAAAATCAACAACTTGGTAAAGTTAGTAGTAATTATTAGTCATGGTGTTCGTTGTGCATTTGTGTGAGTGATGATAAAGTAATTACATTCTAATACAACTTCATATCACAGGGTTTGAAGAAGTAGCAAGAGCATGCTGCGGAACAGGGATGTTTGAGATGAGTTACTTGTGTAATAGAAAAAACCCGTTTACATGCGCAGATGCAAATAAATATGTATTTTGGGATTCATTTCACCCAACAGAGAAAACATCTGGGATTGTAGCTAATTATACAGTGAAAAATTCCTTAGCACAGTTTCTTTAAAGACAATAAGGGATACAAATGTAACAAGTATAATTAGTATAATATATTCATATATTTTCCATTGATAGTGCAATTTTGTATAGTCATGTTGATGTTCCAACAGTTAATCAATTTCCAGGATTAATAGTTGACAGCAGAAGTTAGTTGATGCTGAATTTTTTACAACTAGAATGCACATAGCACTGTCATCTAAAGAAAAAGCTGCAACTCTATCAACAACAAACAAAAACCTCAATTTTATGAAGCGGTTCATATACTCATCAAGATTCACAAACTCAATGGCTGAATGGCATATTAATCTTTCTGAGGCAATGAAACAATAAAACTCTGAGAAAGTCACCAATTAAAACACGCAAAACTCACCAACTATGTTACATAATGAAGCAGAGTCAATAACAGAAACCTCATTGGAAGATGGAAATCTTTGAACTCAAATAGCAACTTACTTTGACACCTTTGGAAAATGCAGCTTGATCAATGCAGGAAGTTCAACCAAATCAACTTGACCCTTGCCCAATAAAATACTCTTCAACTTCTCATCGCAATTTATCATGTTCTTATTATTTGGATCCTAAACAACAAAAGGTTCCATAAACATCTTAAAACCAAAGAATTCCAAGCACAAACCGAGAAATGAAAGAAGAATGGGGAAAAAAACCTGAAGGTTGTTGGCCTTGATATAGGACCAGACACGCATGAAACACCCTAAACGGGAAATTTGAGACTGACCCACAAAATCTCTAAGAGTAGAAGGAAGATTTACAAGGTCAATCAAGTTGGCAAGCTTCTTGGGATTATCTGTGACTACATTCTTCATTCTCTGGAGCACCATTGTTCCTTTTCTCACACCCTTCTATTTTGCTTTAGTTGCCACTTGCCACTATCCTCCTACACCAAAGAGCAAGTGTCAGCTTCCTGAGTTAAGAATCAAATGTAATTGATGACTTGAATAGATGACAGAGAGCAGTTATGCATTAATTTTATTGAAACTTCTCGTTGGAGAATTTAATCGAACAGGTGGTGTGCCTTTTTCCCCCGATATGTATAGGCACGAAATCACAACGACGTAATACGTTGTGCTATGTTCAAGCTCTGGAGTCCGGACTACAACACAGAAACAACCAAACAGATAGAAAATAGAGAGTTCTTGAATGTGATTGTGCTATGTTTCCAACTTCCAAGAAATTGAAAGAGAATTAGGATTGAAAAGAGAAGAAACTAGGGCTTTGGTTGACCCGCTAAGGCTCTGTTTGGCGTTCCGGTTTTGGTTGGAAACGTGCTGTGGGAAATGGAGCTGTGGGAAAAGCAGTTTTGCGAAAAGCAGTATGGTGTTTGGTAACTGTATTTTAAAAGTGCTATGGGAAACCAGGGTGTTTGGTAAAACAGTGCTTAAGTGTGTGTTTGGGGTTGGGAGTTGGGTACCCAACCCAACTTTTCCCAACCCAAAAACCTTTGAAGGCGTTTGGTAACACCACTGCAGCCCAGTTTTCTACAAAGCACTTTTAAAATTTTGCCTTGGCCTCCTCTTTTCCTCACTGGAGCAAATTGCTCCAGTGGTCCAACGCAGCCTGTGTTGGGCCTGCGTTGGGCACCTTCTCTCTCCTTTTTTTTTTTTTTTCATTTTAATTTTTTTTTTTTACTTTATATAATGAACAAAATAAATTAAAAACTACCACACTAAATTCTCCATCTCAAGACAAGTAATTCTAGATCCACTTTTTCTATTTTTATTATTTTTTTTTAAATGGGTTTTATTCTCCAACTTTTTTATTTTTATAGTTTTACCAAACACCAAAAACAACTTTTCGTTTCCCACAACACTTTTAAAAAATGTTTACCAAACAGCATACTACTTTGCGCAAAAGTGCTTTTCCCACAGCACTTTTGCCCACAGCAAATTTTTGGACCAGAACCGGAACGCCAAACAGTGTAGGATCAAACACATTAACCCGACTTTCCTTTTACTTTTCTTTCTAGTTCTCTTTTATTTATATATAAAAGAAAATCTAAAAGGCGTTGTATGATCCCGAGCCCAAGCCCAAGCCCAAGCCCAAGCCCACTTCGTGATTGGACCCAATTTGTTTTTGTTTCTCTCTATTCAGGATTTGATCAACGATTTTTTTTTTTTTTAAAAGGTTGAAGACTCGAAGCAGGCACGGATCCAGCCCAGGCGGGCTGGATGAAAAAAAAAATCTATTGGATGCAGAAGTGCTCGATACAAATACTCTTGAGCATTTGTTAAATTTTTCGTTCAGCTCGTTTGCTTTCCCTTTAAAATACTCTAATTTTTTTTTCGTTCAGCTCGTTATTTAGTGACGGATTCAAATACTCTTAAGCATTTGTTCAATTTTTCGTTCAGCTCGCTTGCTTTCTCTTTATAATACTCTAAAAAAAAAATCGTTCAGCTCGTTATTTAGTGACGGATACAAATACTCTTAAGCATTTGTTCAATTTTTCGTTCAGCTCGCTTGCTTTCCCTTTAAAATACTCTAAAAAAATATTCGTTCAGCTCGTTATTTAGTGACGGATTCAAATACTCTTAAGCATTTGTTCAATTTTTCGTTCAGCTCGCTTGTTTTCCCTTTAAAATACTCTTAAAAAAAAATTCGTTCAACTTGTTATTTAGTGACGGATACAAATACTCTTAAGCATTTGTTCAATTTTTCGTTCAGCTCGCTTGCTTTCCCTTTAAAATACTCTAAAAAAAAATTCGTTCAGCTTGTTATTTAGTGACGGATACAAATACTCTTAAGCATTTGTTCAATTTTTCGTTCAGCTCGCTTGCTTTCCCTTTAAAATACTCTAAAAAAAAATTCGTTCAGCTTGTTATTTAGTGACGGATACAAATACTCTTAAGCATTTGTTCAATTTTTCGTTCAGCTCGCTTGCTTTCCCTTTAAAATACTCTAAAAAAAAATTTCGGGGGCGTTGCCCCCGAACCCCCGCCCCCCCTGAAAATAATTCCTGGATCCATCCCTGACTCGAAGCACTCGCACTAATTATGATGATAAAACGCTCATGCTTGGGAAACCTTAAAATAGAATTAGGTTTTTCTAATTTTTCTTTAAATATGACTAGTCATGTTAGAAAAATCTGAACCGTTCAATAAAATTGAACGAATGAGATTAAAAATTCAAGTGATTAATAAGTTGACCAGTCAATAAAATTCAACACGTGGTCAACTCATTAATTACTTGAATTTTTAATTTCATCTGTCTAATTTTATTAAACGATTCAAATTTTTCTAACATTACTAGTCATATTTAACAGAAAATTAGAGGACTCAATCCCTCAAAATACCCAATGATGATACTGCTTCTTTGATTTTGAGTGGTGTTACTTACTTAGAAATTTAGATTATAGATAGATATAAGTGATTCTAAAAGATCTGCTTAAACATAATTTTTTTTAGTAAGATACGACTCGAACCCACCATTCTTTTATTTTTCAACCAATTACCACATGACACATGACATGAGGCATTCAAATTATGTTGACAACAATCATCCTATATTTCAATGATCGTATCCAGCACATCATTTATTCCTCAAGTTATTTCTAGAGTCTAATATTGCGGTAATATTCTCTATTTATTCTCCATATGCTTAATTAATTAATGCATTTTATTTTATTTTCACTTGATTATTGCGTTATTTATGTATGTTGGCAAATTCAAAACTAATAATCATTTGGTTATGTTGTAGGATACGATGAAAATTTCCATTTTAGGTGAGGTTGAAACTCATGATATAAATGTTGAACCTCACACAACTATTTTGGGCCTGAGACTGGAAATTGAAGACAAGTTTAAGGTTGCTAGAGGAGACCAAGCCTTGTCTTTTGAGTACACCCCCTGTGTGGACACACTCTTAGAAGATGACGAGCTGCAACTCAAAGACTATAAAATCGAAGACGGTGCGATCATCAGGCTTCGTGCCATGTATTGGATTTCTATCCATGGCCAGGACCCTGACGTGGCCTACAGGCTTAAAGTCCACAACGATATGACTGTTGGGAATCTGAAGGAGATGCTCGAAAAAAATATGGGTTTTGACATGAGCAACAGAAGAATTGTGCTGGGTAAACCTCCGAATAGACGTTACCTTCATGATAGTACTACTGTGCTCATGAGTGGTATTACTAGCCGAAATTTCGTACAATTTATATGATCATATATCATATAATATACTAAAAGTGGGATGGGTTTGAAGATTTGAGGAAGAAATAAAAAACTTTCCAATATGTGGAATTGTTATGAAATGGAATAAAATAATAAACATTTTTTATAAATATCCAACGTAAAATAATAATTTGTGATTAATTAATAGGTGTTTTAGACAGTAATAGTTAATTAGGATAATAAATTAATGAAAAATATGGTTATTCAGAAATTAATACACTAATTTGTTTTATATTTTCTCTTTCAAAACAAAAGTTAAGTAAGAGAGGAAAACAATATTTCAAAGGCCCAAGCCCAAGTCCACTTTTCTGGTTAGGCCCGGTTTGTTTACGAACAATATTTCTAAGGCGTTGAAATAAACATGACAAAACAGAAGAAAAAAATCATGATTAATGAGCGATCAAGAATGAATTTCATGCGAGCACTATGATACGATCCCAGGATGTATCATGCATGACGCATCGCATGTTCGCAATAAGTATATGGACAAACAAATGGAGTCCGATTTGAGAGAACAGAGGCTTGATGGAAACTTCAAGATGTTAACTTTCGTTTGGGACGAGTTTCAGCCCATTTGGACAAGCGGATTGAAAATTATGCCTGTCGACATTTTCGTGCCCAGAATGGACGTAATTACGCCTCATCTCGGCGCAATCACGCCAGGAACAGAAGCATGAAGGTTGCTCCGTGTCGTTTGCGACATGATCACGTCCTGACAGTTCCAGATTGCGCCAAAAAAGGAATTATGGATTTATTATGGATTTTCCTGCTTTGGCGATTTCTATGCTTAATTAATTATGGATTTGTTTTAATTAGTTTCCTATTAATTAGTTAAATTATTTTGAATTTATTTAATTAATTAATTAGGAGTTTAATTAGAGAAAGGATTACTTTGATAAGGATTAGGTTTCCTATATAAAGGAGGAAGGATACGTTATTTTGAAATAAAAACCAGAGAGTTTTCTCAATTGTTCTTTGCGAACCTTGTCCCTCATTGAGTCCGGATACTCGATTAGGATAGCAAGTAAAACCCGAAAACCCACTCCATTGAATCGTAGCTCTAGTTTGGCTAATACAGGATATTAGCAGGGTTAGGGATCGTTTCAAGAATCTCATTCGATAAGTTTAGGTTGGCTAATACACGGATATTAGCAGGGTTAAACAGTCGTATTGAGTTATCATTCTTCCGCATCGAAATCCAAACCTAGAACTAGATCGAGAATTACTTGTTACGCAACTAGGATCGTATCGGAATCATAATTCTTTTATTTTAAAACCAAAGCATATAAAAAGCATTAAATTTTCACCATACTACATTTTTTCCACAACAACTGCTTATTGTACGAGATCGAGTTGAATACTACGGTGATGTTCGAATTTAATCATTCTTCACGATTTTTTTTAATGATAATTTACTACTTTAATTAATGCATTTAATCTTATACACTCCTTTAGTTATTGCGTTATTTGTATATATTCTTGACGGAGCTAAAAACTAATTAACGATTACTTTGTTATTTTCTAGCAGGTTGATTATGAATCTTACCGTATTTTATGGTGCAGCTGAGAGACGCAAATTATGGGTTGAAGAAGACATGACTGTTTCGGACCTGAAACAGAAACTTGAACTCAAGTTTTGTATTTCTAGAGGAGAGCAAGAGATATTTTGTGGGGATACACTCTTAGAAGATGGCAAGCAGATCAAAGACTACAATGAAATTCAAGACGGTGGCACCCTCCATCTTGTTACCAAGTTCTGGCTGTCTATTCATGGGCTCAAACCTGACGAGGAGGTCTACAAACTTTGGGTTCACGGACGAATGACTGTTGGGTACGTGAAGGAGATGCTTGAAAAGGAAAAGGGTGTCGATATGACTGAAAAAGTACTCGTACGAGGAGAACCTCCAAAAGCGATGGAGCTTAAAGATGAACCTAATACAGATGTGAAGGAGCTTGAGGATAATACTACTTTGATCTCGAATGGAATTATTCGTGAAAGGGAATGTTATGTGGGAATACATGATTTCTACTCATTCTCTTTGGATAATTAGAAAACAAATAGGTGGTGTGGTTTCAGGAAGAAATAAAAATATTTCACCATGTGGAATAATCATGAAATTGAATAAAATGAATTAAGAAAAATCTAATAAAATAAGAAAAATATTTTAAAAATAAAGGCTCCCTAATTGTTTTTTATATTGGATTATGGTAGTATAACTTAATTTAATAGTAAGGGGCGTTTACACATATAGTGATACTTTTATTTAATTCAGTTTATCGGGGAAAAAAATTAAAAGATAAGTCAACTACTTCCAAATTTTTTTTTCACCAACTTCTTAAACAATTATGTTCTCATCACCTGCATGATCAACAACCGTTTTCCCACTGCCTTCTCTTTGCAAATCTCTCTCTAAAATACTACACTTCTTAATAACAATCTTCCTTCTGTGTGCTAAATGAACTATAGGGATACCTTGGTTCTTCTGTCCGGAGTTAGAAAACACTCCAATATTAAAGAAATTTGGATCAAATAAGTATTCCTCGTTTTCAATTATTCCAAACCCATCACATTTAATGTCCTCGTCGAGATTAAAATCACTCCAATATCTAAATCCATGATGTATCTATCCCATTGTTTATACTAAAGTATTTTAACCATATTGTTTACTTTCATCTTATCCAATATTCATACCAGTAACTCATAAGATATGTGTTCTACTTTACAGTCATCATATCTATACGGTAACTCATTAGTCCTTGTATTTGTTAGAAAGTCTCATATAATACCCTGCATTACTAATATTTTAAATTATAAAAAGAAATATAGGGTACAATTTGAAATATTAATTCAATTGAAAATATTTAATTCTCATTTTTTATATAAATAAATAAATAAACATACTAGGTCAAATATTTAAAAAATGATAAATTTTATTTTTATATAAAGAATAAAATTTTGTTTTGAATGTAAAGCGACCAGTCAAATTGTGAAACGAAATTGGGAACTTTCTCTTTTTTGAAATGACTTAACGGCTAACTTGATGATCTGGAAGCAAAAGTCAAATCAATTTTCAAAAATCTCAACATGGAAACGGGAAACCGAGCCCAATTAAATACCCGAAAGTTTTTCCTCTTCCTCACTCCTCATTTCATTTGTGCCGTTTTAAGTTTTGCTGGAAACGAAAAACCAGTAGAACAAGGAATAGTAAACAAAAATGGGCGATGATACGAAAATCAACCGCAGAGCAATGAACTTGAACGATCGCCATTATCGCTTCCTCCAAGACCTCTCCGCTCCTCCTAAACCTCTCTCTCTCTCTGTCCTCTTGCTGTTTACTTTTTACTATTGGAAAAACCCAGAACTGTTTTGGGGTTTTCAGATTGCCCTGTTTGATTGATTTGACATGAACATTGATATACACGCAGATGACGACGAAGTGGAAGAGCAAGAAGAGCTATTGAAGATGAAGGTAGAAGAAGGACGCGACTGTTCGAGAGAGAATCAGCTTGCGAAACGCAGGATGCTCATCGTGACGTACCCAGCTTCTCTGGAATCTTTGATTTCGATTCTCCTTCTCCTTGTATTGTTTGTTACTCGTTTTATGTTGATATTATATATACATGTATTGAGCCCATCCTGCAACAAGCCCATCAAGCCCATCTGCAACTCTTCTTCTTCAAACATACGCATGCAATGACGTCCATCACGCATGCAGCAACACAACAGTCAAGCAAGCATGCTC
The DNA here is from genome assembly GCA_963691705.1 of Viola odorata. Classification (NCBI taxonomy): domain Eukaryota; kingdom Viridiplantae; phylum Streptophyta; class Magnoliopsida; order Malpighiales; family Violaceae; genus Viola; species Viola odorata. The sequence goes on along the minus strand of OY829546.1, from coordinate 50,828,580 downwards.
GCAGCAATTGTGGAAGATATGGCACCAAACATATCTCCACTAATTGCTCCTGAATATCTGCAAGATCATTAGCTGTAAACATTAGCTAAGATCATTGTGTATAAATAGATAGTATATGCTTGTAATCTAAATCAAGCAATTATAAACTAATCCTTCATATCCTTCACTGCTTCATCAATTTCTATATGGTAGCGGAGCAATATCTCTAACGAGTTCTCTGCAAGTTCGCATCTCCAGTGTCTCCTCGTCGGATCTGGAAAATTTCACCGCCCAAAACCGCCGCACACACCTCCACGCCCCGCCATCAGCAGTCAACTGCAGACTACTGTAATCAACCATTTAAAGTGCCTTCCGGAGCTCCACTTACTACACGCGCCACCTTGTTGCATTCCCCGGCGTCCATTACACCGGCCCGCAAAGTTTCAGCCAATTCAGACCACGCACGCGCCTCCTAACGTCTCCACGCGCCACCACACATTTTCCCTCTTCACGCGCAGGCAGATCACTACTGTCCACGTGCCGCTTCCTCACCGTCCACGTGTCAGCCAATCAGTCGCCCACGTGTCATTCAAACAGTGGTCCACGCGCCATTCAACCAGTGTCCACGTGTCATCCAAGTAGTGGTCCACGTGTCATCCAACCAGTGGTCCACGTGCCATCTAACCAGTGGTCCACGTGTCATCCAAGCAGTGGTTCACGTGTCATTCAAGCAGTGGTCCACGTGTCATCCAAGCAGTGGTCCACGTGTCATCCAAACAGTGGTCCACTTGTCATTCAATCAGTGGTGCACGTGTCATTCAAACAGTGGTCCACGTGTCTTCTTTGACTGCATCCAAGCTGACTTTGACCAAACCGGTTCACATCTTTGACCGACCGGTTCATCATCTTCCCGACCGGTTCTCGAGCTGGTCCGACCGGTTCTTACCATTTTCAAGGGTGCGCTTTCCAAATTTAGGGTCCATTCTTCCAAAATCAGTGTCTAAAAATCCGGTTTGATTCAATCCTTTCCATTTATCAAAACAAATCCGTCCATTACCTATCATCATGACCACTCCTAACCCTACCCCTTCCACAAACACCTCAACCATCATAAACATCACAAATCCGAGTCATTTTATCTCTCTCAAACTGACAAATCGCAATTATCTCTTCTGGCGAGATCTTGTCGAACCTTATCTCACCGGGTTAGGTCTGCTCGGTTATATCAATGGTACGGTTGCTTGTCCACCTCCTACCATTGCTGGCGAGGAATCACAACCAGCTACTGCAAACCCTGCTTATCAGCTCTGGATCCAACAAGACAGTCTTATCATCAGCACTCTCCGATCTTCTCTCTCAGAAGAAACAATGGGCCTAGTCAGTGGCATTACAACCTCACATCAGATATGGCAGACGCTAGCCTCCTCACTCGCATCTCCCTCTAACACCCGGATCTCAACCCTACATCAAGGTCTACATGAGCTCGTGTTCGACTCGAGTGATTCAATTTCAGTATTTCTTCACCGAGCTAAGGCCATTGCAGATGAATTAATGGCAGCTGGGCGACCAATTTCCACCGCAGACCTCAATGTTCATATCTTTCGAGCACTCAACAAACATGATGATTATAAGTCTCTCGTCACCACACTCAATGCTCGAGTCGAATCTGTCAAATTCAATGATCTCATCAGCCTTTGTCTCTCCCAGGAATTCCTCAACAAACCAATCACTACTCCTACTCACACTACCCAACCAACCATAAATACTCCTATGTCTCCACCAACCACCCCTCATCTAGCCAACAATACTCAACGCACAACGAACTACTCAGCCTCCTCATCCTATCGAGGTGGCCGTCATCCTGGTCGTGGCCGTGGTCGTGGCCGCTATAACAACCGAGGTGGTCGTAGTGACTATGGACAAGAACGCACTCCAAGTGGCCGACCATGGTGCACACACTGTTCAAAAGCGGGCCATCTAGCTGCAACTTGCTATCAACGATTCCCTCAACGATCCTTTGATCCCCGCGCCAACTCTGTCATGCACTCTCCTTCTGCACACCACGACTATTGGTACCCTGATACAGGTGCCTCACATCATGTGACCCCGAATCTATCACAACTCTCTCAATACCAAGAATATCACGGATCTGATACTCTGGAACTCAGCAATGGTAAGCATGTTCCAATCGCTCATATCGGTAAAGGTTTCTTACCCACTCCATCCCAACCTCTTAAATTATCCTCTATTCTTCATGTTCCAGCACTAAATAAACCATTACTTTCTGTTCAAAAACTTGCACAAGATAACCATGCCTACTGGACTTTTGACTCAACTTCTTTTTCTCTAAAGGATATAGCAACCAAGACTACGCTGCTGGACGGACCGAGTAGACATGGCTTGTATCATCTTCACTCATCATCAAGTGTCCCACTAAATAACAAACCGTCACTCAAAGCACAAACCTTTCCATCTTCATCATCTCCCACTCTCAACTCCGTAGAACGTGTCCCTATTCCATTATGGCACCATCGTCTAGGTCATCCCAATTCCAAGGTTCTTACCTATGTTATCTCTCAATTTAATCTACCTGTATTGCACAATAAATCAAATAAATTGCAAAAGTTTTTCTGCCCTTCATGTCCCATGGGAAAATTAACTCGACAACACCTTCCTCTTACTGGTCACACAACGTCATCACCCCTTGAACTCATTCACTCTGATGTCTGGGGACCATCTCCATGTGTGTCACCCACAGGTCATAAATACTATGTCATCTTTGTAGACGATTATTCCAAATTCACATGGTATTATCCCCTCTCAAAAAAATCTGATGTATTCAATACCTTTCACACATTTCAAACCTTTATCGAACGTCAATTTCAAAAACAAATAAAATCAGTCCAAACCGATTGGGGTGGGGAGTATCGCAAACTAAATCAATATTTCTCTTCATTAGGAATTCGTCATCGTATAATGTGCCCCCACACACATGAGCAACAAGGTCAAGTTGAACGCAAGCATAGACACATTGTTGACACTGGTCTTTCTCTTCTTGCCAATGCAAATCTTCCACTAAAATTCTGGGTGTATGCCATGGAAACAGCCGTTTATCTCATCAATCGTCTACCTACACATGTCCTCAAAAATCAATCACCATATCAAAAATTATTTCACCGTATTCCGGATTATAAATTCCTCAAAATCTTTGGTTGTTTATGTTTTCCGTATCTCAGACCATACAATACCCACAAATTTGATTATCGGTCTCACCCCTGTGTCTTTCTTGGTTACAGTCCTCTCCACCTTGGGTATCGATGTCTAGACAAGTCCACTGGTAGAATTTATGTGGCTCGCCATGTCACCTTCGATGAGAATACATATCCATTCATCACAACAACCCCCCCTCTCTTCTCTACATCCAAGAATCAAACTACTGCTTTTTTACCAAACCCATTACTATCCAACACAATCAATCCTCCATCTGAGCCACAACCAATCACTCATTCAAATCAAGGTCAGTCGTCCACTACCTACTCAGTGTTGAATATCATAGCAGTAAAGATGGACAGCTACCAAGTTGGACAGCAGCCAACTTGGACAGCAGCCAAACTGGACAACATTTCCAGTCATAGATTTACAGCAGCCTACCCATGTTGAATGCATGGATTGCATTCATACATGGTGGCTGATTTAGTTGACAATTTCCAGTCATAGATTTACAGCAGCTCATCCATGTTGAATGCATGGACTGCATTCATACATGGTGACTGAACTCACAATAGTGCAGCCAAATTGTGTATATATACTCTATGTAATTACTTGTATCATTTTAAGATTAAGAGACTCAATAAAATCCTCTTCTAAAAATCTTCATGGTAGCGGAGCAAGTGCTATTTTTTGGAGATTGAGTTCCTTTTCTCTCCAAGCACTATCGATTCAAATTTTTCTTTTGTTCTTTTTCTGCTCATTATTGAAAGATGGCAGATGATAAGAAAACTTCAGTCACTAGTTCTGACAACCCCTCCTTGCAAATCAGTCAAGTAAAGCTTGATGGCACCATCAACTACCTTGCATGGTCAAGGTCTTGCTTATTGTTCATCAAAGCTAGAGGATTGCAAGGCTACATTACTGGTACTAAAAAGAAACCAGCAGAAACAGATCCCATCTTTAATCGTTGGGATTCGGAAAACTCACTTGTGATGGCATGGCTTCTCAACTCAATGCAGCCGCCTATTTCCAAAACATATTTGTTGCTCGACTCAGCAGAAAAAATATGGGATGCCGCTGCTATTACCTACTCGCAAGTAGGGAATGATGCCCAAATCTTTGAGATTCGGAGCAAAGTCCATGGCACGAAGCAAGGTGAGATGACAATTTCTCAGTATTATTCTGAACTCCGTGGCTTATGGCAGGAGCTGGATTATTATCAAGACTTCCAAGCTGATTGTTCTGGAGACGCAGCCAAATTTCAGAAGATGATTGAGAAGGAACGGGTCTATGATTTCCTAGCTGGGTTGAACAATGAGTATGATCAAACCCGAGCTAATGTCCTTGGTAAAATCCCGTTTCCTTCTATTGAGGCAGCATATTCCCAGATTCAGCAAGAAGAAAGCAGAAGAAGCGTAATGCTCTATACAACACCGGTTGAAAAGGCGGGTTTGACTGCTACTGGTCATTATGAGCAACCTAAGGTGAATCCTTCTGAAAGGGATAATCTTCGTTGTGATTACTGTGGAAAACCAAGACACACAAAGGAGATGTGTTGGAAATTACATGGGCGACCCAACAACGGTCGAGGAGGAAAACGAGTCACTACAACAAGGGCACGTGCAAATCTGTCAGAAAACGTCGAGTTATCTACAGACACTACTCCTAATGAGATTTTTTCATCTGATGAAATCCAACATCTCAAGCGTTTGTTGTCGCAAGTTGAATCTTCCTCTGACGCAAAATCTAATCTTGTGAAGTCAGGTAATGCTTCCAACCTTAAAACTAATCCTTGGATTGTTGATTCTGGTGCGAATAGACACATGACAGGCTGCTCTAAGAAACTCCTTAACTATACTCCTTCCAATCAAAATGACAATGTCCGAATAGCCGATGGCTCAGTGATTCCTATTTCTGGAACAGGTTCCATTCTTTGTACTCCAACATAAAGCTATCTTCTGTACTACATGTTCCTAAATCCCCTGTTAATCTCTTATCTGTCAGTTCCATTACCAAAGCTCTAAACTGTAAAATTGAATTTTTTCCTGATTATTGTCTCTTTCAGGATCTTCAAACAGGGAAGATGATTGGTAGTGGTAGATTGCATGATGGTTTATACATGTTGGAGGACGGTACAAATTCAGTTCTGGCCTATTTTGGGGGAAATAAGGATGTTAACCAGGAAATAATACAGTGGCATAGACGGTTAGGGCATCCCTCCTTTTTTGTCTTAGCAAAATTATATCCTGATTTGTTTTTAAAGACTCAGTTTGATTCTCTATTTTGTGATGCGTGTGAATTTGCCAAGCATACTAGAAACTCTTATCCCTTAAGTAACAACAAAAGCACTGTTCCCTTTATGACTATCCACTCTGATGTTTGGGGACCCACTCAGACTGTCTCCTTGTCTGGCAGTCGATGGTTTGTCACCTTTATTGATTGTTGCACGAGGATGACTTGGGTATATTTAATAAAAGCCAAAAGTGATGTTTTTTCGTGTTTTCAGTCCTTCCATAAAATGGTTTGTAATCAATTTGATACAAAGATAAAAATTTTAAGGACTGATAATGGCACAGAATACATGGATAGTAAATTTGGGCAGTACTTGGACCTCAATGGTATAATTCATCAAACTAGTTGTCCTTACACTAGTGCTCAGAATGGGGTGGCTGAACGAAAAAATAGGCATCTGTTGGAAGTTGCTAGATCACTTATGTTTACTATGAATTTGCCAAAAATGTATTGGGGGGATGCAATTCTAGTAGCTGCTTATCTTATCAATAGAATGCCTCTAAAAGCACTCAACTTTAAAAGTCCCTTGGAAATCTTACTAGGAAAAAATAGCTACACCATTCCTCCAAAAGTTTTTGGGTGTGTCTGTTTTGTTCATTGCAGGACAACTACGAAACTAGACCAAAGAGCAAAAAAATGTGTATTCCTTGGGTATTCTTCAACCCAAAAAGGTTATAAATGTTATCATCCTCCTTCTCGAAAATACTTTGTTAGTATGGATGTCACTTTTAGAGAAACTGAACCCTACTTCAACCCATCCCAATCACCTCTTCAGGAGGAGAGTAATGATGAAGAAGAGGTGATACCTAGTTCTGTAACGCTTCAGGATCTTACCCCAATGGATAATTCTAATTCTGAAGAGAGAGTTGAAGGAGAAACAAGTAGACAGGGGGAGAAAATTAGTAGATTGGACAAGCCTGATTTGTTGAGATACTCGAGGAGAGACAAGACAACAGAAGCCATCATGCAACCTACTTCTGATCATGAATCAATCTCTGTTGGTGAGTTACCTTTTGATGATTTAGATAAACCTATTTCCCAAAGAAAAGGTGTCAGAGCTTGTACTAAACATCCCATCTCTAATTTTATCTCTTATGATTCCTTGTCACCCAGCTATAGAGTTTTTGCCTTGTCCCTGTCTTCTGTGTCTATTCCACAGGATTGGAAGGAAGCTTTCAAAGACTCCCAATGGAAAGAAGCAATGGTGGAGGAAATGAAAGCTTTGGCAAAAAATGAGACTTGGGAACTTATCACTCCTCCACATGGAAAGAAACTGGTTGGCTGTAGATGGGTATTCACTGTGAAACACAAGGCTGATGGTTCCGTCGAAAGGTTTAAAGCTAGACTAGTAGCCAAGGGATTCACTCAAACCTATGGAGTGGACTACCAGGAGACGTTTGCCCCTGTAGCAAAGATGAACACAATCAGGATCTTACTTTCTTGTGCTGCCAACCTCGACTGGGATTTACTGCAGTTTGATGTAAAAAATGCATTCCTCCATGGTGACCTAGAGGAAGAAGTGTATATGGAGATTCCTCCTGGATTTGATGATGAAAGAGCGCAAGGAAAGGTTTGCAGACTAAAGAAAGCACTCTATGGGCTAAAGCAATCTCCCAGAGCTTGGTTCGATAGATTCAGCAAAGCAATGTTCTCATTCAATTATCAACAAAGCAATGCAGATCATACCTTATTTTTCAAACATAATAAGGGTAAGATCACTCTCCTCATAGTTTATGTTGATGATATAGTGATGACAGGAGATGACAGGGAAGAAATGACTCATTTGAAGAAGCTTCTTTCCAAGGAGTTTGAGATCAAGGATCTAGGAAAACTACAATATTTTTTGGGAATTGAAGTTGCCAGATCTAATAAAGGCATATTCATTTCTCAAAGAAAGTATATTCTAGATCTATTGGCAGAAACTGGTATGTTGGGATGTAAACCCATAGAATCTCCTATTGAGAGCAACCATAAGCTGCAAGCAAAGACTGGTGATTCAGTTGATATGGAAAGATATCAGAGATTAGTGGGTAGATTGATTTATCTATCGCATACTAGACCAGATATAGCGTATGCAGTTAGCCTAGTGTGCAAATTTATGCACGATCCACGGGAGCCTCACCTACAGGCAGTCTTTCGCATTCTGCAATATCTCAAGTCAGCCCCTGGCAAAGGCCTACTCTTCTCCAAACATGGTCATCTTCGAATTGAAGCCTTTACAGATGCAGATTGGGCTGGATCTCCAGATGATAGGAGGTCCACCTCTGGTTACTGCACCTTTGTTGGAGGAAACCTAGTCACTTGGAGAAGCAAGAAGCAAAGTGTAGTTGCTCGATCAAGTGCTGAAGCAGAATACAGAGCAATGGCACAAGGTGTGTGTGAGCTGCTATGGTTACAAAAATTATTGAAGGAATTAAACTTGTCAGCAGACAAATTATCCTTGTTTTGTGACAACAAAGCTGCCATCAGTATAGCCCAGAATCCAGTTCAACATGATCGGACAAAACACATTGAGATTGATCGACACTTCATCAAGGAGAAATTGGTTGATGGTGTCTTGAGCTTATCTCATGTAAGGTCTGAAAAACAACTCGCTGATGTGTTCACTAAGGGACTCAACAAGAAGACCTATCACACGTTGATTTGCAAGTTGGGCATGTGTGATATCTATGCACCAACTTGAGGGGGAGTGTTGAATATCATAGCAGTAAAGATGGACAGCTACCAAGTTGGACAGCAGCCAACTTGGACAGCAGCCAAACTGGACAACATTTCCAGTCATAGATTTACAGCAGCCTACCCATGTTGAATGCATGGATTGCATTCATACATGGTGGCTGATTTAGTGGACAATTTCCAGTCATAGATTTACAGCAGCTCATCCATGTTGAATGCATGGACTGCATTCATACATGGTGACTGAACTCACAATAGTGCAGCCAAATTGTGTATATATACTCTATGTAATTACTTGTATCATTTTAAGATTAAGAGACTCAATAAAATCCTCTTCTAAAAATCTTCACCTTTATTTCAGTCTACTCCATCCTCCACTCCCTGCTCGTCACCGCCAGCAAATCAACAAGCACCGTGCATGTCTACTCAGTCCGGCAGCACTATTAGTCCATACCCGGATCCCACCACAACACCTACATCCCCAGCCGAACCTACAACTACTCTTAAAACCCATCACATGACCCTACGTCCCACTAAACATCCAAATCCAAAATATGCAAACTCAACAACTACACAATCCTCTCTCACATCTGAACCGTCCTGCTTCACCGAAGCTAACAAAGATCCCTTATGGAGAAATGCTATGACAGAGGAGTTGAATGCCCTACTATCCACTGGCACTTGGACTCTCGTACCAAGAACACCACACATGAATGTCATTGGAAATAAATGGGTTTTCCGCATCAAACGACGGTCCGATGGTACCATTGAACGCTACAAAGCCCGTCTAGTCGCAAAAGGATTTCACCAAATTGAGGGGCTAGACTATGGTGAAACATTCAGCCCAGTTGTTAAACCACCATCTATTCGTACTATCCTCAGTATTGCCACTTCTCTCAACTGGCCTTTGCGCCAACTTGATGTACACAATGCTTTTCTTCATGGTGAGTTACAGGAACAGGTATACATGGAACAACCGACTGGATTTCACGACTCCCATCATGATGCACATGTTTGTCTACTGAAGAAATCTCTCTATGGTCTAAAGCAAGCACCTCGGGCTTGGTATCGACGCTTGAGTGAATTCCTCCAATCAACTGGTTTCATTCCCTCTACTCTTGACACATCTCTTTTCATACTCAACAAAGGTGGCCTAATTGTCTACATTCTTATCTATGTTGATGATATCATTATTACGGGCAACAATGTGTGTTTCCTAGAACAGACCATCTCCACACTTGGCAAGGCCTTTAAGCTACGGGACCTGGGTGCACTCAGCTTTTTTCTTGGTATCTCTGTCATACGATCCAAAGCAGGACTATTCTTATCTCAACAACAATATACTACAAGCATTCTCTCTCGGGCCGGTATGGCTAACTGTAAGCCGCTCCACACACCATCAGCCTCTGACTCTGAGTTGGTTAAATCCACCACATCTGCCAAATTCTCCAATCCAACTCTTTATCGTTCTACTGTTGGATCTCTCCTATATTTAACAATGACCCGACCGGATATCACATACGCTGTCAACCGAGTGTGTCAATTCATGCATGCGCCATCAGATTTACATTGGAACTATGTCAAACGAATTCTTCGATACCTACAAGGAACCACCAATCTTGGTCTCTTCTACTCAGCTGCTAGTCCACTTCGAGTCCAAGTTTTCACAGATGCTGATTGGGCCGGTACTCAGCAAGATCGCAAGTCAACTGGGGGGTTTCTTACTTATCTTGGTTGCAACCTCATTACCTGGCAAGCTAAGAAACAAAGAACGGTTGCCCGCAGTTCCACAGAAGCTGAATACAAATCACTCGCTGACGGAGCAGCTGATGTTGTCTGGCTGCGAAATCTCCTCTGTGAATTAGGCTACACCAAATTACCACCTCCCATCCTATGGTGCGACAATCTTGGTGCCACCTACATGGCAGCCAACCCAGTCTTTCATGCTCGTACTAAACATATCGAGGTAGACTTTCATTTTGTACGAGATCTTGTCAAGAAAGGTGAACTCTGTGTCCAGTACGTCTCCACAACCGATCAGCTAGCCGATATATTAACTAAGTCTCTATCAACAAAAAGGTTTAATTTTCTTAGATCCAAACTGAGTCTGGTGACATCCCCTTCCTCAGCTTGCGGGGGAGTATTGAGCCCATCCTGCAACAAGCCCATCAAGCCCATCTGCAACTCTTCTTCTTCAAACATACGCATGCAATGACGTCCATCACGCATGCAGCAACACAATAGTCAAGCAAGCATGCTCGCAGCAATTGTGGAAGATATGGCACCAAACATATCTCCACTAATTGCTCCTGAATATCTGCAAGATCATTAGCTGTAAACATTAGCTAAGATCATTGTGTATAAATAGATAGTATATGCTTGTAATCTAAATCAAGCAATTATAAACTAATCCTTCATATCCTTCACTGCTTCATCAATTTCTATAACATGAATCTATGTATGTAGACCGTATGTGGTTATTTTGTGTGGGTAATCTGTTGTGTTGAACTGCGCTGGGTTTCAGAAGTGGAAAAGGAAGTCAGAAAGACGGCAAAAGTTGAGACTGAAGGCAGACACAGTATTTGCGAACTCTCATCTCGAGATGCATGTAATACGATTGCTGACAATGAATTGAAAGAGGAAGAAGAGAAACGGAATGTGAAGGTGGAAGAACGACGCCACCTGTCCAAAACAGAATCAGCTAGAGAAACACAGGATGCTCATCATGACGTCCCCAGCTTCTCTGGAATTACTGATTTTGATTCTTCTCCTGGCATTGTTTGCTTCTCTTTATGTTGATATTATATACATGAATCTTTGTAAGTAGACTATATATGGTTATTTCTGTGGGTAGTCTATTGTGTTGAACTGCGCTGGGTTTCAGGAGTGGAAAAATACGACAAAAAGCCAGAAAAGGTTATGATTGAAGGCAGACGCCGTCTTTGCAAACTGTCATCTCGAGATGCATGTAATATGATTGCTAATGCTCAGAATGGGTCTGAAGCTACATTCTTTGACATCCCTGATTTTGATCCCCCACTACCATCCAAATCTCAAAATAATGCTGGTGCTGGTGAAATAAGGGATATTCTTAATGACTTGACCAACAGGCTTGACCTTTTGTCTATTGAGAAAAAGAGAGCAACTGCTCGTAGTGAGAGTGTTGCTATTGGCATTTCAAGCTCTCATAGGGTTGGATATCCTGTAAAAAAAGTTGATGTCCCTGAGTATGAGGGTGCTGAGTCCTCATTTTCTTCTATGTCTGATCCATCAGATACCTTATCTGATGGATCTCAGAACCGTCAAGATGGTGTTATGGACGCGGATGTGAGCGATGAGAAGGAGGAGGAAGATGATTGTGTGGTTTGAGTGGGCCAAAACGTAATATGGTTGTACCAAAGAAAGTTGATACAGGAAAATATCATGTTGAAGAAGTAAGTGATGAGCAGTATGAACATGAGGGAGATAATCGTATAGCTAGGGTGAGAAAAACTCATGGACTAAAGAAAAAGGAACCCAAAAGGGTGAATGAGAAATTGAGGTATAACGGAAGATCCTTTGTCCCCAATCTTAGAGATGAAGATGGGGATACGGAGCAAGAGGAAGATGACGATGAGGATAGTTGTTTGGTTTTGAGGGGACCAAGATCTACTTTCAATCTACCATCGGCAGTTATAAAGATACTGTGAAGGTTTGAAGTGGCTTTGGTCCTTGCATTGTCAGGGTAAGGGTGGAATCTTAGGAGATGACATGGGTCTGGGGAAAATCGTGCAGGTAATGGGTGATTGATTATGGAAGATACCTGTGTAGTCAAAAGATGGTCGGTATCCAACAGAAAGTTCTTTGTTGCATATTTGTGGCTTTCTAGCTGGACTCTTCCATTCCCGGTTCATTAAAAGAGCATTAATTGTAGCCCCTATAACTCTGATTCCTCATTGGATCAAAGAACTTTCTGTTGTGGGACTTTCTTCAAAGACTAGAGAGTAAGCCTGTTTGATGGCAATGTTTTAGGCGCTCAGGGATTTTTCTTATGCTGTTGGGTGACAGTTGTTTCTATATGATCACTAAAACCCTTTTGTACTTCCATTTAGATACTTTGGGACCAATGTGGCTGCTCGAACATATGAGTTGCAATACGTACTTCAGGTTTTTCCTACATTCATAATTTTAGCTTTCTTTATAACTTATAGATTGGTTACTCTTACTTCTTATGTGGAGCAAAAGGTCAGGATAATATAAGTTATAGTGAGCCTTAGCTGTCAGCAGGACAAGATTCACACTGGCCAAAACCATTGACTGGAAACTTAGAAATTTGAACTCAGCTTGAAACGAAATATGTTGGTTTGATTATCTCATTTTATTAAACTGAATTATTCTCATCCTTATTGTCTAATATACAAAATAGACACCTTTCTGTCTTTTGATCATGATCTTTTTGTTACAAGAGCTATAACTGTTTCTTCATTCGTTTGGCACCTTTTGATACTTTATCCTGGAGCTGTATCCACAAACAATTTTTTGAATAAAAATACCTTCAACTAATAAGAAAATAGAGTTAATTCCAGATTTTACACTTTAAGTTGAAGTAAGACTTCTATGGAAGTTTAATATATTTAATGTGCAATTTTTTTCCTGTTCTGAAGCTTGCTGATAAATTTAGTTTATACTTGACAAGTTTTTTTTTCTTTCATGCCTTCTTATGCTAATATTATAACTTCTATAATCCAAGAATTTTGCAATTGGTAGTATTTTTTTGGCATCTTGGTTGTTGATTGTCTTGCATCTTGCTAAGATTGTGTTTGTCTGCATTAATGTGTGCTGTAGGATAAAGGCTTTCTTCTCACAACATATGATATTGTGCGGAACAACTCAAAATCACTGCAAGGTGATGCTTGGTTTCACGTGGGACTATATGATTCTTGACGAGGTAGGTAGTCTGGTTTATTCTATAACATGGGATTTCTTCTCTATTGGTATTGTTGGTAGTGATTACTACCGAACCCAACGTGACCCTTATTCTCTCTAAAGTTCCATTTTTTTTATAAAAAAATAACTGTGTAATTATGGACTATCTTCTTTCTGTTTCATCCTGTTCAAAACATAGTTGCATTGATTGTGCTTGTAAATTATACATTTTAATTGTATTGGGTTTAGTTGTTCTGGTTCCTTTCCTTGCCCCCTCATGTCTCGGCTTTTGACAACGTTATGCATGTGTAGTGAACTATAGGAAGAGCTATATCATGATTGCCTCATTAAGCTGGTCTTTGAATGAAATGAGTGGTGCATACAATGACATAATTTAGCTGGATATGTTTATAGTAAGCTAACAAATATTAAAGTCCTCCAGTTTGTGCTTCTTGTGATATAAAAAAGTCAAAACTCACAATTTATTTTCATTCTGAAAACTGGAAAATGCGTTTATTTCGCGCTTGTTTCCTGATCAGAAAAACTGGAGAACGCGTTTACTTCGCACTGAATGTAAGAATTTCCTTATCTGAAAACTGGAAAACGTGTTTACTTCGCGCGTTTTCATTTTTTTAGAAAACCGAAAATATTTGTAATGAAAAGAAGAAATCATTTGAAAATTATTTTAATAATCCTAATTGTTTATTTTAATATATTCAATATGAAATAAATATGGATTTTTTTTTATTAATTTAGAAACTTAAAATAAAAATAGTCATTTTAAAAAGGGAAAACTTATTAAATATAACGTCAATCTTCTAATATTGCATTTAAATATTGTAATTCATATTCCTACGTGAAAATAAAAGCAATCTACTAATATACTAATTGATGAAAAAATTACATAGCAAATGTACTCCACTTGACTCGTTGCTCCCTCGTAATCTAACGATTATTATGATGAGCCCACAATTCAAATAACTAAATAACAATTTTGGTAGCAAACCAAAAACTTGTGCTCGTCCCTTGATTTAGAGGAGTTCTTGGTAGCTCAGTTTTTTTTCTTTTTCGATAAGCTGTTGGTAGCTTTATATATATAGCTCTGTTTTTTTTTCTTTTTCTCTGGGTTACTTTTCCAGCAGCATTATATAGCTTCTTTTTTACAGAAGACTCAATCAAGTAGAAGGAAAATGATCCTTCATTTGTAATGTTACTGTAAACTTATATCATTCATTTAATAAAAAGAATGTTGAGGTTTATTAATTGATACAAAGAATCAAAGCTTCTTTTGATGCCACCTGCATCTATACTATTCTAGGATGCTATCTTCTGTTTTTTCTTGATCTGCATTTTCTGCATATAAACTAAAATGTGAACGAGTCGAGAACAATTCCATCTGTAAGCAGTAGCACAAGTTCAAGACACAAACACAGTGAAGAAATTAGATGCTTAAGCTCCAAACTTGGGCACTTTGGCAGTAGAGATTTGAGCAAGAAAATGTTCTGCTACGCGCCTGCGCTGAATCTTTCTAGAGGCAGTCTTCGGGACTGAATCAGTTATGAAGACCTTCGGAACTTGAAACCTGCAAGGTTTTTCCTGCAAAATCGGAGCATCTCACCCTCATCTATACCTGATCCTTCCCTTGGAATTATAGCACAATTTATCTGCAAGTAAAGCAAGAACAAAAGATTAAGGCCACAATCAACTTCTGGGCTAATCGTGCATCTTCAGCAGCAGTAGAAGGGTTTTGAATCGGTAAAGCGCCACCCTCCAGTGTTAGGAAGGCAAAATCCCTTCTCATTTGTTGCAAAATCTAAAGAAAGCAAAGATAACATCAAGTTACGCCAAGAAGCTTAAAAAGAAAACTGCATGAATGGAAAATACAGGCCAATAAAATTCAGCATAACAACAAAAAGTGGTCAGTGCTAATCCAAGCCCTCCAATAAACCTTTGTGGGCATAAATGTCTGAATTCAAGAAACATGTTTAGAAGAAAGACATGAAGAAAGACTGGTGATGTATTAGGTGTCAAATGAAAAGCGTACCTTCAAGTGTTGTAATTGTGAGGTATAGACCAGCCTTGCATACTCTGATAGAAGTTGGCCAAGAGCATCAGTACTGGGAGGCAGCGCAGCACCAAGTCCAGCCATCCAACCATCCAACCATCCATGATTGCTGTTGAAAGAAGTTCCAACTGGCCAGTCGTGCCACCTGATGCATCATCTCCTGTGATGGAAAGAAAATCAAAACTTTCTGCTAGCCATGATCTAATTTGCCTCTGCAGCTCACCAGCTGGAGTATGAACAAATAAAGCAGCAAGAGCCTTGTTTCTCGTTGCAAAACTTTTTGCTTCTTCTTGAATTTCCCTTAGTTTTCCGCCTGTGACCTGTTGCCTCCATGCATCCTGCAGAAACAATGGCGAGATTCTTAAGAGAGCCCATTTATGGAGTGAAGACATCATAACCAAAGTTCATTGTTGATGTACAAGAAAATACATTGTTTGAAAACCCTACATGAAGTCATAGTCCAACAGAACCACAAATATCTCTTCTACTACCACCCCTCAGCGCCAACAAAGATGTTACATAGAGAGGAAAACACTATCTGACAATGACTACAAACCTGATCAATCCCTCACATTCTCAAGACTACTGATGACAACTTGGACTTCTTTTCTGGCCTAATATTCACTTTAAAACCAATAGAGTGTATCAAAGATTAGAAGCACTAACTCAGCCTTAGATCTTATATAAAAATACTGAGTTCACCAACAAGCAGTTACCTAATTTAACTAAACTTAATAGATCCACTTGCACATCCACCAAAAAAAAAAGTGTAAGGATGTGAATGCTTCTACTAGAATTGGAGGATTTGAAAGTAAGCAATTTGAATGCAATAAAATACATCAGTCTATAATCTCTATCAAGTTAGAAACAAAAAGAACCATCAATTCAACTGCCCTATTTAGTCTATATGTACCATAACAACTATTCCTAATTTAGGATTCTCGTTCTGACCACTCTCAAAATAGCAACAATCAGAAACATCAAAAACAAATAAAAACCACATAGAAATTTGCAATCCTTTATCACTCTAAACCACTCAAATTAGTATGCAAAACACCGTATCACAGCATTGAAAAATCTATACACTGCAATTTTTTCTAGTTAAGTTTTCTTTTCTCAAGCAAGTTAGTTAGTTACCTGGCACTGGCTGCGTTTACCAGTCAGTCGGCGTTTCTTGGCTGCAATAATGGAAGAAATACGAGCAGACAAAGTTGAGCCATCCTTTTCAAGCTTCTTTCTTTTAGCTTTGTTCTACTTTCTCATCACTGCATCTGCTCCCTTAGGCATTTTTCTTCCTTACGGTTTGCTTCTTCCAACCAAACCACAACATGACCTAAATTACAAAGAAAAGAACAACCAAATTGTAACCAGATGCCTGAAATAAATGGAATTGGCAACAAAAATTACTCAAGATATATTGGTAGCAATTGCATTTTATCTGGGAATTTTATAGGATCTTTTCTACTGGAGGAAAATTTTGAGTTCTGTATAGAATTTTCTTCGTTTCAGTTCATCATATAGCCTATAAGGGTTGAATGATAACTGCTTTGCAATTTTATCTTGAGCCAACAAGGACAAGCTAATGGTTCTGACATGCCTTCGAAGTATTTGCACTAGCTACTTTACCCCGTTAGGATCAATTCAAGCAGCTATCAATTCAGTTCAATCACAAAGTGCCTAAAAACACAGATACTACAATAAGCACTCATAGCCCACCACCTCAAATGCCAAAATAAATCATACCTTTTAGGAAATTCAAACTCGTAGACAAAATGAAATGATGCCAAAGGGAAGGGCCTGGTAGCTTACACACTGAAGGTGCCAGAGACGCTATCGTTTGCCGAGCGAACGGCGGATTCTAGATCAAAGCCGAGGCCCAATCCGGGGGCGGACTCGTCAGTCGTGGTCACTCGTGGACGACGCTGCATGTGAATTCCAATGTGCCAAAAGCGAGGATGCGGGGTTCAGCTGCCCATCCTCTTCATTCCCACCCGAAAACCATCCTTGCGTCATTTTCTGCATCACAACGCTTCTGCTTCCTACCCAAACACAAAGTCACCACTGAGCTCGAGATTTGCCCACCCGAGAGTCGCCGTCGGAGTGAGAAGCGGCTAGGGAAGAAGGCCGAGAGCGAGAAGAGTCGGACGGAGGCGATTGGAGGAGAATGGAATTTAGGGTTGAGGACGAGAGCTTGATGGAAGTGACAGAAAGCATCGACGTGAAGAGGCAGAGATGAGTAAGGGTAGAGTTGGTATTATGAAAGTTTCATTTAATTTTGCAAATGGAGAACCGTGTTTTGCAAATGGAGACATTCCTTTGTAAATTTTGAAAATAGGTTTTTTTTGTTGTTTTCAAAACTTCCACCTGAGTTTTCAATTCGAAAATTTTCATTTTCATTTCAAAATGAAAACAACGCGAGTAAACACGTTTTCGAAAAAAAAAAATCCAATTTTCAAAAAACTGGGTAAACACAGCCTTAAGCACTTATTTTTTGGTAAATGTTTAAAAATCCTAGTACTGAGAGGGTTAAAAGTTTGCTAGGGATATCATATGCTCATCGTATCATCATTAGTGGCACACCGATTCAGCACAATCTCAAGGTATCTTACAAGTCCTCATTATACTAGGTCATCAATCTTCTTCAATTTGGACTAAATTCTTTCTATCGAATGATTCATTTTTGTTTTGTAATATTAGGAATTGTGGGCCCTGTTCAACTTCTGCTGCCCTGGTCTAGTTGGCGACAATAAGGAGAACGCATTCAACCTTATTTTCTACGTCGCTTGAAGAGTGAGGTGTTTAATGATGACGATACTACAACTGCCAAACTTTAAAAAAAGAATGAGATCATTGTGTGGCTAAAACTAACCAGTTGTCAGGTTCTTTCTTATGCTCAGTTGCTCCTCTCATTCTAGTTTTTTCGATCTGTCTGCAGTCACTATTTTTTATCCTTCGTCTTACATGGTGCAGAGAGAACTATGAAGCCTTCTTGAATAGTGAGCTGGTTCTCTCAGCTTTTGATGGCTCACCTCTGGCTTCCTTGACGGTAACTTATCTTGTGTCTGTGCATTTTATTCATTAGTAAATAGTTCATAAGCAGGCCCAATTTGAAACTAAATAGAACGCATTCAAAAGTTTTGGTAGTAATATAGAGCCTGTTAATCATGGTAATGGGCAGTCATCCGTACCAAAAAAATTGGAAACAGTTTATTGGATGAATTTCTTTGCAAATAATTGCTGTGTTATTAGATGATAAATTAAAGGTACTCCATGAGCTTTTAAAAGCCAGCTTCGGTGCCAAAGTATTGCAAATTAATGGAAGGGGAGAGCAACAAATGTATGAATGAAAGTGTTACCTATGAATGCAGGGATGAAACTTTGATAGTTGAGCAGGCAATTGGCTATGCATTTGCATCTATGCCTCATATTCTTATTTCTTATGCAATATTGACTTTTCAACTTGAACTATTTTCACCAGATACTTCATTTTTTTCCCTTTTTTTTTTTAGCTACATGTTCATTGATCCCTTCATTTACTTTTTGTTTTTGGATATAGTATTTCTCATCTGTTCTTTACTGAATGGTTTAGGAGAGCTGGATTAATGTTTTTTAAATTTCTTGATGATAAAGTTTAGAATAAATTGTTCATGCTCCTTTCATTCCTACTTACCATTCCTGTTCCACAGGAATTTATCTTTTTTGCTGCTCTATTTCTCTAGGTGTTTCCTTCTCTTCCACTGCAATTATCACTTGCTGGTTGGCCAATCTATAATTTTTTTCTTGTGATCTTTATTCTTTTTTCTTATGCAATTTTGACTTTTCAACTCTAACTATTTTCATCAGATGCTTCATTTTTTTCCCTTTATTTTATTTTTTAGCTACATGTTCTTGATGAAACATTTGTTCATTGATCCCTCCATTTACTTTTTGTTTTTGGATATGGTATTGTTCTTTACTGAATGGTTCAGGAGAGCTCCTTATTAATGCTTTTGAAATTTCTTGATGATAAAGTTTAGAAATAGAGAACTGTTCAAAAGATTGGTATGAAACTATATGATTACATTTATCATATTCTATGCCGACAACTGTTCTTCTCTTGCAGGTATTATGAGTTATCCTTCTTTCCTAGTGCTATTTTGTAGTTGATATTTTCTTCACGTATATTTTTTCTAAAATCGGGTGAAGTTTAAAATGTTCATCTAATTCTTTTTCTAGAGCTTGTGTTCATGATATCTTTACAGCTTCATGCATTTCAAATGAACCTTGTAGAATGGAGTCATTTTGTAATTCAATGTTTTTGTCTTGTTCATTTGGCTATGGCAGCAGTAGCTGACTCTTTAGAGACTTGAGATGGTGATCTTATAGTTTCCAAGTGTAATTTCAGCAAATGAAGAAAGTGGTATACCACTATATATATATATACTCTACTACATATAAAGGGTATACCACTATATATATATATACTCTACTTATACCAATACATATACATGTATAATACCTATATATTCTAACACTCCCCCTCAAGCTGGAGCATAGATATTAATCATGCCCAGCTTGTTACAAAGGTAATCCACTCGAGGACCTGAAAGAGCTTTCGTGAAGAGATCACCCAATTGTTCTCCTGTCTTCACGTAATGAGTAGAAATGAGATTTTCTTGAATTTTCTCACGAATGAAGTGGCAATCTACTTCAATGTGTTTAGTCCTCTCATGATAAATAATATTTGTAGCAATGTGAAGAGCGTGTTGATTATCACATTAGAGTTTTGAAGGAGAAGAATGTTCTATACCAATTTCAGTTAGAAGTTGTCGCATCCATAGAATCCCACAGGAGGATTGTGCCATTGCTCTGTATTCGGACTCTGCACTAGATTGTGACACTGCATTTTATTTCTTGCTCCTCCATGAGATCAGATTCCCACCAACAAAGACACAGTAGTCGGTTATTGATCTTCTATCAATGTTCGACCCAGTCCAATCCACATCTGCAAAACACTCAATCTGGTTGTGACCATGGTTACTATATAGGATCCCAAGACCAGGTGCCCCTTTCAGATAATATAAGATATGCTCTAGAGTTTCCCAATGCTTATCTGTTGGAGCAGACATCTGCAAAACACTCAATCCTCCTGTGGGATTCTATGGATGCGACAACTTCTAACTGAAATTGGTATAGAACATTCTTCTCCTTCAAAACTCTAATGTGATAATCAACACGCTCTTCACATTGCTACAAATATTATTTATCATGAGAGGACTAAACACTGTGAGATAGTTTAGTTTCTCAACTAATCTTATGCTTCTCGGGATCGTTAAACGGGTCATCATCATCATCTTTGGTGAGGAGGACATTTGGAACCATAGGAGAACTACAAGGCTTGACTCCCAACTTTCTTGTTTCTGCAAGAAGATCAAGAACATACATTTGTTGCTCCTGGAAACTTCTATCCCTAGAAAGTATTTCTAAACTTTATCTGTTGGAGCAGACATGAACTGACTGACAACACTAACCGCGAAGGTGATGGCAGGAAGTGTCACTGTGAGATAGTTTAGTTTCCCAACTAATCTTATGCTTCTCGGGATCGTTAAACGGGTCACCATCATCTTTGGTGAGATGGACATTTGGAACCATAGGAGAACTACAAGGCTTGACTCCCAACTTTCTTGTTTCTGCAAGAAGATCAAGAACATACATTTGTTGCTCCTGGAAACTTCTATCCCTAGAAAGTATTTCAGTTGATCCAAGTCTTTTGTACTAAACTTGGTATGCAGGAAAGATTTGAGCGAAAAGGTCCCAACACTATCATCTCCTGTAATAATAATGTCATCCACATATACAACAAGCAAATAATACCAGTAGCACATTGTCTATAAAAGACTGAATGATCACACTGACTCTTTTGCATGCCAAATTTTAAAACTACCTCACTGAACTTGCCAAACCAGGCACGAGGACTCTGTTTTAGACCATACAAAGCTTTCTTCAAACAACAACTTTCTCATACTCCCCCTGAGCAACAAACTCAGGTGGTTTCTTCATATAGACTTTCTCTTGTAGGTCACCATGAAGGAAGGCATTCTTGATGTCTAATTGCTGGAAGCTGCCAAAGAAATGAATAACCTCACAGAGGATAATTTGGCTACAGGAGAAAAAGTGTCAGAGTAATCCACCCCATATGTTTGAGCATATCCTTTGGCAACAAGTCGAGCCTTAAGGCCACAAAACCATCTGGATTGACTTTGACTGCAAACACTCATTTACACCCCACAACTTTCTTCTCTTTTGGTAAATTCACCAAATTTCAAGTCTGATTATCATCCAAAGTTGTAATCTTCTCAAGCATTGCATTCGTCCAACCAGGATGACTCAATGCTTCCTTTATTATTTTAGGAACAACAATAGAGTCTAGAGAAGAAATCAAAACACGTGTCGAACCAGACAAGTCATCATAAGAGATAAAGTTGGCAATTGAGTAAACAGATTTACATTGTCGTTTACCTTTGTGAAGACTGATGCGTAGATCCAGATCAGTAGAAGGAGCAGGTACCGAGGGCTCTGGTTGAGGTGCAGGGACTAGAGGGTCACTACAAGGTGGATCTCTCATAACTGAGAGATCAGGAGACTGAATTATAACAGTATCTGCAGGTGGATGCTCAAAGGTACTTGAAGAAGTCGACTGGTCCAGAGCAGTACCAAGAGAAGGACCTAACGAAGTAGCCTGGTGCAGGATAGTATCACAAGAAGATTGCTCAGAAACATCCAAAGGAGTGGAGGAATAGACCAACCAATTATCATCATCATGATCATCCTGTCGAGTGGGAGTAAGATGGTACCTGTTAAGAAAAGACAACATCAGTGGACACAAGGTACTTTTGAAGGTCGGGAGAGTAGCATCGATACCCTTTTTAAAATCTAGCATATCCCAAGAAGACACACTTTAAAGCCTTAGGATCCAACTTTGTGATGTGAGGACGAACATCACGAACATAACAGGTGCTACCAAAAATCTTAGGCTCAATGGGGAATAATGGTTTACTAGGAGCAAGTACAGTAATTGGAATACCGTCATCAAGAACTGCAGAAGGCATACGATTAATTAAGAAGCAAGCTGTAGAAACAGTGTCAACCCAAAATTGCTTAGGAACCTTGTTTTGAAATAATAAAGCACGAGCAGTCTCTAAGAAGTGTCTATTCTTCCTTTCAGCCACACCATTTTGAGCTGGTGTATCAACACAAGAAGATTGATGCAAGATACCATGCTGAATCATGTACCGATGAAAGGATTCAGACATATATTTCTTAGCATTATCACTTCGTAATATACGAACAGACATATCAAACTGAGTTTTTATTTCAGTACAAAATGCACAAAAATGAGAAACACCTCAGAACGATTTTTCATGGAATATGTCCAAGTCATTCTAGAGTAATCATCAAGAAATGTGATAAAGTATCTAAAACCTAGTTTGGAAGTCACAGAACATGGACCCCACACATCCGAATGAACTAATGCAAAAGCAGAATCCGCACGTTTACTAGTACGAGGGCCCAAAGAGGTGCGATGATGTTTCGCAAAGTGACAAGACTCGCAATCCAGAGAAGTAGCAGACTTGAATTGTGGACACAATTTCCTTAGATATTGTAGACACAGATGTCCTAAACGGCAGTGAGTTTCAAACAAGGACGTATTGCTGAGACAAGCTATTGGCTTTGGTACCCACGGATCAAGGACATAAAGGCCACCAGACACATGCCCTCTACCAAGTATCCTCTTCGTCACTAGATCCTGAATAAGACAATGATCAGGGAAAAAGGAGATGAAGCAGTTGAGGTCTTTCGTGAGCTTACTTACTGACATCAGGTTAAAAGTCAATTCAGGTAGACTAAATACAGATGACATAGTAATAGCAGAAGTTGGTTTAGCTGTACCAGAACCCTCAACATTATAGGTGGTGTCATCAGCAAATAGATTAGGATTACCGGCCATATGCTCATTTGCACCAGAGTCGATTGTCCATTTGTCAAAAGAGGAAACAAGACAGGTTTTACCTGACTCAACTGATCCAGTACTCGAGTTCGCTTTCACCCATTCTAAATACTGAGAGAATTTAGCATACTCATCTGCAGAGATGGTTACAGTCTTTCTAGAGAAGAAATTAGGTAACCCGACAAAATTAATAGAGTTCATCTTGAGATTGCGATTTTTCACACCAAGTGACACAATTCCAGCGATGAAATCAAGCGAATACTAATCGAATACAGAGCAAATATGGAGTGGCTACACACAAGTCAGCCAACCAAGCAGACAAACCCCAACAGCAAATTCGAAGCAAAAAGGTACCCGTAAATAGTACTCAAACCAAGAAAATACGCAGCAATAGATTCAAATAGACAAAAGCGAGCAAGATACAGTAGCACTACAAAGTGAGCAAGTGTACGAGCATAAACACAAACACGCAGTCATACCAACACAAGGGCAATTTCGGATTAATGAGAGAACGCACATTAAACGTCACCGAAATACACAGACGACCCAAGATACCTGCCAGAAATGACGAGGCGAGCAAAACCCAGAGGCCGGACACGCCTCCACGTGCCGACGCGTGGGAAAGGGTGGCGGACACTTCTGCCGCGTGGCTGGTCAGAATCAGACGATTCCACCTGCTACCCACTCGCGACAACCCTCCGCACCTTTCTGTGGGGGTAGTGAGAATAGACGACGTCGGGAGATGACTCCGACAAGAAGCAGCAGATTTGACAGAAGGAGAACTTAAGTTGGCTCCGCTACCATGTAATTTCAGCAAATAAAGAAAGTGTATTTCTTACTAAATACAAAAAGTATACCACTATATATATACACTACTTATACCAATACATATACATGTATAAAACCTATATATTCTAACACCAAGTTATAATTGTCTAGATATTTCCTTGAATGTGATAAGGTTACTAAATCTTTACACTGTCCAAAGAAGCATGTTGTTAGATTTTGTTTTTATCCAGTTTCGTTGATATAGATCATTTTGGGGTTAAAGAGTTTCGTAAAGCACTTCTTACAAATCTGATAAATCCCCTTAGAACCTAGATTTGAAGGGCACTCGTAAGAAGATTGGTATGAAACTATATGATTACATTTATCATATTCTATGTCGGCAACTGTGCTTCACTTGCAGGTATTATGAGTTATCCTTCTTTCCCAATACTATTTTGTAGATGATATTTTTTCCACATATTTATTCTAAAACCTGGTGAAGTTTAGAATGTTTATCCAATTCTTTTTCTGGAGCTTGTCGTGTCCCTGATATCTCTGCAGCATCATGCATTTCAAATCCCCTTGGAACCTAGGTTTGAAAGGCACTCGTAAAAAGATTGGTATGAAACTATATGATCGCATTTATCATATTCTATGTCGGCAACTATGCTTTACTTGCATGTATTATGAGTTATCCTTTTTTCCTAGTACCAATTTGTACTTTTTATTTTCTACGCATATATTTGTTCTAAAACCGGGTGAAGTTTAGAATGTTTATCCAATTCCTTTTCTGGAGCTTGTTGTGTTCCTAATATCTCTACAGCTTCATGCATTTCAAATGAACCTTGAAGATTTGAGTCATTTTGTAATTCAATATTTTTGTCTTGTTCATTTGCTATGGCAGTAGTATCTCTACTGCATGTTGTTAGATTCCTTTGGCAGCAGTAGCTAACTCTTCATGGTCTTGAGATGATGATCTTATAGTTTCCAAGTTATAATTGTCTAGATATTTCCTTGCATGTGATAAGGTTACTAAATCCTTATCCTGTCCAAAGAAGCATTTTGTTATAAGGTTACTAAATCTTCCTGATCGTACTTCAAATGAACCTTGTAGATCCTGTTCCTGATATCTCTATGGCAGCAGTAGCTGACTCTTCAGAGTCTTGAGATTGTGATCTTATAATTTACAAGTTATAATTGTCTAGATATTTCATTGCATGTGATAAGATTACTAAATCTTTATCATGTCCAAAGAAGCATGTTGTTAGATTTTATTTTTATCTTGTTTCATTGGTACTGATCATTTTGGGGTTAAGGAGTTTCGTAGAGCACTTCTTATAAATTCCCTTAGAACCTAGGTTTGAAGGGCACTCGTAAGAAGATTGGTATGAAACTATATGATCATATTTATCATATTTTATGTCTGCAACTGTTCTTCTCTTGTAGGTATTATGAGTTATCTTTTTTTCCTAGTACTATTATGTAGTTGATATTTTCTCCACATATATTAGTTCTAAAACCGGGTGAAGCTCAGAATGTTCATCCAATTCCTTTTTGGAGCTTGTCGTGTTCCCAGTATCTTTGCAGCTTCATGCATTTCAAATGACCCTTGTAGATTGGAATCATTTGATAATTCAATATTTTTGTCTTGTTCATTTGCTATGGCAGTAGTAGCTAACTCTTCAGAGTCCTGCGATGGTGATCTTATAGTTTCTAAGTTATAATTGTCTAGATATTTCCTTGCATGTGATACGGTTACTAAATCTTTATCCTGTCCAAAGAAGCATGTTGTTAGATTTTATTTTTATCCTGTTTCGTTGATATTAATCATTTTGGGGTTAAGAAGTTTCGTACAACACTTCTTACAAATCTCTTTGGAACCTAGGTTTGAAGGGCACTCGTGAGAAGATTGGTACGTCGCATTTATCATATTCTATGTCGGCAACTATGCTCTTGCAGGTATTATGAGTTATCCTTCTTTCCTAGTACTATTCTATAGTTGATATTTTCTCCACTTATATTTGTTCTAAAATTGGGGTGAAGTTTAGAATGTTCATGCAATTCCTTTTCTGGAGCTTGTCGTGTTTTTGAAATCTCTGCAGCTTCGTGCCTTTCAAATGAACCTTGTAGATTAGAGTCCTTAAGTAATTCGATATTTTTGTCTTGTTCATTTGCTATGGCAGCTGTGCTGACTTTTCAGAGTCTTGTGATGGTGATCTTATAGTTTTTAAGTTATAATTGCCTAGATGTTACAAAATCTTTATCCTTTCCAAAGAAGCATGTTGTTAGATTCTGTTTTTATCATGTTTTATTGATATTGATAATTTTGGGGTTAAGCAGTTTCGTAGAGCACTTCTTACAAATCCTCTTAGAACTTAGGTTTGAAGGGTAAGAAGATTGATATGAAACTATATGATCGCGTTTATCATATTCTATGGCGGCAACTATCCAATTCCGTTTTGGAGCTTGTGGTGTTCTTAATATCTCTGCAGCTTCCTGCATTTCAAATAAACCTTATAGATTGGTGTCATTTTGTAATTTAATATTTTTGTTTTGTTCATTTGCTATGGCAGCAGTAGTTGATTCTTGGGTGGAGAATTTATGCATTCAGGAATGGGTGACACAGAGCAGTTATGCATTCATTTTATTGAAACTTCTTGGTGGAGAATTTAATCAGAACAGTTGGTGTGCAAGTTTAGATTACGCGTGTCAAATTAGTCTTATCAATAATTGTTAAAAAAAAAACTGTCAAGAAATTCTTTTATTTTTCAACCAAACCATATAAAACATTCAAATTATGTTGAAACACTCATCTTAATTCAATGATGGTATCGTATAAAAGGGCAACACCAACATTGCATTCCTCAAGTTATTTAATTTCTACGAGTTGAATTTTGGCAATGTACTCAGTTAATTCTCCATAAATTTTATAATTTAACTACTACTTTAATGCATTTAATCTCACTTATTCCCTTAATTGTTACAATTAATAGTTATTTTTGTTGATAAAATCTAAACTAATTATATATATAATATTTGGTGTTTTCTAGCAGATAATAGATGTAATTCTTGTTTGCAATGGTGTTAAATGAAGCACCATGGAAGTTAGAAGTGACGCAACCATTTTGGACATAAAACTGGGACTGGAATTTCATTTTAATGTTTATAGATGAGACCAAGTCCTATATTTTGAGGAAAAAGTCTTAGAAGATGATAAGCAAGTGGGAGAGTATGAAATGAAAGATGGTGCTGAGATCAATTTTGTTGTCAAGTATTGGCTTGAAATTCATACATTGTTAATGTCCACCAATTCATGATGGTTGGTAACTTGAAGGAGAAGCTCCGACAGAAGAAATTGGGCGTCGACATGACCGACAAGATACTCGTGCTGGGGAAACCTGAAAATAGGCGTAAGCTTGATGATGATAGTGCTTCTTTGCTCGAGAGTAGTATTACTAGTGAAAGTTACATACAAATTGTACAAGTTGAATCCGATGTTTCTAATTACTAGATTGAAATTTGAGGAAAGAATAAAAACATCAAAATTGTACAATTATTGGATTTCTATCCATGGCCGGACCCTAGAAGCAATAGGGTGAGGATGGTGATGTAGAGGAAGAGGAGGATGGCGACGAACTCTCCTCCTCTTCATTAATCAGTCGAGAGAGTCTTTTTCTCCCTTTCTCTATCCTCTGTTCTTGCAGAGAGGGAGAGAGTTGGCCGACAGAGAGAGAAAAATGGTTTAACAAGAGACCAAAGTTGCAGGATAGCAGATCAATATCATGTGATGATTCTTCTTCCACTCGGTTGAATGAAGAAGCTGACGACGTTGATGATCCTTTCGGAAAAAATTATGCAGCAAAAAATGAGAGAATTGCACAGAAAAATATTATGAAGAGGATATGTTGAGATGGTAGTACTGTGGCTGATCAAGGACAAGGAGGTAGCGCAACCACCGGCAGCATAGGCGGAGCTGTTAATTAACTGAAACATTAACGGAATTTGATCTTTTAATTACTGTTAATTTACTGTTGTTTTCTAATTAGTCAAATCTCCGGCGAAATTGAAAATTTTGTGATTATCTGATGGTCAAATTACTTTTTGCCGAAAGTAAAAACACCCATCTCCTTTCTTCTTTTCACAAAAAATGGCACATCACCACCGCCCAAATTCTGAAATAAAAATTCTAAAAAATCTCCAAATTTCTCCTCCACCTGGGTCAGTACCCACCACCTCTCTCCCGCTCACCTTCTTCGACATCCCATGGCTTCTTTGCCGCCCTATGCAGCGTCTCGTCTTCTATCAATTCCCTCACTCCACCCTTCACTTCCTCCATAACATCCTCCCTTCTCTCACCCACTCCCTCTCCCTCACCCTCCAACACTTCTACCCTCTCGCCGCCACTCTCCGCCGCCCCCCGCCGCCCCACACTCCCTTCATCCTCTTCACCGACGACGGCGACTCCTCCGTCCCCTTCACGGTTGCCGAATCAACCGCAGATTTCCACCAGCTCATCGCTAACAACAACCATCCCAGATCCGTTACAGATCTACACCCTTACGTCCCCAAGCTTCCCCCTCCTCGCGCGGCGTCATCAGATGGGGTCCACGCGTGGCCGATTCTCGTCTTGCAAGTGGTCATGTTCCCGAATTCGGGCATCTGCATCGGAGCCGAGTACCGCCACGTGGCGGCCGATGGGATGTCTTTCAACCATTTCGTGAAATCATGGGCGGCGATTTTTCGATCCGGAGGTCTTTGTTTGTCACCGCCTTGTCACGATAGACCATTGATCCGTGATCCAAACGACCTGGAATCCATTTTTATGAGAGAATGGTGGAATTGTGGTTCATACATGGGATCAAACCACGACCAAGAACAACTCGTAAATAAGGTTAGGGCCACTTATCTCCTAACCCAACCCCAAATCCAAAAATTGAAAAATTGGGCTGCAAGAAATTGTGATTCAACTCAATTCCATATCTCAACATTTGTGATTGTTTGTGCATTTGTTTGGGTTTGTATGATCAAGGCCAAGTTAGAGCAGCAAAATGAAATTGATGACAAGATTTGCCACTTTAGCTTTGTTGCTGACTGCAGAAACCGCCTTGAATACAAACTCCCCGCAACATATTTTGGGAATTGTCTTGCAATTTGCTATATATGTGCTAAGGAGAGTGAGCTAACGGGAGAGGGTGGGATTATAGTGGCTGTGAAAGCAATTGGTAGGAAGATTAAGGAATTGGGTGAGAATGGGGTTTTGGGTGGGGCGGAGGAATGGATGTCGAAATGGAAAGAAGTATCTGAAAATGGAAGCTTGATTACAGTTGCTGGGTCGCCTAAACTGCGAGTTTACGATACGGATTTCGGGTGGGGAAGATTGAAGAAGAGCGAGGCGGTTCAAATTGATGTTTCTGGAGCTATTTATGTTTGTGAAAGTGGAGGAGATGAGGAGGAGGGAGGTGGGATTGAAATTGGGTTGGCACTTGCTAAGGATCAAATGGAAGTCTTCAATGCAGTTTTTGAGGAAAGTTGTCTGAATTGAGTTTCTACTATCCTAGACTAGTGAACACTTGCGAGTTATTTAAACCTTAAAGAAAAAAGTCAACTACGACAGGAAATGCAGGGGAAGGTATAATTAAATTCCCAGGGGTGTATAAATATTAAGAAATGGATGAGGGAATGTATCCAATAGAGCTGTTTTCCATGGAATCTCATCATTTCTTAATATTGGATACATATGCCCGAGAGGGAATTCAATTCTCCGCGACGATTTGGTGGTGGCGGTGGCGGTGACCAGGACAGCCAGCATATATAGATGCAAATTAATTGAGATGGCAATGAGTTTCTGTACAAATTTGTTTACAATTTCCCTTCTTTTTAATTATGCTTATAAATTTGATGTCTTGAATCCCATAAATCAATAAAAACGTGTATTATAAATTAGAAATAAACTATAAGTTTGATTAATATAAATGATCTGCAACTCACATTATTGAAATTAAAATATGAACAAGATGACAGCACCAGCGAGTTGCTCATTGTTCATATCAATTGATGCATCCAAGTCTGAGCAAAACTTTTAATAATGAAATAATTTAAAACTAGAAGCTGGAGAGGAACCTGAGGCACCTAAAAACGGGTTCGATAGGATTTGCTCGAGTTGTGCAAGCTCTTACATTATCGAAAGAAGATCTTCTGTACTATCATTTGACAAGGGGTAAGATCACTACTCCCTTTAGCTGGTTGCCGCAACGAATCCATTTTTAATCATATGGATTTCTGAAGTTTTTCAAGAGCTCTGGGATGTCGTAGCCTAGCATGTCATCGACTGCTTTTATCATTTTCGGCTTCAACTTCTCAAACTTGTCGATGTTGTAACCGCTCAAAACCTCTCTGAATTGTTCAACATTAGGAAAATCACCGGGAGGTAAATGGAACTCCCTTTGGACCTGCATAAACACAAGAGGATGAATCTGTGCGGTTGTTACAACATAAATGTCCAAGTGTGTTTGGGAGAAACGAGAGTTGGAACCTTCGCAAACTCGTCTCCCAAATTGTCAAGAAGCTTCTTTTGAGTCTTCGCTTTACCCATCATAGCTGGCATTGCCTTCTTAAGATGACTAATAATATAAGCATGTATCTTAACAGCTCTAGCACGTTTCACAAATTCGTTGATCTGTTAGAAAGAAATGAAATCATCAGACATTTCAAGTTTCAACAGTCAGGTCCAAGGAAATTTTTGAATTCCTACTAAAACTGATTTTCAAGTATGGACGGACGGGGATCAGTTATTCAGCTACACTTGTGTATCAGTAGGATCACTTGATCTTTCAGATGTAAATAATATCATAATATATTTCAACATCCAGCTTCAAGAAGATTATTTAATCCTAGTATAATGGTAGGCGGGATCAGTCAAAGCTTAAGCAGGCTAAGGGTCAGTTATAGTTTTAGTTCGTAGATCTTTACTCTTAGAAAAATGTATTGTAGTTTATGTACTGCTATGGCATTTGCATTTACTGCAATTAAAAAACAACAAACTTACTCGACGATCACAAGCTTTCTTTGGTATATCTTTTAAATCAGAGAGAAGATCATCCTGTTCCTTCTCAAAAAGTTCTCTCCCGATTGGACCAACAGCGGCTTCATTTACTGGTTTGTCATTGAAGGAACTGCCAATGAATAGAGAAATCAATTTTGCAATGACATGACCAACTAGGAATTTCAGTTTCTTATCAAGAAGGAGACGATGATATCAGGAAGCACAAAAGAATAAAAATGATTTAGTTTCTTCATTTGCAATGTGGTTCAATAAGATGCATAGATGACAACAAAAAACAAAACTGCGTGCCTGAATTAAAGGATCCGAAGAAAACAACTAATAATCATGCACTAGGGAAATATACTAATACACAAGTTCATTGCGAGCCTACCCAATATAGACACGAGCAACTTCAGGTGTGTTGAGAACTTTACCAAGTGACCACATCAAAGCCCCGTAGACTCTCATTAGCTGTAGTGCAAGGCCAAAGAAGGTGACTCAGAACGCTTTTTTAAAATAACAACTACACAAACAATGGCACAAATCAAAGAACTTGGTTGCATAAAAGATTACTTGTTGAGTATCAACTTGATCCGCCTTGTTGAGAACCACACGAATCTTGTCATCATGACCACGTAGAGATGAAATCACACGCTTGAACTCATCACTGACATCAAGCTTATGAGGATCAAAGAGTAGCAGAATAAGATCACACTTTGATGCAAACCATGACGTTACTCCAGTAAAATCATAGGATCGTTGCGTCCGTTGTTTTTCGCCAGATAAAACTCCAGGTGTATCAACAAAGGCGATGTGCTCCAGAAGCTAAAACACAATGAAATAGTAGTATGTTCAGAACTTGAGATGCACTAGGAATATATATATAAAAAAGAAAAAAAATCCAGTGATGGTAGATTCTATGACTCACAGGATGTGGCATCTGTGAACACTCAAACTTAGACAAAAATGCAGTTCCAAAAGTTGTTAATCCACTGAATGGCATGTCGGCTTGGACAGCAACTGTATTTCCAGGAATACTTCTCTCATCAGTTCCAGACTGAAGAAGAGCACAGTTAATATGTAAATGAAGTTGTTCAGGAGATGACATTGATTAATCACATAATAATTAGTGGATTCTTATTAAGGAAAGACAGACTGCCTTTAGCCTTAGGCTTTTTCTTTTTACTAGGAAAAAAAAGCACACACAAAAGTTGCTAATGCACCTATAATGCCTTCAAAATATCCAAAATGTAAGAATATGAACCTCCGGTCTAAATATTAATTGATCAATCAACGACTTCCATGACTACTGATCATTTTCAGTGATGCATCAACATGCCCATAGGCATGCACAAACCACCCTATGAAATTATACTAGCTTGGGAAATATCCCTTGCTATTTTGGAAGGCAAAAAAATCCTCAAGAAACCCAAATCTTATCCATGTATATGAGGACCACTAACAGTTCAGAGAGAGGAGTGTGAAAAAACATGTATTGTAAATTACTAAGAGTTTAATATGGAAGCTTTGTATTATACAATTACTAGAACCGCAAACAGCTAGAGAAATAATACAGGCGGTAGCTAGATATCTTTGCCTTCATATATCTGTGATGACATCCTTACTATTTACGAGATCGCGATGGTTGGAAAGAACAAGCCAGAAGGAGAATACAAGCAGATGAAAGAAAAACAACTTCCACATTAAAACAATTGCATCAATTATTGACCCAAAATAAGAACATGGATCTGCAGAATCTGAATGGAGGTTCTGTTCCACTAATTGTAGCTTAAAGGGATCTAACAAGATAAAAATAAATAAAAAATGCAAGCATGCAGGCACAAAACATAGTTAGCAACAATAATAAGAAAGAAAAGTTATTAATTATGGGTATGTAACAAGAGATATTGAGACGTAAAGGATCTTTATATACCATAACAACAACAAATCTATCAGTGGTTGGCTCAGGTCCAATATGAGCTCCTGCAGCAAAACAAGAAACATAGAAATGAACTGAAGGAAACAAAACATCTGTAGTAAAATCATGAGGACCCACACACATAAATCCATCTAAACTAAGAGAAAACTCACCTGGATAACTGCTTTTAAGTAAATGTTTGATGAATGTTGTTTTCCCAGTTGAATATTGTCCCAATAACATGACCATTGGCTTGGCCTCAAAATCACTATTTGTCTGCAAGAAACAAAAGAGGCAGATGTATATCACAATTGAATTTTCATGAATATCTAGAAACACTAAAATTAAGACCACTGGAGTATCTGGAAAAAGTAACACGATCTGAATTAATTTCTCATCTTACTCACCAACAACGGAGATACAAAATCATTGAACCGATAAGCAACTTCCAGTGGTTTCAGCTTCTGAATGTATAGTTTCTTCAAGCCATCAATAATGGATGTAACTGAAGACAGGGGTACCTATTATACCATTGATTCAGAATAAAGGGAAAGGAATTTAAATGTTTGGTAAGGCGGGCTTAACTAATAAATGAACACAGGAAAATAAGGTAATCTGACAGCGCAAACAAATCATGAACACTACTACACCTACAGGACATTTATCAAAAAAATGCAACGATTCTCCACATTACAAAACGATATCACATTTGATGATCAGCAGCATCATGATAAATTATCAGCATCAACCAAATTGGTGCTAATACAATATTACACTACAAGAAAAGGACCTCAAATTCTGAACCAGGCCAGCCGCTCTAGTCAACAAACATGTGCAAGTAGCAGTGGGGAAGTGGTATCAGAAGGTATATCCATCATCAATCATAGCCAATGCACAAAATGATAACAAAGAACATCCACTTGCATGGCAAAAATCAAAATAAATTACTGCACGAACCTTTTTTGCTGATTTGGTAGAAGAAAACCAATTGACTGATGGTGATGTTTGCACCGCAGAACTACCTGCAATATTTCAATTATTCAAAACCCGACAAAAGAAAATCTTATATGGACAAAGATCACAATGAGTAACAAGTAGGCACTTACCATTTGCATCGTAGTCATCTGATTTTGAAGATTTCGAAGAACGCTTTTTCTTCTGTTGAATTACCATAATCAATAAGAACGTCCATACAAGGAAATGGATGCAAAATAACATTGAGAAGGATGCTTACTGCCATTAATTTATCCAACCCTTCCATCTTCGGAGGATTCAGACTTTGGAAGTCAACTGCAACGCACAAAACAAACAAAAAACTAACATAAATGCACAACAAGAAAGGCACGAACCAAATAAACAATAATCATAATTAGCAACTTCACCGTCACTATGGAGAAGATCATTTGTCACTTCATTGCCTGCTTGTGCCCAAGAAACTAGCTGCATAACCATAAATCAGCAAACAATAGTAGAAACTTCAATTAAAGGTCTAATACAAAACAATAAAATGGCAACCTGCATGCTAACTATAAACTCGTTCAAGCCAAGGTATCCTTGCCGCTTAGAATCCGCAATTGCCCACACCTTCAAAAACGGCCCAAAAAAAACCATCAAAATGAGTGCGGCACACGGAAAACAGAGGTGAAGGAAAACAAACCTGCTTTAGATCCTGGCGGGATACGTTAGACATGGAAAAGAATTTGGTAGCATCATTGCCCGTAATCCGGCCATCACCATCTTAAGAAGAAACGCGTATTACGACATTAATTAACAAGAAAAGATCAAAAGTTTGAAAATGTTTTGTTGGATAAATGTACCTGAATCAGCAAAACTGAACCATTGTTGGTAGATTTTCTGGTGTTCTTTAGAACAAGAGCCGAGAGGACCGGCGGGTATTTCCATTGGTTGGACTCAGCAGGATAAAGTAGAGGGGAAATCCGATTCTGGGTTTTAAAAATGGATTATGGAATTTGAAGATAGATTCAGGGAACTTTGTTTCGAATTTTGAATAGCGCGTTTCTGAATTTTTCTGTGTTTCTTTTCTTTGCTTTTCTAGTTTCGCGTTTGGCTCCGATTTTTGGGGGTGGCAAAGCTATAGTGCGGCAAAGTGAACGCAGAATGTTGTCGTTTTGATGGTATGATGCGTTGTAAAAAATGACAACGTGCGCGTTTTTGTTTTTGTGATTTGGATTGATGGAAGAAATTAAATGCGTTACAAAAAAAAAAAATATTTAATGATTAACAATTTAGAGTGTGAGAATAACACTACGATTATTATTATAAATAAAAAAAAGTATATTAAGATTTACCAAAAAGTGGAAGAGTTACCGATAATCACATTATAATCTTAATGATAATGATAATGTGTCAATAATATTAGGGTAAATTACATACGAATTTTATAATCTTATGGGATCCTATACTTTTAAAATTTCTAATTTAAATCTTATAATTTCCTAAACACTATAATATGCTATGGCGTAAATTTTAGTTTAATTTTCATATTGCTATTATTGTTTTGAATTTTTTTCCATATTTTCACTTACATATCTCTACAATATTCATTCGTTATACTTTTCTTCAACTTTTATAACTCTTTTTATGTTTTTACCTTTTATTTTTGAATTTTAAATATTTAAAAGTTCTAAATTATAATTTTTAGAAAATTATAGATTTATATCGTAAATTTTAAAACAATAAAGGACTATAATACTAATAACAACAATAGTAGTAGTAGTAATATTTTTGTGAAATTTTTTTTTTAATAAATCAACCCTAAACAGAACCAGAAGAATCTTCATATGACTTTTTCTTTTTACTACCATTTCAAAGTTTAAGCATATTTTTATATGATCACAAGTAACAACAGTAATAGATCCATCCACTATTTGTTATTCACAACAGAAACACAATGAAGTACAACTCTGGATATGGAATTTGAGCAAAAAAATAGAAGAAAACTGTGTGGAATTGCAAGGATATACCCTCCAAAGCATGCAAACTCTCCAAATCTTATAATCTTTTCTTCCTCCTTGCCACGGGAGGATCCAAATCATTGATAAAAATCATTAAATCACCATCTTCGACGCATAATCTTTTCTTTTCTTTTCTGTTTAATTTCTTCTAAGATATACCAATCGTCTTTCCAAGTGTCCACAAAACAAGAGCTAACTCAACACCAAAAATGGAGTGAAGTGTACTTCGATCGAGTGTGAATCCGTACACTGTAATCCCAGCTCGATTGTTCTCGAAATATGTCACTGCCAAGAACCCAACAAGAAAACAATCAGTCAACAACAAGAAAAATGCAGATAACGATTCTTTCTACTTTGCTGGAAGTACCAGAACGAAGTTCGTAATCAGAATCTTTTCAAAAACTAAATCTCATAATGTAATGTGTGCCTAATGTCTTACCTAGAGCTTGTCTCTTCTGGTATGAGATGGTACTATAGGCATAAGCTGGAATCATCTTTGTGTTATCTATGTCATCTTCTTCATCACCAAGTTCGTCGTTATCTGTTTCCCCATTTACTCCTGGAAACTGAACCTGGACTTGACCCTGACCAATCCCGGAAACCGTAGGAGTAGACTCACCTTCAGTTGTATCAAGCGCATCTATTGTTGCACAGACGTGCCATTTAGCGGCTAAGCTTGTGATGGCATGTGCCTTGTGCGTGATTTTAGTCGCGCTGCGCAGAATTATAAGTATCGCTGTGACAAGTGTCATAGAGCACAGCTGCAGAATAGGAACATACAAGACAAGAATCAAATTAGAAGGTACTTGGCAGTGAACTATGTGACATTTAACTGAAAGAATTTAGCTCGGTTAGAATTCTATTGAGTTGATTGTTTTATTTGGTATCAACTTTGGGATATAATTCAATTGAAACTGAATTGAAGTATGAAAATTCAGTATAGTTTCAACTTTTGGGATAAAATGGTGCAATTTAATGCTGCTCATGATTGATATACACGTTGAAGAATTAGAATTACTGAAGGTAGATTTAGTGTAAGTGTAAAATATTAAAATAATTGAAATACCAAACATTGTGTTGGTTCAGGTGAGGAAAAATGGAACCATACCGCGAGTTCTCCTGCTCTGTAAATGTCAACCCTAGCACTGGCCTTTGTTGTGGTGAGCAATGAAGCAAACTGGCTGCCTGTGACCAAAATCAATGCCCATAAAATGAATACACGATATCGGTGGCTAATGATCCTCAAATGTCTCCTGATTCTAAGATGCTCTGATAAAACAGACTCCACATCAGATTCTTCCTGGAAAAATTGTGCGAAATCCTGGAGCCGGAGGATTTGGAGGTGGCAGATGAGGTGGAAGAGTACACAGACAAGGAAGATAACCGTTGTTCGGTAAAGCCAAGAGAGTAGCTCCATTATGCAAGCAATGGCGTCGCTTAGGACTACATTGCCTAAGAATGGGATTTGTGAGGCACCAGAGGCATACCACCATATCTTGTATGCACATTCTGCTATGAAGCAGGGGACAACAAAGGTTGAAAGAATCATCAATGATCGCTGCATGTCGGAAGTAATTAACCAAAGTCAAGCATTAATTGATCACTCCAAAATACCTTTTATTTTTCAAACAAGAAAGTTTTTTAGAACTTTGGTCTGCAAAAACAATTTCTACTAGATACATGCAGGAAATGAAGTTACCAGAAATGTTCATTATGAGTACAATAACAGACAAATAATAGTAACACACATTCTGGATGAATCCAAAAGTTCAAGATTCTAAACTCATCAAGATGAGTAGAAGATAATAAAATGAGATCAAGGCCCCACTTCATTCTACTGAATTCTTGTTATATTAGGCTGTTCTTGGTAATTTTCAAGAATGGTGAGAGTTTGCAGAGACAAACTTTGTTGTTTTTGGCTTGCATTCATGTATTACTCTAGAAATGTTTTTCCAGCTAATCTACTAAATCTTTCTAAAGTTTATGATCACCAGGTGTTGATCATGACTCAGAAAGGCAAAATTGCCCTGGAATCTTGTGTGGTGAAGATGACTCCAGGAGCAATTTGCTTGTGGGACCTTCCATTCTTTATAGCAATACAACAACTTTCTGTTGGCTTATTAAAGTCCGTCTCCTAACTTACTGTCCTTGTAATTCTCGGGTGTCCTCTCACCCAATTCCGAGCAGGAGACTGATTTCGTTCAAGAACTGCCGAATCTCAAAAGAGATGGCTCTCCCGTACTCATGTACTAGTTTATGAAAATGGTTATCCTTACCTCAAAAGAGAAAAGCAAAAGAATACTATCACAATCATTTCTTTTGAAAAGAGAACAGTAAAAGAAAACCAACATCCTCTAGATATTTCCATCCAAGAAATTCCAAATTTGTCACTGGGAGTGTAGATGAGCTATTGTTGTTCGTTGGTGACAAAGTAGTCTTAACTTGGAATCTGACCT
Organism: Viola odorata; assembly: GCA_963691705.1. NCBI lineage: Eukaryota > Viridiplantae > Streptophyta > Magnoliopsida > Malpighiales > Violaceae > Viola > Viola odorata. Next base: position 50,790,307 of record OY829546.1, on the reverse strand, counting down.
CTTGCCTATTAAAAAAATCCTAAATTTTCAGCCTCAAAAGAGTTTTATTTTTTTTCCTCTTCCAGAATCTCCTATTAAGTCCTCAACAGTATAGCCTACATAGCCTACATAAAACACAAAACCACAGTATACAGAACAATGATAGAAGAATCATAACAATCTGTCTCCTCTGTTTAGTAGAAAACAGAAAGAACACTGAAACAAATAATCAAAATTTCAACACAAATTCAACAAAACAAATACCAAATGTCAAACAAAACCCAGAAATTTAAAAGATGAGAAAACGTACATTGAGCTGCTCTGTATATCCTTGGCGAACATTTGGGCTCTCATCACAAAGCTTATCAAAGAACAGAAACCTCCTCAAACCATACTTCCTAACAAAACCAGACAAAGTGACGAAAGAAAGCGTCGCTAGCCCACTCAAAGACAATTGAACAACAGTGTCGTAAGGTCTTTCATGGGTGCTGTCGCAGGTGGAACATGCCAGAACGAAATGAGAGATTCCTGGGACTAAAATCCCCAAAAAAAAGAACATTGCCCATGACAGAAAAGCTAATCCTGGGCTCGTTTGATCCACACACATCCATCGAAGATAAGATCTAAAGCTGCTTAATTCGTCGTACGCGTGCGATACACTGCGAGAAAACTTGTTGTTCCTCCGCAACATGGGCTCTTTTGGCCCTTCTTCTGCCATTTTTGTTTTCTGGGTTCTTTGTTGTCCTTTCTGATTTCGGATTTTTGTGATGATGGGTTCCTTTCTTCTTTTGTGTTTAGAGAGAGATGAGGAGAAAGAAGAAATTTTGGGTCGAGTATGTGGGTAATTTCTGATTTATAGCAGTGGTGGAGAGCGAAGAGGGCGGTGATTTGCTTGTTTTGAACTAGAATTCGATGCAGTTGAGCTGACCAATCGCAGGAGGAGAAGTGGCGTTTTGATTTGGATGGTTATGATATAAGAAATGAGAAATTCTACAGTACCTAATAATTGGTATTCAAATGCACTGGGTTCTTTTATACGCTGGCACTTGTCAACGGAACATGGTAAAATATTTTAACGAATTAAAATTTCTGCTAATATTTTATCACTAAGGAAACATACCAAGAAATTTGTTTTTAGAAAAAAACACTTCAAAATCAATAGCCAACATAAAAATAGGATACTTTTTCCCTGTGGAATCTTGAATATCAACAAAGTAGACGTTATTTAAATGACAGATCACTCGAGTAAGCATCTTTAACGTACGTTTAGGAAAAAATGAAAGGTAAAATTGTCTCAAACAGTCATTCGGTCTTATTAATATGCGTGCCCAAAATCAAAACGACATTTAATTAAACTGGGAGGGAGTAGCTTTGGTATTCTAATAAAATTCGCTTTAAGAATTGAAATTTAGGGCAAATTAGATGGTGTTTCTTTTACTCTTTATCATTCTATTTTTATTTTATTACAATTTTAAACAGTTGTATAATTGGTATTTTCGTAAATAAAAGTCAGAAAAAATTATGAAGATCACAAACAACTTTAGTAGCTCCAAATCAATTAATTTTATTACGAAACGTGTTCCGACCCAAAATGATCTTTATTAGAATCCGAAAGGAATAGGAAATTTATAAAAAACCTTTTTTTTTTAATCCTCTACTGTGCTCCCTCATCTTGTCGAATTTGGTAATTGATTAGATTGCTCGAGTTGCACAAAAGAACCATATTTCTCCATTGTAGCTTACTAATCTACCTAAAAAAATTAATGAGTATATATTTTATGCACATCAAGTTAAATAAATGCATTTTCCATATCCTAATTGATCTACTTAAAAACAATGATTAGTGGACAAAAAGATTTAACAACAAAACAGCTGGCATGTGGGACCTGAACATGAAACGTGTACAGTCAGACCGTCATCCAAGGACGAAACCCCAACATGCTATTGCCACATGGGACTGCCAATAATGTGCGTCCTGGTTTTTTAATGTTCTTTTATTACCAAAACCCCAAGCTGTCCAAAATCTATTAGTAGTTCTTGTCAGTCTACCGTAATTATCGCCCGAACATGAACTCTGTTTATAATTAAAGAAGAATATTTTAAAAATTAACAAGAAAGAATTGAGGTTGTTTTTCTAATAGTCAAAGGGAGATGGTGTAAGGTCGGTCCGTTGCTGGAGTACAGTGATTCGTTACTATACGCAGAAAGATACAGACTCATATCTGCTAGTCTCAACTATGTGGCTTGAAGTGTGAGTTTTGCCTTCAAAACACAACCACCATCGATAAGTCACGCTCATAAGTTCATAATATTATGCTCGATAAGTCACGCTCATGAGGTTTGCGCGGTTAAAACCTATTATGAAACAATATTCAAATTCAACAACCAAATGGGCCAACCCAATTCGATCCACAATTCTTACTAACCTCACTAAACTAAGAACAAGACCTAACTTTTGATGAACTTAAGCAACCTAAACGTGTTCAATGGTTTTACATTCCGAAACATTACGTCTATTCTGCTTCTTATATTTGGTAAAAATCTCTAATGAATGTCTATAATGTATCATAATTAAGAGTTTGTATGAAAATATTAAAATTATTGGGATGCAAGATTCGAACCCTAAACCATTTTGATCACGTAATTTTCGCTACTATATTAAAGAACCAATGAACTAAAACTTCATACCTTGTGAGTAAAAATAAATAAACACTTTTTTTCTTCTTTTTTGTGGTTTATAGTGGCAAAATATCAAATCGGCTCATTCATTTCCTCATGTTGGCCGTTAAAAGTTTCTCGAATCTTCTATTTACCCGATTTCGGAACAAAATTTATTATTTATCTTAACCTACTCTAATAACCGGTTCTACCTACTAGCTAAAACAGATGTCTACAACTCAATGAAATTTATTAAAACCATGTTAAAAAAGCACTTGATAGTCAAATAAAATAACGTGAATACTTTAGCTTCTTTTCTTCCTTTTTTTCTGGGGAAGTAATTAAGTAAATGCTTTTGATTTTTTTTCGTGTATACCAATTAAAGAGCGCATTTCTTTTATATAAAAAAAAACTTTATTGACACAAGAGGATTCCCGTGCAATGATGGAAAGAAAAGAAAGCATATCCATAGCAGTGCGCATTTCACTGTTTCTTTAGTAGACACCACGATGGATTCTTATTTTTTATAAGGTTTGAATAAAAATATCTTCACACTTGCCATGAGATAGGATAAACTCTGTTTACGAGAGATATGTTATAGATTCGATTTCTAATATTTTAACGATGGGCCAGTAGGGAGTTGAGCGCTTAAGCTCTGATGAGCCAGCGAGGACAGAAGAAGCCTTTGTTGAACAGAAGAAGAAAAAAAGCGAGAATAGAAAAACCCAGTTTGTAACCAGAAGACAACCCACGCCAGTTAAACAGAGGCCCATTATGAGAAACGAGATGTTGGGAGAGATTGATAGACTGAGTGAAATACAATGAATGAGCGAGCGAGCTTAGTCAACCACATCGAAATTGACCGTCGACTTTTTTTTTCTTTTCCTTTTGGAAAGCAATTTGACCATAGGCTTGAATTGAACTCTTTTACAGATTTATGTGAGATAAATCAATGACCATTAGTATTATACTTGTGATTAAAAGAATTGAAATCTACACATTTCTTGGATGCCTTAAACACAATTCACTCTGATTGATAGAATTATAGGTAGAATTATATCGCTAGAATATTTATGGATCCATGTGTTTACACTTAACAGAACAAAACTAGCTAGCTAATGAAAATCTTGTTCTTGAACCCACAGGCAAGTAATTTCAAGATTGAAACCCTTAAGCAAGTGATTCAAGACAAAAGCACAAAAGGACCCAGATTTGAATAAGTTGACGTTATTCACATAAACTTGACCCAAAGAAAAAATGTTAATTCACAGAAACAAAAATGCATATATTCTCTCACTCCAACAACAACACAAAAGGGTACTTTGAATCTAGACAAGCCCCAACCCAAGCATCTTCCATAAGACAAAAATAATAATAAGAACAGAGTAATTAAAAAAGAGGCGATCGGTGTGTTTCAAATAAAAAATTGTTTTATTATGAGTTTAATTGAGAAAAGAAAATGATTTCTAGTACTAATAATAGTCAAGGTAAATGATATCAAGCAACACCATTGTTGCACACAAGAACTGAAGTAATCAATTAATGGAGGAGTAACATGTAAGGAAACTTATTACAGGATTGAAATGCAAGCAAACAAGTAATATTAAGTCTACCAAAATGATCAAAAATATAACAAGCTTCCTCATCCTTTCTCCTTTCCCATACTCAACTTCCAATTTAATGACACACATCTCAGTCCAATGACCATATACCACTTTGCTCCATTTCTTGCTAGATGCAATGTACTATGAGAAAACAACCTCAAGTCGAGCAAATTAAGATGGGCAATTTGAAGTAAGTTTAAACTGTCAAAAGAGTGAAAGAAACATGAAAAATACATCAGCCTACATGACATTCTTGCAACAACAAAAGCAAACCGAAAAGTTAAAAATTACAGTATTAGAACAAGATTAGTTTTGTATCTGGAAAACCAACCGCATAAATCTCTTACCCAGAAACAAACATGTTCAAATTGTTTCACAACCTAATCAAAGATATGCAATCAATCTGTACAGAAATGCAAGCAAAGTATAAACTAGAGAAAGTACATTTCTATTCATACCAATACAAGCTACCAACATCCATTGCAACAATGGAGGTTTTTAACATTTGAAGACACTTAAAAATCAGATTTTTCCTCTTTACTCTACATGGGGTGGATCTCCAACCCGAAATAGGTTAACAAATTAAACAAAAAAAAGTAAGAACTAATATCTGACAAAAACACCATGACCGCATATACTCATCACTCATGGAAGATAAATTTAATTTAAAAATCTAATCTCAGTTTTTTTTTTGGGTTATCCGCATGAAAATAGAATAAAAATCATTTTTTTTATTGTTAATAATGATAGTAAACTGTGATTTATCATCAAAACCATCAAAGGCATAAAGCAGTACAGTGTAGATCATCGTCAAAGCCAGCAACACCACTAAGATCAACCTGATCCAACGGTGGGAGATTAAGATCAAACGGCAGAGGAGGGTTATTATTCCGGTACAGGAACGAAGACGAACAAGCGGCTCCGTCTTCACCACCAACTCCAGATCCAACTTCGTTCCCATCGTACACCACAGACGACGACGAATCACAATAGCTGTGACAATCTTCCGGCACCTCCGCGGCCGGTTGGCTCCGCCGAAGAGATCTCTTCATCAAACCGGCGGATCTCGCCGATGGGGGTCTGGGCCCGCTAAACGACTCCACTGTACTGCTCAAACTGCTGCAAGCGGGTCTCTGCGGATTCATCGGCTGATGGTGACTGTCTTGAAAGCCTCCGACGCCGGCTGCGGGTGAATAGATCCGCGGATCCACAAACGGGTCACGTGGGTTAGGGATTTGATTTTGATTTTGGTCGGTTTGAAATGGGGAGAATTGCGTGGTAGGTGATGAGAAGGGGAAATTAGTTTTGGCTTTAGGTCCACGGAGGGATCGGGCGGCAGAATCGTAGGCGTGGGCTGCTTCCTCCGCCGAATCGAAAGTACCTAACCAAACTCTGGTTTTTTTCCATGGGTCTCTGATTTCCGCTGCGAATCTACCCCATGGTCTTTTCCTGACTCCTCTGTATTTGGGTTCAATCGCGACAGATCCATCCACTATTTGTTGCTGCTGCTTAACTGCTGCGGCGGCAGAAACTCCTCCTCTTCCTCTCCCCATGGAAAAAAAAAATGGAGGAAAAGTGAATATTGGATGAATACAAAGAGGAGGATTCTTAAAAGAAAAAAAGTAAAATCAAGAACATATATACATGGGTAGATTACAAGAAAGGTAAAAAGAAAAGAAGTGCTGCGATCTAAGATGGAGATTTCTGGGTTTAATGGAGAGAGGGGGTAGAAGAAGGGATAGGAAGAGAGAGGGAGAGGAAGGGAAAGCACCTTCTCTTCTACACAAATGTTGATAATTGATAATTCTTCTTGATGTTGTTTTTGCGTTTCTTCTTTTTCTTTTTTCTTTTTTCTTTTTTCCTTTTTTCCTTTTTTTATATTATTTAATTTATTTTTTTATCTGGCTGAAATAGTTTTCCTTTTTTTCTCGATTTCTCTGCCTTCTCTCACCCCCACGTAGGGTGTCAAATCGAATCGGGTCGACCCGTTTGTTATGACCCGTCAAATGATGGGTCACAACTGACCCGACCCGTTTTATTGTTGTTTAATTTTTTAAAGTAGCTTTTTTTTATTTTTTGGTTATATAATGGATGGTTTATGTAAAGATTAATTTGACCTAATAATGACTCTTATACAATAATCTACTATTAATTAATAAAAATAAATACATTTATTAATTAATTATATAAATGTAAATTAAAAACATAAATATAAATAAATAAATCCTAAAGTATCCCATATAAGAAGTTAAAACATATTTACGATCGTTTTTTATATTAAAATGTCAAGATGAGTATTTTTTATAAACATAAGGTTAAAATAATTTAAAAAACATCGATTTTCTTTTTGAGAAATACAATTAAAAATTCAAGCTATTTATGCTAATCTTTTTTTCTATTTTTTATTTTTTAAAAATAGTTCCGATATTATATGTTGATATGTCATATCGCGTCAATTTTTGTTTTTATTTTTAAAAGTAAAAACAATCCCTAAAATTTGTGTTTCTATTTCTTTAAGTCCCTAATGTTTTCTTTTATCAATTTGGTATAATATATTACTTCCAATCAATTATTTTTTTAGTAGTATCATGTTTTATTCAAGTTTAAATAGTTTTTAGTTTAACCCAACGAAATTAGAAAAATTCAACATAAGACAGAGGTGTAATTCAAATTTGACCATTTTATCCCACCTTTTATATTTTTTTCGTGATTATGATCAACGTAGACAAATAATAGTAAAGTCCGGCACTAGATTGACCAAATCAAAATATTAAGGACTAAATAAAATAAAATTTTAACAGTAAAGGACCATCACTTTTTTTTTTACACAATCCTTTCTCTCTTTCTTTTTTGCTTTTTCTTTTTGTTATTTTTTTCGGGGTGTGGCCGTGGACAGGAATTGCCGCCTGTAGGTATAACCACCTTCCATCAGGACCCATAGTTCACTCTCTTTTTTGGATTATTATTCTTCATAATCATAAGTGATTTTTCTTCTCTTTTCCCGCCTATAAGTATTTCCTGCAAAAATATGAAAAATTCATAAGAATCAACCGTTTTACTGTCTAAATTAAAAATATTTAGACACTAAAAATATGAGAATAAATGATTAATTATTTAAAAACCGAACGAAAAGAGAATGAAGATTAATTAATGAGTTGATCATTTGTTGAATTTTATTAACTGGTCAACTCATTAATGACTTGAATTTTTAATCTCATCCGTCTAATTTTATTGAACGGTTGAAATTCTTCTAACATAATTGATCATATTTAAAAAAAAATTAGAAGAGCCGGATTCGTTAATTATACATTTCATGAACATGCACCCTAAGCAAAGATAATCAAACTCCACCCCACTTAAGTACATGACAAAATGAAGTTTGAGATAATCACTAAGAATACTTTGTTGCTAGCTAGGTTCATTCACCATTTCAATTTTCAGGAGAGTTGAATTTCGGTGAACTTTCTGAATTGCCACTATTCAAAGTATCAAAATCATTATATCAGTCTCAAAACGCTTTGCAATCACCACACCTGTACGAAGACGACTGGTGGTGTGGTGTCATTCAGTAACATAACTATAAAATGTTACAATTAAATCAATACAATAACTTACTCCTACTATACTATCGTTAAATCGCAGCCTTGATCACCGAAATGTTTGACACAAAGAATTCTGAAATGCAAAAATCTTTTGAAAGTTTAGAGAAAAAAACTCTTTAATATACATGCTACAAAGTCAAACGATAAATAATTCCTGCCCAGGAAGTATGAAATATGAATTAATAAAGTATTATCTTATTATTTTTTTCTGATTTTTTTAAAAAATAGATGAAAAATATTTAGGACTATATTTAATGATTTTATACCAACAGAATTTAACAAACGAAATGAAATTAAAGTTTCTCCAATTTCTTTTTTGATTTACCATAGAAAATGAATGAAGGGAAACAAATGTCACATGTCAAGAAACCTTATGCCCATGAAGTTCAAAAAAACCCATGATCTTCTTGACCATGCCGTGTAGGCCCCACATCAATCTCGCGCCCAAATCATCCCGCCATCTTCTCCTATATTCAGCCGTTGGATTTCAATCAAAACCAACCCCCACACCACAACCAAGCCTCACCCAACCCAACTCCATATCTCAAGGCACGTCAAGTGGGCCCCACATGATCGTTTACAATAATGCCACTTGTAAGCCCACCATAGGGCCCTTAAACTCGCGTCAGCCTTACACTTTTGCGAGCGAAACGCATTTCAACCATCCGACTAGTATAAAATTCTCAATTTAGTCACTAAACTTCTTCTTGGACATTTGTAGCACTAAAACTATCTACGAACCTCGCGTTTGTAGATAACCGTGTCACTAAAAAGTTATCAAAATTTAATAATTTAGTTTTTCTATCCATTAGTAGATGATATTATTCTAATCATTTTTCAGTTATTGGTTGACCTATAGACGAATGAAAAAACAGTACAATTTTGATAACTTTGCAACAAAATTGTCTAAAAATTAGTTAATTGCCAAATTGGGAGACTAGTAATATTGTGGTTGCACAATTATTGAGAAAAAAGTTCGGTGACCAAAGTGAGGATTTTGTGATATATGGTGACCAAATTGTCTTTTGGCCAATTTTTATTTTCCCCTAGCTGATTCACCGGTCACTACTTACCGGCTGTTGTTCGGCAGACAAGAAGCGCAGGATTTGTGGTCGTATCGCCTGACTCGAGGCCACGCTAACCGACAGGTGTGCTTTCTTTCAGACGGGGGAGTCAGTCGATAGTTGACTGCCACGTATGCGTATGTCACACTTTTGTGTTTTGACCATTAAATTTTTTCTAATTTTTACGTAAACTCTTTAATTTGTTTAATTATCGATTTTGGTGCGTGAGGTGCACCGGATTTGAGTTGGTGGGTGGGTGGTGGACCACATTGATGGGTCAGGCTACTGTCCGTTGAGATCATGATGGACACCACCAGTTAATGCAGTGCCATGTCACCATCGGTTACTACAATTAATAGCAATTACGATTTTTCATTTCAATTTTTAGTGCATTAATATTTGTTTTTAGAAGGTACTACTATTATAGAGCAATAACATCAAATCGATTTTTGTGACATCATATTAAAAAAAGAATAGATTAAAAAAAACAGATCTAAGATCTAACACCATTATCTTCATCTTCGTCCATAGCCACTGCAAATCTCCATCTTTGTCATCATCATCCTTATCTACTACCACCATCATCACCTCATTCATCCTTCTCTTGATCTCCTTTGTTGGTGTGAAATCAATATTCGGCCATGACACCAGCAACTCAAAGTACACAACATTAATCTAGCATTTCGTTGACGAAATTAAAAAAAAAAAGACTCTAAAATTTAAAATTTCAAACTTTATTATATTTGGTTAATTTAAGAGTTCACTTTTCCTTGACACCTTTAGTGATTCCGTAAGAGTTGAGGAAAGTGATTCTTGAGTGTAGAAAAAAATGTTTTTTTTAAATTACATATTGTTCATTTTATTTTACTATATACATTAATTTATATTTTAAAAAAATAAGTTTACATTTAAACTTTTATTTTATTTTATTTGATAATTTAATAACATTATTTTTAAGTGTAATATAGTTAAAAATCCCATTTTGTATAGTTAAATAATTAAGGTTAAAATAATAATTTTTTTATTTTGTTTTTAGAATTTTTGATTATAACACAAACACAAAAATAATACTCCCTCCGTCCATAAATAACTGACGTTTTGACGTTTTGACACGCATATTAAGGAGGCCGAATGACTCACTATTTGAGACAATTTTGCCCTGAATTTTTTCTCGAATGTACGTTAAGCTTTCGAAAAAAAATACGATTTTTTTCGGGTCAAATAGTAAGTCATCTGACCTTCTTAATATGCGTGTTCAAAATCAAAGCATCAATTATTTATGGACGAAGGGAGCACTTTTTTATAAATTTTAAATACTAACCAAACACAAAAAAAAAAAACAATATTCTTTTTCGTTTACTCTCCCGGATATCATTTCAAAGGAAAAAATAACCTTATTATGTCAACGAGACGCTATCCAAACATGCCACAAATCTTCAGATTCACCACCAATAAGACTAATCATAAAGATCCACAGCCCAGGGCTAAACTCATCAGGGGGATTCTTCTCCATGATTCTTCCTCTAACTCAACAGTCGTGAACTCACTAGAGAAGTAGCGGGCTCCGCATACAACTGTTGCACATTTCTGTAACTCTTAACATTCCCTCCGCCGTAGAAAATATAATCCTACCACCAACAAACAACAACAATGACCGTCAGACCTGGAAGTAGATGAGGCAGAAAGACTGGGAAATGAAGTAAGACACGAGCAAACCTGTAGCGAGGGGAAGCCAGTTCTGGAGATGTTGAAGCCTCGCGGACTGGAGCCACCGACCGTTGGAGGAGGAAGAGGTGGTGGTGGTGGTTTCGAGGAAGTTATTGGAGGAGTACTAGAGTTGGTGGTGGGTTGAAGAGGATACACCAGATCTTTGTCTCCCCATCCCGTTGTTCGTAATCTTGTAGAGAGTCCTTGTGGTGGATTTTAGAATTGTGTTTATTTATCAAAGGAACACCATAATTTGTAAGATCTTAAGAAAAGAATCTGAAAAAAAAGGGTAGCAAACCTTGTTTATCTATTCTAATTTTTTAACAAATTAAATTCACTTGTTTGATAAAACCACAATAACAGGTTGAGCATTGCTAAACCGCACGAATTTACAATCGAAATTGTCAAACGGAATGACAATTTCGTAAATAAAGAGTGACAGTTTTGTAAATAAAATTCGATTGTCAATTCGTACGATTTAATATTTTTCTAACAGGTTTATATCTGAAAGAAGATAGGATAAAGAAGGTATTTGATTTTCGCGAATAATTCAGGGGTAAAAAATTATATTCTCCATTAAGTTAGAACTTATCTTATTTATATCAAATTTACCCATTAAAAAGCTCTAAATTTTTTTTATCTATGCACATGATGACCTTTCCTTTTCTAAATAACAACCTAACTATTCTTAATCCAGAAAAAAGACTACCAGGTTATAGTTTAATTGATAATTTTTTAAATAAGATTAAAATGTGAATTTAAACAAAGGTAGATGTTTATGGTTTAAGGAAAATTATCAAAACCAAACCAAATATCAAAACCAATAAACTCTTATGTCTATAAGTTCTCTGTTATACATATATTATCTGACATGCCAATATATATCATGATATATAATTATATTTATAAATATGTGGTTTATTATTTATTTTATTAGTGGTAAAAATGGACTCGAATTCAAATTCAAATCTCACCTTAAAACGGTAATAAACTTGGAACAAATCTATTCTCGTACGAAGAAGAGAATACATTGATGTTTTGCGGGTTTTTTAAGATTCCACCACCAAATTATTTACGTTGTTGACATGTCCAATAACAATTTTTTCGAACATTTAACGCGTGGATAGTAAGAACAGCAGCACCTGACTTGCCTGCAGAGCAGCGCAGTGCTTTGCTTTTGTCTTGCGAAACGCGCGCGCCAGTTTTGGCAGTTCAGGTCCCAGCGGCGCGAAGGAAGCATTATTTACTCCAGGCTAGGGGTGTCAATTCGGGTCGGGACCGGTCTCGTCGGGACCGGGACCGGTAGACCCGAGCCCCTTTGGGTCGGGACCAGTCCCGGTTCCGATAAAAAATGGGACCAAAATCCCGATCCCGGTCCCGACCTGTCAAATGTTTCCGGGACCGGGACCAGTCCCGGGAAAAAATGATCCCGGGTTTTCTCTTTTTCAAATTAAAAAAAGAAGTGCAAAATATTTAAATATGGCAACATCCTCTACCTAAAACATTTCTACAAAATATCCATTGCTGCGGCTAAAATCCAAATGACTGAATCCATATGATTTAACAAAATTAAAGCAAGCAATCTAAAAACATAATCCTCAGTAATACATAAACCAAAATCCATACTCTACTGTGGCAACACGAAGGAATCAATAACCGCCCTTGAGATCGTTGACCACATCATAAGGAATAGGAGTGACAGTTTGATGCAAAAAGAAACTTACAAGTAGTGCACAAGATGAGCGGCGTCACGGCGTGAGGGTTGGCCGCGATTGCTGGTGCTGGATGAGCGGCGTCACGGTGCGGTGGTGGTGGTGGCTGGCTCCGGCTATGCGAGGGGGAGAGATTTCTTGTGAAGAGTGAGCGTGGCTGCATGAGGGGAGGGAAAGAGAGAGGGTGTGTTGCTGTGCTGACTGCCTAATTAATTCTTGCCCAAATTCTAAATGGTCCGGGACCATTTTTAGTCAGGAACGACCTGACGGGACCTGGTCCTAAGATAATTCGGGGCGGGACCAGTCTCGATCTCGGAAAAATATGGGATCAAAATTTTGGTCCCGATCCCCAAAAAAAACCCAGAACCGAGACTGTGTTTTCGGATCTCGGGACTTTTTGATACCCCTACTCCAAGCCACGGCTTTTCCTTTTCTTTACTCATCTCTTTTTGTTGGAAACTGTAGCGTCACTGTTAACTAACGTGTTTGCCCATAAAAAATTAACTTCACTGTTCTTCATTTCTTGTAAGTGATCGTTTAATTGAATGTTTCCTTTTTAACATAAACAAATCCCAGTTAAAAAATAAATAAGTTGGCAAGTCGGTAAACTAGGCCAAAATCTACTTATATTCAACATGTTTTTTTCTTTTTTTTATACATTTTTTAATTTATTTTAAAAAAAAATATTGTTAAAATTGTGCACGATTATTTTCTTAATTTATATAGGAATTCATTTTTATTAATTAAGGGAGGGAGTAGTAAATAAAGGTTTTTTTTGTTTGTTTGTTTGTTGATGATAGTCGGGTAGGGAAGCGAGTGGTTGTTAGTGTGAGGTTATGGGTTTTAGGGCCATAGGCATTCATCCCTATTGCGAGTTCTTTAAGGCTTCCCTGATTTTATATTGGGCCGAAGAGAACCATATATGAAAGCATGAAATCATTGCTCCGATTCAGGTGCGTTTCTTAACCATACGACTCCGTAATCAGTAGCTCCTCCTTCATTTCTAAACATCTCAACCACGCAATTGAAATCGGAAATGAGTGTTTCATCTTAGGAATCCGTTTCAGAGGCAGATGTCATCCTTCCGACCTGATTCCAGATCTGTGTTTACATCGTGTAAATCAATATGACCTATTAAGATTTGTGAGTTCTTGCAATGGGTTGGTTTGTTTGACCAAGATGGATGAAGGATCCGTCAATTTCTTATGGAATCCTGCAACTCGAGATTTTAGGGCGCTTCCGATTTTCCCAGTTGAAAAGTATACTTGCTCCGATTTGTATTCGGTTATGATTCTGATAACAATGATTATAAGTTGTTGAGGTTGACTACTCATTTTGGTTTGCCCAAATCTCAGTACCCAAATGCTGTTTATCCAATCTCACCAATTGCGAGACGGTTTCTTCTTCTCGATCTGTACGCTAAGAGTACGAATTCTTGGAGAGGAATTCGCACCGATATACGATTCAATTTGGACGTCAGGCAGCACTCACCCTTCCTCAATGGATCTTTTCATTGGTATGATGTGAGTAATCGATCTATTGTTTCGTTTGATATTGGTAATGAGGTGTTTAAGACATTGCCGTCTGTGGATTTTAGCCAGTTTGAGGAAAATCGTCCTGGGTGGATGCTTGATTCAATGAATGGATCTTTAGCGATGGTTACTTATCCTGATCATATGGTGTCACGAGTACGAGTATGTTGTGTCCTTTATTTATTTATTATCAGCGGCAAGATGAAGTGTAGAAGTTGTGGTGGCCACACTTTTTGTTCTCAGATGTTTCTGGGCAGTGATTCGCATCTCTGGTATTGATGCAATGCAGATTCAATTAGGTTTTTGACCAGTAGTCTTCGCTCTAACTTATCATTCTGAATTTCTAACGTTATAATTAAACTAGCATCTTCAACTTAAAGTATGATTACACTAATCACTTGTTAATTATAATTAGAAGTGATTAAACGAGAAGGAAAATGGCATGCTCGATGTTTTAAATTCGCATCTCTTTCTCGTCATGCTGTAACCCAACACATAAAATGAAAAAAAGATCTCTATAAATAATTAAAAATACGCAAATGTATAATAATACTAGAGATAAATACAAAGACGTGATTAAAAATTTATAGACAAAAGTCAAAACAAACGACAACAATCACAACTACCCTTACATAATATATATCTGAATAAATACATAAAAAATATGAAAACCTATCCAAATGTCTAAAACCCAACTACATCTAAAAGAATTCAAGCCAAACCCCAACCAAAATCCCTTGCAGAAATCCAGTGCTGCGAATCTGTCAACCAATTAGTACCCTGTAGGAAACTCGCACTTTCCATAACCTGTCACACAAAAATAGAAACACTCCATTTTCAGCAAACATTCAAGTTCATGTTCGTACGGAGATAACCCAATAAACAGTTTAATATCTAACGTTTAAAAACGGAAGAGTACGAAAGCAGAAAATGATAATTTTGTGGGCCATAAATTAAGACCATAACAAAGAATGAGTAGTAGTCCTCTTATGGCCAATTAGTTACGACCTTAGCATAATGATGTATCTTGCTAGTTGCTTCTAGTAAGCAAACTATAGAAGTAATTTCTTTTTTAGGTAAATCCTACCTATGTAAGCTAATGGTTAGTGACGTGTAGATCTAATCTCTCATTAATTAACGGTGTATCAATTTCTTCAACCAAACGGAAATTATAAGTTTGGTTATCAATCATTTCTTAAACAAGCAAACATTAAAAAGATGATTAAAACAAATCCCACCAACAAGTTACAAAACTATAAGGTTTACTTTCCGACCTAACACGAATAAATGACCGTAAAATAGACTTATATGTTTCGTAAAGTAAAAATATAGAAAAAAGGACATGGTAAAATTTAAAATTTAGATAACAAATTTAGTTCTTGATACTTACTTGGAGGTTGTGTGACAACAATAGCAGCACCACCAAAATTACAAGCTCCATCAACTCTTGCCTTCTTTTGATAATAGCTGTTGAATGCATAGGAGGCATGTGCCTCAAGTGTGTTAGGATCAAAACACGTGGCACCTTCTTGAATCGGACGGCAATCAGCCCCTCCTTCTCCACAAGCGTAATCCAGCCCAGCTTGTAGCTTTTGGGCCCCAACTTTCCCATTCGCCACACAAAAACTCTGGCCCATAGCAGCAGGTGACACATCACCGCTCACCGGGACCTGAGTCTTGCTCTTATTCGCCGGAGCTGACTGGGTGTTCCCCAACTGCTCCAACGTAAACGGCACGTCGTACACTTTATTCTCGTTCGGATAGAACAGACCGTAGTTCCTCTCCGATGTGGGCCCCGTTTTCTGATTCTCGTTGAACAAAGCGAACAAGAAAACGTCAAGTGGGACCTGCGGTCTTAACGGGGTCCCGTTTCCTGTCAGCACCCTTTTTACCAAATTGCCATTGTACGCCGCCGCGTTCGCCTCACCGGCGCCGACTTCGTTCTCATCGCCCATTGACGGCCACCCGGTCTCGGTCACCATGAGCTTTACGTCACCGTATTGGATTGCTGAAATGGCAGCGTAGACGGCGTCGAGCTGGGCATCCAACAGGCTGTAATATTTCAACCCGTTACCCGAATCCGAATTTCCCGGGTTTTCCTTGAACAGAGCGTAATCCAGAGAAATCACATCGGCATTTGCTGCATATGCGAAGAACGGGTACGCATTGACCATGAGATAGGACCCGGATTGTTTCAGGAAAGCCAACATTGGTTTAATCACGGGCTCAATTAATTCGGGTTTGAACGACCCGGATGATGACGGGTACGAATTCTGAAGCGCGCTAAGAGCAATCGGTGATGAAATCTTAATAGAAGTGAGATTGAATTTAACAAGTGAATTATACACATTCTTCATTGCCGGTACCAAATACTTGGTGGTGTTTTTCGGGTCGACAAACACCTCATTACCGACCGCAATGGCTTCGATTTGAGTATTCGGGTAGTATTTAGAGATATTGGCTTGGACCCAGTTGTCGGAAAATGATTGATCGGCGGCGGTGTAGGAGAGAAGCTCGTTAGGGAGCGCGACGATGACGCTTACGCCGGAGTTAGCCAGTGCTGTCAAAACGGCGGAGTCAGTGTCGTAGAGCTTGACCCTGCTAATCCCTTGAGTTTTTAGAAGCTGCACTACTTTATCCGGCGTCGGTAAGTTGTTCGCAACTCTTCCGTAGTTCACTCCGATCATCCCCGCCGCATCTGCAAACACAACAAAACAAAAAAAGGAAATAAATATAACTCCTGCCTTGCAAATGTATGATAAAATGCACAAAAGAAACGAAAAACAGAAAGTTCGTGGAAATTACCAGCATAAACAAAGAATAGCAGAATTGAAAGAAAGAGCCAAGAGAAGGAAGCCATGGTTGAGTTTGCTTAAGGTGATGATGGAGCGGTTAAGTTTTTTTTCTTCTGAGTGTGGATTAGTGAGTTTTTATAGGAAAAATGGAGGTCGTGAGTGATAGGTGGTGGTGGGTTGAATGTTGGTGGAGCCCACATTAGAGCGGAGTGGTGATAGCAAAATACGGATTGGATTGAAACATTTTTATTTATTTATTTTTGGTTTGTGTTTCCACTTATTGCTTAGATGATGCGTAAACAACGGAACCCAACCCAACCCACCAACTTGACCGTTTCAGGAGGAGGAGGCTGAGCCGCTGAGCTAATGGCGGTCGTACACGTGTGCCATTCAAGGTCGTACACGTGTATGATTGGACTGCCATAAGGACAGGTCGGGTGGCCTACTCTCTGACTTGGTTGGGACTCATTGGACATAACATAACGGATCCTTTCTGTATAAACAGGGGATTTAGGTGAAATCTAGCAATTTGGGTTACTGCTCTTTCTTTCTTTTTCCCAGTACAAGTCGAACGTTAGAACTGCCAGCTGTGCTTGTTTTATTGCCAGAATTTGTTGCTAATGACTCCTTAATCAAATTAAATGTAATTTTGTAATTTTTTAAATGATTTATAATTAATTTATTTAATATATAGGAGAGAGATGAATTTTTATTAGCTAATTTATTTAAAATGAAAGATAGATAATTATTTAATATTAAAAATATTTTTAATAATTATGATTATTATTTTTTTTTAAAATTTTTCTATAGATAAAAAGACATTTAATACGAAACGGATGGAGGATCAGGATACGATAAGTGTTGCTGTTAAACATTAAAATGAAGACAAGAAGAAAAGATAAAAGAAACACTATTTATTTATGAGCTAAATTAATTCTATCAATTTTATGCATCGAAACCACCAAATTGACTTATTATTTATTGAGAAAAAAACGTTAATCAAATTTCACATTTTGTCAATTAATATAAGATGTGAATGAGAAATTTATATATACCACATTATTATCTGACGATGGCATATAAAATAGCCTTATCCTATCTAATTCTTTATCATTGTTATGGTAATTAAGAGATTCACATTTAATTACTAAAATTTCACTTAATACTCGATATTTAAATTCTTTTTAAATCCGATTAATTTTATAAAAATCTTTACGGATTTTTATTTAAACTCAATTACGAATTAGAGTGAGTGATTCTATCGAGTATTCTTCCAAAACAGCGCCCACTCGGTGAAGCAAAACTTGCTGGAAACTTATAAAATTGCTGCAACCTGATTGTCTCTGTCATAATATCCACAACTGTTCCACGAGAAATAAACATGATTATGCTTGCATTACATCACTTATCTGTGGATATCAAAAAGTTTCCGCGTTATTATTACCAAATCCAACGGCTCCGGACCTTAAAGCAAGAAAACAACTGGATTTAGGCATTTTCCTCATCAGTGAAAAAGACAAAATTACTGGGTACGGTAACCGTGTTGCCATGTTGGATTTGGTGTTAATACATGTTCACTCTGATTGTCTTGAGATGATACGAGTTATCCTGACCAGAAATCAGAACTTCTCTAGATTGAAGTTGATCGCTCATGACATCATTCGTTTAGCATAATTATGTTAGAAAGACTGTTAATATAGTTTCTCATACTCTTACGAGAAAAGCAATTGAGTTAAATTAGTCTGACGAAATTTTATAACACGATATAATTAAAAAAAATTGTTGGGTTTGGTGCTGGAATGGATCTTATGCTCTCGAAAGGTTTCCTACTTTTTGAGAATTGATCCCACATGTAATATTATTTTACTATTATTGTCTCCCTTGCAAATATAATACTAGCTATTATCTAAATAAATTGTAGAAAAAGCACCTTAAACTAATACCTTGGCACCTAAATCTGTATCTCACCCCATTCCATAGACATTCCGTGGATGATTTTTGTTTTCGCTGGATTTTGATAAATATATTAACGGCGGAGGAGTACGTTCTACATTATCAGGTGAATACAATTGACACGTTGTCCGGACGAACGACTTCACGTGCACTCAAAGGGAAACCAGATGCAGATTCCCCACACAGCGCGTTAATTATATAACCAAGCCAATCCTTTAATTAGTTCACATTCAACACCTACAAATAAAATCAAGATCAGCGTGGTTGGAACAAATCATGAGGAGAAGAGTTCTTATGAGATTTGTTACGAGATTTAATGATGCTCGAATAATTTTAAAATTTAAAATTTTTTACTAAATATAACTGAAAGTATACTCGAAAAGACCAAAAAAATTAAAATTGTCGCAAATACTTTATGCTTTAATTATCATTTCAATATTTTGTCTTTTTTTATAAAGATAAAAGTAAAGTACTTGTGTGAATTTTTTCTTTGCGTAAAAATCAAACTATCAATATTTTACTTAAAAGATGAGAATAAATACCGAACACCATTGGTTGGTAAATTTCAGTTGGGAATAAAAGGGGACAAAGGTGGGAATGCATTCAATTGTCGACCTCAATTTTGACTTTGTTCACCAAAAAAGAAAGTCCTCAGCTAATTTTGGTTTAATAAATTAGTCCTCAACTTGGGCAATTGGTTCAAGCATTGAGTGAGGTCGGCCAGTTTTGGCTCACCAAAAGGGGAGTTTTGTTAGCAATTCTTAATGCAGTCGGCAGGTTTCTCTTAACAAAATTTCCGGTTTGAACACACTTATATTTTTTTAGAGACATAGCATGATGGCTGGCCAAATCATAAATGATGATGCTCTCAACTAAAAACGATTGCTTTCGAATTCCAATGTCAAACCAGCCTGTTAGGTTTTAAATATCGTATGTTTCGTTACATAACACTCGTTTTATAATGTAATTTTGACCATATATTATATCATGGTCGGATCTCGTTTTTGCACAATATTACTTGTTATATTACCATTTTTTGTTATTTGTCTCTTATAATTTGTTATGATCGGCCTAGTAAAAAAACCCATTAATATTTTATAGAGCCTACACTTATATTTGTAAAAATTATCAATTAATTAAGCTCTATAACCGTACAGGATATTAAAGAGCTCGAGCTATTTGATTTTACACGCACTCTCAACTTAGACATGTATGAAAACTGCAATTCATCAACCTGTAAGTTAGTTGATGGACATTAGTATTTTTCTAAACTTATTATACTTCAAATATTTTAAAATTGCATCCAATTTTGTTATTTGGAATGGAAAACAGTGGGCCTTTATGTATAGTTGTTTGGGCTCATGGACCGCCCAATATATGATTTAGGCCCAACTATACCAGTTAAAGAAAAAAAACCTTCATATGTTATTGGAAAGCCAGTAGTTTTTCATGATTTTATGCGCTCAATTTGTATGAAAATCGATCTCTCCAAGCCGTTACTGGAAAAAAATTACCTTAATAGCAAAGACACGACAAAGAATTGAAGTTAGAGTATGAAGGGTTGCACCCAATTTGCTCTCATTGTCGATTTTATGGACATACAATTGAGAATTGCTCGATACGGAGGTCAAGATGGTGGTGGCGCCGCTGGCTGCAGCAGTTGAGGAGGTGGAGGACATGGACAAAGATCACATCACTATTATGGTGACATCTTGTTTGAACGCCAAATGTCTTGTTATCATCATCTTTTTACGCCTATTTTATGATGATGATACCACTGATTATTGGGTTTTCCGCTCATTTTTACAGATTATGTTGCTGATAAGTAAATCATTCTTTAGGAGCTGAAATCGCCAAGTTGAGAGCTGTTTTGCATCAGAAGCCGAAGTTGTTAGAGTGAGCCAGCTGTCTTCTCCTTATAGAAGAATTATGTCCAGTCAGCTAGAAGTCTCATTGTCAGAGGATCTCCTATTTTGTTACGAGGAGATTAAAACAATTTATCTAGTTAGATTTTATTTCTTTTTGAAATTTGAAATATTGGGGGGTTGCTAATATATAGCAACCAACTAGCACTAGGAAAAGGATCATCTCTTTCTCGGAATATTGGCTTTTTCTTCTCTGGTTGGCAGCAGCAACATTGCCATTGGAACCACTGTTTGGTTTCTTTATTTAATTAATTAAATTCCTTTTATGCTTATAATCTCTTTTATATATTTAATATGATGATGTTTGGCTAAATTCTATTTTCCTTGCAAGGATTCATTGCCATGAATAATTGATTGTGAGATCTAATTGCACCCATTAAATTCCAACTTATATCTCTGTTTGTTTTGATTAAATGTCAAGTTAATCTTATTCCTTTTGAAGTCTGATCATCTACAAATAGGATTTGGTTAAATACAGTCTTCTCTTGATACTTTGGAGTCTACATTGTAAAGAGAGATGCGAAGTCAACTATCTGATTGACGGATCGGAATAGAAAACAAATAGAGTCAGGTTTATAGGATTTTTATCCCAGACTTGGGATCGGTCTCTCCCTGTGAATTATCAATCGTTTGATTAAATCCTATAGAGTGTCTCTTAGGATTGTCAAACTGGTTAGGGACTTCTAATAGAGTGTCTCTTTAGTCGTCTTATTTAGGAGGAGAGTAGGAGATTTAGGTGAACGCCTAGTCTCTATAGGCACCTATAAGTTAGGTCTTGAAAATACTTAAATCAATGATCAATCAATTTAATTCATGTGCTTCATCGAATCCTTATTGGGAATTTTACCACATTTGAACACACACATATCACACTTTCTTTACTGTTTCATGCTATTTCTGTTTCTTAAGCAATTACAACACAACAATCAATATTGGTATTTACCACCTGTTACTCATCTTGTCATTTATAAAGAATATTAATTGCCACCGAATCCCTGAGGACGAACCTTTTACCACTAGCTACTGTTTTATTTACATGAGCTTTGGTGAATTGTATTCATTTATTTTTGACGGTTTCGGCAACCATCAAATTTTGGCGCCGTTGTCGGGGATTCATCGGTACTAATTAATTTTCTTTGTGTATGACCAGGACCTCTAATTCAGAATTGATTCCGTACAACCCAGAAATTACAAGAAGAGAAACACAGTATAGGAAGCAAGCGAAAAATCAGAGGGTTGTTCCTGAAGAACAGCAACCAGAAAATAATTTTTAGCAACTAGCCATGGATGACCAAAATAACCAGCCACCACCTCCTCCTCCAGAACAGACCTTCAGACAGAGAAACAATGAAGGACCACCACCGGATACACACTTTTGTATCCAATATCCGCCCGTAGAACATGATTGGAATCTAAAACCAAACATGATCCATAACCTCAAGAAATTCTACGGTTTGTCTAAGGAGAGCCCATACAAATACTTGCAGTACTTCCATTGGGAATGTGACACTCACAAACCCCCAAGAGTGGATATCAACCGAGCTAAACTCCGAGATTTTCCATGGACCCTAGAGGATAAAGCTAGGAATTGGTTCCTTAGCCTTCCTCATAACTCCATAAATACATGGCAGCAGATGTTGAGTAACTTTCTCAACAAATATTGGTCATCTGGAAAGGCTGGAAGTGCTAGGAAGGATATTGTGTCCATCAAACAGAATCCTATGGAGAGCTTTGGGGAGTACTACCAACGGTTCAGAGATCTACAGGAAATCTGCCCAAACCATGGAGTTTCTGATTGGAATGCAGTGCAATATTTCTATGACGGTTTGTGCGTGAGAGACAAGTTAGTAGTTGATGGAGCTGCTGGAGGAGCACTACAAGATTGTACTCTCACAAGAGCTAACAATTTGATTGAAACCTTGGCTGAAAATAGCTTCCACAATGAGTCAAGCGAAAGAGATATGCCAACAGGTAATGTGTCCTCAATTCAAACTCAATTGACTGAACTTTCTGATCGTTTGAATACCTTAGCAGGACACTCACAGGTACAAGTACAGCAAGTACAACCTACCAACATGTGTGGTACATGCGGCCAGCCAGGACACCATACAGATGACTGCATATTGAACAATGGAATACCCGAAGAGGTCAACTTAGTAATGCAGTACCAGCAGGAATATGGAAAATACCCACCTCACAAACCCAGATTCAATCAAAATAACCAAAATCAGTACCAAAATCAGTTCAACAATAACCCTGGTTGGAAAGAGAACCCAAACTCCAACGTTGTAGTACATCTACCAAACCAATATTCATCCAATAATCAACAACAAGCTCAAACACACCAAACACCACCAGTAAATCTCCAAAATTTCCATCCCAAACCAAAGAGAGCAGCCACATAATGACCAACTTCCCAGTACTGGGACTGAGCTGCAAGTCATGATAGCTATGATGGAACAATTGATGGCTAATCAAACACTTCTGCAACAAACAGTGGAAAAGCAAGGAGCTCAACTTCAGAAATTAATTGAAGAGCAGGAGCGAACCAATGCTTTGCAAAGGCGACTTCTGGGCAAATTCCAGCCCAAACCATGATTAGACCCGGGTTCTTTCTCTCTTCTTTTTATTTCTTGCATTTTATTTTCAGTTGAATCTTTTCTCTCTCTCGCACTTTGAGGACAAAGTGTCGTCTAGTGTGGGGGAGGTGTTTGCGTTGCGTCTTTGTGAATATTTGCTGGGTTAGTTTTAAATACTTGCTGGTTTGGTTGTGGATATTAGTTTGGGGTTGTTTGGTTGATTGGAATCATTCGAATGTGTATACTTGCTGGTTTGGTTGTGAATTTTTGCTGGATTGGTTGTTTGGTTGATTGGAATTTTAGAAAGACACTAGCCTTGTTTTAGAAAACAGCCCCTATGTTTGAATGAATGATTTAGGCGTTTTTGAACAGAAAGCACTCATCTCACTGCACTTATTCACGCGCACTATCACACTACCTGTTAGATCCTATTTCCATGCCTTGTCATAGTCGCTTGTGGTCATTTGTTTATCCTGTGAGCTCTTGAACTTTCATGCCGTGATTATCTTTTCTGAGTGGATGCATGACCGTATACTGGTTGGATTTGCATGAGACCCCTGGGTATACGCACGATTAGACGCAGGAAAGCAATGAAATGACTAAGAACTTTGCATTTTTCTTCTTATCTTTTTTCTTGCTTCTATATTACCCCGCCACTCATTTAGCCATTCTTTTCATCACCCTTCTAACTGTTTGAGACTCTTCTTTCTATTCTTAGCAGGTGAGAGTTGTCCTTCGGCAGTAGTAAAGTGAGACAAAGAGAATCAATGTCAACCAGTGTGGGGGTATTGCGCTACAAAGACACAGGAAAGAAAGCAAGATACAGAAGCTGAAAAGAGAAGCAGAGCAGAAAAAAAAGAAAAAGAAATAGATGCTGAAATCAGAAACGGAAGTACAACATCTAGCCACTAGACCAAGCTGCTAGAAGCAATAACACAACAAGAATTTGCAGAACACAAAGAGAAACTAGAATTCTAGTGTGAGGATAACAACCGGCCCGGCCTGGAAGCTCAAATCAGATCCTTAAATGGACAACATGTAAAAGAGAGCTAGGCCGAGATTTTGACAGCAATCAAGTATGAAAGATCAGACGCCCGAGGAGAATTCTGCTACTTCAGTTCACAGACCAACAATTGTATTCACTCCTCTTTTGCTCAAAGAAAAGAAAAGAAAAAGAAAAAAATAAAATAAAATAAAAATAAAAATAAGCAGAGCAAAAGGGAGGTACAAATATGAAGTGGAGTAGAACACAAAGAAGATCAAAAGATAGACGGCACCACCAGAGGAAGAAAATACCCCACCGTCAAAATCAGCTCTCTTTGTCTTGCTTCGCTGCTGCCAATCAGGAGGCACTCTCACCGCCTCGTTTTTTCCAGCTAAGAAGCCTTCTATCCTTCCTTCTCTCCCTTTTGAACCCTCCTCTTACACAATTTTCTTGCGATACCCTCTGCAAAGTTTTTATGATTGTTTGAATGCCTGCGAATGTGTTCTCCGTACTCGGGTCATTATTGCAAGTCTGATTTTGTACATTGTCATTTGCATTGTTGAGTGAAAACACCTAGCCATAATTCTTGCTGAGTTTGAGTGCAAATACTTTTCCCCGTGTGAGGATTACTTGCGACTATACTAGGTATGGAAAAGTTTCTCCCTTGGTTTCGTTATTCCTTGGGTTTGATGTGGATGTTATCTAGGTAGAAGGTTGTGTCGAATGTTGTGCTTGTGTGCTGAGTGTGTTTTTCCTGTTTGCCTTGTGGGAAATCATTTGTTTCGATTGGGGGGGGGGGGGGGGGGGGGGGCTGTTTTGAGTGTAATGCTCGAGGGCGAGCATAGGTTAGTGTGGGGGATTTGTTTGAACGCCAAATGTCTTGTTATCATCATCTTTTTACGCCTATTTTATGATGATGATACCACTGATTATTGGGTTTTCCGCTCCTTTTTACAGATTATGTTGCTGATACGTAAAGCATTCTTTAGGAGCTGAAATCGCCAAGTTGAGAGTTGTTTTGCATCAGAAGCCGAAGTTGTTAGAGTGAGCCAGTTGTCTTCTCCTTATAGAAGAATTATGTCCAGTCAACTAGAAGTCTCATTGTCAGAGGATCTCCTATTTTGTTACGAGGAGATTAAAACAATTTATCTAGTTGGATTTTATTTCTTTTTGAAATTTGAAATATTGGGGTGGGGGGGGGGGGGCTAATATATAGCAACCAACTAGCACTAGGAAAAGGATCATCTCTTTCTCGGAATATTGGCTTTTTCTTCTCTGGTTGGCAGCAGCAACATTGCCATTGGAACCACTGTTTGGTTTCTTTATTTAATTAATTAAATTCCTTTTATGCTTATAATCTCTTTTATATATTTAATATGATGATGTTTGGCTAAACTCTATTTTCCTTGTAAGAATTCATTGCCATGAATAATTGATTGTGAGATCTAATTGCACCCATTAAATTCCAACTTATATCTCTGTTTGTTTTGATTAAATGTCAAGTTAATCTTATTCCTTTTGAAGTCTGATCATCTACAAATAGGATTTGGTTAAATACAGTCTTCTCTTGATACTTTGGAGTCTACATTGTAAAGAGAGATGCGAAGGCAACTATCTGATTGACGGATCGGAATAGAAAACAAATAGAGTCAGGTTTATAGGATTTTTATCCCAGACTTGGGATCGGTCTCTCCCTGTGAATTATCAATCGTTTGATTAAATCCTATAGAGTGTCTCTTAGGATTGTCAAACTGGTTAGGGACTTCTAATAGAGTGTTTCTTTAGTCGTCTTATTTAGGAGGAGAGTAGGAGATTTAGGTGAACACCTAGTCTCTATAGCCACCTATAAGTTAGGTCTTGAAAATACTTGAATCAATGATCAATCAATTTAATTCATATGCTTCATCGAATCCTTATTGGGAATTTTACCACATTTGAACACACACATATCACACTTTCTTTACTGTTTCATGCTATTTCTGTTTCTTAAGCAATTACAACACAACAATCAATATTGGTATTTACCACCTGTTACTCATCTTGTCATTTATAAAGAATATTAATTGTCACCGAATCCCTGAGGACGAACCTTTTACCACTAGCTACTGTTTTATTTACATGAGCTTTGGTGAATTGTATTCATTTATTTTTGACGGTTTCGGCAACCATCAAATTTTAGGTTTGGGATGGAATTCTCTTGCTGTACTGGTTCATTTGACAGGCTGTCTGAATCAGTCACATCCTTCGCAAATTTATAGTTTCCTCCGCGTTTTGCCCCGAAGATGTGTTCTCTTGCTGGAGTAAAACCTGTATTGCTGCGCACTTCAAGATTCTCGTCCAAGTGAAAATAACCCATGGTGTCTAAAGCTTTTAAATCCAAAACTCGTAAATCAGAAGATTTAAACAAGTCACAAGAAGAAAGGTCTAAACCCATATGTTGCACAACAATTTTAGTGATTAGTGATCCCATTGGCATTCTATTTCTTACAAGTCTGAATTGGTTGCAAATCCAGTGTCCTAAGTTTAGTTTGTGTTTGTTCACCATGCACCACAAAATAAACAATTCTTGTTTTGAAATCTCTCCAGTTATACCACTTTTTCCTGAAAAAGTAATTGCTAAAAACCTATGTATGATCCTAAGGGACAAGTCAGGGATGACGTGAGTCTTCGCATGACTGTCGTCAAAAGTGGCAGCAGGGTCCTTAGTCAATTGTTTCCATGCATCATGCTTGTAAAAAACAGAAGAATCCGGATATTCAGTTAGGCAATTCACATACCAATCAGATTGCAATTCATCCAATTTAACAAAGCCAATCTTAACATTAAATTCATACATAGTCCAGTGGGAAAATTTGTTCATTAATCTAAAATTGACTTCTTTAGCATTCATTCTCTTCTTCCTTTTAGGAGCTGACCAAAAAGATGCATAAAATTCTAGGACCAACTCAAGATAAACAACATGCTTAGGGTAGAAAAATTGTTCCCATCCTATGTTTTGGATGTACTCAGCAAGGAGATTCAGAATATCCAAATCAACAAGCAATTGAAAGTCAAATTTAGCGCATGCAATCACTTCCTGATTATATTTCACATTTAAGCATTCAAGAGTGTCAAATTCATCAAAGTGTAACCAGCCCTTGAGATCATCAAGTGCTGGTTTTACCTTATGTGAAGCTCGACCTCCTCTGACTCTGTCCCTTACTCGAACGTGCCCTTTCTGATGGTTAGCTGCTTCTGCTGCTGACTTGGAATTTGAGGATGATTTTCTGGTCCGTTTGGGCCTGCAATCCGGTTCTCTCTCAGAGTCAGATTCAACTCTAGGAGTGGGTCTCTGCTTCCTCTTTTCACCCACTCTAATCGCTTTATCCGCAATCATTGGACCTTTTCCTTTATTTCTCCTAGACAACCGCATCTCATTGGATTCTTCATCTGATTCGAGTACTTTGCCTTTGGGAGCATCTAGGAAGGTCGGATTTGATGTGGTTTCATCGCTGGAGCTGGATGAATTGTTTTCGGATGGTGGAGGCTCGGTGTTGTCTTTGGTGGCTTGGTCTTGGGCTACCTCCTCTGATTCTGCTTCTCCCAGGCTGAGACCCACCGTGGCTGGTGTTTTGTGCAGTCGGCCGGCCGTTGGAGAGGTCACGGCCACCTTGGTCGTCGCGGCGGTGGGTTGCACTCGTCGTGACAGCGTGAACGTGGCAGTCAATGGTGCAGTCGCTGTTGTGGCCCGTGCTATGTGGGTTTGCGAGACTCTCGGCTTTCTTGCCGTGATACGCAGCGGAGAGGAAGGTGGCGTTGCTGCACTCGCTGTTGGTGACGTGTTGGATTCCGACAGAGGCGGTGATGGGGGAGGTGTTTCGATGAGGAAAGGCTTAGTTTTGCTTGTAGGAGGGAGGTTTTTGCGCTTAGACCGGAGCCTGGCCATGGTGGTGCCACTGCCGCCTCTGGTAGTCACCATGGCTAATTTGGTTGGGTAGAGAGCTGCTAGGGTTTTGGGAAGAAAGGAAGAAGATGAAGATTTTGGCAATTGGTATTTTTGGTTAAAGGAGGGATGGGAAGGACGACTAAGTGGGAAAATTTGAAAATAGGCTTAGTCACTTAAGCCCACAAGGAAAGAAATCCTTGGGCTAAACTCCATTTTTATGGTATCAACCTTCATAAAACCGAATTCCTTTCTTCCCAGGCCTATAATTAGGCCGAATCATGCTCCAATCCTCCTGCAAAACAAGATCATTCACAACATCAAATAACCAGATAACTTCCTTGACAGGGAAGCACAAAATAAAACCAAAAATAAAAATAAAAAGTGAAATATTTTTATTTTTATTTTTATTTTTATTTTTTATTTTTAAAATTTTCTACTTTTATTTTTAAACACATGGTTTGCCTCCATGAAGCGTCCCGATTTATTGTCTTTGGACTAGACATGGTTTTCGATCAATTAGCTGGTGGCAGGTGGAGCTGGAATTCGTCCACGGTATATGATTGAAATCCCTCATAAAAAGGTTTCAATCTCTGCCCATTAACCTTAAAGATCACTCCTGTCTTCGGGTCTTGAATTTCCACTGCGCCATGAAAAAAAACTTTAGATACAACAAAAGGTCCAGTCCATCTAGACCGTAATTTTCCTGGAAAAATCCTAAGTCTAGAATTAAACAAAAGGACTTTCTGTCCAACATAAAATTGTTTATTTTTAATCAAACGGTCATGGTATTTCTTAGTTTTTTCCTTGATGATTTCAGAATTTTCATAGGCATCATGCCTCAATTCCTCCAACTCCTGTATCTGAAGTTTCCTCTCAAGACCAGTTGTCTTCATATTGAGGTTGCACTGTCTGATTGCCCAATATGATTTGTGCTCAATCTCCACACGGAGATGACATGATTTCCCATAAACAAGCTTGTAGGGAGTGGTTCCAATTGGAGTCTTGTAGGTTGTTCGGTATGCCCATAAGACGTCGTTAAGCCTCTGACTCCAATCCTTTCTCTCAGGATTCACCGTCTTTGTGAGAATAGACTTGATTTCTCTGTTCGAAACCTCTGCTTGTCCATTGGTTTAAGGGTGATAAGCAGTTGACGTCCTGTGATGGATACCATATTTTGTAAATAAAGATGTTACTACTCTATTACACGTCATTCCGCTAGTTAATTTCATCAATTTTTCCCCGTAGTTTAGCATTATTGTTTGAAATTTATAGTTAATCAATGGTTTGTATTCAATAATATCTGAATCCTTCTAAACCCCAAATGGGTCTCACTCTTAATCCAAAAGGATCTGGTTCTAGTGTCATGCCGTGATAAAATACCAACAATAACAACGTTCAAAAGACATCACCAATTTCAATTTGTTCTCTCTCTTCTTCCACCGATCCCTAACTAACCCAATTAAAGCTAATTAAACAAGCACCGCCGCCACCTCATCAACTCAACCTTCATTATTGCTGGCCGTATTCCAGTGACCACCACGGCCATCTCCTCCACGCCAGGCACCACCCCGGGTCGTCCTTATTCACAAGCGCAACAAACTTCACCGCCACCAACTGATGGCAGCCACACGCCGCCACCCACCTCTCTTCTCCTCCTACTCTTTTCTTCTCCTTCTTTTTCCAACGCCACTCACGACACACCACTGCCGGAGTGCCCTCCCTCACAACCCGGCCCGTACCAAGGCATATGAAAAGGATTTGATATACAATTTTAAAAAAAAAAAAATTATTTGGGAAGATATAAATCCAATTAATTAGAGTCAAATGAAGATGAGATCTTGGAGGTGAAATAGATTTTGCGAATCTCAACTCAAATTTTGAGCAATAAAGATCAAAGTATCAGTGAGAAGTAGCAAAAGCTCCGAATCCTTGAAATGTTATTTTAATTCTCAAGGGGAAACAGTCTCTTAACATATGAAAAGGAAAAGGGACAAGGAAAATTTTAGTTGCAGATCCAATGTACTAGAGCAGGAAAGAAGCGGTTGGAAGGGAATAAGCAATTTTTTTCTTTAGGAAAAAGTTATATCAGATCAATCTCACGCTGAATAAGCCCCTAACTAAATCGGAATTGTTTAGAACACGTGTCATTTAGAGGGAATAAATAAAAAAGACTAATGATGTTAGTCTTCATTAGGTAAAAAGTTAGGGGTAACGATAGATAAATTAAGGTAGAGTAACAGAGTAAAAAACCGGGGGCTTATTTAGTGAAGTGTGAAAATTAGGGTCAGATTTAGAAGTGAGAAAAAAGATAAGGGGTTGTTTAGTTACGGAAAATTTTCTGAAAATTTTCCAAAACTGGAATTATTTCCAAAATCTGTTTCACAAAGAAAATTTTCCAATTTTATTTTTTTATTTTTTTATTACTTTAGTTCAATAAATTCATATTGTTAATCTAAAAAAAAATATTGTTATTTTAGACATGTCTACCCTCGTAATTTTGATAATTAATATGTAGATTGATACAAATTGTAATAAAAATATTTCATAATTGATATTTAACTAACTAATATTCCTAATTAAAATCATACGAGTAAAATTCAATAACTAACCGTGTTATAAGAAATTTCATAGCACGTGGAGCACCAATGGCTTAATTAATTATGATTTAACTAACTAATGTTCGGTCTCTTTTCTCATTTTGATTTTGCAAATTAATAAATATAAATTTACTTTTAATTTTAAAAAACCAATTAAATGAGTTGACAATAAAATTAAATTAACAATAGTAGTATTTTTTTTTCATTGTTTTTTAATTACGGAGAATTTTCTGAAAATTTCATTCTGACTTTACTTACGGAAAATTTTCCAAAACTGAAAATATTTCCAAAATCTGTTGCACAATAATATTTTTTTCCAAATGAAATTAATTCCAAAATTTTCCATTTGGAAAACCAATCCCATCCCGCCACGTCATAAGACCCATTTTTTAAATATTAGTTTGAAGGGAGTGTTTTAGGTGGGGAAAAAGTTCTAAATTAATTATAAATTAGTTTAAAATTCATTTTTAAAATATTAAGAAAAATAAGAAAAGTGGATATATAATTACTAATCTTGAGATGAAGATTATGTTTTTGTCACTTTTAATTTATTTTGTTCAAAACATTAAGTAAGAAAATTGAGTTTTTGTATGAAAGAAAAATTAAAAAAGATGAGAGGGAGTAAAGTTAACCTGTAGACCCCACTTAGGAAATAAAGTGAAGGGTTAGGGTTTTTTGTCGTGAAAATGGACTGGTAAATCGCGAGGTAAAGAAATGGGTTAGGGTTTTTTGTCGTGAAAATGGACTGGTAAATCGCGAGGTAGTGAAAGTGTTAGGGTTCAAACGACGTCGTTTCACCTGGTCCTTCAGCGACGTGTCATCTGGTCCAAACGACAGAGCTTACGCTCCCAAGTGGTGAAACGACGTCGTTTCATGCAAAATGGGGCAGCCCCATTTTGCGACCCGTTTCGAGCTCGACCCAGTTGGTTTTTGTCTACGTGTCATGCCACGTAGACAAAAACCAACTGGGTCGAGCTCGAAACGGGTCGCAAAATGGGGCTGCCCCATTTTGCATGAAACGACACGTCAGCAGTTAGTGACGTGACGCTTGACGTGGCACGACACGTAAGCAAACAGACGGAAAAAATGGATTGCGTTAGGATGATGGATGAAATGAACCAAAATTTTAGAGTGGAACTGTGGAAGTATATAATCCAAAAAAAAAAAAAAAACAGATGACTGAAATAAGTGAATCAATTAGACTGCAGGTACTAATTTTGGGTTTTTCTTGAAAATCAACATATATATTCTCATTATACTGTTTCCAAAACAGTACTACTCCTAACATTGCTATATATCTCCTCAATTAAACGGCAATCGAGTAGCGGCGATCATTTTGACCTAAAAAAAGGGGGGAAAAGATAGTAGTGGAAGCATCAACCATGAGCTCTCATCGTCATTCTCGTCCCAAAAACCCAAAAACCCCCAATAACGAACCCGTCGATTTGTTCAAAAGTAAGGCAATTACTCTCTCCTACAGAAACGACAATCCCTTAATTCCCCATTTCACCATAGACCCACAATATCTCGACCAGCTGATGGCGTCATGGATGTCTGCAATTGCAGTGAAGGTGTTAGGGAAATCAGTGGACTACAATACAATGTGCAAGGAGGTGTCAATTCAATGGGAGCCAGAGGATAATTTCGAAATTCTTGATCTGGGTTTTGGGTTTTTCGTCATTAGGTTCGATTTGCTGAGTGATTTTGACAAGGTTTTAAAGAAGGGGCCATGGATGATTGAAGATTGTTGTGTTAGTGTTCGTCGATACACTTCAGATTTCCAGGCATCAGAAGCAACAATTGGCAGAATTGTGACATGGGTTCGTTTTCCTGAACTGTCATTAATGTATTATGATGAGAATTTCCTTAGGGGTTTCTCCTCTGTTATTGGTAGGCCAGTTAAGGTTTCTCTTGATGTTAAAAGTCCCCAGCTTTCAAAGGTGTGTGTGGAAATTGATCTATCCAAGCCATTACTAGAGAAGATTTACCTTAGTAACAAAGAATTGAAGGTGGAGTATGAAGGGTTGCGCCCAATTTGCTCTCGTTGTCGATTTTATGGACATACGATCGAGAATTGCTCGATTTGGATGGCAAAGATTGTTGCATCAGCAGCTACCGAGGATGTTGAGATTGTGTCGCGCGAAGTAGTTGAGATGAAACCCAAACGCATTACTGTTAAGACAAGAGATCAGGTATCTTGTATCCCCTTCCTACTTGTTAATTAAGTTCCGCTTCAATTCCATTTGTGAGTTTTATATGTTGTTACAGTTTGTTGGTCAATCAGATATTAATTGTTAGTTGTTAATGTATGCAAATTGTGCTAGAATTCAATTCCTCTCATTACTAGAGCTCAATTAGAATTTATTGAACTCTAGTGATTGGTTTAATATCGGTAAATAAAAGAATGCAAATGAGTTGATATCAATCACATTATTTGGTATGCCTTGAAATTTTGAAGATGAATTCCCTCCAATCCCAACATTTTGTGAGAGAATTCTATTCTTTAATTTTCATAATCAAAAGTTGGTATCTATAGGATTGTTCATTATGTTTAGTGCGGAGTTTTGGTGAATGATTTTATCTGGTATATTAAGTGAAATTATGTATGCTAATTTGTTTATTTTTCTTTTTATATTGGTATAGGATGGTGAATTATATTTCAGGATTAAGAGAGTCACCAAACTGGGAAAGCTATTTGATGCTTATTATAAACACCAGGCAGTGATACATGGATCTTGCACGTTTCTCTATGGGTCCCAGATTAGTCCGGAACAGACTCCATATGAGGTCAGTCTCTGACTCTGAATCTCTTCCCATTTTTAGTCAATTAAAAAAAATGCCAATACCATTATCTACATTTTTACTAATATTACTTGAGATGCAAATTTCAACACAAATATACTAATGGAAGTTTGGATATCAATTCCATTTTGGATCTGAAGTATATAACTGGGTGGGTGAGTATTTTTATATGCAAACTCATACCGTAGAAGCTTACATCTTATTCATATTAGCGGTGAGGGGTGTACCATTAGAGCTCTACAAACCGCGCGCCCCCCCCCCCCAGATGGATTTCTCTAACGATAGACCCCACCGCATAAAGACCGCAGGTTTAAACTATGAGTTAGCTTACCAACGTAAGAATATAATTTTTCTGCTTGGAGAATGGTGTCGGAGAGTAAAATTTAGGTACATCATGATATACCTATGATCAGGGACGGATCCAGAAATGATTTCCAGGGGGGTGGGGGTTTGGGGGCAGCGCCCCCGAAATTTTTTTTTGGGGTATTTAAAAGGGAAACCAAACGAGCTGAACGAAAATTGAACAAATGCTTAAGAGTATTTGTATCCGTCACTAAATAACAAATATTTAGATAACTTAACAAAAAGATAAATAAGAAGACAATATAGAAAAAAATTAATTCATATAATATACGTACTTCTTACAATTGTTCTCTACGAGTTTTCATTTTTTGAAATTGTTGAATGATTCTCTCACTCTCTACACTATCAAAAACATCTTTTTCAACAAAAGTAATCAAACAATCATTTAACATATCATCTCCCATACGGTTCCGCAGTCGATTCTTCACAATGATCATATAAGAAAAAGTCCTTTCCACTGTCGCAGTTGCAACCGGTAAAATCAAAGCTAGCTTCAAGAGTAAATACACCAATGGATAGACAATATGCTTTCTTCTTTCAACTAACTTTTCGGAAAGATCATTAATCCCTTTCAAATTTGAAAATCCAACATCCGACCGCATATCCAAAATATAATTCTCAAGTTGATTATCAAGAGCAAGAATATCAACTCTAGAAAACTCATTAGGATAAAATTGAGTCAATTGAAGCAATTTCTCCTTATTGAAAGTAACAAAGGAGTCTCTTGGATTTAAACATGCCACACAAAGGAGTAATTCGCTATTCCTCTCATCAAATCGATTATTAGGATTGTAATTAGCATGCCACTCTATGTCTCTTGGTTGACAAGGACCTTTCAACATATAAACTCTACGAATTTGATCCCGATCATTAGGATTGTATTCTAAAATCGAAGGCCGCATACCTGGATCAGCAGGAAGATTTTTCAAATCAACTTCTAAAAATTTCTTCGACTTCTTCGCAAGTTGTTCTTCACTTTCATTTGGACCAACATTTGATGGTGCTTGAGTAGATGGTTTAATCAAATATTTGTCCATATCTACGAAAACAAATATTAAGGCTAAAATATTTGATCCCGACCAACAGCCACAAAATGAAAAACAGAGTCAACTAAAATATTTTAAAATCAATCGCCGATTCACCCATTCGTACGAAATATTCGATTGATGGACGACCAAAATTTAATTTTAAAAATACGAAACTTTGGCTAATTAATTTAAAATGCAAAATTGGAGCAAACCGTTAATCGATTTGTGAAATTGAGGATATGTAATTAATCTAGAGATATAGCACTAATTATTTAACAACAGATTGGGTATCAATTTACTCAATAAGGCAATTAATTTGATTTAATTATCAAATGGCCTAATAAATAAACAAGTGCAAAAAACACTTGCAGTGAATGCTCCGGCTCCCAGGCTTGAAGGAAGGGTCAAGGGAGTGTGGACAAAATTGGGCTCAGGGTGGGCAAAAAATGTGTAGGGTTGTAAAAAATGGGCCCTCTTTGACACCTTGTAAGTGGGTTGAAATTTTTTTTGGACGGGCCCAGGGTAGGCAGCCACCTACCCTCGCCTGGGCTGGATCTGTCCATGCCTATGATGACACGTGTTCAAAAGTGTCAAGAATAGTGGTATTGTAGCACTATTTGGGGGAACATGTCATCATCCTAGATCATGATGTACCTAAAATTTTTCCTGGTGTCGGAGTTGTGCATTTCGGTTAGAATTTAATTGATATGTAATGACTTGGTGTGGTTTTGTTGTTGTAGGTTTTGTGACAGTTTTAATTAATAACAAAAGGTAAAAGCATTTTCCTTAAATCTTCTAACTCTTTTTTATTTATTTGTTGTTGTTGTAATTATTTGCTGCCATAGTTAGCAATGAAGGATGGGGACGAGATTGATGTTCTTTCTCGATCTTTTTGTTAATCTAATGTAGCTGCCTCGAGGGAACTATGAATGCGCTGTCGTCGTTCAAGGTCCTTCTTTTTTCCTCTCCTATCAAGAATGTCTTTAAATATAAGGTTTTCTAGAAATGGAGGTAGTCATCTTTTTTTGTAGAAGTTTCTTCAGCATGCTACTATTTAATTGATTAAACATATGTATGGTTTCAGGATGATTGTCCTTAGTTTAAATGAACTGAAAGCTCATCGATCGCCTTCTTGAACCGTTCCATTATTGTTTACTTATTTTGTTTGTGACAATTTCATAATTTTATTAAGAGGTAATAGCATAAAGTACCCTTATACTAAACGCGAAAACCAGAAACTTCTCATATCCTTCAAAACGTCTAATACATCTCCCCTATATTATTTTGACCGTGCAAATTGCCCCTTTCCGTTAGATTTTATCGTTAAATCTAACAGAAACTTGCAGGTTACGTGTTAAATATTTTTGTAAAAAAAAATTATTAAAAAAACTTAATTTTTCCTCTCTACTCATTACCGCCCCAAATCCATTTATTTTCCCTCTCCTCTCATTTCTTCCTCCCTCTCTCTGCTCATCATCTTCCCCAAATGAAAGAAACCCTAAGTTAATCTTTTTCTTTTCCTTAATTTTTTCCTTCCATCACTGCCCCCTAATCCAATCAAAGTGTTCTCATTCAATGTGTCTCCTTCACCCTTGCTTTCACTACCGCCGTCCACCGTGGCCACCACCGATTCATCTCCTCACTGCTTCCCTGATAACTTCTGGTGCTGTCCAGCTTCTAAGCCACTCGCCACTCCACCTTCTGCTCCATCTCAACAAAAACAACAAACCCATCTCTGTCGACAACCTATTAACCCGAGAAGACAAGCCGAACTGGATCCGGAGTTGGAGATGAGGTGGAGGAGAGGGGAGGTAGAGGTGGAGGTCGTGGCAGTGGGTGGAAAATAAGGAAGGTGGAGGTTTGTGGTGTTTGACTTCACTGCTGCAACCATCAATGGAGTTGAAAGGACAAAGAAAAAGGGATTGATCGGATGTAAACTAGTCGGAAACCACCAGATCTGGAAAATGGAGACGAAGACGAAGGTGGAGGAGAAAGGAGGAGAGGTAGATCTGGAGGTGGTGGTGGTTGGAGGAAAGGGTTGCGTCACAGACGAAATGGAAACGGAGTTGGAGATGAGGTGGAGGTCGTGGCAGTGGGTGAAAAATGAGGAAGGTGGAGGTTTGTGGTGTTTGACTAGACGACGGGTGAAGTCAAATGAATGGTAGATTTAGGCTGGGGATGCGTAGATTTGTGGTGTTTAATTATCGAAAATGGCAATAGAGCCGCCTTTTGTGGTGGACGGACGACGAGCTCTTTATTGGTGGTAATGGTGGTTAGGTGGAGACGGAGGCCTTGATCGGGCTTTTTTCTTCTTCTATTTACTTTTGTTTTAATATTCTCACTAATTTTTTATTATTCTCATCCAATAATAATTATTAATAATTTGTTTGAGCACATGAGACCGTTAGGAAAAAAAAAAGGAAAGGAAAATAGAATTTTTAAAAAATCAAATGAGACTAATTATTAATTATTTAACGGCAAAAAGGCATTTGGGAACCCTGAACTTTGGCGTTTTATTTTGTGGGAACCCTCAATTATTTTTTTATTTAATCACCCTCCCGATTTCTTTACATTTTGTTTAATCACAACCCTACCGTCACGTTTTGCTGATGTGTCACCGTTATGTGCCTCGTCACCTGCTTACTCGATGCCACGTCATGAAGACACGTCAGCAACTTGCCACGTCAACAAGACACTTTTTCTTTTCTTTTCTTTCTTCTTTCTCCCAAATTAACCTAAGTTCTCATCCCTGCAAATTAACCCATCTCCCAAATTAATTCCCAAATCCTCCGCCAAAATCGCAAACAAATTCTATCTCCAAATCTCACTCTCTCAACCAACACAGCACACAAACAACAACCACAACAATGGCTTCCTCTACTCTCTCTATCTCTAGAATCCTCCTCTCATCCCCTTCTTCCCTTTCCTCCACCAAATCTCTCCTCTCCCTCCCTTCCAATCTCTCTTTCTCCTCTGTATCCTTCCCCTCATTTCACAGTCGCCGCAGCCAGCCACGTGGTGATGGCGTGGGGCAGTGGCGATGATGCTGTGGTGGAGCGGTTGTGTGGTTGGCGAATCGGCGGTTGCTATGGTTGTGAATCGGCGGTGGAGGAGGGACTACGGCGGAGATTGCAGCTTGGGCGGTGGTAATGTTGATTCGGGTTGGATTTTTGTGATGTGGATTGGGTTGATTTGGTGATGTGGATCGGGTTGATTTGGTGGTGAGCAAGGGTGATTGGCACTGACGGTGGAGGATTGGCAGTTTCTGATTTGGTGGTTATGGTGTTTGATAGTGACGGTGGAGGATGGGTTTGATGTTGGTCGTTGTGGAGGTGCGGCAATGGAGAGGATGAAGATTTGGCAAGGATTGAAGGAAATTGAGGAGTGGTCATGCTGTATTGTTCCAAAAGTATTGAAAATTTTGGGTGAAGGATGAAGATTGAAAGAAATGATCATGCTGTGAGGATTGAAGGAAATTTGGGTTAAATTTGAATTGTTGGGTTATGATGCTGAGTTTAATTGATAAATTATTTGGATTATTGCTTTTGGAACAATTTCATGGATAAATTGCTGGTTTAATTTGCAACTGGATTGAATCATTGCTTGGTTAATTGCTGCTAGTTCAATTTCATGGATAAATTGCTAGTTTAATTTGTAATTAATTTGCAATTGGATTGAATCATTGCTTGGTTAATTGCTGCTGGTTCAATTTCATGGATAAATTGCTGGTTTAATTTACAATTGGATTGAATCATTGCTTGGTTAATTGCTGCTTGGATTGAATCATTATTTGGATTGAATCATTGATGGTTGGATTAGCAGGGCGACGGCGCTGCCATAGATGTCGGGATTTGGTTTGGTTGTGCTAACGGTGGAGATGGAGTCGCGGTTGTCTGGGTTGCAGAAGTGGATGGCTGTGTCGTCAACGGAGCAGTCGCGGCTAGCTGTGGTGGCGACGGGGCTGCCATGGTTGTGGGTTTTGCTCATAGCGCTGGATTTGGTGACAGAGAGCTAGGTTTGCAGTGGAGGACTCTATGTGGTGTCTTTTTCACTTGGCAGAGGTGGGTAGAGAAGGTCGTACCTTGTAGCATTTTTTGTTCTAGGCATGGTGAATTTTTGCAGGTGAAGGATTTGAGGAAGAAGACGACTATGGAGGGTTTGAGGAAAAAGGTGACACGTGGCGCGCTTCTACACGTGGACAGGATTATGTGGCAAGTTGCTGAGGTGTCTTGATGACGTGGCATCCAATAAGCACATGACGAGGCACATAACGGTGACACATCAGCAAAACGTGACGGTAGGGTTGTGATTAAATAAAATGTAAAAAAGTCGGGGGGTGATTAAATAAAAAAATAGTTGAGGGTTCTCACAAAATAAAACACCAGAGTCCAGGGTTGTCAAATGCCTTTTTGCCATTATTTAACAAGTTAAAAAAAGAAAAGAAAAGAGATGGAAAGGAAAATATAATTTTTTTGTACGTGACCTATAATAACAAGTCAATCAACAACAAAAAAATTAGGATGTAACCTGCAATAGTAGGTAAAAAATAAGTTTCTGTTAGATTTAGCGGTCAAATCTAACGGAAGGGGCCAACTTGCACGGTCAAGGTAGTACATGGGAGGCATATTAGACGTTTTGAAGAACATGGGACGTTTCTGGTTTTCGCGGTTAGTACAGAGTTGCTTTATGCCATTACCCTTTTTATTAAACAATTGCAACAAAACGAACAATTGATGGATGTCAATAGTTCGATACTCTTAAACTGCTGGATGGATCACTCGTATAGTTACCGTTTTGATTTACTCTTTTGAGAACTCAACGAAACGTATAATCAACAGCTGCACTTCTCAAATCAGCAAGAACTTGCTCTTCCGTAGACCCGTTTACTGGAACGAAGGAATTAGAAGGTATCTGCACAAATTTATTGGTATCCTATGTCTAGGTATAATTCGT
The DNA here is from genome assembly GCA_963691705.1 of Viola odorata. NCBI lineage: Eukaryota > Viridiplantae > Streptophyta > Magnoliopsida > Malpighiales > Violaceae > Viola > Viola odorata. The sequence continues at coordinate 50,750,544 of OY829546.1, read as the reverse complement.
CCGAAAGATGGAACCTTCGAGGACGAAATGTTTTGCTTCTGATATTTGAACAGAAACCTCAATTTCACCGAAATCAATATCCCAATAACATTTGTAATAATGGTCAGAAATAGAGAAACCAATGCTCAAATTTATAAGATAGTTCCACTGACAAATAGGAGAAAAATAAAATCCTAATTACCTAAGTAAAATTGACCTAGGCTAGCTGCAAAGAACAACTGATACATATATCGAAAACTAAACAATTTACTCGTTTCATTTCTTAACATATCAGCGACTGAGGCATCGATGTGGTAACCCAACAGTTGAAGTTCCAGCTCCAGATATAAACACAACTGTCATTCTCACAGATGGCACTAGTTATCTGCTTCCTGTCACTTATATATGAAAGGGAAAACTGAATAATCCACCATTGTAGCGGTTGAATATAATTCAATACTGTAGCAAACCCATGAAGCCCAAAGCCCAAGCCCACGAAGCACAAGCCCATCATCAAGTAAACCCATGACCCAAATCAATATCCTCACCTACCACCTCCGCAATGTTGAATGTAGTTCAGTTACAGTAGCATTCAAGACTTACTGCCATGCATGCTGCAGTAACTCAGCCATTGTTGAATATAAAAAACAGATATTCCATGCTGCAGTAACAGTTTCAGTACCATTTTTGCAAGGTGATCTTGCAGCCTCTAAATATCCCCCAGAATATGTAACAATTATTAGTTTCCTTTTTCTTATTTATTATTATTATTATGTAGTAGTAGTAGTAGTAGTATTTTAATTATTTTTTTTTAGTGTATTCTTGATTTGCTTTTTCTTACTCGGTGAATTTCTCATATCGTTACAGCTGTTTTACTATTGAAATTTCCGCTCTGTTGAAGAAAAGGATATTCCATCTCATTTTCTGGATGAAGAGAGGAATTTGAAAGAAGCTTCCAGCTTAGGAAACCCGTGTTAGATTCGAATAGAATCTAGATTGTTCCCTAACCTTATGAACAATCCCAAGAATCAAAACAAATTGATTATAAAATGATTAATATAGATAAACAGCGGAAGCGTACCTGTATTAGCCGATGCCATGAAATTGGAGAGGGATTTTTGGCCTTCTGGAGGATGAAATTCTCTAGGCAAATGGAAACCAAAGCTCTTGCACAAAACCTTTTGTTTTCTGTAATTCTTTTGTTACCTTGATGAAGAGCCTTTAAATAAAGTAGAGAAATTCCTCCAGGGACCAATTCTCAAATAACCAAAATGGTTAATTACTAATTGGTCCATTAACAATTAGTAATTAACCCGGGAATCTGCACAAACATTAAATTTGCCCCTCGCACTTAATTGATTAGACAATTCAGACCATAAACTTTATTAGATCACTCGATTGGTCTAAATATAATTAACGGTAACGGATACTAATGTACACGTTATTGTCCAAAATCCAACAATCTCCCACTTGGACAATCCGAATTGTACAATCCTTATAGTACCGACCGTTAATTTCCCGAATGCTAGCATAACTCTTGTCCAATCCAATCCGGTCCGTCGGTTTCATTAATGTCAGAACCAAGAGAGCAGTCGTCGCATCTCAGGCAACTAAACTCATGATGATTACAGACTTAACTAACCAACGACATGGATCCAGTGCGCATGTGCAGCATGGAAATACATGTAAAATGATCTGTTCATGTCTCCAACTGATCCACTTTAAACTTTATGAGATCAAAAAGAAAACCAGAGCGCATATTGAATAAAAATCAATATCTATAAACTGTGAAAATAAATACACAGTCAATACATCCGTGAGCCATAATGGTACAAAACATAACTCCCAGTAATCTCAGACATCTAACCTAATGACACCCATGCTCGATACATGGTCATGCAATGTAACAGGTGTCAATGCCTTAGTGAGCGGATCCGCAACCATAGCATTTGTACCTAATAACTCAATGCTCACAAGACCACTCTGAACTCTTTCTTTAACAGCAAGGAACTTGATGTCGATGTGCTTCAATCTGGATGTGCTCCGACTATTGTTGGAGTACAGCACTGCAGCCCGATTGTCACAATAGATCCTTAAGGGTCTCTCGATCCCAGTGACAACTCGCAGTTCCTTGACCATATTTCGCAACCATACCACATGACTGGATGCCCCGTAGCAAGCTACGAACTCAGCCTCCATAGTGGAAGAAGCGACGAGTGACTGTTTGGCGCTCTTCCAAGAAATGGCCCCACCAGCCAGCAGAAAGACGAAACCTGATGTCGATCTCCGACTGTCCTGGCATCCAGCGAAATCAGAATCAGAATACCCAACGATCTCAAGCTGATCTGATCTCCTGTACGTGAGCATATGGTCTTTCGTTCTCTGCAGGTACCGAAAGACCCTTTTGGCTGCGACCCAATGATCCCTCCCGGGATTGCTCTGGTATCTGCCCAATATACCAACTATATACGCAAGATCTGGACGGGTACAAACTTGAGCATACATGATGCTTCCCACAGCCGAAGCATATGGAATACCCTCCATGAACTTGCGGTCCAAATCGGTCTTAGGACACTGGTCTAGGCTAAATTTCTCACCTTTGGAGATAGGGGTATCATGTGGCTTACAATTCTGCATGCTGAACCTTTTAAGAACTTTATCGATGTAACCCTTTTGTGACAACCTGAGGATACCCTCTGAACGATCCCGATGGATCTGTATCCCAAGCACAAAAGAAGCTTCACCAAGGTCCTTCATCTCAAACTGAGTTGAAAGGAATGCCTTAGTATCTTGAAGAAGCTTTACATCATTTGTAGCAAGCAGAATATCATCCACATAAAGCAGTAAAAACATAAACCTACTCCTACTGAATTTATGGTACAGACAGTCCTCTACTGTATTTACCTCAAAACTGTATGAAGTAATAATTCGATGGAACTTCAGGTACCATTGACGAGATGCCTGCTTGAGCTTATAGATAGACTTTTTCAATCTACAGACCAACTGACTATCCTCGTGAGAGGTTAAGCCATCTGGTCGCTTCATGTAGATTTCTTCCTCAAGATCCCCATTGAGGAAGGCAGTCTTTACATCCATCTGATGTAGCTCAAGATCAAAATATGCCACAAGAGCCATGATAGTCCTAAAAGAGTCCTTCGAAGAAACTGGAGAGAAGGTCTCTTTATAGTCTATTTCTTCCTTCTGGGTGAATCCTTTCGCAACAAGACGTGCCTTGTACCTCTTAATATTGCCTGGTGAATCCCGTTTGGTTTTAAAAACCCATTTACATCCGATCGGTTTCACATTTTTAGGCAATGGTACAAGGTCCCACATGTCATTGTCCTTCATGGATTGAAATTCATCCCCTATGGCCCGTATCCACTCTTTAGCATCAGAACAGCTAGTGGCCTCAATGAAAGTGATCGGCTCACCCTCTAATGAGTCAATAGCATCCTCATGTTCTTGCAAAAATACGACATAATCATCCGGAATCGCACTTCTTCTCACTCTAGTGGACCTCCTGAGAGGCATATTTGCTTGGTTCTCAACCACATGAGGTTGATGAGTTTGATCTGGCAGAGGTTCCTGTAGGACTTCCTGATGATCCACGGGTAAATCCTGTGGGTCCTCATGGTCTTCAGGTATAACCTGATGACCTGGTCCTGCAGGAGGATCAACGATGTTGTTTCTTGCTTGCTGAGGAACAAGAACTGTAACATGAACAATAAGCTCATCTTGTCCCTCAGGTACTGCCTGATGAGGTGTAGCTGAATCCTCATCAAAAACGACATCGGTTCTTCTATCTTCCCCCTCAAACTCAACATCCTCAAAGAACCGGGCATTTCCCGTCTCAAAGAATGTGCGGGTAGTAGGATTATAAAACTTATAACCCCTTGACCTCTCTGGATAGCCAACAAAATAGCAACTAACAGTCCTTGAGTCCAGTTTTCTTTCATCAGGCCTATAAGGCCTAGCCTCAGCTGGAGATCCCCAAACCTTAATATGCTTTAAGACAAGCTTTCTGTCAGTCCATAATTCATATGGGGTTTTGTTTGTTGTTTTAGTTGGTATCCTGTTGAGAATATAGACTGCAGTTCTTAAGGCATCTCCCCAGAGTGATATAGGCAAGGTGGTATTGACAATCATACTCCTCACCATATCTTTAAGGGTACGGTTCCTCCTTTCAGCTACACCATTCATGGTCGGAGACCCCGGCATGGTGTACTGTGGAACTATCCCACACTCATCGAGAAACTGGGCAAATGGCCCAGGACGCTGTTCACCTGATCCATCATATCGACCATAGTATTCGCCACCACGATCTGATCTGACAGTCTTTATAGTCTTTCCGAGTTGATTCTCAACTTCGGCCTTAAAAGACTTGAAAGCGTCTAATGCCTCGGACTTTTCCTTTAGAAGATACAGATACACATAACGGGAGAAGTCATCTATGAACGTGATAAAATACCGTTGACCATTCCAAGATGCTGTAGGGAATGGACCATAGATATCGGTATGTATCAGCCCTAGACTTTCCGTACTTCTCTCAGCCTGAAATCTTCTCTTGTTAGTCGTTTTGCCCTTTATGCACTCGATACAGACCTGTTGGTCTGTGTGATCAAGTGTCTGAAAGATCCCGTCTGACACAAGATGATCTATTCTCGTTTTGGAGATGTGACCTAAACGTTTGTGCCATAGTCTGAATGAATCCTCAGTTGACAATTTTATTTTAGTCCCTCTAGCCTCGCCAACATTACATTCATTATTGCTATCGACTGTTGATTGGTTGTTTATATTTGGTGTTTTATACTCTCTTTCTCTTGTGGATTGAGAGTATTTATTTGCTTCTTTTGGCCATTTACTTCCCTTTTCCTTTGTTCAGGCTTGAAAGATCATTGGGGAGGAAAAGGAGTAGAATCGGTGAAAGATAGAGCATTTCCAATCATGGCTGATTTTGGAGGATGTTTGCAGAAGTTTTCCCGTATCCATCCCTAGGCCTAGGGATGGATCACCTACGCTTGTAGATTTCTGGGCAGTCCGACCATGAGTTTCCGTGCCAAGGAATTAAATATTTCTCAGTGCTTTTCTTGTCCCCTAGCCGTGCCAGACATCTTCCCAGCTCCCCAACCTCGTGTTCCTTCATTTCTTTGGCTCAAGAATATCTTGGAGACTTCAAAGTCATGCTTAGGAACATCTCTTTTTAGTTCTTAGCAAGAATATATTCTTGTCCCCTCCTTGTATTTGGAGCTGCATGCTTACCATTATTTTATTCTTGAGTGTTAGCTCCTTGGGAAGAAGAAGAAGAGAGAGGCTTTGGTTGAGATAGAGGTGGTTGTCGTGTGAGACAAGAGGGAGGAGAATGTTTAGCATGCTTACAAGTGACAAATGCCTTGAAGACTATGCATTTATGGGTTTGTTAACTTGATAATATTTTAATCTATTGTATTTCTCCCCTTGGCTGCCATTAAATGAAGAAGATGGGACAGAAGAGAGGGAGTTCAGCACGTAGAGAGTGAGAGGGGAACGGAAGAGAGAAGCTAGTTCTCTCCCTTTGTATTATTTTCTACTTTTTCTTGTATTTTCGGATTTTATTCAAGTTTGTTGCTTTGATTGGTTTGTAATTAATTCCTCCAATTCCTGGTAGGGATTGAGAGGTTTACAAGACCAATATGTTTTGAGACTTTGTTGTTCTTAATATAAATGATTTTCGTATTTCTTCCTCTTCTCATTTTAATGCCAATTTATTCTTGTTGGAATTAAGCTTAGGCTATGTTTTGACTTGAGTAATTACAGTAGAATTCTCTAATGTTAGTGTTTATCCTACATTAAGGGAAGCATGAGTAGACAACTAGTGGATAATAGACATAAGACTTGTCATTTGAAACTAGGGGAAGGGAAGAATAAGACCTGGGTTGTGGTGGCAGCAGAAAGTAAGTCCATCCCTAGGCTTGGGATGGGTCTCCCGGATCTTAATCAACCGCCTAGCAGTCCTACAAGCGGGCTGGTTCCTTTGCTGGTTTTCTTGGGTGACAGCCTTGCAACCCAGTGGGGTGGTGGACCAGTACGCTTAGGATCGTTAAGGAGGGTTTGGGTCATTTGAATAGAGTGCCTCTTTTAAATGACCAATTAAGGGGCGACTTGGAGGTCTAATGTGCCATTGGCCTCTATAACATCTCTATGAAATCGTTTTGAAAATGTTTTTGTCAATGATTTACAACTTGGAATTGTTACCTCAACAGATCTCCTACCAGGAGTATTTCTCTTATCATTTCACTCTCCTTATTTCACGTTTTTATCCTTTATTTATTTACTGTTTTTATCTGGAGCATGGCTGATCCATCCCTAGGCCTAGGGATGGAGCTACCCTGTCTCCTGGTTTGTTTTATTTTCTTGTCTTTTATTTTCTTGCTCTATTCTGATCTCACCCTTCGTTTCCTTCTGTTTGATTTGGTTGTTTGCAGGGGAATAAACATTAGGCCGACAATCCCTGTGGATCGATCCTCTTGCCGCTATGCACAATCCTTTTTGTTGCTTAGTGATAAGTTGTAATTTTATTTTTGAAGGGATTCGACACCCCATTCAAATTTTGGCGCCGTTGCCGGGGATTATTGGTTGAACTAATGTTTGTTTTTATATGTTTATGACCAAATCAAATGATGAATAACTGAGTCTAGCCCAAGACTATAAAAATGGACGCTTCATGGGAGGCAACCCATGTTTCTTTCGGATTTATTTTCCTTTCTTATTTCTTGTCATTTTTTTCCTTCTTGATCTATCTCTCTGTTTTTCTCTTTGATTGCTGATTTCTTGGCACTTTTTTTTAGTGCAGCTCCAGAAACACTTTGGCTGACTCATCCCTAGGCCTAGGGATGAGGCGGATGTGTTGCACCAGCTACCCCTTCACCTACTCCATCAACTTCGCCCCCAGGTTTTATCTTTCTTTGTTACTGTCTTTTTGCCCTTGTTTGTGCTCGTTCATATTGAGGACATTGTGTCCAATAAGTGTGGGGGAGTCACTTTCATGTTTTTATTGTGTTTTTGGGCATATTTTTGTTGTTTTTGTGTTTTTCTTTTTCTGTTTTTCACCCCTTGTATAAATGAAATCCCAAAAACTTGACTTATGTGAATACTTGATCATTCAACTCTGTCTTACGATGCTAAATACTTCTGACCTTACAATTTGTACATTTATTCACATGGTTGTATGATGAGTGGTGCTGTCCTAGGAAATATTTTGCTAGAATTGTACTGTCTTCTCATCCATAGGCCTAGGGATGAAGATCCCGTCCATAATGTTGCTGCAAGTTTTTAATTTTTGCTTTGCGTTAGTGTCTTTTTATTCTTTGTATGATTGTGTGTGTTTGTATGTTTTGGGATCGTGGCAGAAAGGGGGTATAAGAGGCCGAAGGCCTATTTTTTTAAAAAAAAAAAAAAAAAAAAAAAGAAGAAAAAAAAAATAAAAAAAATAAATAAAGGAGGTATAAGAGGCCGAAGGCCTAAATAAAAGAAAGAAAATGTGCAGAAGGGAAAGAGGAAAGCTTGGTGGTGTTCTTTAATTTTGTTGCTTGTATTTTTGTTGCATGACCGCTTGTGTATTTTTGTGTTTGTAGCAGCTGCATTTGGATTGAGTCTAGGAAGAGAAGACAGTAGTTCTAGGGCTTTATTTCCTGGTTGAACAACATGCTATTATACCACTATTTGAATATTTGCACATTTGTGATGTTTGGTGTGTTTGAGCATTGCTTGGAAGAGTTGATTTTTGAAGTGCTCATATGAGTTCAGTCTAGGGGTTGATTTTCTGTATAAAGGGTGTTCTGTTTTCTGTGTTTTGTGTGTCTTGAGTTCATGCTTGAGGGCAAGCATGGTTTAAGTGTGGGGGATTTGATTGGTTGTTTATATTTGGTGTTTTATACTCTCTTTCTCTTGTGGATTGAGAGTATTTATTTGCTTCTTTTGGCCATTTACTTCCCTTTTCCTTTGTTCAGGCTTGAAAGATCATTGGGGAGGAAAAGGAGTAGAATCGGTGAAAGATAGAGCATTTCCAATCATGGCTGATTTTGGAGGATGTTTGCAGAAGTTTTCCCGTATCCATCCCTAGGCCTAGGGATGGATCACCTACGCTTGTAGATTTCTGGGCAGTCCGACCATGAGTTTCCGTGCCAAGGAATTAAATATTTCTCAGTGCTTTTCTTGTCCCCTAGCCGTGCCAGACATCTTCCCAGCTCCCCAACCTCGTGTTCCTTCATTTCTTTGGCTCAAGAATGTCTTGGAGACTTCAAAGTCATGCTTAGGAACATCTCTTTTTAGTTCTTAGCAAGAATATATTCTTGTCCCCTCCTTGTATTTGGAGCTGCATGCTTACCATTATTTTATTCTTGAGTGTTAGCTCCTTGGGAAGAAGAAGAAGAGAGAGGCTTTGGTTGAGATAGAGGTGGTTGTCGTGTGAGACAAGAGGGAGGAGAATGTTTAGCATGCTTACAAGTGACAAATGCCTTGAAGACTATGCATTTATGGGTTTGTTAACTTGATAATATTTTAATCTATTGTATTTCTCCCCTTGGCTGCCATTAAATGAAGAAGATGGGACAGAAGAGAGGGAGTTCAGCACGTAGAGAGTGAGAGGGGAACGGAAGAGAGAAGCTAGTTCTCTCCCTTTGTATTATTTTCTACTTTTTCTTGTATTTTCGGATTTTATTCAAGTTTGTTGCTTTGATTGGTTTGTAATTAATTCCTCCAATTCCTGGTAGGGATTGAGAGGTTTACAAGACCAATATGTTTTGAGACTTTGTTGTTCTTAATATAAATGATTTTCGTATTTCTTCCTCTTCTCATTTTAATGCCAATTTATTCTTGTTGGAATTAAGCTTAGGCTATGTTTTGACTTGAGTAATTACAGTAGAATTCTCTAATGTTAGTGTTTATCCTACATTAAGGGAAGCATGAGTAGACAACTAGTGGATAATAGACATAAGACTTGTCATTTGAAACTAGGGGAAGGGAAGAATAAGACCTGGGTTGTGGTGGCAGCAGAAAGTAAGTCCATCCCTAGGCTTGGGATGGGTCTCCCGGATCTTAATCAACCGCCTAGCAGTCCTACAAGCGGGCTGGTTCCTTTGCTGGTTTTCTTGGGTGACAGCCTTGCAACCCAGTGGGGTGGTGGACCAGTACGCTTAGGATCGTTAAGGAGGGTTTGGGTCATTTGAATAGAGTGCCTCTTTTAAATGACCAATTAAGGGGCGACTTGGAGGTCTAATGTGCCATTGGCCTCTATAACATCTCTATGAAATCGTTTTGAAAATGTTTTTGTCAATGATTTACAACTTGGAATTGTTACCTCAACAGATCTCCTACCAGGAGTATTTCTCTTATCATTTCACTCTCCTTATTTCACGTTTTTATCCTTTATTTATTTACTGTTTTTATCTGGAGCATGGCTGATCCATCCCTAGGCCTAGGGATGGAGCTACCCTGTCTCCTGGTTTGTTTTATTTTCTTGTCTTTTATTTTCTTGCTCTATTCTGATCTCACCCTTCGTTTCCTTCTGTTTGATTTGGTTGTTTGCAGGGGAATAAACATTAGGCCGACAATCCCTGTGGATCGATCCTCTTGCCGCTATGCACAATCCTTTTTGTTGCTTAGTGATAAGTTGTAATTTTATTTTTGAAGGGATTCGACACCCCATTCAACTGTATGCAATAAATATAAGCTGTCACAATCATTCAAAACACCAGTACCAACCAGAGTAGAATTAAGATAAATGAGACTTTTATTATTTCCAAATCTGATTACATAACCTTCTCTGTCTAAAATAGGAACAGAAATCAGACTTCGTCTAAATGACGGTACATAAAAAGTCTCTCTTAATTCTAAGACATATCCGGTGCTAAGAATCAGCTCTATGGTGGCAATGCCCTCGACCGGTACCGGGTCACCTGCTCCCATGTAGAGAAATCTCTCACTTGTCTGGGGCATCCGGTACGCCCTGCAGCCCTGTAAAGAAACACTTGTGTGTTTAGTGGATCCTGTATCTAACCACCAAGTGTTCTTAGCTACAGAAATGAGAAGGGACTCAAAACTAACAAGAGAAAGTGATGTACCTCTCTTCTTTATCCAAGCAGCATACTTGGCACAGTCCTTTTTCTGATGGCCTGCCTTCTTACAGAAGAAACACTTGCTTGCTTTATTCTCAGTGGTTGAGACTTTAGGTTTCTTCTGAGAAGCGGGCCCTACAACACTCTTGCCTTTCCTCTTCGCACCAAATGAAGAGGCAGTAGCAGTAGCCAAATGAGCACTGTCCATCTTGAGAGCCTTTAGGCAGTCTTGTTCTTGAACCAGTTGAACCGTAAACTGGTCAATAGACCACTTGTTCTCCTGGAAGTTGTAGGTCACCTCAAATTGATTGTACTGAGGTGGCAGAGAGGTCAGAATATGGTGTACCAGATAATCATCCGGTAACTCAATCTTTAGTGACCTCAACTTATCTGCCAGATTGAGAATTTCCTGGACATACTCCCGAATGTCGCCAACACTCGAGTACTTTATGGTCGAGAATTTGCGAATGGTATCGCTAATCTCGGCCTTCGCCGTATGGGTATAGCGACTAGTCAAGATCGCTAGGATCTTCTTAGCATCCTGCTATTTTTCCAGCGACTTCTGCTGACCTTCGGAGATGGAGCTTATCATGACTAAACGGCAGGCTCTGTTTGATTGTACCCAGTCCTCGTAAGTTTTCACTGCTATCGAGGTCTGGCTCCTGAGGACAATCCTTATACAGAGCCTGGTCCATTTTCATGCAACAGAGCGCCGTCTCCACCTTTAGCTTCCATAACGCAAAATTACCGGAAGTCAGAAGTGGGATGTTGTTCATGTTGGCAGAAACAGATCTTGCTGAGTTCATATCTGAAGGAACACAACACTTTAATTAGCTCACTTTATGAAAGATGCTCTTAATGAATAACATATCGATAAAATCGAAAAAGACTAATTATATGACATTGTGTTTAATCTTTGGATTAAGACACAATTCACAGTTAATTAATCTGTCATAGTGTGAATTTTATAGCTTGATTTTGCCAAATGTTTGATCTTCCTTTGGGCCGATCAAACATATGCAATAAATCTCTTAATAGCTATAAACTTAAAATTCATCACTATCGTGTTTATAATTTCTGTCAAATAATTGTCTTATTTTGAGCCGACAATTATTCACATGAAATTACAAACACTACACTTGAAAAGTCTAATTCGAAAATTTTCCATAGCAGAGGTCACTTTTGTGACTATACTACTTTAATTAACCAATTAGAATAGTCAAGCAAAGCTTAAAAAAAGCTCCCTTATTGTTATTCCAATTTTCTTTAAAAATTAATTATTTTGAACCCTTATAAACATCTAAACTTTATGATGTTTAATTATTCAAAATAATAAAATTTACTTTAAGTTAATTATTTTGAAACCTAATAAACATCTTGTCTTTATGACGTTTAATTTTCAAAATAATTAAATAACTTTAAATTAATTATTTTGAAACCTAATAAACATCCAGACTTTATGATGTTTAATATTCAAAATAATTAAATAATTTTAAATTAATTAATCACACAATTAATTAATTATGCCTTTTGCCTCTAATCTTGTTTTTAAATCCTTATATTTTATTTTAATAATTACCTTAACTTTATGATGATTAAAAATAAAATAAAAACAAGACTGACTTAATGGGCAAATTTATTTTTTTTTTTTTTTTGGAAAAATGGGCCAAAATGGCCCAAAAACCAAGCTGGGCCGTGGGTAAGAGGCGCTGGGTCGTGCCCATGCACTGGCCCATGCCACAGCCGGCCAAAGGCCGTCCTTCCCATGCGCTGGCCCATGACAGCCAGCCAAGGGGCTGGCGTCCCCTTCATGCGCTGGGCCTGCGCAGGCCCAGGCGCTGCCAGCCAACAGGCTGGCCTGTCCCTCATGCGCTGGGCCTTTGCCCAGCGCTGCCAGCCCAAGGGCTGGCCTTCCCACTCCGCATGCAACCCTAGCACCTATGTGCTAGGTGCAGTAGCCGCCTGCTGCCGCCGATTGCCGCTGGTGCATTTAGCACCAGCCAAAAATTTCCCAACAGATTACCCAAAATTTCAGGTATAAAAAAAATCCAGCAACAAAAATATATTGCCTTTAATTAATCCTTTCAATCATGCATCGTAACAAATAATTAATCATGCATAAAAAATCGAATTTGTAAAGGCTCCGTTACCAATTGTTAGATTCGAATAGAATCTAGATTGTTCCCTAACCTTATGAACAATCCCAAGAACCAAAACAAATCCATTATAAAATGATTAATATAGATAAACAGCGGAAGCGTACCTGTATTAGCCGATGCCATGAAATTGGAGAGGGATTTTTGGCATTATGGAGGATGAAATTCTCTAGGCAAATGGAAACCAAAGCTCTTGCACAAAACCTTTTATTTTCTGTAATTCTTTTGTTACCTTGATGAAGAGCCTTTAAATAAAGTAGAGAAATTCCTCCAGGGACCAATTCCCAAATAACCAAAATGGTTAATTACTAATTGGTCCATTAACAATTAGTAATTAACCCGGGAATCTGCACAAACATTAAATTTGCCCCTCGCACTTAATTGATTAGACAATTCAGACCATAAACTTTATTAGATCACTCGATTGGTCTAAATATAATTAACGGTAACGGATACTAATGTACACGTTATTGTCCAAAATCCAACAACCCGGTATGTTTCTTCCTGATTATATACATTATCGAGTTACATACACACTCAACACAAACACGACCAAAATGGATTCATGTTGAATGTTGATTGTTTGGCCACTTAACTACATTGTGCGGGGCCATTTTCAAATACTGAAGACGTTGTATCCTTTGAGCTTGTGGTACCTTTAGATTTCTGACAACTTCCGGGTGACCACACTTAAATTTTTGTAAACCAATATCTGGTTTGTAGAACCAGAATGCTGGGTTTGACAAGCATGCACAGTGGTCTTTCTAACAATGCCTTCAGTTTTCTCAACATAAAAATGTGTTTTTATTCAATTGTACTGAGATCTACTGTCTGATATTCAGTTTTTTAGTTTTACCATTCACCTTGGTGTATCAGGTTCCATCCGCTTCAACAGATAAGAAGAATGATGCACCAGTTGGAGGTCAATCTTCTGGTTAGTTTTCAATGTATTTTGTGTAGGGTGCTTCTTTATTATTCTGTTACTATCAACTGAAATTATATTTTCACAGATCCATTATTAAGCGCTTTTATGATCTGAACTTCTTAGGCTTTACTGCTGACCGCACTTCAACCAAAAGAATTAAGCTTCATACCTAGAAAATGAATCTTCATATTATTACTGCTATTATTGTGAACAGAGTTTTTTATAAGATAAGAATAAACCTGCTGATGGTTTGTGTTTAAAAAAATAACAATAAAATTAAACTTCTTGATGGTTTGTGTTTGTGATGCGATTCCGGCCGAAACTCGAAAGTGAAATCCGGCCGAAATGACATTCAATAAAAGGAGGATCTAGCTCATGGGTTTGAGCACACAAATAAGAGGAAAACAGTAGAAAAACATGGAGGAACGGAGGGAGACACGCAGCGAAAAGGATTAACTTACAATTACCCGATTGAATGGCGGAGGGATTAGAGATGACGGTTGGAACACGAGAAGGTAACAACGGGTTACACATGTGAAGGATTCTTGTTCTTTTGGATTGACTCAAGCCACGACGATCCAAGACCAAGGCAAGCACCAATTTGATTTCCCAAAGAGAGATCGGGAGTAGTATTCTCAACTCGACAAATCTCTCTCAAGGAAAGGTGAGCAATGGATGAATGAATAAAGGAAGGAGTAAACTCAACTTAACAACAATATTCATCATCCAAAACTAAGTTACAAAGTGAGGATGAAGTTCCTATTTATACTAAGTTACAATATGGCTAACACTATTACACAAAATGGGCTTAAAAGCCTCAAAACCCTAACTTTCGTATTTTCAGGCAGTGCTTAGCGGTATGCCCCTAAGGGCTTGACGGCATGCCGCTAAGGGCTGCCTCCAAATGACCGAAAATGCTTTTTGAGTGCGGCTAGAGCTTTGGCTTACGCGCGGGCCCTCTTTCCTGGCTAGAGTTGAGTCGGGAAGGCTTCAAAGGGGTCGGGATCACATCAGTTTGGACCATGATAGTATTGGTTCTGTTTGTTGCTCAGTTAAGGTAGCGCGCATAAATTTCATAGTAGCCAAATTGATCCTTTCTGTTTTCTTGGTTCTCAGGAGCTTCAAGCGGTGGCACAACACGGGTAAACTTGTATCCTTTCTGTCATTCATCCTTCTCTCTTTTCTCCATGTCAATCAATCTGAACTTGTTTGGCTGTTCACAATTGTAAATGTTCATAGTTGTTAACTAAGACTCGCATTAACAACTTTTGAAGCAAAAGTTGCAAAGCTTGTTGAGCTAGGGTTCGGGCGGGATGCTGTAGTTCAAGCTCTTAAATTATGTGATGGGAATGAGGAACAGGCTGCTGGGTTTCTCTTTGGTGGATTTTGACAGTTTCCTATTAACACTCATTCATTTGGTGGATTTTGACAGTTTCCTATTAACACTCATTCATTTTGGGAATAATGATGAGTCTGGTGATTCTAATGGCAATTGTATTTTTTATTTTTATTTTTCAAACTGAAAAAAAAGATGTCCTTTTTACATTTAATTTATAGCGAATATACAGGGACCAGAATTACTAGTTTAGAACGGCGTTTGGTTCTATTGTAAACTGTCGTCCTTCAAAGTATCCATAAAACTCTCAGTAATTTCTTCTGTGGCTGGGAATATTAGCTTATATGATTGTCTTCGAGCTCTTACTGGTGCTTCAGTTTAGTTGGCTGCTTTTTGATGAATCGAGGATCATGTTAAAGTCATTTAAAACATCATTTATTCAATCAAACACTTTTATCATAGACATGGTCAAATATTCATTATGATCTTACAAGATCTAGTTTTGTCCAAGGAAGGGATTCTAGCTAATTGAAAAGGATCTTCAGATCAATCTAGAGATTTATTTTGATTCCATTAGTAACGAGGATTCGGAATATCACGCATTGATCAATCACTCATTTCCCCCCTTCGGATAGGTTCATATTTCTCATGGCAATGACACGGCCACTACAAGTGGTAATCATGTGTTCTATTCATGATTTCCAGGAGAGTCAATCTATAACAAACCCTGTGCAAATAAAGCTCACTATGACTGGTCTGTTTCTAGGAAAGTTAAGCCATATGCAGACAGTGATGTCTCTTGTATGCTCTGATAATAACAAAGGCCAGCAATATAGATCTGGTAGAAGGTAATAGAACACGGCGCATTGCAACAAAAAGTATCAACTGCATAACAATTAACAACTTTTAATCAATTGATCAATGGCAAATAAAGTAGCACAAAACAAACAAGGTTCCTATCTAATAGCTCTTTAACACTCATACAAGGTGCCCACAAAACTTTTGCCAAGTCACACTACTACAATTAAAACCTATGAACTCAGCAGCACAAGGCAAAAATATGGAACCGACCCAATAACTCATTGTTGTTGTCTCACAACACAAAAGATTAGAACCTCTCTGCCAATCTAGCAGTAACTTGCCGGAGTTGAGTATACCTTTCCTGCAGGGGACTCATTTGAGGAGAAAAATGATAAGTGAATTTACTTTTATATCTAATTTATCAACATTAAAAAGATGGAATTTAAAAGGTTAAAATAGGAACACATGAGTTAAAATTTTAATTTCCTTCAATTTCTTCTCATTTATGGGAGGAAATATTTTTTAAATTACGAGGGAAATTAAGTTCTAAATTTCTCTTCCTTTCTCTCATTTTCCACCGCTCACTTTTATTTCCATAAAGAAAATTTTTAACAAAATTCCATTCATTTCCTATCCTTTCCCTCATTCCATACTAAGCATAAGGGTAATTGCTGAGGGAAGAGGCTTTTTTGCAACTGTTTGATTTTTTAAACATTTTGTTTTATATAAATAATTAATTAATTAGTAAATTTAAATAAAATTGATGACATCTATTAGTATAATGGTAATTAAGTTTAACACTACCCTGTTTTGAGAATAATTTTTTTTAAATGTCATATTTTAATAAAAAAACTCGTTTCTTAAGTGGACAAGTGGAGAAAAGAATCTTATGTCCCTAACGATCATGTAATGGTGAGTCAAAAATAAATTTGGGGTGTGTATTGATGATGGGCTTGCCCGATGCATGTGAAACGAGAAATATCAATCATACTTGAGATCATCGGTGAACGTCACGTCCTCACCTTAACAATACCCGATAGGGTTCATACACGGAACCGATCATTCTCCACCTAGGAGTTGTCGGTTAGACCAGGTGATCTACGCCGGTAGCTGTATAATGTGGACTTATTGGGTATATACTTTAATGATCATCGATCCCTCTTTTGATATGAAATGTCAAAAATGCTCCTGGCGTAGTTATTTGTATTATCATCAGATATCATCATTGTGCACATCATCATCACCAATGCCATCAGCACCACCAGCTGCACTCCTTCAAGACTTGCCCCCAAATTTTCCTACACATGGCTTAATATACTCCCTCCGTGCTTTAAAGGATGTCGTTTTAGCTTTTGTTTTTACTGTTTCGGTACGTATCTTAAAACGGCCGGCAGATTCACTATTTGAGACAATTTTACCCCTAATTTTTTCTGGGAAGTATAACGTACGTTCAAAAAAAAAATCGGATTTTTTAGGGGTCAAATAGTGCCTCATCCGGCCTTTTCGATATGCGTTCCCTACTGAATATTGGGATACGAGAAAGACATTTATTAGAAACCAGAGGGAGTAGTATTTAACTCGAGATCAACATCCAAATTGATTTGAATGAACTATAAGATATAAGACTAACTAATCAAATTGCTTCTTTTGATCAAAAGGATAATTACTACCACCAATAAAAAACTTTTACGCGGTTGTTTTAGTACGAAATTATAAAATAAAAATATAAAACAATATATAATACAATATTTGTGGGCCAGACGATGAATAGCTATGGATGTGGGCCCTCAAGGCTGAAGAAAAATAGAGGGCCTATATTCTTATGTTTAGAGCCCGGCCCACTTCTATCAGGGCTGAATCTAATAAAAATGAATTATAATTAGCAATAAATGACGAATTTCAAAAAAGTGGCGTCATGATTAGGAATAAGCTCAGTATTATCATAATTAACAAAAAAAATTAGTGGAAAGCAAACACATCACATGATTAATTAATTAATTATTTTAATTAGGGAAAAATCCCTAATTTGTTTTTGGTCATAAAAAATAACAAAAAAAACCCTAATTAATGCATAATAACATGGCATCTGTTTTCACCAGAAAAACCAACCCCACCAGCATAAACTTTATCCCTCTCAGCATCAAATTCAACCTCTATCTCTTCACACGAGCCACTCACCTGCTTCGTGACGGAGCGCCAAAACAAACGACTGGTCATGCGTGCGCTGAACTGAAAGGTAAATCTCATAGCTCCTTTATCCAGTTCAGCAACAGCAGACTCAGCTACCGATTTATCAGGAAGCCGAACGGAAGAAGCGGCAGTTTTTAATTTCCAAAACCCCTTTTTGAACCCTACATTCTTGGACGGCCATGGCTCAATGGTCACGGGTCTCTTGTGGAGTCGAAAGGGTTCGAGCGTCACCGAAGAGATGTTAATTTTCTGCTTGTAGAGGACGGAAATCGTGAAGTCTTCGAAATCAAGGATTCGGTTTTCGTCGGTGTTTTCGACGGTGAAAGGGATTCTCCAGTGATGCAAATTTACTTGGCCTGATTCTGAAGAAGAAGAGATGTAGAAGCCTCTGACGACGACGGATCTAAGGGAGATCTCAGGAGGAGAGGTTGGGAGGAGAAAAAAGCTGTAGGAGAGTATCAGGACTCCTGTTGCAAAGACAAAAGCAAGAACAAACAAAAGATTCTGCAGCTTGAAGGTAGTTTTTTTGTTCTTCTTATGATAATTAGTGGTTTCAGGAATATGGTCTTTTTGGTAGATAGGAATTCGAACTTCAATTTTTTCCATTGCAAAAGGAGAGGAGAGAAATTATGAGAAATTTTCTTTCAAATATAAGCTTTATTTATACTGTTTTTTAATCAAAATCTGAATGAAAATAGGTTTTAATTAAGCATTAGAATTTGGGTGGGTATTGGACAGAGCAAGGAATTTGTAGTTTACTACGATTCCTATTTCCTACTTGTAAATTCTGTTTTTTAGTAGTTGTTATTTTTTTTTTTTTTCAGTTTTCTCGGAATTCTCCCTACTCATTTCAGAAAGATTAAGTGGTGAACTCGGCATTTTAATTAAGTGTGCATAAATCAATTATCGTTTTTTTGGCATTAATTGCTGAAAATAACCATAAATAATATCACAACAGTACCGAATTAGTTCAATATACCCTCAGGTAATTATTTCAATGAATAAAAAGTTTGAGGTAATATTAATACTTCTTGGAGGTCCATGGTGTTAACTCAAATGGTGACTACTGCACAATATAAACACACAAATCAGTATTCTTCCATGATAACATATTTGGAAAACAATAATACCAGATCACTACTGTCGTCAGATAAACAAATGGCACCTGACATAAGAATGAAGATCAAACAAGCTTAATCAAATAACGACCCTACAAACATAGCACGAACTCAGCGCCTGCGCCTCTTCCTGCTCTCTTCGCGACCCAAGTTTCAGAGGTTTGCATATAATCTTAGAACCTGATTGATGTTATAGCTACAGGGGACTTGTCGTGTTCACCGTTCATCTAAATCTTGAAAGTAGTAACTGTTCATCTAGCTAGAAAGTAACCTTATAGTACTTCTGTCACAATCAAGTAGGCAATTAGGATAATAAAAAATTAATTAGATTAGTAAACGGTTAGAAACTGATAACTAAAATGTAACAGCTGAGTGGTTGACCAAGAAGAGCATGAAAAGGGAATAAAGCCAAACAAAACATGCACAGAAAAGAACCTGGAAGAGGAGAAGAAACATGTCCTTTGAAAGTATTTAAAAGTCAATATTTCTCTGCAGCTAATTCGTACGAAGAAATTAGGTCTCGAATTCGAATCTCCTAATTCGTACTTAGAATTAATCATCGCTACCATGTAAACAGTCTCTTGTAATAACAAGCTACCGCAGATATATTATTGTTCAAAAGTGAAAGATCATACATAGCAGATATGTTGTTTAAGGAACATGATCACAGATAAGTAGTACTAATTATTTTTCGCTAATCAACACCTTAATTAACATTGTCACTCCTATTTGCGTTTCTGCCATCTTCAGATGATCCAGCAAACACCTTCCCTTCAGTACTAGAAGTCCGATCACCGGCGGCATTTCGCTGCTGCTCGGCGTCGGTGCCATTTTGTCGGTCCATTTGCCTAGCCGCCTTTGCCTTTTCTTCTGCAACTCTTATGAATTCTTCAGCTAAGGAAGGTGCTTTAGAAAAGTCCATACCATGTTGTTCTTGGTCTTCCCCATCGTTTACTGATTTGCTGTAACTCTGAATTACATCATGTACAGCACAAAAACTTAATATTGCAAGGATAGCAATAATCCATGTTAATTTATTTGCAAAAATAATTTGCTTACCGATTCTTCCGATAAGACTACTATCAATTCGTGAGTTTAAACCTTGAATGCTTTTACAAATTAACATAGAGATTGGTCAATTACTAAGGAAAAGCCAACCATGCCCGATTTCCTAAATTGAAATTAGATCTATCATGAACACAAAATCAACTAATTGATAACCCAAAATAATTAGACATAATGATCATGATTTAATACATACCCTGATCGGTTTAAGGCCATGTAGTGACAGGGGCTTCGACATGAAGTTTCGTCGTGGAATCTTGGATATGAGGAGGGCATAGGCATCCATCTTTTGCTCGAAACTGATCAATTAATCCAAGAAAAGCGAGGATTTCACTTCCAACAACAAGATAAGTATGATAAGTTGTGAGTGAGAGAGAGTGCGAAATGAAGACAAGAATTGCTGATGGAAATATTGGCAGGTGTCTTCTTTATAGAAGACGAAAACTGTACCCGTTTGGCACGCATTACTATTCGGATCGGGTCAATTATATCATGTCATTATCCATTATCCATTATCCATGTTTCTGCCGTTCTGCCGTCCGGTTGATTAATTTCCTGCTATACTATTGTTTTTTCTTCTTAATTTTATGTTATTTTTGTCACAAATTATTGACTTTTATTTCGTGAATTTTAAGTCTACCTATTTTCGTATAATTAAGGTTAATTATCCGCACGCGAAAATGGACTCAAATTCGTTAACTAATTATATGATATACATATTCGAAAGAAGAGAAATAAATGCTAAATAAAAAAATAGTGAAACTTTTAATGCAATGAGGTATTTTATAAAATTGCACAGGCTCAGGTCCAAAACGAACAGTAGCATTTCATTAATAGAGACTCAGGTGGTTTTTATTTTTCTAACAAATAATAATAAAACTGAAATACACGTATTTTTAAACATACCGAATTCAATCGAACCATTAAAAAATAAAATGTTTCCAGACTACCGCAAGTAATTTCTGAACTTTCAAATTTTCTGCTTAAAATATGAGAATGAAAGCAAATGTTTAGCATATTCATGGCACAGTAAACCTAGATTGTGATTGATGATAGGTAGAGAGTTATTATTTAGAACTTTATTAATATGGATCTTCTTTAATTATTTCTTCAATAGTACCGCTGCATGGTTTTGGACATATAATTAACCACATTAAGAGGTTAAGTTGTGATTTTGTACTTTAATAATCGTTTAATATTTATATATATTTTATATATTTAATAAAATTAATAAGTATAATAATAGATAATATATAAAATTTATATCTATGTGAATTTTCATGAATATTTTCAATTTCGTGTTGAATGTTATGTAGTTGTAGTAAATTCTATATTATTGTGATATTTATTGCTATAATTATTATTATTTGATGAATAATATTTTTATTATTTTTATTATTTTCATATTACATATTCAATAATTTTATTAAATTAATTGAATAATTTTTTTACAAATAAATAACCGCTAACTACGAATAATTTTAAAAATAATTAAATGATTAGGTTATAATTTGGATAGTTTTTACGATTAACCGCATACTACACAATTAAAAGAAAACAACAATACAGTTAGGATTATGGGGAAATAATAAAATAGTTGTTTTCCCTTTTTTTTACGAAAATACCCCTTAAATGAAATCTCCTAATTCTCTCAGATGGTAGTAGGGTTTATCACTTTTAAATCTCCTCCTCCCTTCTTCTTCCTAACTTTACTTCACTCCGATCAAAGCTTTCTTCCTTCTTCTTTTTTCCCGAAAGAAGAAAGAGCACGACCATATCCGAACATTGTCGAGAATGGAATCGAACGGAGGAGCTGACGTGGCACGAGTCCTCGCCGAAATTCAAACCTTAAAGTCCGCCAGGAACGACATTGACAATCGAATTTCAGCTCTCGAGGCTCAGCTTCGAGACTTAACTCCCAAAACCGACGCCGTAGTTGCTAACGGCCGCTCTTGCCCTCCGTTATCCACCGTCGATTCTGGGTTTGGCCATGGATTAACTGCTGATATGATTCACCGTTACAGCCGACAACTCTTACTTCCTTCCTTCGGAGTACAAGGTTTTACATACTCAGATTACAGAATGTGAATGGTTACGTGCGTTTGATATGTTGCCAGTTACTTTAACTTACAAATTTGGGTTGAATTGGGTGCAGCGCAAGCGAATTTGTTGAAGTCCTCCATTTTAGTTGTCGGGGCTGGCGGCTTGGGTTCGCCTGCCCTGTTGTATCTTGCAGCCTGTGGTGTTGGTAAGTTGCTGCGGACATAGCAGCTGTGAATTACTAGAATTTATGTACTGAAAAAGGATGAAGAATTCACTCAACTAAGCATAATGTTAAGATTTTAGCTGGAAAAAAAAATTGTACTATGAACAATGATCCCTTTAAGCTTTTTGTGGCTTCTGCATTTGCAATGATGTAAAATAGGTCTAATAAGATTGTTGTTTCTAGTGCCAAACCATAGTTCACAAGAAGCTACTGTCTCTGACAAAATATGTTAACAGTATTACTGCAATTAAGTTTTCATTTTGTTTTCAAGGCTGGCTTCTCTAAAACTGTATTTTGGGCTTCTCTTTGTAGGGCGGTTGGGTATTGTTGATCATGATGTCGTAGAGCTAAATAATATGCACAGACAGGTACTAAGCTGGCAAGGTTTGCTCCAAAAACCATCTTTGAATCATGATTTTGTGCTGATGATGTTAGAGATCTTGATGAGCAAAACTCAAACTTTGTTATTTTTCACATGAGAATTCGGTATCTCTGAGTGGGTGCACGCTGCTGACTCTGAGTGGGTGCATGCTGTTGATTCCTATGTTTTTCGAAGGAAAGTGAAGCAGGGAATCATGGTTAAATTTGTCTCAAATAATACATTTGGAAAACTCTGCTAGATCTGATGAAGCTTTATCCCTTTATGGGTGTAGCTCTTTGTTTGGTTATTAACACCACTGTCCTGTAGTTGTCCAATTAGTTTATGTTTTGTTCTAGTGGAATTTTCTTCAACTAATATCTCTAATTTTATTTAGGTCATACATACTGAAGAATTTATTGGTCAGCCGAAAGTGAAATCCGCTGCTAATGCCTGTCGCTCGTATGTGCCCTTTCTTGATTTTATGTTTAGTCTGATCAAAATATTTCATCTTTAGCTGCATGCTTTGATTAGAAAAAATTAATGGTTGTCTTTCAAGTTGTATTACCGGTCACTTACATTGTGATTCTTGAACTCATTTCTATTTATAACTGGAGTGTTGAGTTTCTATTATAAGGCTTTTCCTTGATATGGTATATATTTCATTCCAGGATCAACTCCACAGTGCAGATAGTGGAGCATCAAGAAGCACTACGCACATCCAACGCTTTGGAAATTTTGAGCCAGTATCCTTGAATCCAACTTATGTAGTTTTCATCATTCTTTATATTTCGGTTACACCTTTTCTTTTTCACTGCAATATACTTCAATATCATGGTTTCCATAACTGTTAACCTCTTTGAAAGGTATGACATAATTGTAGATGCAACAGACAATGCTCCAAGCCGTTACATGATATGTGATTGCTGTGTGGTGCTGGGAAAGGTAAACATGTATATAATGTGTTTGCTTGTGAGATCATTAATGCAAATAACTTGTGGACTTTTGGAAGTTTGTCTTCTTTATGTATTGTGGAACAATTCAAGCTCGATACATGCAATGCAGGCTATGTTGTTGTAGTCGGAACTATACCCTTGCCAAGTCCTGTAATACCATTAACTTTTGCTGAATTGTTAGCTTTCCAAGTAATTAGTTTGGTCTTGTGCACGGCAATAAGGTTGTTGATGCTTTCTACATGCATCTGTTGCTCGGCTTTGTGTGGACATTTACACATTAGTAACTTGTATTCAAACTTGTACTGTGCTGTTCCGGGTTAGATATTAATTGCATTTCTTCTTTATGCAGCCTCTTGTATCAGGTGCTGCATTGGGTTTGGAAGGACAGGTATGCCTTACTGTAGTCCTATTTGTGTTGAAAGTATTCCATAGAACTGACAACACATCATAAAGTTCAGTCTTTAAGTAGTATGCAAACTCCAAACCTTACTCAACTTTGTTGTCCAGCTCACTGTCTACAATTACAATGGAGGTCCATGTTATCGATGCCTTTTTCCAACCCCACCACCAGCAACAGCTTGTCAGAGGTGTTCAGATAGTGGTGTCCTCGGAGTAGGTATGCCAATTAATTCCTGCCACTAACTAAATGGTTATTAGTCGTTGGTTTTGTAGGGAAAACCATGTTTGAGTGTTTTGTACCAGCCTCTAATCTGTGTACTTCTATTTTCTATTCAACTTTGTGCCACAAAATTGAACATTCACGTTGATTTATTTGTATTGCAGTTCCTGGTATCATTGGTTGTCTTCAAGCACTGGAAGCCATCAAAATAGCAAGTGGTGTTGGAGAGCCCCTATCGGGGCAGATGCTTCTGCTTGATGCGTTGTCAGCACGGATACGCATTGTATGTTCTAACTTTAAGATTTTCTTCAAGTTTCTTGCAGCAGTCTGCCTAATTCTCTTCCAATATGCTTTAAGCTAGCAATTCATATAGATGTGATTATGAGATGGCTGTTTTATGTTTCTCAGGTCAAGATTAGAGGCAGATCATTGCAATGTGAAGCCTGTGGAGAAAATTCAGCATTCACCAAACAGCAATTTAGAGATTTTGATTATGAGAAGTTCACACATTCTCCTTTGTCAACGGTACTACTTCATTCTTTTCTTTTAATTTTTTCCCTGCTCAAAGTGGGTTTTGTTTGACTTCTCTGAATAGATAACAAACTAAAGTAATGCTGAAGGTCTTTTTCCCTAAAAGAAATAGTAATTTTGGCGTGTGGTTTGTTTTTAAACTATGGACTTGTATTTGGATGATCTCTGGTTTTTACGTCTTTGTACGTAGATAGCGTCATGATTTTGATGAACTTCTTTTCCAATTTATTCAACGACTCATTTGTGCTAGTAAATATTGAGATGTTTCTCAAAAGCTCGTGTCAAATTATGTTTTTAATGTGGCATTTCCCCACCCGATTGCAGGCTCCCTTGAAATTGAACCTGCTTCCAGCAGATTCCAGAATAAGCACGAGAGAGTTTAAGGAGAAGATTGTTAATGGGGAGCCAACTGTGTTGGTAGATGTACGACCTGCACACCACTTCAAGATAGTCTCTCTTCCCAATTCCTTGAACATTCCACTCTCGACTATGGAGGGTAGATTGCCTGAGATCTCGTCAGCTTTAAAGGAGAAAGAGGAAGCTTGTAATGGCTCCGAGCCAAGTGCAAGCTTGTATGTAATATGCAGAAGAGGCAATGATTCGCAGAGAGCCGTTCAACTCTTACAGAAGAATGGTTTTACTTCAGTCAAAGATATTGTTGGTGGCCTGGAGGGCTGGGGTCGTGATGTAGATCCCAGTTTCCCTACTTATTAGAGAACTGTTGTCTGTGTATCTATTGTGCCATTTTGTGTGAATTAATATATTTTTAAAAAAAAACACCAGAAAACATCTTATTTCTTTTTGAAGAAACATTATTATCGAATAAGTTCACTTGTTTGGTTGATTTTCACGGATAGCTGATCTATCATCATCCCTACCCTTGAGGATGTTCTTTGATGATTTTCACGCCAGTGTTCAATGATGTGCAGCAATAACATGATTAAATAAGAGAAGAAAAATCAAAATGAATCATTAACCAGCATGCCCCATCTTTTATACTCAAAATATACTCGCAGTTTTGTCATAAACTTGTTCACTCAATTATGAAGAATGGGGGCAAGGCGAGCAATAAACACCAAAAAATCGAACATTCAGATCATGCATCCCTCACCATCCCACGAGTAGGAGTTTCAGAAGAGCCATCCGGATATAGAGACCGTTCTTTGCTTGTCTAAAATATGCAGCTCTTGGATCCACATCAACATCCACCGTTATCTGCACAACAAGAAGCAATCGTGAGATGAAAATTGGTCATGGCAACCACGGCCAAATCATTTCAATGCTGATGATATTCACCTCGTCAAGTCTCGGAAGAGGATGCATGACAACAGCATGCTTTTGCATCACATTCAACACATTACGGTCCACAATGTACTTTCCACGAGCTTCTTCATAAAGGTCAACTCTTTCCCCAAACCGTTCCCGCTGAATGCGGGTCTGATACAGTACATCACATTTGGACGCTACTTCCATCAAATTGGCACTTTCTTCCCACTCAACTCCCTTTGATGTCAAATAGTCTTTTATGTCATCCTAATAAGAGAACATAAAAATATGACAAGTTAAGAGTCATGAGAGTTCCTTAAATTCTTCTAACTCATCTAAAGCAGCTATGTTTCTTAGTGGCTACTCAGTCCAGCCAGCAAACAAATTCAAAGGAAATCAATTTTCCAATTGAAATGAGTAAGAGTATTGCTGTTACCTTCATTTTTACCACATCAGGAGAAACCAAGTAGATCTTCATATCATGGTATTTGGCAAGCAAGTATGCAAGCGACCGGACTGTTCTTCCATTAGCAAGGTCTCCCACAAGTGCAACTTTAATGCCATCCAATTTCCCTAACTCTCTGTCTATAGTATATACATCCAAAAGAGCCTGTGTTGTTGACAGCAACATAAGAGTTTTTGGTAATCAACATCGCAACAGAGAAAAAGTTTAATAGTAGTAACCTGAAGTGCATAATGCAATGCGGTAGTAGACACTAAACAGGCATAATCTGAAGAAACACAAGGAAACTTTTTCACACTAGTTCCACTCCTAACCAGTTAGTAGCAATAACAAACCCTTTTCAGCTTTTCATAACCACACGTTAGATACAATGACCAAATATTACTGTTAAGTTACAAACCAGAAGTATACATCCAATGCTAAGATGCAAATACATAATAAAGAAGATTGTGCAAATAAGGAACACCGAAAAAAACCGGCTTCAGTTTACCACCACCCATCAGGTGCTCTACTAAAATGTGAACATGATGCAGGACCAAACTTAGAAATAGAAATGAATAAAGACCATATCTAGCTGCTTCAAACAGAAAAATCAGGAACTAGAATCAGAGTGCACTGCCATCTTTAAATCCACGCCAGGGAATTCATATTATGACATCAAGACTGGAAACTAAATCACAGCCATAGAAACATGGATCAGATTATTCAGTTATACTCCTTAAGTTCTTTTCAAATTTCACTGAAAAGTTGTGTTGTTCAAAAGCATTTAGTCACTTATGTTTCACCTCTAACCAACTGATCATCCAAGCCCCTAACACCAGAAACCTCCAAATTCAGCTATCCTTACAGCATGTAAACAACACATAATACAGTCAGCACACCTGAGTGGGATGCTGTCCAGGACCATCCCCAGCATTAATAACCGGAATTCGAGCAGTCACCGCAGCCCTTATTGCCGATCCACTTTCAAAATGTCTCATCACAATAATATCACTGTACCCTTCAACAGTCCTGATAGTATCTGAAAAAAACCAAAACACTCCTAATCAAAACTAAATCACCACAAAAAAAGAAACAGATTTTAACAAAAACCCAAGAATCACCTTCCAAAGTCTCTCCTTTTGCAGCCGACGAGAACTCCCTGGCATTCTCGGTCGTCAAAACCTCACCGCCCAGCCGTTTCATAGCAGACTCAAACGACAACCTAGTCCTCGTCGACGGCTCATAGAAAAGCGTCGCCATTAGATACCCTTTAAGAACTTGACTCCCACCTGAATTCCTCACAATCTTCTCCATATCACGCGCAACCTCAAAGATATCCCCAAGAATTTCTCTATCAAATTGCTGCGCCTCAATCACATCATCAAGCTCAAACTTCTTACCCACTGAAAGCGACTCCGCCGCATTAGCGTTCCCAACCTCCAGCGACGCACCGCCGCACCGAATCGCATATCTTGAGTAATGAATGGATGATTTAGGAAAAATTAAATCTGTTGGGCTGCACCTAACGCTGCTGTGTGTACAGAAATTTATGGATTTTATAGCGGCGCGGTTTTGTAACAAATAAGGAGAAATTGAAGAAGAGGCGGCCATTGGAGAATTGCAAAGCTTCTTTTTTTTTTTTTCAGAACTTGGGTTGTTGTTTGGATGGAAGGAGAGAAGATAGGGTTTTAGGGGTTTAAAGAAGGAAAGACGAGGAGAATGGTGTATTTTTTAGTAACGAATGAATGAAAAGCGGGATATCTGTAAACAGATGCGGAAAGTTATAAGGTTTTTGGCGCAAAACATGATGAGATTGAGAATAAGCATGAGCCCATTCTTCTTTTTCTTTTCTTTAGACCAAACCAAAATATAAAAAGGAAATTTATCCACACACATGGTATTTAGAAATTTTAATTTTGGTACATAATATTGACAAAATATCTTGTAAATCACAATTTTTCATTTTTTATTTAAAAGCGATTGATTAGTGAACTTGTAACTCGATAATATTTACTACCAAATAAAAAAAATAGTCTCGAAGTTTAGTTTTTGATAGTAAAATACTATTAGGGACTTGAGTTGCGGTCATAAAGAGAGATAATTATCAATGGATATATAGCTCATCGGTTGTTTTATTAGTGATAAAAATATCAATAGGAATTCAAACTCAGGTTTGAATCTCACGGCTTGATTGATCACGAGAATCTAAAGATGCAAGAACAACCATGCCCTAATCTTTTTGTGTTGTCCCTAATACAAAATAAGAGAGACAAGACTATTACAAGTATAGGAAAAGAAGATCCCACAAACAAGTTACATTAAAAGAACTCATTTGGATAACAAGACAAACTTGTTTCAACAGAGATTAAGAACTAATTGCTGGAGGCTGATCCCCTTGTGGTGGATTTGCTGGTTTATGATGGGAATGGGAATGGGGAGGAGGGGTTGGCCGATCAGCATATCCGCACATTCCGAAAGCACAACGGACTCCTAACGGGCATCGGTTCCCACATTTCCCACAATTGAAAGGGCTAACATTAGTGTTAGCACAGAATCCATTGCAGCATTGCCAACCAAACATACACCTAATCCCACAGAAACCACAGTTCTCAGCATCAAATGACACATCAAAACATTGGTTTCTGCAGCATAACATCCGAGCCGGAGGTGGATGATACCCTTCTCTACATATCCATGGCCTGCCCCGACACCCAGGTGGTCGCGGTGGATGTGGATGTGGATGTGGATCGTGGATGTGGATCGTGGTCGTGGTCCATCACTTCGTTAAGCCATCGCGACAACGATAACAAAGAAAACCCAGCTGTGGAATTCGTATCTACTTCGACATGTCCAGAATATCCCTGAGCAAGCTCAAAGAGCATAGATACAGGCAAGAGGACAATCAGAGCAATCTCAAGCCGCATTATTTCGAAACACAAGCATTAAACATAATGGATTAGAGAGTTATATATATATATATATAATTTTTAGAAGCTGAAATTAGCTGTAATTTGTTATCATGTTTTTCTCACATGGCCAAACTACGTGATGGACGGCTGTAACAAAGTCATTTTGCCCTTTCACGTAATCCTGACTAAAGTTGTGCAACTGGTATTTGCAAACTAATTTCCCTAACATTAATCTATGCTTACTTAAAGCTTAATGGACGGCTGTTTATCTAAAAAAGGAGTGAGAAAAGGTACCTTTTCTCATATGGTAAGCATGAGCTCCATCACATTTCTCCACCATCAATAATCCATTGCTAATTTTACACACCTCTGCATTTGAGATGTATCCATGCAAAAAGCATCAACTAATCAGCGTTAAAAATACCTAGTCTACCTAACACAAGAAGTCATTTCTAGCCAAAAAAGATTATACCAAGAACTAAAAAATTTACGACTATTTGAGCAATCAACCATTCAGATGAGATCTCTGGGACTCTCTGCGAGAAATGCTAATTAATGACAAAAAGACTCACTGTTTCTAAAGCAGGTTAATCTGCATGAAGTGGTTTATTCATCAAACAATAAAGTGAAAATTTGTTTCCACTGAATTGAAAACGTTATAGAAGCAATGACAAGAAACAGGGCCAAACTCCATCACAATGAACAGCCATCACAGACAATATAATTTCATGTAAAGTGCCATATATAAGTTTCTCCAAATGCAAGATTATTCAGACGTGCCTCCTATTCACTGAAAGGAGCGATAACTTTGATTAGGCAATGATATCCCTAATTTGATTGAAATTGAATTGCTTTAAAAATTCAAGCAGTTCTATATCAGCAGCATAGTTGAACCTCAAAGCATTGACAACAAAAGTCTGTGACTTGACAAACAAAAATAGAAAAGAACTGTAACTACAAAAGAGAAATTTCTCATCTCATCTAAGCATAAATCATTTGTCATTAGCATCTGGATCCTCCTGGCCATAACGACGCTTGAACTTGGCAACCTGCCCCAATTTTTCAGCCATTTGCCGTTTTGCTCTAAAATGATAGACTTTACCAACATTGTGTATTTTTGTCATCATAACGGGAATCAATCTGCCACTTTGGGTCACATATGATATCCATTGCAGTTGAGGATGAATACCTTTCTTCATTGGATTCAAATCTGAGATACGAAGAGCAGCTCACTGAGTGGAATATAATACAGACAGAATTCATAAAGATCTTTTCAAAAAGTATAGTTTCTCATAATGAACAGTCAGATTATTGACATGTTAGACATTAGTGTAGTGTAGCAAAGCCCTATCCCTAAAATGCAATGCCTTAAGATGACTTGACTTGGCTTTAGAAAACTTGAGTTTGAAGAATAACAGATCCACTCAGGCAATAGAGACATGCTAAGAAACATAATAAAGAACAAAAATTTCTGGAAAAAGGCAGTCGTACTAAATACGCAGCTAGCACTTTCCTGAAGCACCAAGGAATGAACAAGTGATGTGTGGACATAGCCGTTCATTGGATATCAACAACCATCATGTGAAAAATACCAGATACTAGATAATTAAACTATTTGCAGCTTATCCACTTAACTCAAATATGAAATCACGATGATCAAAAGGCTCAATTTCATCACAACATATAATAGCCAGAAATAACAATAAGGTCTAGGGGTGTCAAACGGGTCGACCCGACCCGACCCGACCATTTTAGCTGTGACCCGTTGGGTTGAGGGTAAAAAATGACCCGACCCGTTTTGACCCGCAGGGTAACGGGTCGACCCGACCCATCTGACCCGTTAAGTAAAACGGCGTCATTTTGGCGAATCAAAACGACGTCATTTTGGCGAATCAAAACGACGTCATTTTGGCATGTTTTGTCTTCATGAAGACAAAATTTCAGAGGGTCAAACGGGTCGTAAACGGGTCAGCATGACTCGCACACGACCCGTTGACCAGTTGGCGACCCGCTGACCAATTGGTAACCCGTGAACAGTACAATACGGGTTAACCCGCCCAAGTTCGAACGGGTCAACCCGTCCAAATCGGGTGGGTTAGCCCGACCCGAATTATTGACCAGGATTTTAAATTTTTTTTTTATATGGGTTTTTGTTTTTAAAAGTAATGGTGCATTTAAAATATCAATTTTCTTTACGAAATATTTTATAAAAACAAGTTGTTATTGACTTGATTCTTCGGTTAACAAGCTTCATACTATATATTTTATGCATTTAAATTTCTAAACAAATACTACAATGAAATAAACAGATTTAAAAATGAAATTCTAGCATAAACATTAAACAAATTACATTTGTACTAATTTTTACATTAAAATTGCATGTATTTAAACGAAAATTAGCAATCGGAAGTAAAATTAATTCTATACATGCAGTTTAGATTCTTAGAAGAAATAATATTTTCAGTGAACTTCATTCGTATACTATACATCACATCACAAATTAAATGCATGCAGTTTAGATTCTTAGAAGAAAATGACATGAAACTAATTCCAAAAAAAAGGATGAAGAGGTTTTACGTCATCTTCCTTTGCCTTCTCTCAATACCACTCTACATATCGAGCTTTGATGTGATTATTCAATTAAGAAATTTCATACTATATATTTTACGCATTTAAATTTCTAACAAATACTACATTGAAATAAACGGATTTAAAAATAAAATTCTTGCATAAACATTAAACAAATTACATATACATATGTACTCAATTTAAAATTGCATGTTTTTCTGTTGTCAACGGAAACTAATTCTATCAGGTATTTTTCATCTTGCATGATTTATACGTTAGATGATTACTCGAACACTCCATAACGTCAATACCCTTTATAATAATAAAAAATAGCAATAAAAGCACACCCAAAAGAAAGAAAGGGTAGGCATGGAATTTAATAAAACGAAGAATTATGAGAAGGAAACATTGATTGCAGGCCTAGCATGCTTACCCCATTGCAATAATAATAAGCCTATCTTTCTCCATATGGAAATGTTGCAGGCACATAGAGATGCTGTTCAAAGCAGGTGATTCAGGCCCTACTACCACCTATAATTACACCCACATCAATATATATATATATACCAATAAATAGGGGGTGTCCGGTGAAAGAAAAGAAAGGGAGTGATATATACGCAGCGGTTGGTTTGTTTTGAGAGAGGGAGAGAAAAGTTTTCTCCGACGAGATAATGTACAGTCGCCGGTTCGACTCTTTTTTTTTTTTTTTTTTATATATATATGGGCTACTGTTTAGGTACGGGGAACTAAGGAACTATTTGGGAACTGGAAACTAGAGAGATAATTTAGAGAGACATATGTTGAATGAAATTGCTCTCGTTGTATTAATTTTTCTCACACTAACAAATGAAGGGGAAGATCCCTTATATAGAGAAAACTATAAGGAAACGGCCAAAAAAGATGGCCGACACTTTCTAAAAAGAAAGAAAAAGGAACGGTCTTAAAGAAAAGAAAATAAAGCTAAAGAAAAGAAAAGATACAATAATTACATCCTGTCAACAGACAGGTGGCTATCTAATCTTTCTATCTTTAATAGCTGTCTTCTGTGATCGTCATTGCTTACGCTTCTCTTCTGTAGACGTCATTGCTTACGTCGTCCTTCTAGATGTCTCTGTGTGTATCTGGAATAGTGACATCTTCTTCATCGGCCTCTGTCATTTCTTTATCCTGTAAGTCTTCTATGAGATTTAGGATATTTTCTTCCTCCAGAAGGCGTCCGTCTCCTGAATGTGGAAGGAACATTCTCCATTCTCTAGTGCTGTATATATGGATAAAATATCCTTCTCCTAAGAGCCTGTAGTGGATCCAATTCTCTGGTGTATACAACATTCTAGGACTCTGTGCTGCCTTGTATACTTCTGTGTTGTCTAAGTCTTGAAAATCATATGGTGCTAAGGTCACCATCTTGATGTCTTCTATGCTTTCTCTGTCTCTGTCTGCTGCGAAGATGAAGATTCTCTTTTTCGCTGGGACTATACCGAAACCCAGCATGGCAGGGAGAGTGGAATCTATTATACATACTAATTTCTTTCTTACCGCCATATTTCCTGCAATAAGAAAGAATTTCTCTCCAAATTCTTCTAAATATTTTTCAATTTTTCCTTCTTCTTCTAGTCTAAATGTGATCTGATCTACCATTCCCATATGGAAAAAGGATAAAATCTTTGGGAAAGGCATGTCTGTGGTATTTAGGTCTACCTGTAATTTGAACAGACCTGCTGCTCCTATTTCTCTGATATGTCTTGTAAAAGGTCCTCTGTGTAGAGAAAAAGGTTTTTGAACAACCTTTACTCCCTTGAATTTCCAGTCTGTTTCTTCAAAATGGATCCTAACCAGATCCTTCTGTGCATCCATTAGTTGTTCTAGATGTCTACTTTCGGTTTTCTGTTTTATTATCTCTTCTCCTTCTGGCCATTGGTCAAATAATGGTTTGAGGGTGAAGATAGCGGGCATGTCTAACAATCTAGCCCTAAGTTCTACAAAACTTCTGTTTTCAGGGGTTCTATTCTTTTTCAAGAATTGATCTAGCTGTTGTAACTTTGTATTCAGAATACTTACTGTGGAATTATGCTGTTGGACTTGCCTTTCGGCATCATTCTTTTTCTGTTCGAGGTAATTAATCTGTGTGGAGTTCTGTTGCTGGATTTGGGCCAGCTGTTCTTCTAACTTTCTGTTCTTATCTTCTAGCCTTGCTATGAGCTGGCTAGTATCTTCTCTAGTTACTTCTGAGTAAGGCCTGACTGTTTCAGGTTCTATGTAGAAGTTTGGGCCTAATTGGGCCCTTGCTTCTTCTAAGGCCTCAGAGAAACTGTGATATCCTACGTATATGGGATTTTGACACATGATGAAATTCTTAACTGTATTGAAACTGTTAAAAACTCCTGTTTTTAAACCTCTGTATATCACGTAATGTGAAAAAGACTTTCTGTGTATCTTAGGATTTTTGTCTGAGAAATACATGCTTAAGGCATTTAAGCATTGTACTTTGAACTGTGTTGCTGCGGGGAGGGTCTGTATGTGCCAGATATTATCTAGCAAACATTGCTGTTCTCGGTCTATATTCAATCCCTCAAAGGGTTTGAATTTTTTGTTGCCTCCTTCTGTAAATTCTGTAAGATACATTGTACCAAATCTAAGGTCTCTGTTTGTTCCTCTAGCAGGAGAGGCTCTCTGTGTGGATGGAACCACTTTCTGTATATTAGAGGATGATGACCCTCTTTCTGTAATTGTGACTGGCATAGCTAGATTGTTTCTGTACATGATAGTTCTGTCTGATACTGATTCCTGAGTGTCTTGCTCCTGTTTGTTTTCTGTCTGTTCTTTGAACATCTGCTCTTTGGGTTTAAGCACCATTTTCTTCATTCTTACCTGTATCATTTAAATAGTTTTTCAATATTTCTAGACAGTAAATCTGCCAAACTGTTATTTTTTCCTTTTATATGTTCGAAACAGATTTTATATCCATTTCCTTGTATTAAATTCTGTAAATTTACCCATCTTGTTCTGTTTATCTTTTTACTATTCTCGTTCTTTAGAAACTTAACTATAGCTTCACAATCTGTTCTGACTGTAAATTCATTCTGTAAATGAATCTTAAATTTGTCTAGAGCATTTATTAATGCTTGAATTTCGAAATCTAGGCTAGTCCAATTCTGTCCTGTTTTGAAATTACCACTGGCATAGGCGGCAATCTTTTCTGTTTCTTTTTCTGAATATTTGTTGGGTTTGCAGATCATGACTGCCCCCCATCCTTCTTTACTACCATCACATTCAATGATGATATAATCTGTTGTTAAGGGTAACTCTAATGGCTTAATCCTTTTAACCTGATCTTTAATTCGTTTTACTAGTTCTATATCTTCCTTGTTGAAATTTCTCTGTCCATTCTTTGCTGTTTTACTATAAAGAGGTCCTACCAATTTGCTTAAATTGGGGATAAATTTTCTAGCATAGTTTAGTATACCTAAAAATGCTTGTATCTGTTTTAAGCCTTCTAATTTATCTGGAAATTTTAGAATGTTTTCTGCTATGTGAGGCTGTAATTCTATTTTTCCATTTCCTATTTCTAATCCTAAAAAGGATATTTTTCTTTTATACAACTCCATTTTTCTTTTACTGACTACTATGTTGTGTTTTTCTATTTTCTGAAAGATCTGTCTTAAATGATCCTCATGTTCTTTTATAGTATTACTGGCTACTAAAATGTCGTCTATATAAACTAAGCAAAAATCGAATTCTAAGAAAATAGAGTCCATAAATCTTTGAAATACTGCCGGTGCATTCTTTAATCCGAATGAAAGAACATTCCATTCGAAATGTCCTTCTGAACATGTAAAAGCTGTCCACTGTTTAAACCATTCTTCTAATTTTAGCTGATTATATCCTGATTTTAAATCAAATTTACTAAAAATCTTTTTCTGTTGTATTAGTCCTATTAGGCTGTCTTTGTTTGGGATGTTATAAGCATCATCTATTGTATTATCATTTAACCTTTTATAATTATAGACTATTCTGGCTTTTCCTCTTTTAATCTCACTGTGATTTCTAACTATAAAGGCTGCTGTTCTATGAGGACTATCTAATCTTCTGATTAATCCCTGGTTTAAC
The DNA here is from genome assembly GCA_963691705.1 of Viola odorata. Classification (NCBI taxonomy): domain Eukaryota; kingdom Viridiplantae; phylum Streptophyta; class Magnoliopsida; order Malpighiales; family Violaceae; genus Viola; species Viola odorata. The sequence goes on along the minus strand of OY829546.1, from coordinate 50,714,858 downwards.
ATCTCAGGAATTTGTTTTCTGAATTCTTCTTTATCTAATGGACTGTAATCTATATTTGCTGTTACAATTCTTATATCAGGATTCTTAATCTGCATTTTGACTTTATACTCTACTCTGTTTTTGGTAATGTCTTCACCTATTAATCCTATTTTTTCTAATCTCTGTATTATAGGATAGTTTCTACTACTTTTAATATCTGGTCCTTTTTCTAAATCTAAGGCCAATTCTCTTCCTAACATAGTGTATGTTTCGTTTTCTACATAATTTGTTCTTTTTGTTTCTGGTTTTAAAAATTCTAATGTAGGTTGTCCACCACGCTTTCGTGCGAACTCCGCTGTCTGTATATATTTATTTGTTGGAAATGTATAAACATTTTTACTAATGGTTATACAATTTCTAGCTATTGTGATACTACCATTTAGACTGCATATAAAATTTAATCCTAGTAAAAAATCATTACTCTTTGTGTTTTCTGGTGCTATGTTAATCTGCGGTATTTCGTACTTTATGCTGTAATTCTTTGCAAAATCTATAAACTGTATTCCTTGAGCTTCTACCTGATGTGTGATTATCATAGTTCTTTGTTCAGCTGTTTTGGTAACTATCTTGTATTTTAACTGTTTATGGTATTTTTTAGGTATTAAGCTATATCCTATCATACTTTTTGAGCTTGCTGTGTCTAAAATAGCATTTAATTCTACGAATGTATTGGTATCTAGCCATAATCTACATTTTAGTGTGATTAGGCTTGCTATACATTTGTTAATAGTGAAGGATGATTCTTCTTGCACTTGTTCTGTCATATAACTAGTTTCTGTTTCAACTACTTCTTTTCTTTTTTCAGCTTTTGCTTCAAGTTCTAGAACTCTATATTTTAGTAATTCTATTTCTACATCGTGTCTCTTGATTTGTTCTCTAAGTGTTTCGTGTAGTACTCCTTTCTGAGTATTATTCTCTGTATTTTTTCCTGTTATATCTGTTTCTATTTGGAACAATTTCTTAATGCACATAAAGCATATTTCTTTAAAGCAATTATTACACTGGTATCGTCTATCTATTGCAGGGTATAACCTACAGTTAAAACAACTCACATGGTTATTTCCTCTATTTCTAATCCATTCATGTAAACATTCTATACTTTGTTCCTGTTCTTCCCTATTCATATAAGTGTATGTAATTCTGGTGTTACTTTCAGGTTCTTCTTCTGAAACTATACTATATACTGATTCATTATCAGAATCTGTTTTTATATTTTCTATCTCGTATTCTCCTAATTGTTCTATTAAATTTGTTCTTTCTATATTTCTATTTTTGTTCGGACATCTGTTAGCTAAATGATCTGGATCTCCACAAATAAAACATGTACAACTTCTGTTTCTAGGTTTTTTAACATATTTATCCTTGTCTTTCCAAGGTTTATCTTTTTTATAAGTTTTACTCTTTCTAAGGAATTTCTTTTTTTTATCATAATATCCATAGGCTTGTGGTGTGTAAATGGTTGTTTTACAGAATGCCCATGCTTGTCTTTTCATCTGTTCTTGCATAGTGGCTTCTTTACATTTATCTTCTAATTTCTTAAAAACATATGTGATTCTAGGTCCTATTCCTAGATCTGTGATATGACCACAATCTTTGGTCCATTCTTCATGCATTAGTCTTCCTAAATCGCCTGGAAGCTTGATGAAATACTTATTACATAAGTCATCTTCCATAGCTTTTCCTGTTTGTGCTAATAGTCTAGCAAAATCTGAGCTGAATTCTTTTATATACTTGAAGTCTGTTATACTCAATTGCTCCAAGTTTCTTACTGCTGTGTCTTGTATAAAAGTGTTTTCTTTAGCTGGGTCTACTCCTAATAGTAATATTCTAATTTGACTAGTAAAGTTATACGGATTATCTCCTAATGCTTTTATCGTATTTATACCTTCTGGGTCTTTCAATTTTTTACTCTGCCAAATTCCTAAGGCTGTTGGTCCTAACGTTGTTTCTAGGTATGAGAACATATCTATATCTTCTCTTTTATTGGTTTCCCAATCTCTAACGACTGTCTGTTCCCAGATTAATATCTCGTCTGGCCACAACTGAGGACTTTGTGGTTCTATTAATAGCATATGTGAACTGTAAAGTTTTCCTATAGGCATTCTTGTTCCTCTTCCTCTAAGATTTGATTCACCTTGGTATACTGCCGTAGCAGGTACCCATGGTTCTCTACCTAACATTTCTGTTCCTGAGGCTCCAGGTGTTACGAATTCTGGTTTTGGTCTCTTAATTCCTCTAGGATCTATGTTCTGGTCCATAAAGCTAACTTCTGATTTGAAAAAATCACTCATTACTGTTTTCCCATTAACTATGTCTGTTACTAATGGTAGGTTAAAAACTTCATTTAACCTGTTATAGGCTTCTTCATATTCTAATCCTAACTCTGTCATACATTCTATTAGCATGTCATCAACTTGTTCTTGTATATTGATTTCTGTAAACTTCTTGTTAATTATTTGGTCAAATGTTTTATGAACTTCTTCTGTTTTAAAACCAGCTATTTCTTCCATTTCATTTATTTCTTCCGTTTCTTCATACATTTCTTCATATAATCCATACCCTATGCATTCTTCTATATTTTCATTCTCTGTGTCATATATGGGGTTTTCTTCATTTTCTGTATCGTATATTGGTTCTCCTAGTTCTGCATTCATCATACTAATTTCTTGATCACTGTCATCTTCTTTTGTTGGTTCTTTTTCTACATAATTATTAAATCTCATGCTATAGTTTCCGTCTTTATCTTCATAAATGACACTCTTTTCTGGCACTAATATTGTTTCAATAGTATCTGTAAATTTCTTTAGTGACCATTCTCGTCCTGCTAATTCTTCAGGATCTATCTTTACTGGATCTATCATTTTAATTCCACGACTGGCTAGATTTTCTACTATTCCTTCTATATTAACATTGTAATTCATACCAGATCTGTTACTAGCTTTTCCTAAGATTGCTATACTGACTACTAAATTATTTCCTTTGTAATCTTCATATCCTTTGGTATCTAGACCTATTTTTAAATTTTTTAAATCTTTAATATCTTTTAATATTGCAGGTGCACAATAAAAGATCGCACTATTCTGACTAAGATCTACTTCCATACCTGCTATGGTTGCCTTTTTAATATCTGTTTTCCATGATTTATCTAGAATTAGCATTAAAACTTTAGTTCCTAATGCTTTTCTTCCTAATCCTTTTATACCTATTACTATTAGTCCTGTATGTGCAAATAATTTACCTGTTTTCTTTATTTTATCAATCATTTCTGGGGTAAATAAGTCTATTATTTCTGCCGTGTCTACTACTCTAAGACTTTCTTCCCTATTACTCCTAATTAACGTTGTATTCATGTTTAGAGGTCCTACTTTGTATAGGGTTCTAGGGTTCATTGCGTCTAACTGTTCGTTATTATATATTTCTAAGTTTTTGTCTACATCTATTTCTTCTTCTAATTGGACTACAGTCTGTGAGCTATTACTTCCTGATCCTTTACTAAATACTTTATTTAGAAAGGTATTTCCACTAATTTCTTCTCTAGAAGACATACTTCTTCTAGGCTGTTCTTGTATAGTTCTACTACTTCCACTAAAAGGTCTAAAGTTACTCATTTTCTAGGTGACCAGTGGTTATATTTTATTGGTTTATTAATAATTTTAATAGTTTTTTCTAGGTTTAGCTTTTCTAAGGCTTTGGTTAAACTAGAAATTTCTGGTGAGTCTTCTATTGGTTTTATGCTTTTATCTTTTTTATTTTCTGTGAGGATATATTCGTTCTGGTGTTTAATAAAATCTAGATTTTCTAATATAAGACTTTTAAAATGACTGTTTTCTGTTATTGCTTCTTTAATACTATCTATTTGTTTATGAATATTATCCCTTTCTATGTCCAAACGAGTTGCTAAACTTATAATAAGGTCTGTTAGACTGTTTAAATGAGCGTTAGAACTATGGAGTCTGTGCTCTGAATTTTTATCTACTCTGCAAGTAATTTCACTTACTTCTGTAGGTACTTTATACTTATCCTTCAAAATTTCGAGGTCTAAGTATTCGATTCTTTTTAACTTATGATTAGCAATGGTGAAAGAGTTTTGGGAGATTTAGAGAAAAGATTTGGCAATTTATGAAAACGTTTCCAGTTTTAATAGTATTAGTTCCCTTTAAAAGATAAGCCCGATTATAAGCAATAAAAGGCAATAAAAATAAAATTCTTTAAACATAAACAAGGTATTGATAATAAAGCAAAATCATAACTTAAAGATCTAACTCACCCTAGCGGGTTCGTGGTTATAGCAGGCTTTACTCCTTCTGTGGATACCCTTGCCACGCCTGTCTAAGTCTTTTGTCAGATTGTCCAAAGAACGTCTTGCTCCGCTACCAATAAATAGGGGGTGTCCGGTGAAAGAAAAGAAAGGGAGTGGTATATACGCAGCGGTTGGTTTGTTTTGAGAGAGGGAGAGAAAAGTTTTCTCCGACGAGATAATGTACAGTCGCCGGTTCGACTCTTTTTTTTTTTTATATATATATATGGGCTACTGTTTAGGTACGGGGAACTAAGGAACTATTTGGGAACTGGAAACTAGAGAGATAATTTAGAGAGACATATGTTGAATGAAATTGCTCTCGTTGTATTAATTTTTCTCACACTAACAAATGAAGGGGAAGATCCCTTATATAGAGAAAACTATAAGGAAACGGCCAAAAAAGATGGCCGACACTTTCTAAAAAGAAAGAAAAAGGAACGGTCTTAAAGAAAAGAAAATAAAGCTAAAGAAAAGAAAAGAGTCGAACCGGCGACTGTACATTATCTCGTCGGAGAAAACTTTTCTCTCCCTCTCTCAAAACAAACCAACCGCTGCGTATATACCACTCCCTTTCTTTTCTTTCACCGGACACCCCCTATTTATTGGTATATATAGGACTAATAGTAATAGGTATAAAAGGATTAGGAAGAAAAGCATTAGGAACTAAAGTTTTAATGCTAATTCTAGATAAATCATGGAAAACAGATATTAAAAAGGCAACCATAGCAGGTATGGAAGTAGATCTTAGTCAGAATAGTGCGATCTTTTATTGTGCACCTGCAATATTAAAAGATATTAAAGATTTAAAAAATTTAAAAATAGGTCTAGATACCAAAGGATATGAAGATTACAAAGGAAATAATTTAGTAGTCAGTATAGCAATCTTAGGAAAAGCTAGTAACAGATCTGGTATGAATTACAATGTTAATATAGAAGGAATAGTAGAAAATCTAGCCAGTCGTGGAATTAAAATGATAGATCCAGTAAAGATAGATCCTGAAGAATTAGCAGGACGAGAATGGTCACTAAAGAAATTTACAGATACTATTGAAACAATATTAGTGCCAGAAAAGAGTGTCATTTATGAAGATAAAGACGGAAACTATAGCATGAGATTTAATAATTATGTAGAAAAAGAACCAACAAAAGAAGATGACAGTGATCAAGAAATTAGTATGATGAATGCAGAACTAGGAGAACCAATATACGATACAGAAAATGAAGAAAACCCCATATATGACACAGAGAATGAAAATATAGAAGAATGCATAGGGTATGGATTATATGAAGAAATGTATGAAGAAACGGAAGAAATAAATGAAATGGAAGAAATAGCTGGTTTTAAAACAGAAGAAGTTCATAAAACATTTGACCAAATAATTAACAAGAAGTTTACAGAAATCAATATACAAGAACAAGTTGATGACATGCTAATAGAATGTATGACAGAGTTAGGATTAGAATATGAAGAAGCCTATAACAGGTTAAATGAAGTTTTTAACCTACCATTAGTAACAGACATAGTTAATGGGAAAACAGTAATGAGTGATTTTTTCAAATCAGAAGTTAGCTTTATGGACCAGAACATAGATCCTAGAGGAATTAAGAGACCAAAACCAGAATTCGTAACACCTGGAGCCTCAGGAACAGAAATGTTAGGTAGAGAACCATGGGTACCTGCTACGGCAGTATACCAAGGTGAATCAAATCTTAGAGGAAGAGGAACAAGAATGCCTATAGGAAAACTTTACAGTTCACATATGCTATTAATAGAACCACAAAGTCCTCAGTTGTGGCCAGACGAGATATTAATCTGGGAACAGACAGTCGTTAGAGATTGGGAAACCAATAAAAGAGAAGATATAGATATGTTCTCATACCTAGAAACAACGTTAGGACCAACAGCCTTAGGAATTTGGCAGAGTAAAAAATTGAAAGACCCAGAAGGTATAAATACGATAAAAGCATTAGGAGATAATCCGTATAACTTTACTAGTCAAATTAGAATATTACTATTAGGAGTAGACCCAGCTAAAGAAAACACTTTTATACAAGACACAGCAGTAAGAAACTTGGAGCAATTGAGTATAACAGACTTCAAGTATATAAAAGAATTCAGCTCAGATTTTGCTAGACTATTAGCACAAACAGGAAAAGCTATGGAAGATGACTTATGTAATAAGTATTTCATCAAGCTTCCAGGCGATTTAGGAAGACTAATGCATGAAGAATGGACCAAAGATTGTGGTCATATCACAGATCTAGGAATAGGACCTAGAATCACATATGTTTTTAAGAAATTAGAAGATAAATGTAAAGAAGCCACTATGCAAGAACAGATGAAAAGACAAGCATGGGCATTCTGTAAAACAACCATTTACACACCACAAGCCTATGGATATTATGATAAAAAAAAGAAATTCCTTAGAAAGAGTAAAACTTATAAAAAAGATAAACCTTGGAAAGACAAGGATAAATATGTTAAAAAACCTAGAAACAGAAGTTGTACATGTTTTATTTGTGGAGATCCAGATCATTTAGCTAACAGATGTCCGAACAAAAATAGAAATATAGAAAGAACAAATTTAATAGAACAATTAGGAGAATACGAGATAGAAAATATAAAAACAGATTCTGATAATGAATCAGTATATAGTATAGTTTCAGAAGAAGAACCTGAAAGTAACACCAGAATTACATACACTTATATGAATAGGGAAGAACAGGAACAAAGTATAGAATGTTTACATGAATGGATTAGAAATAGAGGAAATAACCATGTGAGTTGTTTTAACTGTAGGTTATACCCTGCAATAGATAGACGATACCAGTGTAATAATTGCTTTAAAGAAATATGCTTTATGTGCATTAAGAAATTGTTCCAAATAGAAACAGATATAACAGGAAAAAATACAGAGAATAATACTCAGAAAGGAGTACTACACGAAACACTTAGAGAACAAATCAAGAGACACGATGTAGAAATAGAATTACTAAAATATAGAGTTCTAGAACTTGAAGCAAAAGCTGAAAAAAGAAAAGAAGTAGTTGAAACAGAAACTAGTTATATGACAGAACAAGTGCAAGAAGAATCATCCTTCACTATTAACAAATGTATAGCAAGCCTAATCACACTAAAATGTAGATTATGGCTAGATACCAATACATTCGTAGAATTAAATGCTATTTTAGACACAGCAAGCTCAAAAAGTATGATAGGATATAGCTTAATACCTAAAAAATACCATAAACAGTTAAAATACAAGATAGTTACCAAAACAGCTGAACAAAGAACTATGATAATCACACATCAGGTAGAAGCTCAAGGAATACAGTTTATAGATTTTGCAAAGAATTACAGCATAAAGTACGAAATACCGCAGATTAACATAGCACCAGAAAACACAAAGAGTAATGATTTTTTACTAGGATTAAATTTTATATGCAGTCTAAATGGTAGTATCACAATAGCTAGAAATTGTATAACCATTAGTAAAAATGTTTATACATTTCCAACAAATAAATATATACAGACAGCGGAGTTCGCACGAAAGCGTGGTGGACAACCTACATTAGAATTTTTAAAACCAGAAACAAAAAGAACAAATTATGTAGAAAACGAAACATACACTATGTTAGGAAGAGAATTGGCCTTAGATTTAGAAAAAGGACCAGATATTAAAAGTAGTAGAAACTATCCTATAATACAGAGATTAGAAAAAATAGGATTAATAGGTGAAGACATTACCAAAAACAGAGTAGAGTATAAAGTCAAAATGCAGATTAAGAATCCTGATATAAGAATTGTAACAGCAAATATAGATTACAGTCCATTAGATAAAGAAGAATTCAGAAAACAAATTCCTGAGATGTTAAACCAGGGATTAATCAGAAGATCAGATAGTCCTCATAGAACAGCAGCCTTTATAGTTAGAAATCACAGTGAGATTAAAAGAGGAAAAGCCAGAATAGTCTATAATTATAAAAGGTTAAATGATAATACAATAGATGATGCTTATAACATCCCAAACAAAGACAGCCTAATAGGACTAATACAACAGAAAAAGATTTTTAGTAAATTTGATTTAAAATCAGGATATAATCAGCTAAAATTAGAAGAATGGTTTAAACAGTGGACAGCTTTTACATGTTCAGAAGGACATTTCGAATGGAATGTTCTTTCATTCGGATTAAAGAATGCACCGGCAGTATTTCAAAGATTTATGGACTCTATTTTCTTAGAATTCGATTTTTGCTTAGTTTATATAGACGACATTTTAGTAGCCAGTAATACTATAAAAGAACATGAGGATCATTTAAGACAGATCTTTCAGAAAATAGAAAAACACAACATAGTAGTCAGTAAAAGAAAAATGGAGTTGTATAAAAGAAAAATATCCTTTTTAGGATTAGAAATAGGAAATGGAAAAATAGAATTACAGCCTCACATAGCAGAAAACATTCTAAAATTTCCAGATAAATTAGAAGGCTTAAAACAGATACAAGCATTTTTAGGTATACTAAACTATGCTAGAAAATTTATCCCCAATTTAAGCAAATTGGTAGGACCTCTTTATAGTAAAACAGCAAAGAATGGACAGAGAAATTTCAACAAGGAAGATATAGAACTAGTAAAACGAATTAAAGATCAGGTTAAAAGGATTAAGCCATTAGAGTTACCCTTAACAACAGATTATATCATCATTGAATGTGATGGTAGTAAAGAAGGATGGGGGGCAGTCATGATCTGCAAACCCAACAAATATTCAGAAAAAGAAACAGAAAAGATTGCCGCCTATGCCAGTGGTAATTTCAAAACAGGACAGAATTGGACTAGCCTAGATTTCGAAATTCAAGCATTAATAAATGCTCTAGACAAATTTAAGATTCATTTACAGAATGAATTTACAGTCAGAACAGATTGTGAAGCTATAGTTAAGTTTCTAAAGAACGAGAATAGTAAAAAGATAAACAGAACAAGATGGGTAAATTTACAGAATTTAATACAAGGAAATGGATATAAAATCTGTTTCGAACATATAAAAGGAAAAAATAACAGTTTGGCAGATTTACTGTCTAGAAATATTGAAAAACTATTTAAATGATACAGGTAAGAATGAAGAAAAGGGTGCTTAAACCCAAAGAGCAGATGTTCAAAGAACAGACAGAAAACAAACAGGAGCAAGACACTCAGGAATCAGTATCAGACAGAACTATCATGTACAGAAACAATCTAGCTATGCCAGTCACAATTACAGAAAGAGGGTCATCATCCTCTAATATACAGAAAGTGGTTCCATCCACACAGAGAGCCTCTCCTGCTAGAGGAACAAACAGAGACCTTAGATTTGGTACAATGTATCTTACAGAATTTACAGAAGGAGGCAACAAAAAATTCAAACCCTTTGAGGGATTGAATATAGACCGAGAACAGCAATGTTTGCTAGATAATATCTGGCACATACAGACCCTCCCCGCAGCAACACAGTTCAAAGTACAATGCTTAAATGCCTTAAGCATGTATTTCTCAGACAAAAATCCTAAGATACACAGAAAGTCTTTTTCACATTACGTGATATACAGAGGTTTAAAAACAGGAGTTTTTAACAGTTTCAATACAGTTAAGAATTTCATCATGTGTCAAAATCCCATATACGTAGGATATCACAGTTTCTCTGAGGCCTTAGAAGAAGCAAGGGCCCAATTAGGCCCAAACTTCTACATAGAACCTGAAACAGTCAGGCCTTACTCAGAAGTAACTAGAGAAGATACTAGCCAGCTCATAGCAAGGCTAGAAGATAAGAACAGAAAGTTAGAAGAACAGCTGGCCCAAATCCAGCAACAGAACTCCACACAGATTAATTACCTCGAACAGAAAAAGAATGATGCCGAAAGGCAAGTCCAACAGCATAATTCCACAGTAAGTATTCTGAATACAAAGTTACAACAGCTAGATCAATTCTTGAAAAAGAATAGAACCCCTGAAAACAGAAGTTTTGTAGAACTTAGGGCTAGATTGTTAGACATGCCCGCTATCTTCACCCTCAAACCATTATTTGACCAATGGCCAGAAGGAGAAGAGATAATAAAACAGAAAACCGAAAGTAGACATCTAGAACAACTAATGGATGCACAGAAGGATCTGGTTAGGATCCATTTTGAAGAAACAGACTGGAAATTCAAGGGAGTAAAGGTTGTTCAAAAACCTTTTTCTCTACACAGAGGACCTTTTACAAGACATATCAGAGAAATAGGAGCAGCAGGTCTGTTCAAATTACAGGTAGACCTAAATACCACAGACATGCCTTTCCCAAAGATTTTATCCTTTTTCCATATGGGAATGGTAGATCAGATCACATTTAGACTAGAAGAAGAAGGAAAAATTGAAAAATATTTAGAAGAATTTGGAGAGAAATTCTTTCTTATTGCAGGAAATATGGCGGTAAGAAAGAAATTAGTATGTATAATAGATTCCACTCTCCCTGCCATGCTGGGTTTCGGTATAGTCCCAGCGAAAAAGAGAATCTTCATCTTCGCAGCAGACAGAGACAGAGAAAGCATAGAAGACATCAAGATGGTGACCTTAGCACCATATGATTTTCAAGACTTAGACAACACAGAAGTATACAAGGCAGCACAGAGTCCTAGAATGTTGTATACACCAGAGAATTGGATCCACTACAGGCTCTTAGGAGAAGGATATTTTATCCATATATACAGCACTAGAGAATGGAGAATGTTCCTTCCACATTCAGGAGACGGACGCCTTCTGGAGGAAGAAAATATCCTAAATCTCATAGAAGACTTACAGGATAAAGAAATGACAGAGGCCGATGAAGAAGATGTCACTATTCCAGATACACACAGAGACATCTAGAAGGACGACGTAAGCAATGACGTCTATAGAAGAGAAGCGTAAGCAATGACGATCACAGAAGACAGCTATTAAAGATAGAAAGATTAGATAGCCACCTGTCTGTTGACAGGATGTAATTATTGTATCTTTTCTTTTCTTTAGCTTTATTTTCTTTTCTTTAAGACCGTTCCTTTTTCTTTCTTTTTAGAAAGTGTCGGCCATCTTTTTTGGCCGTTTCCTTATAGTTTTCTCTATATAAGGGATCTTCCCCTTCATTTGTTAGTGTGAGAAAAATTAATACAACGAGAGCAATTTCATTCAACATATGTCTCTCTAAATTATCTCTCTAGTGTCCAGTTCCCAAATAGTTCCTTAGTTCCCCGTACCTAAACAGTAGCCCATATATATATATAAAAAAAAAAAAAAAGAGTCGAACCGGCGACTGTACATTATCTCGTCGGAGAAAACTTTTCTCTCCCTCTCTCAAAACAATTGTGATACTACCATTTAGACTGCATATAAAATTTAATCCTAGTAAAAATGTTTATACATTTCCAACAAATAAATATATACAGACAGCGGAGTTCGCACGAAAGCGTGGTGGACAACCTACATTAGAATTTTTAAAACCAGAAACAAAAAGAACAAATTATGTAGAAAACGAAACATACACTATGTTAGGAAGAGAATTGGCCTTAGATTTAGAAAAAGGACCAGATATTAAAAGTAGTAGAAACTATCCTATAATACAGAGATTAGAAAAAATAGGATTAATAGGTGAAGACATTACCAAAAACAGAGTAGAGTATAAAGTCAAAATGCAGATTAAGAATCCTGATATAAGAATTGTAACAGCAAATATAGATTACAGTCCATTAGATAAAGAAGAATTCAGAAAACAAATTCCTGAGATGTTAAACCAGGGATTAATCAGAAGATCAGATAGTCCTCATAGAACAGCAGCCTTTATAGTTAGAAATCACAGTGAGATTAAAAGAGGAAAAGCCAGAATAGTCTATAATTATAAAAGGTTAAATGATAATACAATAGATGATGCTTATAACATCCCAAACAAAGACAGCCTAATAGGACTAATACAACAGAAAAAGATTTTTAGTAAATTTGATTTAAAATCAGGATATAATCAGCTAAAATTAGAAGAATGGTTTAAACAGTGGACAGCTTTTACATGTTCAGAAGGACATTTCGAATGGAATGTTCTTTCATTCGGATTAAAGAATGCACCGGCAGTATTTCAAAGATTTATGGACTCTATTTTCTTAGAATTTGATTTTTGCTTAGTTTATATAGACGACATTTTAGTAGCCAGTAATACTATAAAAGAACATGAGGATCATTTAAGACAGATCTTTCAGAAAATAGAAAAACACAACATAGTAGTCAGTAAAAGAAAAATGGAGTTGTATAAAAGAAAAATATCCTTTTTAGGATTAGAAATAGGAAATGGAAAAATAGAATTACAGCCTCACATAGCAGAAAACATTCTAAAATTTCCAGATAAATTAGAAGGCTTAAAACAGATACAAGCATTTTTAGGTATACTAAACTATGCTAGAAAATTTATCCCCAATTTAAGCAAATTGGTAGGACCTCTTTATAGTAAAACAGCAAAGAATGGACAGAGAAATTTTTTGGACCCCGTATGTCGGATTCTGATCCGAAATGCTCCGAACCCAGAAGGAAGAGAAAATGAAATCTAAGAACAATAATTGCTTCACTCCTCCCACAATCCGCAATGCAACGCACCACACAAAACAAATCAATCCATGAATTGCAAACATGCAAAAGACACAAATTACAAGGGAAAGCAAAAGAACAAACGAAGTGAAACAACAGTAGCAGATGAAGGGAGAAGAGATGCGAACCCAAATCAATGCCGGCCGTATCTAAGAGACACAGGCTTCGTTTTCTTCTTCCTCTTTGTTTTTGGGATTCAATAATGGGAAACAATGTCGTTCTATCATAAAACAGCAATTCAATTCAAAAGAAATAATTCGATATATATTATTGTGTAAGTCGGAAGACATCTAAGCTGCCGTGGTGTAGTGGTTATCACGTTTGCTTTACACGCAAAAGGTCCCCAGTTCGATCCTGGGCGGTTGCATAGATGTTTTTTTGCCAATCAAACAGATGCCATATTTTAAAATAAAATAAAAATCTAACCATAAATAAGTAGTTTGCTTTTGAGAAACTCAGAGAATAAAACACTAATTTTAATACATCCTTTACTAATTTTTATTTAAATAAAAAGTTAATATAACTTAATAAAATTCTTGTTACGTGTTAGTAAAATTATTAGTATTAAAACAATCTGTATCTCACTAAAAGTGTTAGCATTATTCATTTTAATTTTATTACCATTAAATCGACCCACTAAGAGTAAATCACCATCAAAGCATCAATAAATAATTACTTCAAGAACCAATTCGACTATCCTTTATATAGTTTTTACCACCCCTGAACTATCGTCGAAAATCAGAAACCTTCCCTCAATTTCATTTTTTGAAATTCACCCCCCTGAACTATTGTTTTCGGGCAAAAAACCCCTTCTGTCCATAATTAAATCAATTTTTTTGTGAATTCTTGGAATTTTTGACAATATTTCTTGATTTTTAGGTTAATTATATTTTTTCGTGAATTTTTACATTTTTTTTAGATTTTTTATAATTTTTTTAAAATTGTAAAAATGTGCATTGAAAGGGTTTTTTGCCCAAAAACAATAGTCCAGGGGGGTGAATTTCAAAAAATGAAGTTCATGGGAGGTTTTTAATTTTCGACGATAGTTTAGGGGTGGTAAAAACTATTTCTCCTTATATAAATATTCTTTACCCGAATAGTAAAAAAAGTGAAATCACCTCGTAGCACACTTATATTCGAACATGGTACATATAGAATAGAACTACCGGTCAAAGTGGGCCCTCATTCTATTTAATAGAAACTCAGGGCATTTATTGCTTGGGCCATATTTGTCATTTATTTCCATACGCGAATAAATAAAAAATTTAAAGGTTTAAGTCCGCAATTATCCTGGTAATACTAGACATATTAAATTATGTTTATTCTAATCAAATTTATAAATACAGGGAGAAATATGAGATTCTATAAATGCAGGAGTTTTATTGAAGAAGAAAAATTATGAATACGAGAACTAAATTAATCAGATCGAATATATTTTACTATGGGAACTAAATTAATTATTTAGGGGTTGGATTGAAAATCTTTTCTAAATGCGAAACTAAATTAACCATGTACGGTTTTAAATTTGATTGGATTTTTTTTTTAAATGGTGGCTAAATTAATTACTTGGAATTGCATCAATTATTTAAGGGTTTGATTAGAATTTTTTTATAAATGCTGAACTAAACTAATCATAATTGAATTTGATTGAAAATATTTTTTACATCAATAAATAATTAATTTAGAAAAAAAGACGCAAGCTTCTAAGTTGTAACTCGATAAGAAAGTTAGTAACAATCTTCCAAGATGAAACTTATTTAAATATATAATAATTTAGAAATCAAAGTATGACATGTGGCTGCCGTGGTGTAGTGGTTATCACGTTTGCTTTACACGCAAAAGGTCCCCAGTTCGATCCTGGGCGGTAGCATTGATTATTTTGGTCTGATTTTTTGACCTCGTTAGCAGCGTTGAATGACCTATAATTATTTGTTTTATTTTTCTCCCTTTCTTATCATGACGTGTGAGGCAGAGGCCATCTCCTAACAATCAAAATATGACCCTCTGCTCAAGAAAAGATTAAGTTTTGAGGCATGAGTGAGTGAATGGTTCTGCTTTAAAAAATAGTGAGCACGCAGTGAATTTTACAGTCGTTGGGAGAGATGACGTCCATTCAGTTTTTTTTAGTTATCCTCTCCGCGTAATCTCGTTCGGAATCTGTAGAAGGTGATTCTCAATCCTGGGATTGTCTTCCACTATTTGTCACTTTTAAACTTTCTTATTTGCAATAAAAAGTTCAATACCATTAAAAATCTTCCACAAAATTTTATACAATCCAAATACAGTAGCAGTAAGTACAAATACTTTGTCCAATATGGCACAAAGATAGCATTATACTAGGATTAACAACAATGCAAACCCAGTTTTTGCTTATTTAGGGTACTGCCGAATCCACGTCATGATAAGAAAGCACTGCTAGTTACAACAATCCCATATGCATAATTATACAGCAATCACAAACACCACTGGTCTTGTTTTGTTGGAGAGCCCAAGTCCTATTGCTGCACTAAGCATTCTTGAGTCCCATTCATCATAGCCGGGTGGGATTTCTTGTTGATGGCGTTGAATTCTTCAGGAGAATCAGGCTCGATGCCAGCACCCTCGAGCGAGTTATCAGCATAACTACCACTGGCATTACCACTGTAGGAAATGGCTTCAAAGATGAGAGAATTCACTTCTTGGAACCGCTCTTCAGATAGAGAAACTTCGGCAAGAAGTCTCCAAGCGTTCGCTTCAGATGCTCCATCAAAGTCCTCCTTCCTCTTCAACACCATGTGGCCACTAATTTCCCACACAGCAGGGTTCACTTGTGTGTCAAGAAGCTCAGAACTCACTTCCCCAAGAGCTTGTTTCTCAGCATAGCACTGTTCAACCATTTCACAAAATTAAGAACACGAGCATAGACCATAATACTTAATAACACATCACACCATGCTTCCCCGTTCATTACCTGTGGGAGGAGAAAGATGCGCTTTCCAGAATCGGAGATCAACACATTGTAAGGGACGTTGTTGTCTTGAAGGCAAATGCAGGCATCTGAAACAGTGTTGGACAAATCTTGCACAGTGTTTCCACCCTCAAAGACGAGGCCCCTCACAGGGTAATCCACAAGCTCAGAAATTGTCACTCCACCATCCAAGATGGTGATCTTCTTAGTAGGTGCCTTCTCAATAGGAAATGGCATAACCAAGTAGTAAGCCTGTTCCAAAGAAATTACAAAATATTTCATCAGACACTTGTGAGGAATGTGATTTGCCAAATCCAAATTAACCAGCATCATGAAGTGATGGATTTCTAGGTGGTTAGCTACCTGAAAGTGAAGGTGGTTGATGGTAGCAAATGCACCCAAGCTGTTGTATCCCAAACGAAAGTAGGGGCTCCCAGCTTCAGCTGCCATGTAAAGAGCAAGCAAGAAGCTCTCGCGGTCAATCCTCTGAGGCAAGCACTCCAGAATACGTGGGATCAACAACACGTGCCCATATTCAATAGGGCTAACCTGTTATGTGGAATCATCAACAGGGGAAAAGTCATTAACAGCCTCACAACAGAAGTCAATTACAAGTCCTAACAGAAAGGACAAGAATCATTCATATAATAACCAAGACCTTACATTAATGACAACCATGCTTGGAGAATTCTCGATGTCGACAAGGGCATCTGGGGAGAAGTTAACTTCACCATCGCTGGCTTCAAACTGGAAGAGCACCTCTTCTTGGCCAACTTTAGTGAAGTTAAACTTGTTCCCATCAAAAGGCTGTAAAACCTTATCAACACAGAATTCTGTTGGCCTTTTCTTCATGTGGCGACCCTCATTCAGCTGAGCAATGAAGCCACACTGTCCAGGAATCACCTATACCAACAGAAGCAAAGAATTCAGCATAGATCTCATGTACCGAATGAGTAACCCTATGAGCTTAAGTGCAAATTGCAAGCAAAGTAACAAAACAAAAAAGATAACAGACCTTGGTTTCACAGGCAGTGACATCATAGCGAAAGAGACCTCTCTGCACACGATCTTCCCACTAAAAAACCAAGTAACACAACGTTTAACCTCAACATAAACAAATCCAGTTAAGAACACAAAACCCATCTTTATTTGATTAAAAACGTCATACCTCGCCAAGAAGGAGTGAGTCAAGGAATCCGATAGGACTTTTATCAATCTCCTTCGCAGCACCAAGCTTGCTCACTCTGTGGCAAGAGTACAAAGGCAGCTTTGCCCCTATTACCAAACGAATAAAAACAAACTGAGCCACTAACACCAAACTAATCATAATTCCAAGGAAAAACGAAAATACTCAAAATCAAACTAAGAAACATACCTTCAATACAACACGCCTGGAGGCAATTACGGCCACAGCCGCCGGCACGGCGAGGCTCCTCTCCCTCTTCCTTTTGGAAATTTGACACAACGGTAGGAACCCTCTTAATCTTAAGCATCATCTTGTCTAATAGCTCGCTTATATCCAACACTTAACAATCAAAGTTTCTTAATCCACCCAGATCTAAACACTTAATTCCCTTTTCCCCTTACTGCTTAGGGCAAACTTATCAAATTCCTCTTACGAAAAATAACGCATATATGTAAAATTTCTAGCCTATCCTAATCCTAATGTAAGAAGGAAAAGAGGAAACAACCACCACCAGCAAGGAATAAGAGATCAGAAGGACTACCGCCTTCTGATGGCAAAGCTCCACGCCCACCGTGCGGCGAAGGGTTGCTCGCAATCAACACTGCACCCTTGCGTCGTCCAGAACGGACATGAATTAGAGACCGCGTTACTCCGAATATAGCCGTGATGTCTACAACTTGAACACCTGGGTTCTTAACCCCTCAAATCCAATCCCAAGCGAAAAAATACCTTCTTTTTTTTCAAAAACCCAATAATCTTCAGATTCTCTGCAACCCAAAACCGCACCACAAATCAACCGACTCGCTGCTATTTTTGAACTTTTTCGCTGGATGGGTGGTTGTTCTGATTAGCTGAGTATGCAGAGGAGTAGAGGTAGTTTATATAGATGAAGAGAGGGTAAAGGTCTGGTTTTTGTGTGGTTCACCCGCACGCTGCTGGTCTCTGATGGGATTGGCCGGAAAGGGACCAGTGCGGGGGTGGTTTAATTCTCTCACTCATATAGGAGAATTGTGTGCATGTTGTTCCATTTATTATATAATTATAATTAACCCCCATGTTTATCAAAAAATAAATAAATAAATTAGTTACGCGAGTACTTTCTTTTCAATTAAATTAGAGAAATCATCAAATTCAATCCCCAATTAGTTGGGAAACCATAATTGAGATGATAATAGAAAGCATTTTTCCCACGAATTGCTCTATGGAAAAAAATAATCTCACGTGATAGACTTCCCAAATGTCCGTAGGTATAAACCATGAATAGTGCGTTTTTTTATTAGTCATCTACTAATATGTTTTCATATTAGAGTTTTGTTACTCATCCAATTATGAATTAGAATAATAACGCATTTATATCATTATATATTTAGCTTGGACACCGTAGATAAAATATAATCTCGAGGGATTATAACTGATGAGATTCCAAG
The DNA here is from genome assembly GCA_963691705.1 of Viola odorata. Lineage (NCBI taxonomy): Eukaryota > Viridiplantae > Streptophyta > Magnoliopsida > Malpighiales > Violaceae > Viola > Viola odorata. The sequence continues at coordinate 50,696,345 of OY829546.1, read as the reverse complement.
TGCGCAAGATGCTAACGACTCAAGCTACTATGTTGTTTGATGATGTCTAACAGTCTCTCAAAAATTACTAGTGTCACGCTTCAATGAATTGTAAGGTGAATTTATTCCAACTCTAATAGGTAAGGAGCTATTAGAAAGCTTATAAGTGGTGACAGTGCACTCTCGCCTCATCGTGCATATCTTTGGGGAGAGGGTAATAGCCCCGTGATAGGTGGTAGCAGAGCCAACCTTATTGATTTCGACTCACGGCAAGTACCCTAATGAATCGTGGGTAGGTTAGATGGGTGTTGTCATATTGGACGAGGGAGAATATCACACTCTAATAGATTATGAGGTGAATTTATCCCATATCGGATAAGTAAGGAACTCGTGGGAATCTTAGAAATGATGGCGTTGCCCATACCATCAAGCATGTCCTTTGGGGAAAGGGTAATATTCTTATGACACGAGTCAATGAGACTCGTATAACTTCTTAATCTTACCGATCATTTCTTACCCCACACACATTATCGAGAGCACTAAATATTTTTTTATTCAAAGAAATGAAAACATAATTAGGGCTTAAAGATATCTCTACATTCCAATCAGTAGTTGAAAGAGCCAGCAAAAACACCCAATGACAATGTCAATAGTCCACCGATGAAAGCTTCAAAAAAAGGTTGGTTGGTGAATGAAAAAATCAAAAAGGGGTGAATGTATAAATAAAGGAAAGTAGAGGAGCGGGTGAAAATATCTATGAACGGAGAGGCTTGTGCCAAGTCCTACACTCGTTAGCCAATAGTACTCCATGGTTTGCTGTGTTTTGTACATCTCTATCAATCTCAATGGAAACTCTACACTTTCTCGTGAACGTGAACAAAAAATGTCATGTGCTCCGTCAGAATCTTCCTGGTCCCAACAATAATAAATCCAAATTTTTACATATTTTACATTTTGGCACCTTCACTTTTAAAAATCACAATATCAACCCTATACTTTCTCAAATAATACAATTTTAACATTTTTAGTGGTATATAGTTTCATTTATTTTTATTTTTTTATTTAATAGGTAAATGTGAGATTCGAATCTGAATTTAAATCTCTACTAATACTTTTATTTCTAGTTGACAATAAAATTCCGTTAAAAGGAAAATATGTTTTTCAAAAACTATTATAATTCCAAAAATTGACAAACAAATATATGTATTAGTATTAAATTGTCTCATCATCATAAGAATTGTTGGTATAGTTGCAGAGAAAAATAGGTAGAGACTCGACTGTTAATTTTCTCTTATCATAAATCAAATTCATGATTTATTTTATAAACGAGAAGTAATTTCATCAACCTTGGTGCAAAAGAGTGTAGTACAGTATTACGTTATAAAAGAGTTTCCCTTTATTTTTGTTACTATTATTTAGACTTTTTATTAAAAAAAGGTTATACTATGAAATGATGGGTTCTTTTATGGAGTGGCATTATCAAAGAGGATAAAATTGGAAGGGCAAAAAGAACAGACAAGTTGACTGAAAAAGCAGCGAGATACGGAATCTAGTGAGGGATCATTCCATGGAGCATACAGAATGACCAAAATAAATGGAAGGTCTATTTCCATAGAACAAATTATATTTAAAGAGTTTTTTTCTTTAAAATCCGACAGTAATTAAATAGAATTAATTCGTTATATGTTCGGAAGAAATTGAGAGAATATTAGTGGGAAAAAAAATACTAACTATTTTGGATATGTCAACTCATATTTTACACCTTATTGTATAAGTTACAAGTCCACGATTAAAATCTGAGAGTTGTGGTTCATAGGCACTATTAGTAGTGAAATCCATAGTTATAAAAACCGGTCCGATCCGACGGTCGGATAGGAAAAACTATGATCTGAAGAGGTTTTCAGTTCAGTTCAGCTATCTGATCGGACTTGCATACGAACCGAAAAAAACCACGTCGTTTTAGGAAAATGAAACGAAGTCGTTTTGAGGATTTTTTTAATTTTTTTTAAAAATAAGAATATGGATGGGCCGACCCATTACAGACATGGGTCGGCCCATCATAATATAAAAATCTACCGGTTCAATCCGATTTAATAATCTAAAACTAAACGGTTCGATATGTGAACGGTTCAAAATGATCCAATAGATCAATCCGGTCGAACCCGATTGAACCACTAAATTTGACACTCACTTTTATTCATGAAACCAGACAATTGGCGGGCCAGACCGGACCGAATCTCAAAATTTAAATGCCCAATCTCGTCCATTTAGAACAGACCCGAACCGCCCTATAAACTACCCGTTTGGATAGCAGGGGTAGTTTGCATAAAAGAATCATAATTTTATTCAATAGAATTTTGATGGATATTGTTAATCATCAAAAAAAGACAAAATTCTAAATTCATTGCATGTTCATTTAACGGTTAAAACCTTGTTTTTATACACAAACTTTTTTAATATAGACAATCTTGTAGTGTTGGTGTAACCTAGAGTAAAAATAGTACATATCGAGTGGGGTCATGAGCACTAGACTTGTAAAAAACATATTGATATATAGTGATGTGTGTATACTTCTTAATTTTATTGACATGCCAAAGAAAATGGGGCTCACCAACAAAACACACACTCATGCATGCCATGTTATATCTACTTGTAATTCTAGCATTGTATTTATTCTGTGTAAATATGTACCAAATTTTAAAATGATATATAAATCGATTTAAGTTTTCTATAAAATAAAAGGAAAGGTCAAGTGAGTTCAAAAGGGAGAAGGAAGGGTCAAGTGTGAAAACAGCCCAGCCCATATACGTATGTGGTCATATGAGCTCATGGCTACAAAACGTCCACAGCCACCAAATTAATAAGCACAAGTCCATATCCACTTCAATGCTATAATTCTAGAAAAAACATGGTTCAAAACAATATTTTTTTTAAACTATCGTTATAATACTAAGGATTAAATCGATAACATATATTAACCAATTAAATTACAGTCTGACTATAAAATATCAAAAAAATAATTAAAAAAGGAAACACTTTTACTCTGAAATGAAAACAATAGTACTATTTATGGTATCAACTGGGTCATATAATCGCGCATTATTTAACCAAAAAATGAGTCAATAATAATGGTAGGACTATATCAGTATAGATAGAAAACGTTAAGATTTACAGAGTTAACTTTAATAGAATGATATCGAAATTGGAAGCGACTTGAACCTTTCTTCTTTTTTTCTTTTCCTTTTTAGAATAAAAAGCATTTGTGTTTAATCAAAAAATTGACATCAATTCCACTACTCCACACCACACAAAACGCAATCCATAAGGTTGTTCCATGCAACATCACTCAATTAAGTGGTCCTCGACCGGGCAACAAAACGCAAATTGTCAAAATTGGAAGCTTTAATGTACACATTTTTCATGTTACATTCTAAAGATGTCATGTAAAATAATTAAGTTGCTGTTTCAAATGTATACGTACGCAATTGGGGATTTGAGTTATCATCTTCACCTTTCTTATATTTACTGAAAGAGTTTTTTAAATGATTTTTTATCCAATTTTTACATGCCAAATTCATCTATTATTTATAATATAATGATAGTTTTTCTTAAGATATTAGACTACAGTAGTAGTTTTAATAATAAATAAGGGGTTTGATAATATGCAAAATTCATCTACATATTTTTTACCGATATAGGTACATAATTTTTGATGTAATTGCGGAACAAACTTAAAAGTTCAATCTAGTTAATAGTTGACGAGATGGTAAAGTAAAGATATATAATAACCATTTGAGTGAACACACGTAAAAACATATAGTTCCAATTAACACAAAATAATATTTCAAATACGAGTAGTTAATACATATCTAATTTATACATTTCAATAATTCAAACTTTATGGTTATAAAAAAAGATCATATTTTCTCATGATATATATAGTAGCAAACTTAAATTTAAATTAATGATTTTTGCGGGATGTGAACTAGAAGAAAGAAAATAAGATTACAAAGGTTAAAATGGAGAGAATCCGAATCCGAATCCGAACCCAAATAGTGCCCCATCCCGCAACATTCCTGTTGCCTTGCCTAGCCGTGACGCCAATCATCTTCTTCCTCCTCTCGCTCTTGCTCTCTTTGCACGCCATTAGTTTCCACAATGGACGAAGTCATGACGGCAGCTGATGCATCGTACAGATTACGGTCAGCATCATCTCCGTCGTCCATTTCCTCCTCCAACGTCCCTCTCCTCGTCGCTTTCCTCGCTTGCGCCCTCGCTCAGTTCCTCAAGCCCTTCACCACCTGGTTATTCTCCGTCTCCACTTCCAATTTACCATTTTCCCAAACGATGTGTGCTTGTCTTTCATTTGCTGCCTTGACTTGAAATTCCTTCTCTATTTGGTCTTAACACCCAGCTTTCGAATCATATTGATGTATCTAAATGTTGCTTAGTTTGGAGGTGATAGATCACATTGGGTGGATTTTTTTGTTTTCTATTTTCAAAATTTCTGCATGCTAATGGATTGGCTTCTGTATATGGAGGTAGATACAATGTTTCCAAGTAGAAAGTTCAGATATGGCTTTATATAGGATGAATTGATGAATTTTACTGGCCCACTGCAACTTAATCTATTTACTATAAAGGATTTATGGCTTTTGTATAGAGTGAAGGACTGTGGTCAGATCAAATTGGATTTTTTTGTAAATGAGCTGGAGTGATGTTTCATATGCAGAACATTGACCGGTTTATGTACTGGTGATTTGAGTAGTCTAGCCTCTATTTATGCCTTTGTTGTGATGCTGATAATGGTTTTAGGATGACATTAGTAACTAAAGTTCCAAACTTGAAGTAATCTCTTACTCTAGATGTCCATTTCTTTTTTGTTTTGATTTTGGCTACCTGAAGTAATGATTTTTAAATGCCTTTTAGTATTTTAGCATCTGTTGCAATTTCTTTCTGAAATATATGAATCATACATGTGCAGGTATAAGGAGAAGAGGTGGGATGCAAGAAGGATGCTAGGATCAGGTGGAATGCCATCATCACATTCATCAACTGTGACAGCTCTTGCAGTTGCTATTGGCTTACAAGAAGGAGCTGGATCACCTGCATTTGCAGTTGCACTAGTTTTGGCTTGTGTTGTATGTACTTCTTAACCAGGTCTTTTTCATTCTTTTGGGTTAGTACGCTTGATTACTTGAAGTTCATGCTTTTATGTTGGCATTTTTGCTGTTCATCTGTATGTGCATAATGCCTGGAATGATTAAATGAGCTCATGTCATTGCCACTTTTGTTGCTAAACTGCAACTCTGAAAGGGGGGGTCATGACTGTCTTGCTAGCACAGGTCCAAGTCAAAAATATGTATTTGATATTATTGCTGTCCTTTGCAGTTCAGGATAACCCCTTTTTTTCGTGTAGTCTGTGCTCAAGTGTTTTAACATTGCTGAAACTGTGTGAATTGTGTTCCAACATTCATTTCCTTTTGCAGGTAATGTATGATGCTACTGGTGTCCGACTTCATGCTGGCCGCCAAGCGGAAGTAAGATCACTTATTGCATTTTGATTTTGTGTTTTGTACTACGATGGCACGAGAAAAACATATGCAAATTCCCAATTTTCTTGATGATAAAATAAAGCCTGAATGCCTTTATCTGTATACTCACTAACTGATATAAAGTGTGGTTGGCTGTTGCAAGATATTGATGGTGATGCTCTATGATTTGGAATATGGGCCTGTTTAACAGGTTTCACGATCAAATATTTTGAGGAAGCTCTGTTCTTAGAATTTGTGGATCATAATCATGTAACTAAAGGCATTTAGTTGTGTAAGACATGAAATAGGATGAATTGTTCCTGAAGTAAGTTATTTGTCTGACTGATTTTAATTTATTTTATTATTTGTTGAAGCTTCATATTCTGTAAACTGGTTGTCCTTGGGGTTTGATGTGTGCACTGTGCTGAACTTATTGTCTGTGGATATGGGCTCTAGATTGTAAGGAATACATGTTTAAAACACAAGCAGTGGTGATGCAAGGGTAAATAAATGGCTCAGGTTGTGATGATTTTTGTGGTATAAAATGTTCGTCGAAAATGCACAGATGCACATACAGGCCTGGCAGAGGATAATATTGTATGCGTTGTAAAAAAGGGTGTGTGTTGCATAAGCTTTCAGGACCTCCTAGCCGGCTCTCTGTTCAGTGTGCTTCCAAGAGTTACACTTTATCTAACATTTTTGTCACATTTATGTGTCCAAGTCCTTGAAAAGCTTATATAATTCATACCTGTAAATGATTATTTATGTTATTCTGGTCTATTTTTTGTTTGGTTGTGTTCATTTCGCCACACTTTTGCTCCTGTCACAAAATTTAAATCCTGTACTTTTAGTTTTCTGCTATGTGTATAAACATCCACCATGGTTGCTGTTTGCTTCATTTACCAGGATTTCTTGCTATGGAGTTCTGTCATAACGTATGTGCATGTATTTTGTAACTTGTTGGCATTTCTTGTTGCAGTTACTAAATCAAATTGTGTGTGAGTTACCTCCTGAACACCCCGTCTCCAATGTTAGACCTTTACGAGATTCACTTGGTCACACACCGCTCCAGGTTTGTAGTAGTTGTACTTTGTTAACCTAATTACTTCATACTGAAGTAGTTTGCCATAAATGTTTCACTTGTGTTGCATGGTCAATTTGATCTAGTACTTATTTTCCTCCCTCTAGTAAGTGTTTGAGGCTTACACTAGGGATGAAAAATTGATGACAGACTGTGTCTTATTAGCTGAATTCCTAATCTACTCTTTTTGATTATGGACATCAAAGTTTTGCCATTTACACACTAAGTCAAGCACCAATGACTTCCTCAGCTGTTGATTAACTTGACACTGCACCTTTAGTTTGTTACTGATGACTGGGTTAATTCCGTTTCCTTCCATATCTTCACTAAGAGTTGGAAGTTGGAATTGATCAATACACAGTCGTTGTGATTGCTCTACATTGTCATAGTTGACAGCAGCAGTGCTGCACGACTATTCTATTTTGCCCTGGAAAAATATACTCACATAACATGCATCGTGCTTAGCTATATTGTTTTGCTGCTGTCAAGTGAAAAAGTAAATTTATTGTTTATGTTGCAGGTTGTTGCTGGTGCTGTTTTGGGTTGCATTGTAGCATTCCTCATGAGAAGTCCCAGCTAGTATTTTGCTTCAGTTCTTTGACCTCTGGTTAGGGGGCAAATCTCTCAATGTTGTTTGAAGAATCTCTGCTCTTGAAAAAGGAAAGGAGCTGAACCATCATTACGAGAGACTTTCAGCCTAATTGCATTATATAGTAATTCTAATTTCGTCGTGTCTTAGCTAGCAGATGATTGTCTTCTTTACTTTTACCCTACCTTAGATGAGCTTTAATCTGTAGGTAATGTGTCAACGGTACCAGTGTCCTTTCTACAGAATGGTAATTCGACCTACAACATCGTATTTACGTGCAAAAGAAGTGTAAAGTTGTCTTGGTTACTCATCTCATTGTACATGAAACAGGAATATCATTCCGGTTGAATTGTGTTTGTATTTCTTTCAGAATGACAGAGACCTTGAATCTGAGTCAATAGAGACCTACCCAAACAAGATATCGGAGCTGGTAATCGGCATGGGTATTACAGTTAGCTGTAACTTTGTGGGCATTTTTTTCTCCATATTATTTGCTGCCATTGAATGTTAATCTGATCCAAAGATCAGTGTAAACTAAACAGAATGGAGTAGCAAATTGCAAAACCTTACTGTCACCGAATACGACATCGTTCCGACCGATATCCTTGCAATGACCAAACCCCGCGCACTTCTAATTTTTACTTTTCGTTGTTTTGTTACAAAATTAAAAAACCGCTCTCTAGTCTCTTCCTCATATTTTGAAAATTGAAACTTAGTACAGACGCTGTGCCGATGGCGAACCGTCTCCGCTCGCCGATAAGTCCATTCTTCTTACGCTCAAACGACGACCAACTCGAACGCTCGCAAGTCCGCGCCTCCCGTGCCGCCCTTGCCGCCGCCGCCATTAGGCGCAAAGCCACTGGAATCCTCAACCCTCCCACCGATCCGGTCGACCCTTACCTCAGCAGAGAACAGATCATCGACTTGTTCCAAAACTGCATCAAGCTCGCCAGCGAAAATGTCCGTTCACACACAACTGCAGCACCAATTTTTAACTGAGCTTTGTTTTATGATTATGAGTTTTTCACTATTTTGTACATTTATTTGTTCTTCTGGTTTTCTTTCTAGAAAATAAATCAGAAGAACACGTGGGAGCTGAAGCTGATCGATCATTTGAGCGAGATAATTACAACTGAAGCAGAAGGTGAAGTGGAAACTAACTTCCAGAAGGTTTGCGGTCGATTAGTTAATTAGTTCTCTCTCGAGATTTTTCACATTTGTTTAGATTAATTAACAATGCTTAAGTGCCATAACAGGCGAGTTGTACGCTAGAAGCAGGGGTCAAAATCTATGGCTTAAGAGTTGATTCTCTACATGCTGATGCATACAAAGTCCTTTGCGGGATGAATTGTGCCACGCTAGAAGATGATCAAGGTAATAGTTGCAAATTGTTAGTAACGGTTAAGTATAACATATGGAAAATGGTTAACACTACAGATTTTTGGCTGTAGGACGCTCTTCCTGCTCTATTGGCTTGTGCTTACTGTTTACTTAGATGTCTTGAGTGCTGACCTAGTAGTAATTATGGTATATCTCGTGTTATCTTTGCAATATTAGTGTATCCTGGTACTGATGCTGCAATGATGCTATCTTGCTTCAGTGAAGATTTAACAGTTTTGTTGCGTTAATGGAATACTATTTGTTTGATGTGCTAATATAGTGCTTTGGTTACAGAGGGTATGTGGGAAATTGATAAGGTTGGCAGAAGGAGAGGCGCAAGTGAGCCTAAGAAAGAGTCAGAAAAGAAGGTTGATATTCTTGTGCTGTGATATGTTCATTATAAATGAGGTTAATGGATTCTGTATTGGTGCTAACTTATGTGCTTGGGTTTCGTGCAGATTTCACCTCTGTCAACACTGGAATCTTCCTTTGAGTCTCTGAATGTAAAGAAAATCGATTGTAAGTGCGAATCCAGTATTACTCATTAAGTGCTTTATTTATTTTTGTTCTGTTTAGCTTGTTAGTCAGTTTCCTTTTTCCTTGTTTGTAATTTGATTTTTTGGTATCCAGTGGCATTTGCTGTTGATCCCTTATATCATCAGACATCTGCGCAGTTTGACAAAGGTGGGGCCAGGGGTCTTCTACTGAATAACCTTGGGGTATATGGTGATTGTCGAGTGCTTTTTGATTCTTTGGAAGTGCCAGGGCATGTCAGTGCATGTTTAATGCAGAAGAATATCTCAGATACAATTGATATCTCATTTGCTATAGGTGCATGTGATTTTGATTATAAAGGCATTTGATATATATTGTTTTCTTATTATGATTAATTACCATAGTTGGTCCTCTTTCTTGCAGTTATATTTATTTTCTTTCCTTTTCCTCTACAGAATCTATTGAAGAGATGGTGATGAACATACCTGCGAAGAATGTAATTTCTCCAACTCTCCAGGAGATTAAATGCCATTTTGATGAAGACAATCAAAGAGTTTCTGAAAAAATAGGTATCGGCAAGAAGTTTGATGTCAGGGCTGAAGCCGTTGGTGCTAATGAGGTTGAAGCAGATAATAATTCTTTCGGTAACCATGAGGGGTGGTCCTTTAACCACAACGAGGAGAGTAGCGGTTTTAGAGAGACCTTCAGCTTTGATTCAACTTCTCAAAATCATCATGAGGTTGCTGGCTCATGCCAGTGGTCTAGGCCATATTTTTCTCTCTACTTGTATAATGAATGTGTTTTCTTTTAGTGTACTGAAGATGAAATGAGGTGAGGAAGGGAACTTAGATATGCTTGGTGCATTTTGTGTAGGAAGATGATCCATATACGTCATCTGAACCTGATGTGGATCAAACTGTTGAGAATGTTGCCACATTTTTGTTTCAAGGGTTGGGATTTACTTCAACACAAAACACCTGGGCCGGCCCTGATTATTGGAAATTTCATAGGCAAAAGGGTAAGTATTGGATACGGTATTTTTGTTTCAGATGGATACATATCTTCATCAGTTCTATGATCTAGCCTGGTATATATTTTATAGGTCCAGAGAATGTTCCTGTAGCAAAAAGTGGACCTGCAGTGGCTTCTAGGAGACCAAAAAACAAGAAATTGGCAGAGTTGGAGATTAATTTTAAAGGATCAGTGGACAGGGCAATGCTTGACATATTTGATCCCCCCAAAAGTCGAAAGTCCTTACAATTACCAATGGATAGAGTACCATGCAGAAACACTCTTCCAGAAGATTTCCATTATCAACCTGAGAATCTTGTGAAGTTGTTCCTTCTTCCTAATGTTTTGGTAATATATGTTTTCTAATAGCAATTTTACTGTCAAGACTCTAGCACATTGCTAGTTTAGCTATGTTGGGCATAAGTTTAATTTTAGTAGCATAGACAATTGTTTTCCAGCAGCGCAACATTGGGGTAACACTAGCCAAGCTCCTGATGGAGATTGAATGGAACTTCCAATGAATCATATTCTGTGATGCAATAAATTATATCGGAGCCTAGATCAACTTATTTTCACCCTAAGCCTTTTATTGATCCGATATCTAAAGATGAACTCAAGTCAGTTGTGAACTCCAGGCCAGATTGGGTTTGGGCTGATTGATTTTTCCCATCATACATAGTTCATCTCATTGCCACTGTATATTGGTTAATACTTTTTATTTCCAATATTCTTTTGTCATTTTCAGCATTTAATAATCAAAATGCCTTTTGTTTTTGTCTTGTCTTTGCTGCAGTGTCTGGGAAATAGAAGAATAAGAGTTTCAGGTTTGATATTTCCCCGTGGGAATATAGGTTGCTATCATTTCTGGGGGATTTTCAATTATTTTATGGTTTATGTACTTTTTCTAAATGGGGTTTGTGTTATGGTCTGGGCATGCAGTGATTTGCAACTGTATTTAACCGCAACTCTTCAAGTGTCTATGGTTGCCTATGTTTCTTGTATACCTGAATAATCATTGTATTTTGTATTTATATTTTGCTTACTGTCAAAAGCGAAAGAAAAACAGTAAAGATTTTGTTAGAACCTCTAGACTCTATTTATCTAGCCATGTATTATCCTGTCTGATTTCCTAGATCTCTCAACCTAGAATTAATTCAGTTATGAAAAGAGAGATTTTATTTAAATGAAGGATACATACAGCTCTAGCTCAACACGAAAATCCTTGAATAAAACTTTTAGATCAAAGCTACATTTATTCTATCCAGCGTGGAGCCCATGTGCATGCCTATTTGACATTTTCTGTCAGCTGTCCTCTTTCCTGCTATGCATTTTCTTGTAGACTTCTAATATTGTCTAGCATATATTTTGCAGCTGAGAGTTCATGGCAACAACAGAACAACTTCAATGAAGCATTGCCATCATGGGACAATGAGAGTGTTCTTAGTGGCCAATTTGATGATGATCATTTCCATGGTATGGAAGATGCGGATAAACTTACTTCTGAGCCTCGAAAGGTTAATTCCTTCTAACTTTTCTTGCTTGTAACTGTGGGGTGAGACTTTGGATGCTTTGTGTCCCTCACATTAGCATAATATAAACAAAATACTCTTGGATGGATGTGGTTTCTTTTTCTTTGTTAGTAAGTGCTTTTGTTCAGAAGTCGATTTCAAGTTTCTTCTTCTCTTTTTTTCCTTTTCTTTTAAGATACAATTGTTGTGTCAGGAAAATGCAAGGATTGTTATTCTTTGATATGGGAACTTCTCTCTATTCTAGTCAATTTCATGCAAGGATTGTATCTATTAGGGTTTGGCTATTCTTAATTTTTGTGGGTAATTATGTGTTTTTGATATTTCAGGTGAATAAAATTGAAGTTCAGTATGACAAAACATCCAAACGAGTTGATGTGCAGGCATTGAAGGACATGCTTTGGGATCACATAAAGGGATCTGTTGAAGTTCCTGAGACGGTAAGAATAATTTCTACTTCTTAGAAATCATCTTTTGACAGTAATTATTTTGTTCTTTTCCTCTGTACTACGTTTTCATTTTTTGAATGACCTGCACTGTATTTTCTGAAATGTGGATCTGCATTTTTTCCTTTATTTTCATCATGCATTTATAATGTTAATATCGTGTAGCTCAGGTCCATAATCTAGAAGGATTGAATTTCTTGTAGGGAAAGAAAACAAGTTTCCATATTCCACTTTGGTTTCTTATCTTGGTCTCCTTTTCATATTCCAGCAGTTTTTTTTAAAGAATTTCACTAAAATATTAAAGACCATGTTCATTTGTTAGAGTTTTTTTTAAAGGAAGAAAATTAGAAAACCAAAAGGTATATTTTGGTAATTACATACAATTATCAAGAAAACCACTACTCATTAACTGATATGATTGTTCAGGAAAATCATTTCCTATATATCCTTGATTTTTATTGGGGTTTAATATATGTAATTTGAAGTTCGAGGACTGATAAAAAGAGCATGAAAACAAAGATGAATTGAGCGGTTGACACGTAATTCGTCTTGAGCAAAATCTTCTACTTTTTTTTTGAAAATAACATAGCTAGAAAATTGTTTAAACTTCTGCGCTCGTGGAAGTATGTGTGACAGGAAATTGCTGTCATCTGTTTTCTTATTGAAAATCTTAGAGAGAATACAAAAGGAAAACCGTGTACAATTATTTTCCTATGAGACTGATGATTTATTTATTTGTGGATGGCTTTTAACTCTATGAATTGCATGCTTCTCATTGCAACATGCCTGTGACTTTGTCGTTTTTAAAGGTGCACAAAGAGGCAATATCTTTCAAACATATGTTGGCCACATTTCAAACATATGCTGCAGCTTCAAAGGATATTTCACCGCATTTGTGTTTCATCTGTCTTTTGCATCTGGCCAATGAAAATGGATTAAGCATCCAAGGCTGTTCTAGTTTGGACGATCTCCGTATACATCTCCCCCCTCGCGTATATATGGATGGAACCGTGCAGTTCTGATCATGACACAGAAATGGTTGCGGTTTTTTTACTTTGCATTTTGTGTACATAAAAGGTAAGCTATATATGCATGTAGTAGAAAGTCTGTAGTGGCTGTTATTGTCACACTATCAGTTGATCGTTTTGCGTTGCTTATCTAGTTATCGCTCGTTCAACCAGTTATATGTTGGAACTCAGTTTTTTAGTTTTCTTGCATAGAAGTTCATAAATAACTGGAAACTAGTATACGGACTGATTGAATGGGTATGGACTCTGTTCATTGTATATGCGATATCTTACCATCTTTATCAATGCAAATTGCCATTATCCAAATTGTTTCTAACAGATTCACTGTCGTTGAATTGACTGAACGAGACAAGTTTGCCATTTATAGAAAAAAAACCCTCCTGGTTTCTCCTACAGCTGCACAAATTTCTCCTACAGGTTCCAGAATGAGCAGGTGAGAAAATATTTCGGCTATTCGAGTCTTTTTAGTGGTGCCTTTAATCCCTTTTACAGCTGAGTAGCAATAGGAGTCGATCTACTTGCGTTTGTCACAGTAGAGGTGATGTGATTTTGGTGATCTGATGTTGGAGAGAATACCGTGTGGAATACCTGCACCTGCAGTTTGTGGGTGGGACACAACACATGGCACCTTTTGTGCAAAAAATTAGGGTAGGCGCTGTATGGTTGAATTTTATGATTCAATAAAAATCGAAAAAGGACAGAAAAGGAAAAAGGAACAAACATGTAGTATTTTATTTGATACGTACAAATCTTGGTTCTAGCTAATGACGGATATGCAAGAGGATATAAGTAAGATACCTAAGTGACAGTAGTTGAAATATACAGTGGCAATGTACATTGTATAGTATCAAGGGTTCAAGTAGGTGGTATAATTGACCCGTTAGTAGTAAAAGCGCATCTCACCTAAATGAGAAATTTAAGGTCAAATCAGGATAGGGGTGGGGGAAGATTGAGATAAGCCACTGTGTAGAAACTTTGAGTATTGCATTCATTCGTTTTCCTTTTTTTTTTTTTATTCTCTCCGCTCATTTTTTGGATGAGATTAATCTGGTTTGATCATTATTTTCATATCTTATTATTGATTAATGGAGATTGATTTCGAACTTAGAGAGATAATTTGATGATATCTTACCATTTGAGTGAAAACTTGTCCGAAGGTACCACCCTGCATTATACCACACGGTAAGGAAAGATGAATTATTATTACTTTGGACCAATAATGCTTGCCAAGAAGCAGTTAGATGTGCATTGCATGGAGATATGTCTAGTTGGTTTTTAGTGTAAGATTTGCCATTTTAAGCCCGTAAATGTGTTTACAAGAGATAAAAACGAATCTTGATTCCTAAAGAGAGTGTAGTCGACGTAGATTGGTTGGTGGAGAACTTTTCTTTGCAGAAAAGAGAACACCCGATAGATTTTTCCTCCAGATAATTCAATGTGGGGCCAACGATGGTGATTTGTCGGTCAGCAATGCGCTCTTTTCGTTTGCTGACTATATTAATAGTGCTTATCAATATTTTATTGATTTTATCTAAACATTCGAAAAGTGAGAAAAGTGATGTAAAGGTTTTTGGGCAAATTTTGATATGGATGAACTTGTATATTTGTGGTAACGATTGTATTGTTCCTCGTCACGTGAAGCAATTGGAAAGAAAGCAGTTCAAGTTTATATTGTCCCTTTTAGTGACGGCCAATTCTAGGAATATAAAAGCAAATGTGAGATTTAGGACTTTTTTGCTGTTGCAAATCAAAGCATTGAAGATGTACAGTATATGCGTTATTTTTACAAGGTTGTTTGGTTTTGTAGTAAAAACGTTACGGGTAAACTTGCATATTTATGTTTTCTTCGTTAAATCTTCTACGTACAAAATCATCTGATTTAATTCTAAATGTTTTCTATTTGTTAATTTTCTGTTTCACCTTCCCTTATTATTATAAATCAAAATAATAATATTTATAAGTTTATGTTCACATTATTTCGGCTCATATCAAACCAATCTTTTTTATTTAAAGTGTGAAAATAGTAAAGAACTCACCTTAACTAATGTTTTTTTCTTACGTGGATGTGGATTTTTTTTGTGGTGTTTTACATTAACTAATGCTAAATGATGTATGTAAAAAAGAAAACAAAAAAAGAAAAGAAAGATGCTTTGCTTGAATTCTTTAGGGTCCAATCTGAAAAAATAAATTCTTTAAGGGTCCAAAAATGATAAGGAGGGCCCACATCCAAGAAGAAGAAAGAGCGGCAAATATATTAGTAGCCGTCGTCTTCAAAAATTGACAAAAAGGAATATGTTTCGCACCGACCTTATCCGCCAATGTCCAATTGCACACTAATCTTCCTCCCCCTTGCATGTTCTCTTGTCTTCCCTTCCTTAAGACTGACTTAGGATTAATTATTTTTTTTAATTTTTCTTTTTATACCAAAGTTCAATCTTTTCTTGACATCCTTCTCCCTTAAATTCTATAGTAAATAGATGGAGCACCATTGATAAGAATGCAGTATTTAACTATTAACCGATCGGTTTTTATCGAGTAGGATCAATCTAAATTTTTAATATAAGGGAATGATTTTCAATTAACGACCCAATTAAGAAAAATTCTTTTTTTATATAGATTATACTATGCACTAAATTCTAAAGTGAGTGAGAGTAAGAGATTATTCTAGGAAAGTGCTAGCTAGGCGTGACTATACATACACCATTATGACTATTTTTGCTAACTCATACTTCTAAAAAGAAATAAAGTAGTTCTTACCTAAGTTTATTCGTTAATTATTCTCTATTTTTATGTTTACGATAGTGAATTAAATAAAACTTGTATTTGAGATTATAGTTCAATTGGTTAGTGAATGTTTTTTTTATGACGTAAATCACACGTTCGATTTTTAATGTTGTAATAATAAATTAATAATATAACCATTTTTTTTCTTCTAAAAAAACCATTTCACTCTTAAGTCGTAACTGTTTAAATGCGGTGTTAGTTAGATGCTATCAAGTCTATTGCATGACTCTAGCATTTGATTCATTTGCTTGACAGGTGAGAAAGAAATGTCCGTGCAAATTGGGATTGCTTTTTTTCAATTTATCAATTTGTAAGCATGTGATTTTGATCAAAGAATCTCTTTTTTTTATGATGGAAAAACAAAATGGCACCCACACGCTCCTTTCCTTTGTAGATTTCTTTTTGTACTCTTTTTCTCTTGGTTTCATTCCTTTTGTGTACTTTTTAACACAAAAGGTCTACAAATATCGGTTGAGTTCGAATCATATGAGATTTATTCATAATTTTAAATTTAAGTATGGAAAATGAAAAAAATAAATATTAGGAAAATTATATATTTAATATCTTTTTAAAATTTGAGAATATTTAATATAATTAATTAGTTTTTTTTTACGCAGAAAGGATACCCGAGGAGACGAAAAAAAAAAACAAAACATTGGAGGTCCACCAACTTGTTCTTCACTCTCCTCTATATATATCCCCCTCATGACCCAACTTGTTCCCTACTCTCAACTCCCACAAAATATTCTCTACATTTCTTTTGATTCATCACTCACCACCACATCACGAAAACAAAGAAGCTAGCAATTATGGGCAAGATCAAGAAATCCCAAATCATAATCCTCTGTTTTCTTGCAGTACTGCTCTTTGTAACACCTCTGATTTCCTCCTCATCAAGGCCCAAATACCTCTATTTCATCATCAATCTTCTTATCATAGCTCTTGGAGCTGAAGCTGGCCTCCTCTCTTCTTTCTCCAAGCCTAATTTGGATGATAAAAAACTTTCCTTAGCCTCCCCTGTTCCAAGAAAACCCGAAACAACCTCCTCCTCTGCTCCTCCTCCTGCTGATACTCATGACAATGCAGCAGGAATTGAAAAAAAAGTGACAAGGGTGGTGGAGAAATCTGCATCTGAGAAGATTGTTGGTAGTGTAAAAATGGAGAGAATAGTGAAGAAATGTCCATCTACTCCTAGTCTTTTCTTCATTGGAAGTGTAGAGGCGGAAGTAGAAGATATCGCGGAGAAGTATGTATTCGAGGAAGAAGAAGAAGACGAAGAGGAGGAAATTGGGGAGATTAGTGGGCAAGAACTGTTCAACAAAGCTGAGAATTTTATCGGCAATTTCTACAAACAGTTGAAGATGCAAAGGGAAGAATCTTGGAAGAAGATTCATGGGTTTTATCATAAAGCCTTTTAATTAATTAATTTAATCTAGGACATATGGTTAATTAATTAAAATTAATTAGTAACCTGTCTAGAATTAAAACATTGGTTTTTAATTAGTGGGGTGGGGGTTGGGTATCATATGGGACCGTATGCAATTGATTTGTTTATTGATCATGCATGCTCCTTTTTTGGAATTTGTACATATTATTAGCTAGCTGGTTTATGTTAGTTTCTGTTTTCCATGTCTGTTTTATAACATGGTATAGAAATTGCTGGTATTACGAATGCATATATAGATTCGTTTGTACTGGATTTCAATATATATCAAAATATGTAGTGAATATTATTAGTAATTAATGGTTTTATTTAATTATTTCTTTTTGTTGCAAACAATTCTGGAAGGTGATCCATCATATTCTTTTATACATATATATATATGCATTAATGTAAAGTGTGCTTCAGCAACTATAAGCATTTTATTTTTGGTTTGTGTGCATGCTTAATATTATTCCAATATTATTAATTTTTAAAATGATTATGGCTTTTTTAATGATTATTAATTTTTTTAATGATTATGCTCTTGGTTTGGCAAAACGACGCCGTTTTGGTTTGACATTGACCCAGCTGGGTCGATAGCGGATCGATCGAGTCGCCGATTTTGTAAAAACTAGCCAGGTCGATCGAATTTTTTCGGTTCGTTTGCAGGTTCGATCAGATAGTTAAACCGAACCGAAAATATTTTTAGGTCACAGTTTTTCTGATCCGACCGTCGAGTTGGTCCGGTTTTTAAAACACTGCTTACACCTATAAAATATATAAGGAAATGGGAATCATACATAAACATCACAGAGGAATGCGAAACATCTTCCTTACAATGAGAGTCTGAAGTTTGTTAGTTCGACGAACAACAATGTGCGACACGTATGTATCATGGTGATACTCTGTAAAGAAACTCTCTACACTGTCACTGACAGTGCTGCTGGGTGAAACAGGAATACTGTGAACTAAGATGGTAAACTGATGCAATTCTTTTTTAGGATATATCTTTATATTCCTGCATAATTAAATAACACTCAGCTCCTGTGCAAATATTAAGCATGGATAGGCTAGTCACAGAAGAAATAAGGAGAAGAAACTTCAGCAAACAATTAGTATATATCCTCCATCAAAACTCGAATTTAGTTTACTGTCAGGTCAAAAAGGTAATTTCTAATCTCAGTTTTGGGTAAGAACTTTGAAGGTAGTCAAATTCCAAAAAAGAAAAGAAAAGAATCACTTTGCATAAGCTATAACAGCATAAATTTCCGCTTACACTATGAAGCAGATAGCAGACGAAAATGGTGAGGACATACACACAAATAAAGTGAATCCATAACCTGTCAAAATGGACAGAACTCATCAGTTTCTTCACATTATCTTCAGCCATAATAATGCAAGAAATTCGATTTCAAGTATTTCTAAAATGCCTTGCTCCTTGTAAAGAAAGTACTAATATCATTCATAAAAGGTGAGCAGTGGTAAAGCCCAACGGTAGTAAAGCACAGAAGAGGGAAACAGAACAAGGATGAATGGTGACAACAAAAATGCTTCCTCAAGGAATTAAATAAGGTACAATAACAAAAGGGTTCAATAAATAAACATCTGAGAAAGTTTCACCAAAGCCTTCACAGTGTTAGCCAAGAAACTTTAAAAGAGAAAAACATAACCATAGCTATGGCGTAGTTGCTCGTCACAGCGTAAAGACTATCAAAGCTTATGCAGGCAAAAAAGAACCCCTTTCCTGAGACTAGGTTTTAACTAGAGTATCTTATACTAGGTCAAGAATGAAAATGACTTTCATAATATGGTTTTACAGTAAGGCTAATTAAAGTGGCTGCAAAAGCATTATGAAAAAAAGAGCGGAAGTAGACATTATCACTGAATATGAATTCAGCAGTAAATGACTTTAAGAATTCACATGAATTATGGAAATTAACATTACCCCTTTGAGCCGGTGTTTACATTTGAAATGGTAAATACATCTGTAGAAATACTTGACAAATCACTAAAGTCAATAAGATGAAGCTCAGTGCCCATGACATTCACTGGAAGAAGATCCCCATTATCCCAGCACAAGAGAATACCTTCAGACTGCCAAATTCATGTAAAAAAAACAGGGAAGAAACTGAGTTCATATGAATTGAGAAAAGAAAACATAGCAACACAAATTGAACCCAAACCAATGAGTTTTGAAGCTTAGTGGTAAATCCTACAGAGAGGGGAGGGTTATGACTCGAAATCCTACAGAGAGGGGAGGGCTATGACTCGAGCTTCAGTCCCCTAGTCACATTCCTAGCTACGTAAATAAATAAATTACAACACCAACAAGGAATGTAGCATGATCATGTAAAGGAAAGAAACCTGAGAAGGCTTTTTACTTCCATCCACAACAACACGTACTTTTTGTACTCTTACAAGTTGAATTAAGAGAACTTGGCATGTTAAATTGAAGAGTGGGAAAATAATAGCAGAAGGATAAAATTGCATTCAGATATTGGCTGATAAGTAGTGCTGTAATGTTGTAAATTTGGGTATGATGCAGCATGTATTTGTTTCAGACCCAAGTAATATGCTTGCCTAGATTGCTACACACAAAATACACAACCGCTAATCCACTGGACAACGAAATGTAAAGCCTCACAGTTACAGCAATTGCCTTGCAAATCTCCATCATTCTTTTGCCATATTAACCTAATAATCCATGTTTAGGCTAAAGCATTGGTCATTAGTTAAGACACATGAATGAAACAAGCATTCCCTTCCACTCGGTACTGCATAAATTCTTAGCCTAATTCCAAACTAACATCCAAAATAATCACAACTGCTGTTTACCTAAAGTTTTGGTATTTAAGACAAAAAAAAGTAAAAATCCAGAAATTTAAGACGAGAGATTTGACTTTAACAGAATGTAATAGTTCGCATAAAAACAAGAGCTTCCAAGCCTGAGGATAACAAGAGCTCATCTTCGGACAAGTTCCATGTTTTTGCCAACCAATCAGGGGAAGGAATGAATCTTCCAAAACTGAACCGAGTTCTTCGTTTAGAACTACCTTGAGCAAGAAGACGCGGGACAAATACCTTATAATGACTGGGTTGTTTCCTCAGAACAGAGTAGAGCACAAAGAAAACAACTGCTGTTCCCTCAAATTTGGAGCTTTCTTGGTTCTTCTTATGGGTTGTCCTCATGTATAATAATTTGCAAGAAACTTTGTTAATGTATTTATATATATAGATTTTATTCTTTCTTCTTATGGATTTTGATTTATTTTCTTCTGCGTAATTTTGATTGTAATTTGCTGGCATGTTTAGTAATGGTGTATTGATATTTTCAGGTAATGATTATTCTTTTTCTGTGCTGGTGCTCAAGTTTTGAGCTAGGTGTGGTGTGTTCTTCTTGTGTGGTGAATTGGGTTTTGTGTATTGGATTGGGAGGTGGGGGGGTCTATTTTTCCAAACGTTTGATGGGATTTTTGTGTATTGCTAGCTTGTTTAAAGAAGTTGCTAGCTTGTTGATTGTATATTTGTTGGTGAGAATTGTTAGACTATCGTTTTACCATCTGTGCGAGGGTTTTGGCTTTGTTTGTGGTCCATTAAACATGTTTGGCAAACTTCTTTTCTCTTTTGTAGTAAAATTATATCATCCGGAGAGTCGAGGGTTGCTTTTCCTTAGATGTCTGAGTCGGCATATTTTTATGCTAATTCTGCAATGGTTGGGTGCCAGCATGAAACAACAAATTCTCACTTAAGCGTTGGTGCTTGATGCCTTCTTCCACTAGGCCAGTGTTCTTTATTTCCACATATAGTAAAATGTAGTGCACTTTAGTTGCATTCTCATATTTTCAAGAAATATGTGTTTGGATACCTAAAACATGGAGTTTTAAATTAGCGAGTCATCTCATCATTATTATTTACCACCTACTAGGCATGACTGAAATCCCATCTTCATCATCATTGTGAGGATGTGTAATGTATTATTTGAGGCATGTTCAGCATGTCTGGCATAATCATCTCTAGGAAAAATAAGTTCATCACTGCTCCAAGAAAGCCTAGCCAAGCTACAACAACACAAGTTGAAGTCATCCTGCAATTAGTAGAATACGAGGAACCAGAAAACGGCTATCAGAATACTGGGAACCAGAAAATAAGAGACCACATGGTACAACGACACTGCAAAAACAAGAACAACATCAGGCTCAAAACCGATCCACGAAGTCATCCACCAATGTCAAATTTTGCTAGAACGTCGAATTAATGTTTAACTTAATAAGTACCATGTGGAAACGGCATGCATTATGCAAGAAGCAACAAGTGAGGAGAAATATCTAGTGACGAAGTACTATTGATTCACTTCCCACCAAGCCTACAATGAAACAAGTCGTATGACGATTGAAGCAACTTCGGCCACCATCTTGTTAGTCTCTTTACTCGTGCTTTTGCTTGATTAACATGTATTGAGTAAGCCCAATCAATTTGGAGCTTTCTTGGTTCTTCTTATAGTAATTTGCATCTTTTTGTTCTACCAAGCAACTTTGTTAATGTATTTATATATATAGATTTTATTCTCTCCTTTATCATTTAATTTCGGGGATCTTTTATGGATATAATTCGTTGTATATGTTATTTTTTCACAAAAAAAATCATAAATATGATTTTTCAGAAAATTTAAGTGCATTATTATACAACTAATTTTGTTGTTTTTATTTCAGTTTTAAAAAATATTACTCTTTTTCGGGAAAAAGGCACCCTCGGGTCCCTATGGATATTATTTTTATTTTTGTTGATCCCACTTTTCGATTTTTGTGACATTTGGTCCCATCCGTTAGTGCCGTTATCCCTCCGGAGTCCCTATCGTCAAAATTGACGTTAACGGTCGCTTTTTGCCGTTAACGTCATTATTTTATTATTATTTTTGCCAGGTCATCAATTTTACGGGCCCCACGTGATCAAATGCCTGGACCAAATTGAAAAAAAAAACAACGAAGCTGGACCAAATTAATTACAAGTTTTGCGGGCCCCGTATGTTTTACTTTTACAACCCAAATTTCACCCAAACCCTTAATCCGCACAACTAATCTCATCTTCTCCCAAACCCCTCATCCTTTCATACCAAACCCTAAATTCCCAAATCTATTTAAACTAAAATGGGCACCCCACAAATTAATTAAAACTATGGAAATTAGTTTTGAAATTTAAAATTAATTTCAAATTTTACATTTCATCAACATTAGTTTTGAAATTGATATGGAAATTTAAAATTAATTTCATCATTAATTTTACATTTCATCAATATTAGTTTTGAAATTGTTTGAGACAATTGTAAGGATTATTTTGATCTTTAGTCCATAATATAGGACTTTAATTAAGATTTTTCATGACCCGGGTCCGTTCATCACGACCCGGATCCGTTCATCACCATCTCCTCTCCCCACCAACCCGATCCGCCAATCACGATCCAAACTAAACCAACGCCACCATCCCCAATCCTCAATCCTCACCCAAGACAACCTCAAGAAAATCGCTGCCTACAAAGCCGTTGAATTTGTTCAATCCGGCATGGTTTTGGGCCTCGGCACTGGCTCCACCGCCAAGCACGCCGTCGACCGCATCGCCCATCTCCTCCATCAGGTAAAACTCACCAAATCGTCGGCATACCCACCTCCAAGAAAACCCATCAGCAGGCGCTCTCCCTCGGCATACCTCTCGCAGATCTCGCTCCTCCGCGGCTCTCTCCTCCGTGCCGGCGTGACTAATACCAACGCCGGAATCACCCGATTAATTACCGACCCAATCACAAAATCAAACCCCGACAGCCTCATCATCTCCCAACATTTCTTGGGACTTCAATCCGATATTTCGGATCTGAACTGACAATTTTGTGGGTTTGCAGAGATGGGTTGCATGGAGGCGCGTGGTAAGAAAACGGTGGCTGATGATTCTGAGGAGGATTCGGACGACTCAGATGGCGGCGATGAAGAGTATGACGATGTGGAAAACGATAGTGAGGATTATAGCAGCAAGGATGAGGAGGATGATGGCGAAGATCGCTAGGAAGTCAATCAATGTACGATTCGTATGGGTTTGGTAGAAAACTAGTCAATGCATTCCTTCGATATCTCATGACCCATATACCATGTTGAGATCTCACTTGTTCTGTTATAAATTCATTTAATTTGCTCCTTGTGATATGAATTTTTTTTTTTTTTTGAAAGGTAAGATAAATTTGATAAATTTGTTTAAAAAGAATTCATATTAAATTAATTCGTCACTGTTGCAGACTAGAAAATAAATAAAAGAGATTAGAGAAAGGAGAGAAAAATAAAATAAAGAGAGGAAATAAAAGAAAAAAAGAAGGAAACGAGATGGATCTGGATTTGGTTTGAGAGAAAATAAATATTTTGATTATTTGGTTTGATGGGGTCCATTTTTATTTCAAACAATTTGGTCCAGCTTCGTTGTTTTTTTTTTCAATTTGGTCCAGGCATTTGATCACGTGGGGCCGCAAAATTGATGACCTGGCAAAAATAATAATAAAATAATGACGTTAACGGCAAAAAGCGACCGTTAACGTCAATTTTGACGACAGGGACTCCGGAGGGATAACGGCACTAATGGATGGGACCAAATGTCACAGAAATCGAAAAGTGGGATCAATAAAAATAAAAATAATATCCATAGGGACCCGAGGGTGCCTTTTCTCCTCTTTTTCCTCAAAATACATAAAAGAGGGTGTTTATTGGAATTCTGAAACCAAAATTTTACATGTTCAAAAAAAAAAAATCAAAATTTTGAAATTTGGGTTCGAAATTTCCATTTCGGAATGGAATTTATCCAGGAAAGTTCGCCGAAATTCCGAAATAACCAACAATAATATACTCCTTCCTATTTTTTTAATTGTTTTTTACTATTTGGACATGCATATTAAGGAGACTGACTCATTATTTGAAACAATTTTACTTCTTACTTTTTTTCCTAATCATTCGATTTTTTTAATATGTCTACTCAAACACTAAACGAGGCCTTTCTTCCAACGAGTTAACAACAATACATCTTTCTTTCTTCTTCTTCTTCTTCTCTCTCGCAGGTCGCAGCCTAATCTCCTACCCTTCACTTCTCTTCCCTTCATCTCTCAATACAAACACCCAAACAAAACCCTCATTCAATTTCTCTCCACTCTCCTTCATTTCCTTTCCCTCACCGCCACAGACACGCTCTCGTTCTCTCTCGGCCACATCGTCGGCCATCCACCACCCCTACTCTCGATCGACGCTCGCAGTCGCTCCGGCTCTCTCTCGCTCGTCGCTCTGGTTTGTGTCTTAACTCTATTTTTTTTCAATCCCCAATTTCGAAATGGGTTTTTGTCTTAACTTTCTATTTTTTTTTCAATCCTTCGATAATCTCGGCAAGCTCTTATCTTGTTTTGTTCGAAGTTTCCATAGTTATGGATTTCGAGTTACTTCTTATAGATATAATTTAGGGTTTCTTTCCTTTTCCATTTTTGCTACGGATTGTCAATCTATTTTGGTAGGATGTCGTTTTGAATTTATGTTGTGAACTTGTGATGTCGTTTTGATTTTGGATTGTGATGTGTTTTGATTTTTCATGATTTTAAAAAAAAAAAATAATAACATAAAAGTTCGGAATATTTTGTGAAGTGTTTTTCTGTACAGGATCATTGTTTGTGTTAATTTTGATCTTTGCTTTTAGAGATGCAAGTACTATTTGTTCGATGGTTTGACGTTTTGTGCTTGCTTATTATTGGTGAAATCGAAGATGCAATATGTAGAAGAAGCTGATGCTGCATTCTTTTTTAACGATATTATTCCAGATAGGAGTATTTCTTTATGTATCTAATTTCTGTATCTGTAATGCTCATTTATTTATTTATGTTGTATTTCCTTTCATTATTTGGTAATTGATGCATTCTTATTTCTCAATAAATTATTCATTGCAGCACTTTTAGCTCTTAAGTCATTGTTCTCTACTTACTTGCGTTGGATGCATGTAATCATCTTCAATTTGGTGCTTTATGCTACATTTCTCACAATTGATTTTCCGTCTTGCAGGACTTTGATCTTAACATGTCTACATCTTATCTTCCTGCAACTGATGATTCTATGAATCAGGCTTTAGAGGCGAAAACTCCGTCTGAAGCCATTGCCATCTATTATCGTATACTAGAGAACCCCTCATCTTTTTCTGAGGCCCTAAAGATTAAGGAGCAGGCTATCGCTAATCTATCTGACCTTCTCAGGCAAGAGAACCGGGGAGAGGATCTTCGAAGTCTTTTGATCCAACTAAGGCCCTTTTTTGCATTGGTTCCTAAGGCAAAAACCGCAAAGATAGTTCGCTGTATCATTGATACGGTGGCTAAAATACCAGGCTCATCTGATCTCCAGATTTCTCTTTGCAAAGAAATGGTGCAGTGGACACGTGCTGAGAAGCGAACTTTTCTCCGGCTGCGAGTGGAGGCAAAACTTGCAGGTCTTTTGATGGAAAGCAAGGAGTACTCTGAGGCGTTAAATGTTCTCTCTGGACTAATCAAGGAGGTGAGGCGGTTGGATGACAAGCTCCTTCTTGTGGACATAAACTTGCTGGAAAGTAAGCTTCACTTTTCTCTGAGAAACCTCCCCAAAGCCAAGGCTGCACTCACAGCAGCAAGAACAGCAGCCAATGCTATTTATGTGCCTCCAGCTCAACAAGGTACCATAGATTCGCAGAGTGGGATCCTTCATGCAGAAGAGAAAGATTACAAAACTGCTTACAGTTACTTCTTTGAGGCCTTTGAAGCTTTCAATGCTCTTGAAGACCCTGAGGCAGTGTTTAGCCTCAAGTACATGTTGCTGTGCAAAATAATGGTGAGCCAGGCTGATGATGTTGCTGGTATAATCTCGTCCAAGGCAGGGCTAAAGTATGTGGGACCTGAGCTTGATGCGATGAAAGCTGTCGCTGATGCTCATGCAAAGCGCTCGCTAAAGCTCTTTGAGACAGCACTCCGTGATTTCAGGGCCCAACTTGAGGATGACCCGATTGTTCATCGCCACCTCTCTTCCCTGTATGACACGCTGCTGGAGCAGAACCTCTGCAGGTTGATTGAGCCATTTTCAAGGGTTGAGATTGCTCACATTGCTGATCTAATCGAACTGCCCATAGATCATGTGGAGAAGAAACTCTCTCAGATGATTCTGGACAAGAAGTTTGCAGGGACTTTGGATCAAGGTGCTGGATGCCTCATAATCTTCGACGACCCAAAGACGGATGCCATCTACCCAGCAACACTGGAGACGATTTCCAACATTGGCAAGGTGGTTGACAGCCTATATGTGCGGTCAGCCAAGATAATGGCTTAGGATTTAATCCCTTGGAGCGTTCTTATGCTGTCTTTTGCTTCTTTACTTCCAGAGAACATTTTCTGTTCGATCATCGGAATTCGTACTTCATCGATTCGTGCTTCATGGCTGCCATTATCTTTCTACTGATTTAGCTCAATGTTATGCATCTTTTCTCCAGAACTAGTCAATATTGTCATGTTTGAGCTACATTTTATGGGGAAACTGATCTTTTTTCTCATTCAAGGGAAGTAAGTATTCTGGGCGTGCTTGGTTAATGTATTTCTTTTTTTCCATTATTTTTTTCTAGTTTTTAGTTTAGAAATTATTTGGATAATAGTTGTCAAAAAGTCCAATATTGAGGCTAACATTAATTTCCTATTCAAAATGGGTTGAGACTTGAGAGGATGCTGGGAAAAAATCTGATATTTACGTTTTTACCATTGCTGAATCTAAATAAATTAATCAAAATATAAATATATTCCGTTCATAACAACACATTGTTTCCAATTTATTTGCAAAAGTACAGCCATTAATCTAGATCGTTTTCTGGACACCAAAACGCAAATGAGTAGAGTGCAAGAACAGCAAAACGCAGAAATCTAGATCGTCACCTCCCGATCCAAAGCCGTAAATCATGAGTGCAGTCCTCGAGGGATACGAGCGACAGTACTGCGAGCTCTCCGCAAATCTCTCTCGCAAATGCAACTCCACTTCTCTCCTCCCCGATGGAGGTATCGTACCTAGAAATTAACTTCTTCATCGTCTCAATTACGATTCATTGCACTTCTTGTTTTGATAATTCGGTTATGGAAATAATGAATTGCAGAGGAGAAGAAAGGGAAGGTCTCGGAGATACAGTCTGGGTTGGATGAATGTGATGTGTTGGTATGTATTGCTTAGATGATTGATGTTGATGAATAACGATGATCTGCTTGTTTGTGTATATGAGTCTAACGAGTTCTTTTTGTTACTTTGGAGCTGATTTTGGGGACAGATTAGGAAAATGGATCTTGAGGCGAGGACTTTGCAGCCAAGTGCGAAGCTATGCTTCTGGCGAAGTTAAGGGAGTATAATTCTGATCTGAATAAGTTGAAGAGGGAATTCAAGAGAATTGCGATTGGCAATCCTGACCGTGATGAGTTGTTGGAAGCTGGATTGGCTGACGCTCAGGCGGTATGATTTTTTGATGATTCATTTTTATACCGTGCAGTTATGCTTTACTTTGTTCTGTTAAACTGAATTTTTCAACCATGTTCTGATCCACAAAGTTCAATTTAATGTATGTTGATACATATCGAATATTATTGGGCGAGTATGAATATCGGATATGAGCCTAAATTATGCTGTTGTTTTTCCCGTACAAGGGTCCATGAACCTATAGGTTTTCTTGGATGTGTGTAGTAAAAGCTCTGCTGCTTACTTGGTAGTTCAGTAAATAGTTTCCTGGCTAGTTCAGTTGGCAGTTTGGTTAGTTTTGGAGAGTTTCGCACTGTTTCTGCTGTGTGTTTAATGCTCTACTATGAACCTTCTTCAAAGAGGCTATGTAGAAGGTTTGTGGTTCAGGAAATGAAAACTGTCCATACCACTAAGCTTCGTCTTCAATTTGTAAAGGTTTTGCCTCCACCACTAAGCTCCACTAAAGTAATTCTATCAACATTATTGATGCCCTTCAATTAATTGATGATAGTTGGATTTATCATATTTGGTTATATGCTAAAAATGTAGAATGCAATTTTAATCCTTGTCATCCAATTCTTAATAGTTGGCTAAGATACTCTCACAAGGTTCCTGTGATCTATTGAGCCATTGTTGTTCTTTGATTTGGAACAACAGGGTTTCACTAGAGTGCAAATTTTTTTAGTCTGCTTGATCTCTCTTAAAACACATGACAAAATGCATTTTTTTCCTCTCCAAAAAAGCTATTTCCTATGTACTTTTCTACTAATCAATCCTTGATGGTACAGGTTTCTATGGACCAAAGAGAAAGGATGACTATGTCAGTAGAGAGGCTAAATCAATCAGGTGACAGAATTAAGGAGAGTAGAAGAACCATGCTGGAGACAGAAGAGCTTGGTGTCTCAATTCTTGAAGATTTGCATCAACAACGCCAAACGCTCCTGCATGCTCACAACAAGGTATCATATGCACTGTTCTGCTCCTTATCCTTTCCTTTCCTTTCAGGGTACTAGGTAGTGATTTAGGTTGATATCTGGTTCTTCAATTGGTGTCCTGTTTTTCCCTCTAGATAGTTTTTTTAGCTGATTTTTAGTTCCTGCTTGCTGTTATCTCAGTTGTAATGGAACTGGAATTGAACTCTTTGATAATTTTTCGTGTGCCTTCATGGGTCAGTCTAGTCTTTATAAATGCAGCAGAATTGTTGAGTTTATTGCATACTCTTGAGTTATTTACCTGTTTTACTCTTTTTCAGCTTCATGGAGTAGATGATGCCATTGACAAGAGTAAGAAAGTATTAGCTTCCATGTCAAAGAGAATAACCAGAAACAAGTGGATGATTGCTTCTGTTATTGCTGCTCTTGTGGTTGCAATCATCTTTATCATTCTCTTTAAGCTCTCTCATCACTAATATATACACCCAGAATCGCTTGATTACGTAAAACACTATTTACTTCTTTATGTGCATGTTGTACATATAGCACTATCAACTCTTGTAGTAAGCATCTGACATTTGACATTTTACTATTTAACGATATCGAATATTGTATCTTTGCTCCCTCGTTATAGTCTGCTTTATAGTTCATCCATTTTGTGATAGAATGTTCCATGTGTCTGTGCTCGTCGTATATAGTTACATAGATAACAAGCTGCGATTGAAAAATTGGCAGGTTTTCATCAATAATGTGATCCTAGAGGGGTAGTTGCTCCATCTAAATCAAAGTTCTGTGTCCATTTTTCTGATAAAATGCGACACCGTTTGGAGACTGCTGCATATATAAAACTAATTATGATAGTACTGAGTATAAATTTTGGATTAATTTCAAGAAAAAATAAATTTTAGAACACAAAAGTAGGGGCGGGCCGGTTCGGTTTATGTTCATATATTATATAATAATATATGAACATAAATTCTACTCCCTCCGTCCCATATTAACTGTCACTGGCCACTATTCATGCACGCATTCGAGGAGGCCGGATGACGCACTATTTGACCTCAAAAACTTTCGAATTTTTTCTCGAACGGTTAAGGATTAACGTATGTTCGAAAAAAAGTACGAATTTTTTTGGGGTCAAATAGTGAGTCATTCGATTTCCTCGAAATACGTGCACGAATAGTAAAGTAACAGTTAATATGGGACGGAGGGAGTAATATATATACACGCATTACATATTCTTTAATTTATTATCTTATTTGGCCCCCCAAATTTATTACCTTTAAAATTTTAACCTATATTTTTCAATTTACTATATTTTGTCTCATAAAAATATTTAACATTCTATTTGACCCTTTTAAAAAACCATCCACTCGATATGATAAAAGAAAATATATCTAGTATTTCTCATTTTTTTTATCCAAATTTAAACCACATGATTTTAGAGTATACAGAATTAAGATTAATCTTATTATGAAAGAAAAAATTGAAACAAATAGATAAAATAAGAAATCAAAAGAAAACAAAAAAAATTACATCGATCGCCAGGTAGATGATTGAACGGCTAGAGGCCCGTCAGCATACGCCGACGTGCTCATAATAGATGGACTCAAACATAAATGCAGCCAATGAGTTGTAAACAATTGGATCCTAGTTTGAATGAATAAAGGTCGGGCCTTGGACTTATAGAATAAGTTTGGCTGTCCTTTTTGTCAAAAGTTTACATTTTAATGATTGGCTATCATTTGTCAAAAGTTGATTTTCTTTATAAAATCATAAAACCATTAATATTGACCTACCACATTATCATTAGTCGGAAAAAAATCTTATCAACTTCAAAATCCTCTAATTAAAATAGAAAAGGTTAGAACTTAGAACCTAACGACATAGAAACAAGAATTATAGAATACTATGAGAACACCAGCACCATTCTTTACAAGTCTATCACTTTCACTTTTGAGATTTTGTGGAGTTTAGCAGAAAATGTCATCACATATTACATTCTATAAGTACATATAAAAAATTTATGATTTATAATTTTTCTAAGGCTTTCTCCTTTGGATTCTCTCTCCTCCAATTAAATTTGGACTGGCAACACCACCTTAGCCGGCGGCAGCCCTTTTTTTTATTTATTTCATTCCTCAAATTTAAGTACTAGATCTAATCTATGTACTTAAATCTGAGCTAGATCAGAGCAAGACAACACATCCTTGGTGGTATTGAAGATTTTTGCGGATTTGATCTGAAAAAGTACCAGAGATGTTTTTGTTCCTTTGGTCGTCTTCCTCTCAGTCGGTGCTCCGTCAATCCGCTTCATCACTGCCTCTGCATCGTCTTCTCCGATCCAAAGAGCGTTCTCTTGATCTGTCCTGCTCATTCAAGTTTTTTCTTTGTCTTATTTGTTACAAGTTTTTTGTCTCATCCATTTGAGTACGAGTTTTGGTTGGATTATATAATATCTTGTTCTTGATCTGCAAACGGACTATGAATGTCCTTGTTTTAATTTCCGATTTAGAAAATGTCTGTGTAGGAAAATACCTTGAGGTGATATTACCGACTGTACTGGTTGTTTGAGTTAGTTTAATTTATCCTACATTAAAAAAAAATACATATAATTACTCACAAAAAATAATAAGCAAGCCACTAATCCATCTAGTTTTATTTTTTTTATATAAAACATAGTTATTAATTTGGCTTAGTTCGTAATTTCACATGTCAACCTCCCCTTGCAATTACAAGGACCCAATAGTTACAAATAAAATTGTTAAAATCGAGGTTTTCAATTTTAATTAGATAAAAAAGAAAAAAACTATAATTACCGATCATGATGGGAAAATTCTTGCATTCTCTTCTCATGTATTAACTATAATTACCAACAAATTCTGATACCCTAATTTTTTTTTGAGATTGATTTTAGATTATTAAAACAAACTCTTTTATTTACCCTAGTTAATTAAGTAAGGAAAAAGGGTAAAATTTACATATGTTATGATAAACCATTACCTTTACAAGTGAGTTAAATAAGCCTCTACATTTGTCCACTCAATTTACATTAGTCACTTTTTTTAAAAAATAGTTGTACTTCATTTAGATACATCATAAAACTATGTTTACATGGAAATTAATTTTTTTAAAATTTGACATAGCAAAAAAAAGGCCAAATCATACACTCGATATGCAGTTGAAAAATAAAAAATTGGATCAAAATATCAAAAAATAAAAAATCAAGCGAGATCAAAATAATAATACCCTCTTTTCAACGATAAAACATCAAGCATGATTAAAATAATAAACCACTATATTTGTCCACTCAGTTTTATTTATTTATTTAATTTCTTTGTCATATCAAATTTTATATTTTTATTTTTAAATTTAAATTTTAAGTCAGCATGGCCTCATTTTTTTTTTTAGATGTCAAACGAAGTATAACTATTTTTAGAAAATAATAACTAATGTTGACTGAGTGACAAATGTAGTAACTTAATTATCTTTATTATAAATATAGTGATTTATCCTAATATATGATACAAATATAAAGATCAATTATACCTTTTTCTTCCATTAAGTAAATATTACGTATTTTTAAATAATTATACTTGAGATTTAACCTATTAACCTCATGATAATTAGATTTATGACAATATAGATTAACTATCCCACAAAGCTCACACCATTTGAATTAGATTATTTATTTTCTTGGGCTAATCTAATTGTTACTTTATAAATTAAATTAATCAATTATAATTAATTAATTGATTGAATAACCAATAAATATTCAAATAATTGAAACAAGAATCTATATCTTTATCCATTTATATGATAGTAAATCGCAGGAACTTTTTAACTGTCGTTTTCCAATGGATTTTTACTGTTCTTAATAGTTGTCATTTTATCTTTTCCGAAGTATATATTTTGTACAAATGACAATTTTTTTTTTATGCATCAACCCAATTTGATGATGATTTGATAATTTGAGTGAAAATTAAGAATAAAAATAAAATAATATGGAATAAAATAATATCAAAAATTATTATTTTAAATTTATTACTATTTAAAAATAATAGTTAAAAAGTTATGAGAACTGAATCAAACAAATAGAAATTAGTACAATTTACATCCGTCAGCAATTTAAACTTTCGATCTTAAAAGAAAAAGAAAGTCATCCGATATAAAACAAAAAAGAAAGCTGAAGTCCGCAATTGAGACGGGACAAGAAAAGGGGCCCATGTTAACCTAAAGCGGGTCCACACTTATCGAAACTAAAGCGGGGCCCACCCTTATGAAAAAATAAAAAAGGGGGCCCACTGTCTAGTCGTTTTTTTTTCTTCGCAAAAAAAAAGAAGGAGTTATAGCTTTTTGGTTCCTCCGGTACTAATCTCGAAAAACAGAAAACGTTTTACTTTTTCTGAATTACTATTTTTTGCAAGTTGCCTTTTTCCCATGACAGTCGGTTAAAAAAAATTAAACACGCTTCCTAATTAGAGGTGTCAAAAAGTTTCGAGATTCGAAGACCCGGTCTCTGGTTTTTTTCGAGATCGAGATTAAAATTTTGGTCCCATTTTATTTCGGGACCAGGACCAATCCCGACCCGAATTATCTCGGGACCTGACTGGTCGGGATCGGGACCCATAAGGTCTGGCCCGACTAAAAATGGTCCCGATCCATTTTCCCTCGATTCCTCATAGTCACTCTCCACCAAAAATATTTATGGTGTTCATTTTTGTGCTTTTCATTCCATTCATTTTGTACTCTTCACCGAAATTTTAGTCCTATTTTTTTTGAGATCGGGACCGATCCCAACCCGAATTGACACCCCTCTTCCTAATGTCATTTGGAGCCTAATGTTTGTCTCCTAGGATTATTTTTTATTTTTTATTGAAAATAAAGCAGGGCCCACCCTTATTAAAAAAGGAAAAAGATGGCCCACTGTCTTGTCAATTTTTTTCCTTCGCCCAAAACAATTAAGCCTAATGTTTCTCATAAGGATTTTTTATTTAATGATCCGAAAGCATCTAGAATATAATATTTTTGAGTTTTTTTTTATAGTATAACATTAATAATTGCGGGCCTGTTTTTTATTTTAAATTATAATTATTAATGCAGCCTAATAAAATAGCTCGAAAATAGGCGTTGCTAGACCGGCTAATAAAAACTCGTGTCTCCGAGGACCCTACCAATAGTAACGTACTGTTTCAAGTCTTTGTGGTAACATTCACACCCATGCAAAATCAAGGAAGTCACCCGGAAATTGCTTTAGTCAATCCACTCAATCTCTTGATCAGTACCTCCAACCTCAAAAAACTATTTTTTCCCTGATAGATAGGTCCACAAACGATTTTTTTTGGTTGGATTGAGTCTCTTTATACTGTTTTTGTTTTCTTTTTTCTATAGATATAAAATTGAGCTAAAATAGTACGGGCAAATTTCTGACAAAATCGAGCAAAATTTACGCTGAATGATTTCAAAATTGACTCTCAAATTTTATGTTCTATTTTTTTCAATTCGAACGTATAATTGTAGATATTATTGTTCAATCACCCTCCTACCGTTACAGAAATCTGACTTACTATCAACGCTGCTGTCCGTTATTCGCCACATTAACACTCTACCGTTGTCACGTCCTCTGCCACGTCGGTGAACAGTGGGAAGTGGGTCCGCCATTTTCTTCCCCCTTATTATCTCATCTCGTTAAAACATTAAAATTATTATCCCATTATTGGGTTCGAATTCGATTATGAGAAATGGCCAATTAATACTTTCTCACGTAGCAGTACCCTCCACGTGATGTCAGAAGAACCTGGTCCGTCCATCCCATTCTAATCTCCATTCTATTTTGACCAAAAAATAAAGATATCTCCACTAGATTGCCCCACAACATGTAATCGGTCCCTCTATAAGTCCCACAAAACTCGCTCTACTCCACCATATTTTTTGTGTGGTTCATATCTCACCGCACGACCTTCTTTTTTCTCACTTTACAGGAACAAGAGCAAGAGCAAGATCAAGATCTGGTTTAGCAGCAATTATGAGCATATTCAAGAAATCCCATTTCTTGATGCTATGTTTTCTTGCAATCCTTCTCTTTGTAACACCTCTAGTTTCCTCCTCATTTAGGCCTAAATTCCTCTATCTCATCATCAATCTTCTCATCATAGCTCTCTGTGCTGAAGCTGGCCTCCTCTCTGCTCTCCCCAAGCCTCATCTGGAGGAAATCAAAAGACTTGCGTCCCTTGTTCCAAAACTTCCTGAAATCACCTCCCTTGTTCCAAAACTTCCTGAAATCACCTCCCTTGTTCCAAAACTTCCTGTAATCACCTCCCTTGTTCCAAAACTTCCTGAAAT
Organism: Viola odorata; assembly: GCA_963691705.1. Lineage (NCBI taxonomy): Eukaryota > Viridiplantae > Streptophyta > Magnoliopsida > Malpighiales > Violaceae > Viola > Viola odorata. The sequence goes on along the minus strand of OY829546.1, from coordinate 50,661,287 downwards.
CACCTCCCTTGTTCCAAAACTTCCTGTAATCACCTCCCTTGTTCCAAAACTTCCTGAAATCACCTCCCTTGTTCCAAAACTTCCTGTAATCACCTCCCTTGTTCCTAGGGTGTTACTGGAAAGATCTGCATCTTTGAATATCATTAGTATTGTGAAAGTGGAGGAAAAAGTTAGGAAACTACTATCTACTCCTGCTACTTTTTTTGTAAGTACAGATCCTGAAGAAGCAGAGGAGGAAGAAGAGGAGGAGGTGGAAGAAGAAGAGGAGTTTACTGGGCAAGAATTGTTTACTAAATCTGAGGATTTTATTGGTAATTTCTACAAACAGTTGAAGATGCAAAGGCAAGATTCTTGGAAAGAAAGCGTTTTAACTAAGCCTTTTCATGATTATCTAGCAATTAATTAATTAATCTAGGACACATGCTTAATTATCTTGCACTCTGCTTTTCTTTCATTATTTTCTGGAATTTTCCAGATATAATTAGTGTTGTGGTGGTTTCTGATTGTTTTCCACGCTGGTGCTGGATTTCCTGGTATTACATGGATAGATTCGTTTGTGCTGGATTTCCATGTATGAATTATCTGCGTAAATGTTTACAGAAGAATCTTATTACAGGATGTTCAGGTCTTAAGAGAGTTTCGATCAATTTGAACAAATTTTGCTTTCAAGTAACTATGCAAGAATCAAGAACATGAATACCAAACCTCATAGATAGTAAGGGAATTGAAACCCGAGACGTAAACCCTTTACATTCTAATAAATACCACTTTGCTCATTGGTTAAAATATAGGAACTCAAAATATTTTTATTAATTTTTAACGTTTAATATGATCAATAATGTGTTCTATAATGTTTTCTTATGATGTTCACCTTAGTCATTTCAGTCCATAAAATACCCGATGATAAAAGAAATTATTAAAAATTACAGAAAATTATTAAACAATAAATAAAATTATTAGAAAATGTAGAAAATTACAAAAAATTATGCAAAAATTATCGTGGGATTGTTAGTTCAAAGGAGATAGAGAGGTGGTGCATGGGCTTCCTTCAAAATTTGGCACCACAAATGTCCCATGACGTGGGAATGTTATGGGCGCAGGGAGATAGTAGAAAGGGTAAATGAAGCCCACATCATATTTTTATTTTTTATTAATTTTCTTCAATTTTAAATAATTTTCTTTACCTTCTAATGATTTTTTAATTGAAGATTATTTAAAAATTAAAACTAATGCCTGTCGGTAAGAGGTGGATTGGCCACCAGCTAGCTATTCTTGGTTGATTGTGACTTGTGAGTGGGTGTATGTATCTATCATGACATACTTGAGGCTCTCTTTTTTCTTTCCACTCTATCATGACATTCGTTATGTATTGTGGTCGTGAATAGGAAATGGTGAGAGCATATGTTCCCTTTTAGTCAAATCTCTTAGCTAGGATTAGGACTTGCATGCCTGTTTGCACAAAGTCCCATCTTTTGTCTTTAGTCTTTACTTTAACATGCATTTATCCGGATACCATCAATTTAATCTTTTATTTAATCCAAACTGAACCATTTACAGTCGATTATTAGAATTAATGGGATCTGAAATCGAACTGAACCGATTTGATTTCGAACTGAACCGATCTGATTCAAACAAGAATGACTTTATAACATTACATTACAAAAAATAAAGGAATCAACACGGTCTTTTTAAATAAGATGAAAAATATGAAGAGATATAAATTATATAATATTATATCAATAAAAATGTTTCTGATGTGAAAACGTCAGATTAGCTAACCCATTGTGCCATGAACCGTCTGTCGCGGAATCTACCTCTCAATAAACATACTTTAAAGTTACCTCCTAAACATTAGACCTCAAAAAGTTCTCAATGCGTCAAGGAAGATCCATGGTAACAATTGAGAAAGAATGCACCTTCCACAAAGTATGAATGAGCCTAGAATTATCACACTTGCACTGTAACTTGTGCCAACCTCCATTCAAGGCTTTCTGAAGGCCAACAAGAACCTCCCAAAGCTCCGTGCAATAAGCACTTGCTTGACATAAGCTGAAAAACCCCCGAGCCCTAACCACTCCACATCACAGAAACAACCACCTGTTGTGGCCTTATTGAGCGACGGACGAAAAGCACCATCGGGTTTCCACCGTATCATTGTTTGAGGAGGACTATCCCACTGCAATATCCGCGTAATTACCTGCAGACTAGTGAGCAAGAATGCCATCCAACAAAGCCAAATCAGCTGCCTGGACAGTGCTTTGGATCACAACAATCTCTTAACAGAAAATTACTTTTATTTTTATTTTTTATAATGAAGATTAAGATATTTTATTAATAATAAAATGATTTAACTCCTTATAATTTGTCTGGAATCAATATAAAAAAAGAATATTCATCGAATTGAAGATGACTTGTTAGGCACGACAAAAACTACCAAATATAATTTAATTCCTAATCTATGTTGGATCAGTCGATTTATTAAAAGTAACTAACTATTTATATATTTAATACTTCTTAATATCTTACAACAGAAATTTTAAAATAATGACAAAATTACTTGGTTAATGTATGTGGCGGTGGAGGAACGATTTAGTGTTCAATAATAAAGTGCTCCCCATAGCCTCCAAAGTTTCGTTCATTTGGACTGAAGTTTCTTGCTATGTTAAGGCCTCATCTGCATTGCGTGGCCTTCAACAGCAGCCTAGCCGAACACATTGGGATTTGCTGGCAATCTCCCCTGACAGATTGGGTAACCATTAACTCTGATCGTGCATTCAGGCTCACTCTCTTGCGTGCTGCAGCAGGAGGTGTTATCCGTGATAGTAGCGGAAGATGGCTTGGAGGTTTTGCAGCATTCCTTGGGGCGTGCAATACTTTTAAAGCCGAACGCTAGGGGAGTATACCTTAACTTGGAAGAAGCTTGGTCAAGTGGCTGGCGTAGATCACCTCCAAGTTGATAATAAAACCGAATGATGCATATTTATCATGAAGCAAACTTAGTAGAAGGGTTAGCCAATTTGGCCTTCGACCTCCAAACACCTTACTCGTGATTTTCTAAAATTCTTCATTCGCTTCATTTAAGTCTTGTAGGAAATAGTATGGGTTTTTAATGTTTATCCCACGAGATCTATTACTTCTTACTTTCTAAGCTCTTTCACCTTTCTCTTGTATGAAAACAAACAAACAAATAAATAAATGTATGCATCAAATACACACGTTTTTGCTTATAGTGAACTCTTACATGCTAGTAAAAATTTAGAAAAGTCAATATGGCATCGTTAACTTCTTTTTTGCCTTCCAGAACTTTGGGCTTCAAAGTTGACGGAAACTGTGTTATCGGGCCGAAAGTCCTTTTGGAAAACTGAGCTCAGCTAAAAGGCCGTGGAACATATGAGAAATGGCAACAATAGGCCCATCATATATAGTATAGTAGGCCCACTAGGGCTGTTCATCGGTTAACCGAAACCGAAACCGATAACCGAAGTTTCAGTTTCGGTTAACCGAACATTATAAAATCTAAAATTGAAAACTAAAATTTGAAACGATTCGGAACTTCGGAAAACCGAACTTTCGAAAATTACACAACCTGTTTTTTTTTTTGCACATAATTATACGATCCATTCTTGCACACTCCAAATAATTATACAATCCAAATACATAATTATACAATCCATTCCTGCACACTCCAAATAATTATACAATCCAAATACATAATTAAGCAGCATAATTATACAATCCATTCCTGCTCACACCAAATAATTATACAACCCAAGATTCCAAATACATAATTAAGTAATCCAATTTTGTGGATTTTAAGAAAAATTAAGGTAAATAAGAACTCTGAAACTAAAGAAAAGAAAAACGCATAATGCTCACGATTGAAAGTAAATGTTTGTTGATTCCAAGAGCCAGGGATTGACATTTCACAAATAGAAGCAAACCAGATCCAAAAGAGAAGAGGCAAAAAATCGTCAAAATTAGGGATTTAGGGTTTATTCTAAGAAATTAGAGATTAATCTAATAGAAAACTTACCAATAGTGGAGGAGGAGGCGGTGGGTGGTGGAAGCAACGTCGACTGACGACGGAGTCACGGGCTGAGCGAGAGAGGAGAGGGCGAGAGCGAGTGACGATGTCGTCACAACTCACACAGACTGCTCGTCGAGCGAGGAGAGGGAAAGCTCGACAAAACCAGAGAGGATGAGGGAAAGCTTGGAGGCGGTGGGTGGTGGACCTCGTGGTGGTGGTGGATGAGGCGGTTGCCGATAAGGTGGCGGTGGTGTCTGTGTGGAGTCTGCGCGAAAGAGAGACAATGAGAGAAGAGAACTGAGATGCGGATTTAGGAAATTAGGAATTAGGGAATGACAATTTTGTAAAAAGAAGGCATTATATAGTGTGTGCAAAAGTTCGGTTAGTTCGGTTAACCGAACTTTTGCAATAGAAAATCGAAACCGAATCGTATTTAATTTCGGTTTTTGAGTAACCGAAACCGAAAAAACCGAAACTGAAATTCCGTAACCGAACTACCGAAAGTTCAGTTTTGGAATTTCGGTTCTTCGGTTATCCCTAACCGATGAACAACCCTAAGACCCACTATAATATTTTTTTTTTCATGTAGTATCATAATGCAACAAAGTTTTTCTTTTTTAAGCTAATTAGCGTTAATACCTAACCTGATTATATCATTTAAAACCCAAGAATTAAATACAGGGAAAAATGGACGTAGATCAATGAATTTATAGTTTAGTGATATTTTTTATAAAATAGAAAAAATTATCTCGAATTTGAGTCGGAAAAAAAAAAAACCTAACCGATCTTCCTCTACTAATTGAGGGATCGCCCAGAGGAAAAGGCCAAATTCGACCAGCCATCCCAACACAATTAGCTTCACTAAAGAAGTGCTTGATGAAAACTACCCAAACATTCATGTACATTAGACTAGTTACAATGGGGTAGTTGAAAAAAAAATTATGTAGTTGAATTGATTTAATGAGGGTATTGAATAGGGTGTTGAATCTATTTGGATTAATTGGTGTTGAATATATTCAACATGTTGAATAAGGAAGGGGAGGGGACCACCAGCGCGACATGTCGCAATCTTATTGGTTGTTGTGATTTTTAGATTTTTATCTCATCCTAATTATTTGGGGTCAATTATTTCATAGTAAATTAATTTATTTTTAATTTTTTTATACCAAAATTCATCATTTTTTATACTCTAGAAATAGAGCCTTGTTTCATTTGATTTGGACACCAAAAAAAATGCATTTTTTTACTATAATTTTTCTATTAGCCTCCAATAAACTCTTGTTTATAGCTTTTAAACATCGTTTTAATGAAATGGATCCCAACAATAACCCTTTTAACACCCAAAATTCTACTAATATACCAAATTATGGTTTTGCACCAAATTCCGTCATGTCGTCATCTGTTCCAAACTATCCTCCATATTATGGATCAATGATGCCATATTCATCTCAAGCACCTCCTTATCATTCTTCTACTCCAACGGGAAATGAAAATGTTCTGAATGTTGGAGCAACTGAATTTCCCGAATTTTCTACACAAATGGCTCTTGGTGGCATGAGCGGTGTTAATGAAGCCACTCCAAATGCAGAGGATTCAACTCCTGCTCGTCAGAAAAGCCCCAAATGGACCACTGATCAAAATTTGGTGCTACTTAGTGGGTGGATTAAATATGGAACAGACAGTGTTGTTGGCAGAAACCAAAAAAGTGAATCATATTGGGATAAAATTGCCGACTACTGTAATGAAAATTGCTCATTTGATCCTCCGCGTATGGAACTTCGTGCAGAAATCATTACAACTACATGAACAAAATACTGGGCAATCGATAATTATTATTAATATGTAATCACAAAAATAAAAACATATAAAAAAATAAGAATATGAAATAAAAGTAGTGGGGTAGGGTGTTGAATTTTATTAAACATGGTAGAGTGTAAAAGTTGAATGGATGTTGAATTATTAGGTGGAAGAGAGAGAAGATGATGTGGAGTGTTAAAAAATAAAAAGTAGAGTGTTGAATAAGGAAACCATTATGGATAGTCTTAGAAGCCTAAAGCGGTTGACCTGATAGCCAATCATGATTCTTAACTGCTTGCACAATAGTAGCCATTAGAGTTTGGGAAACCACATAAAAAGCTTCAATTGCATTACCTTCCATTGCAATCTGATCAGAGCATACAAATTTGAGAGCCTTGGGTTTGGGTTTGATTGGAGGAACAAGGACTACAAGATTGTCATGATTCTAAGCGTAGGAAAACCTCATTATACTGGCTCTAAATATCGTGAATTGGAAGTACATGTGTTTAGCATGAGGGGTCATCGTTGGCGGAAACTGGATCGGCCAAATATCCATTCCGCCTCAGGCCGTTTCTGTCACAACCACTTGTAGCTGATAGCTTAAGGAAAAGGAGCGGGAAAAGAAGAAGGAGAATAACAACTTGCTTAGCTGGCAAGTCAAGTGGCAAGCAGTTACAAGAAGCAGTTCTGGGAATAGCTGGCAATTGATCAACTTGGAGGAAGTTAGCTAGTTGTTAGATAGTTAAGCAAAGATGCATTCTAGTTAATTGATTAGCTGTCATATCTGACATTATTAGCTAAGTAGTATAAAAGGGTAAGGATAGCTAGAATAAACTCACTTCTGCAATTTATAATCAATTTGAATTGTAATTGCTTAAGTCAATACAAAGATAGATTCAATGAATCTCCTTCAGCTGCAATGCAGCCACATATACCTTCCTAACTACCTCTCATCCACCTTTCGGCTGCGCTCATCTCCCCTCACAACCATCCATCATCCTCCATTGAAATACCACCAGATGTTCTTGAAGCAGCTTCATCATTTCTCAGCAGATCAGCCCCTCTGATCTGTTCTTCATCTTTTCTTCCTATTTTCGTGTGTTACAAGGCTTGGAGCTTTCCTTGGCCTGTGACAATTGGTAGCGGAGCATGATCTTGCTCCCTGTGATCTCTTCCAAGAAGCCCACACCTTTCCTCTGCCTCCGCCAGTCAATTCATTCCTTGTGAGTTAAAACACGATTGTGCTTTGTAAGTGAAGTTCTTCATCTCTCTGTTCTTCAATTTCTCTATGAGAGAGTCACAGTAGAATTGGCATGTGTCAATCACGTTTCATTTCCCTCTCTTCCTCTCAAATCTGTCCAAATTGTTGAAGAAATGGCAAGAATTAAATTGCAACAACAAGCTTTCCGGGTAAAACCTAGGGAAGCATTGTTCGATTTAAACCAGGAGAGTGATGTAGACACTTATATAGATCAATTTAAAGCAATATATGATAGGAGTGGAATATGTGATTCCCATGGAAAAAGCTTGTTCTTGGGTGGATTGGATCAAGAAATAGCTTGTCAAGTTAGAATGCTCAATCCTCATTCACTTGAAGTTGCTATGGTATTAGCCAGAAACATAGAGTATGGGTTACTTGAGGAGGAAGATGAAGATATGCATGAAACTTCAGTCCAATGCCTTCAAGAACTTCAATTCCAAGCCACTCCAAGACCTCTTCAAAAACCTGCACTTCAAGTCAATCATCAAGCCACTGTTTTGGAAATTCAGAATGCACACATCCAGAAAATCCCTTATGTTATTGAAATTGGATTTTCCTCATCTCAATTGGATCCTAGCAGCAAGAGTGGGCCAAATTCGTTGCATTCAACCACTGGTGGGGTGGAAGATGTGTATGAAATATCAGTTACGGAGAAGGTTGCCATGGACAAAGAGAGAGCAGTAGGTGAGGATGTTGTTAAACATGATACCAAGACCTTGCCTGCTGTTTTGTTCTTCCATTTGTTGACTGATATTAAAGTCATTCAAACAACTACCTTGCCTGCGTTGAATTTTATGATTTTACTGACCGAGGGTGAAGCTATTCAAGCATCCAAATCAAGGGGTAAGAATGAAAGCGAAGAGGAAGCATACACAGCTGAAGAGCCTATAGCTTCACTGTATGCAACTTACAGCATCAGAATAGGAGTAGGATGATCAATTGCAGAGAGCCTCTTCTCTCGTATTCCTTGTGGGCAAGGAATTCCAAGCGAGGGGTATTGTCACAGCCACTTGTAGCTGATAGCTTAAGGAAAAGGAGCGGGAAAAGAAGAAGGAGAATAACAACTTGCTTAGCTGGCAAGTCAAGTGGCAAGCAGTTACAAGAAGCAGTTCTGGGAATAGCTGGCAGTTGATCAACTTGGAGGAAGTTAGCTAGTTGTTAGATAGTTAAGCAAAGATGCATTCTAGTTAATTGATTAGCCGTCATATCTGACATTATTAGCTAAGTAGTATAAAAGGGTAAGGATAGCTAGAATAAACTCACTTCTGCAATTTATAATCAATTTGAATTGTAATTGCTTAAGTCAATACAAAGATAGATTCAATGAATCTCCTTCAGCTGCAATGCAGCCACATATACCTTCCTAACTACCTCTCATCCACCTTTCGGCTGCGCTCATCTCCCCTCTCACAACCATCCATCATCCTCCATTGAAATACCACCAGCTGTTCTTGAAGCAGCTTCATCATTTCTCAGTGTGTTACAAGGCTTGGAGCTTTCCTTGGCCTGTGACAGTTTCACTTTTTTTTTACCACATATAATACATTTCCACCATGGCAAACCTACAAGGACGGAGTGTTCTATTGGCATATTAGAGATGACTGATATAGTGTTTAAATGTGTGTTTTTCTTATTGATTTTAGTCCCATTTTGAGCATGATACTTCTCATTTGCTCCTGTTTTCACCTTATTTGCAGAATTAGACTAAAAATGAGGAATTTGAGGAATTGTTAGCTTTTTGGAGGATTTTATGCACAATTTATCGTCGAGACCTGGATGACATATTTTGCAGTCGAGACCTGGTCGAGACGTCCATGTCATTTTCATTGTCGAGACCTCAACACCTTGAAGATTCCAGAAGCTTCCTTTCCTTTCCAGATCATGTCAGTTGACTTTGAGGAATATTCTCTGAAAGTGCACTCACTATTTCCGTGCATTTCCCCCATGCTACCATCTGTCAATCGCACTTACTTCCCTTCCTCCATGTGGCCACGTCTCGATCGCACTCACCTCCTTTGGCTCATGCTGTCACATGGTTGTGCAGAGAATATTCTTGTCCAGAGCATCTGCCCAAACTTTGTTCCCCACTCTTGTAATATTTTATCTGTCTGTCCAGACCCTGACAATATTTTCCCCCATGCTGTGTCAGGACCCAGACGAATATTCCTGACTTGAGCATCTGTCCAGGCCCTGTCAGCTCCACTCTTGTATTTGTTTAATTAGCTGAATTCCTTTTGTTCCCCATGTGTGTATGGGTGATTTTATTAGTTTATTTCCTCTTGTGGATGTCCCTCCCTATAAAAGAGAAGTCTTCATTCATTGTGAAGGGGGAGAGAACACACACACTGAATTAGGGAGAGGAAAAACGTAGACACATACTACATTCTCTCTTTTCCTTAGTCTGAAATTATTAGTTAGTTTTATTTAGAGGTTTTGAAGGGCTTGTTCGTCCTTCTTGTTGTCGAGACCTCGACCAACTTTCCTTCAATCCGGAGCTTTGAGCTCCGGCCGGTATTTAATACAATTTTCTCCTCCTTTATTTATTTTCCTTCTACATTTATGTCAATTACATCTATTTATCATTTATCCATGAATATGAGTAACTAAATCCTTCTTCTTAGCAAGGGTCATTAAGGGTTACGAGGTCTAGACATGAGACTTAAATGCTCTTCATATGTTTCATGAGTATATTTGATTGTTACCAAACTTATTCCATGATTTTAAGAGTTTTGTTAATTGATTGATCTCCTTTTAACTTATCTTTTAAATCTACAGTCACTCCTTTGGGTAATAACTAACGTGAGGGTCAAAGGAGATAGTAGGCAACTAGATTGATGTTTGATCATATTAATCCTCTCATCTAGGGAAAATAATCAATCTGGTCTGACTTTTCAGTGTCGAGACCTGGACGTGTCTTCTCTCAACTTCATGGGCTCTCTGAGTATTGTCATCATAAGCGTACCTTGGTGAACGGCAGAGTGTCAAGATCTCATCCATAAGCGTACCTTGGGTTTGGTTTCTATTAAGAAGAGAAGTAGGAGACCTAAGCGCACCTGGTCTCTATAGCACGTCTATGCCTTGGAACAGAATATTTTCGTGTCAATGATCGTCGAGACCTCGACGTAACCCTGTGTACCCTTGCTAGGAACTTTTCTCCCATTTGATTCTATCTCTTTCTCTACTATTTTTATCATTGCTATTTATTGTGATTTGTACGATTTCCTCTGTGTGTTGGTTATTATTTTGATTGGTTTGATTTAATCGCTTTATTTACTTTTATTGTCTTTGTTAGCTCTCAAAGATCATCTTGCTAGTAGATACATCTACTAGCTTAAACCCCCCCCCCCCCCCCCCCCCCCTTGTTACTGATTTTGTATGCTCTTGCTGCAGATTCTTTCTTGTCATACGTCGAGACCACGACGTCAACGCTTTGTCCCTGTGGATCGATCCCTTTGCTACTATACACAAGCTTTTTTGTGCATTTAGGCCTTGGATTATAAATTGTATTTTTGAGCGTGCTTCGACAGCCGCTATCAATGACCTGATTGAGGCATTTGATATGTTGGATGAAGTTTTCAGAACAATCCCGATTCCGGATCATCTTTCCATGGCTATGGACTCGTTCTTCTGGTTTAAGGATGGAAAGTCGTCGTCTTTAAGTATGATCATGTGCAATGCAGACGAGAAGCATGTAGTGAAGAAGAGCAGTTTCGATATCTGGGCGTTGCGTGAAGTTGGAGCGGCACAGTCATGGACGAAATTATTCACCATTGTCAATTGGGTTGAAGGTCTTAGAAACTCTCAAGGGCTTCTGGAGGAATGGATTCCTTTTCCAAACCTGCTCCCAAAGATTCCTTTTATATGAACCCTCCAAACGGGCAATCAAATCTTTTCAACTCAATCAAACCCCCCATGGAGAAAAACAATGCTGCTTTGAGTTACTTGCCTTCCCCATCCCAAGAGGGCATAAAAACCAAATCTTTTCAGCTCTCATGCGAGCAGGAGGCATAGATACCGCACCTTATCTCTTAAAGCAGCAGCTGAAATTACAACTTGGTTGAACAGCTAGGAAAGGGGCCTCTTGATTTCATGCGATCTAAACCTCCATGGAGAAAGTTCACGCTGCAGAGAGTTACCTGCCTTCCCAATGCCACACCTCCCTCCCAAATCCCTGTCAGTGGGAGGTTAAAACCAATTAAGTGAGCTTTGCCCGCTCCTGACCTCGCCAATCCATCCTCGAAAACTGGTTGAACTTCCGGTTGATGTAGGGGCCTAGGAGAAGAACGTCTAATGGGATTGGGTGGGTTTTGACGTTGCTGTTTGAGTGTTGTACGCTGAAACTGAGGACAACGAAGAGAAGAAATTATAGTTCTTTCAGTTTTTTCTCTTCCATTTTTGGGGTGGTATGATAACAAAACTTTGAAGTATATCCCAGCCCTTTCAGCTTCTTAGCTTCATCAACCAGAACTTGGTCTATCACAGCAATTTCAACTCTTATATTACCAGAGCTGCTAGCGTCCAGTGTTCATGGCTTACATCACCAAGTCTACGTATGTATGATGGTGGGCCCCAAGAGTTGAGATTGATGATAGCGAGTTTTTTCCTTTTCTTGTCGGAAAATAAAAATAGCTTACTTTTATGGGAATCTAATCTAAAAAGTAAAAAGCCTAGATGTGATTTCAATCTAATTCTCTTGACAATGAGGCCATATATATCTATGGTACGCTTGTATATTCATGGAGATACACGGAGGACCGCTTCCACATAAAATACCCGTTTTCAGTTTTATTTTAAACTTAAGTTATGGTTTATTTATTCAAATTTTCAAGCAAGTTTTCATGGTTACGTTCAAGGACTGATGCATCACCTCATGAACCACCCTATAAACCATCTGTTGGTAGAAAGAAATTATTAATAAAAGTTGAAAAAAAAAATCAATATGGACCGTAAAAAAAGAACTGCCGGACCGTGTATTACCAAACACAATTATATACCATGTATTGTTTTGTCTTATCCTCTTATTATTGTGTAGTGTATATCAATCAAGCGCAACCTATTGGGATTGCTAGAGGCTAGTAAGCTGCAATGGAGACTTTTATTCACGACTGGTTGTGGCTTAACTTAATCATGAGGAAATACGTTGTGATTAAATGATAAGGAAATGGTTTTACCTCGCTTTGGTCATCTTATCGACAAATAGAGCGGCCAGACAATACTCTAGCAAAATTAGCCCATTGCCAGGAAAAGCAAAGAGATTAGGTTACTAATGTGAAAAAGTTAACCACATCACCAGCTTAGATTTTGACTGCTTATGAACATTTTCATAGTAACAGAAAAAGAAAGGAAATGGCCCGATATTAATTGATATAGACTGTAATATTATCTGACAATAATATCATAAACTTTTTGAGTCTAAATGACGAACCAACAAGGCCAAAAAAGAGTTGACCAAGTCCCACCACCATAACAGCTTCAACAAAACAACTACTACATATTTAGTAACTTGGTATAGAGACAACAAGTCAAGAGCTAGACTAACATGTCTTCTATTCCATCCTCTTCTACGCCTGCCCACTAGTTACAGTTGCCATATTCATATTGTAATATTTCACATCAAAATGAAAGGTGTACGGTAAGTCTGGCATGCTGAGATGATAGACAAAAGTCAGAGACTCTGAAAGAAAAATTGCTACACTTCGGCTCAGTTCACCAGCATATGATCAAATCCTGCTCCGGCCTGAAGTGATGGAACTCTAGCCACACCAACATTGTGAAGCAACTGTTGCAGCCATCTTCGTGTGGTTGGATCTTCCTGAGAGCATTCAATCTAACATTAGACAACACAATAATGACGATTTCTATTCCTTGAAGACTAATAGTGCCAGAGACAATTAGATGTACTCGGCTTAAAAGTGGCAATTATAGATCTTCATGGCATGGAAAATATAAAAAAGAACTCAACTGCATCAACTTGTGACACAAGCAAAGAATGAAATCAAACAGCAGCAAATCTACTAAGCCGTAAGCTTGGTCAATGATCTATCCATTTACACCATCACATGTCATGGGGATTGGGAAGGCTAGGGATCAACTACCAACCCTAAAGAGTGGTTAACAAAGTAAATTTGTTTCACTGCGATTAAACATAGAGATGACAACCCATGAAACTTTCATGGACTGTTCAGCCAAGCAATTGGTTCATTTGTCTTGCTCATGCCACATAAGCAAAATCATAAAGAAAAAGGCTCCAAGTACAATTTCAGTTGAATTAGCGAAACCAAGCAGGGATTGGGTTGCGCAGGTGTGAGGAAACATGGTTGGACAAAGTAGGATTTGAGAGGGAAAAATGGTTTGCATGCCAATAATCAAGTCTGTAAGGTTTTTCTAACACATCGTCTTTGCATTCTAGGATAAATCTCACCTTGTAGCCTACATTACTCTGATAGTTGGTGATCTGTGCGCAATATGAAAAGACAAGAATGAATATTACAACTAAGCGTGCATAGGCCATTCCATTGTGGAACAGCATGAATTTTCTTGTCTAGACTGTAGCGGACTTCCACATAAGGTACAAATCAACAACAAGAATCATATATGCAGTACTTACACGGAGGCAGTTACTGAAGGTGGCATCTCTTAGCATGTCAGGCAGGCAGCTTCTTAGTGCATCACAAGCCCTGAAAACAAAGGATATAATTAATGTAGACAGAACAAAATAAATCATATGTATCACGAGGAAAAACCAATAGACAAAAAGAGTGAGGAGGGGAAGCAAGTATCCCAATGAACAGTTTACACTTCACCTACCTTGGATTATCTGAGAGTCGAAGATAACATCTAATAATATGTTTTAATAACCGTGATGATGGCTGTTCAGCAAGTGCTGCAACCATGTTCCCCAAAACTCGGCCTACAGCGAAAAAACGCTCTGCTGTAGTACAGATATAATCCAGGCCCACATCATCTAACAATATCTTCTGAACTATAAACGTCGCGACCTGGCATCAGAAAACAAAATTTGCTTAGTATCCACAATCCATAAATTTGCTTCCACTGTATGCAGTAGAACCAGTTACTCTGAGAACAGAGGGGCAACTCATGTTATGGTAGCTCTGCAATGGCAAAGCCAAGCCAAGAACTGCATTTCATTAATATTTTAGTTTCATAAGAGTCATCATTCTCTCAAATGCTAAATAAAGGAAGAGTCAAACCAGGTTTCATCATTTGCTATCAAAATCCTGGCACAAGTAACATTTGGGTAAAGCAAACTTCTTCAGAACAAGATTCTTAAAACCAGTGTGACCCAACAGGAGTTCCTAAGAAACTGAACCCAAACATTAAAAACATAAAATGTAGATGTAGAATCAGAGCACTCACTGTTTTTGACAACTCACTGCCCATTTCCATGGTGCGCAAGCACAGAGGTATTATCTCAGTTGAGAGAAGGAAACTGATAACTTCAGTGTCATCAACCTGGGAAAGATGATAACATCAAAAGTTGATTGGGACCACAGACTTGACACATGAAAAGAGAAGAAAATTCACGTGCATGCTAAAACCCAAAAAGGATGAATTACCTTCACCAGGGCCCCAATTACACCTAAGCTAGTCAGCCTTAGGTACTCAAAAGGCCTTGATTTGCTCGTTGTGTTAAGAAACGGATACAGGTATAAGGGTATATGAGCTGCAAAAGAAATAGTCTCAATTGGAAGGAAACTACAAGTTAAGCAACTAAGAATCTCATAGAGAGTTCAATCATGTCTCAAGATGAAAGGTGGCGGTACGCTTAACACATGCAAGCCATTTTATTTTATTTTTTGGACTTCAGTTGGAGTAAGTATGAATAATATTTGACCACAACATCCCGTGACAACATTGGAAAAACCATCCCTCTTGTCAACAACATTTGTTAACCTAAGAGGATAAGACACAAACTGGAAGAAGAAAATTGTCCTCTAAAATGCTATGCAGTTGAGTGAAGATTAAGAGCATCACCATTGAGGAACAACATTCGCGTGTCTGGATGTGAGGCTACACACTGAAAGAGAGTGCAAAATGAATGAATTATCAGAAATTCCTTCGAACTTACAAAATATGCAAATATATGTACAGCAGCTAAGAGGAGCTAGATCAACCCTCCAGCATGACATATCAAATGCAGGGAACAAAATAAAACCTTTCATCATTGAAATTGAACTGATCTCATACAAAGCATAACTTCATTTGACGAAAACTACAAGTGCTGCCTCATCTTAACTCAATATTCATCCAAATGAAGTAATGGTTGGCCCATTTCAAATAGAGCTGAGGATCTAGTTATGAATAAAACAAAGTGAGAAGTAAATACAAGGTGTTTGTAAGTTTGCAAGAATCTCACCTGAAGTAGTGCCAGAGCATTACAAACTCGATTTGATTGTGCAGGACTGAGGTTTGGTGGTGACAAAACAGGATAAATTGAAACTATCTCCTGAGATTAAGAAAGAGAAGGACATTGTAGATATAACATACATTAAGCACCTTGAGAGTTGAAACAAAATTATATTCATTCCCAATAAAAACAGGTAAAATGTGGAGTGTTGCTGGTTTATGTTAACATAACAGTTATCAACCACACACTACATTCATATTAACTAAACAAGCTGAAATAAAAATTCCACTTACTTAAGTATTAAGTTATTAACCAAAACCAAAATAGTCGTTCATTCTGTTAAGCTGCAACGTATCATTTTCAGCTTATAGCATGATTTTAACACCACACAGGGCCTTAATTCCCTCATCCCTATCCTCACTAATGGTTTATATATACTCCTCTCTTTTTTATCAGCTTGAAGCATGAACAAAACTATGTGATAGAGCTATTTGCATGAATCAACTTGAGCAAAAAACATTAAACAGTTTCAAGAAGAGATATAAGTTGATACTTATTAGACAATAAGATGAGTAACTTCAAATAGCATACCTGTAAAAGTGCTGCAATAGTACCAAAAGAATTCCACAACAATGGAGCCAAATCTTGAAATAATTCTCTCTTCTAAAATAGAACAAAACAAACAAAAGTTTATTAGGCATACCTGTATGAGTGCAGCAATAGTACCAAAAGAATTCCACACGAAGGGAGCCAATTCTTGAAATAATTCCTTGTTCTAAAAAATGAACGAAAGGCACACTAAGAGAGGGTATAGCCACCCAAAGAGAGGGTATTGGTAAATCCCACACAAATGTTCATTAATACAGTCATCGCACAGTAGTATTCAACAACTATATTGTATAACTACCTACATAAAAAGAATATAGCTTCTCTCCATTTCATCAAATATAAAGCTTAGCCAAGATATGCCTACCAAAAAAGAGAACAGCTAGCCAAAATAAGACTCCTAGACATGAATATCATATGCTAGAATCGGCCCAACGGTTGAACTTATAGTGGCAATCAGCTCCAATTTACGAAGGAAAAGCATGTGTCTCTGTGGTTTACACTGGTTTGTGATTTACCTATCAGTATAAAATCCCTTAACCACTTTTTACTGTGTTACAAGCAATTGAACCCTCAACTTGATGCTAATTCCTCTAACACCTCAACACTCTCATTCGAGGTGCTTCTATTGCGTGGGTAGCATGTACAGAAAGTAATCACAACCTACCAGAGCATTAAAATAGCTGTCAATGCTTGATATGTTGCAATAACTTCCTACATTTAAAGCCCTAATAATAGGCAAAGCATTTTAAATTGATATTGAAGATGAAACGTAGATCAAAGGTATCATTTTTGTCATTCACTTTGAGGGTTCAAACGCCCGAACTACAAGACTTGTTGGGCACCTAAAAGGCAAGGCTTTGCATGCAATAAACATTCCCATACCTATGATTGCTTGGCTTGAAACTCTACAACTAATCAGCATTGATCAAATTTGCTGCTCATGCTATTTGCCAAAATTTCACTTATTTCCCCTCAACACAGAAAATTCACCCATAATGCCCCACCACCCAAAATCAGAAATTCCGCTGAAATCCGAAACGAACTCAAAAACCAAAATCATGATCAAAGCAACAAAATTAACAGTACCATAACTGATAAAGATCTCTATTGCAAATACAGTGTTACCTTGGAGAGCTCGAGGAGAGCATTTTCGCGCAGATCAGGGTTGCTTAGGTCAAGCACGAGATGCTCAGCGGACGCCATCTTGCGGTCCTTGTTGGGCGGAGCTCCGGCGCCGGCGGTAGGTGTGGACGCGCTGGGACCACCGAACGGCGAGCTGAGGGAGAGAGACTGTGGCAGATTGGCCATGCAAAAACGGCTCTCTCGGTTGTCGTTCTCTTTTCTGGCACTAGTCGAGAAATTGGTATTCAGTCTTTTCAGAGACGTTGTTGGGTTTGTGCAGAGTCGGATTTTATAGAGGAGAGCGGAGGGCACGTGGGTTACATGCGCGTGGGGGTTGCGTTGGATTTGGGTATTTGGATTGCCATATGGATGGCGCTAAAATACAGTATTGCTTAATTGGGGTATCATTTGGCAGTGTTCTGCGATGGACTAGTTGAAAAAAAAAAATCTCTAGATGCATTCCTTTTTTGGAAAGTGAAAAAAAAAATATTTCAAAAAAAATTATGAATAATTTTTCACACGTTTCCGACGAAGAAAACAAAAACACAACAATGCCTCAAATTATAATATTTCCCCTTCGAAGCGAATGCAATACGAATGAAACAACAAACTAAACTATATGGTGGCTTTTCCTTTTACTGGGTGTCAAACAATCAAATGCTTCTATCGCTTTGAGCCTCCTATAAGCTCACTTGCACGAGCACACGGCAGCCGAATTCAGTCCAACATACAGGACAATATCTTTTAGATTTGTTACCGGCGGCATGAACCAAACTCGATAAATTCTCAGTTGAGATCAGTTGGTTGATCCACTCCGACATGTTTCTCCCTTGTTAGAGAGTTCTGTTCAATGCATATTCGAAACTGAAGCGTGTCACCAACTCTCGGCAAACCTACTGGCACAATGTCATTTCTTATACTTTACATGATAAGTTGGTAAATGTGAGGTTAAACACAGTCATTAAATCATGAACCAGAAATTGCATCGGGCCTATTGTTGCAGTACCAAAAAAAGGAACCATGTGGACCGTCCACAAGTATTAAAAAAAACTAGTTCAACAATGAAGAATACATTTACTGAAAAGAGAACAGCATGAAGATAAGAAAAACTTACCTCCATCACTCAAATCGATTTGTTCTTCTTTTGCGCAGAAGGAGAATTAGACGACTTGGGATCTTGATTAGAAGTTGTAATTATGAAAAGAAGTGTTTCTATAAGCATTCCACAAACAAAACCAAGAATGCCGCCAGTAACACTGTGGAATTAAACAACAGAGTATCATCATCATCATCGGTGAGATAGAAATGAATAAAAAGAAGAAGTTCATAGCACCACATTCACATGCATATGAGCAAATGCATGCATGTACGAAGGCAGAAAACATGTATATTAAATAGGACAAAAAAATCAGAGTTTATGTTAATTGATGATGATATCTGATTTTACCATGATAGGATTGTGATCAAACAATGCTCTGAAAGCAGCGTATCCAACCAAATATCCAGTAAACATTGTAAGAGCAACATGTAAACCTGTAACAGTTTGAAATTGGCAATTACTTCAGAAAACAAAATAATGAAATGAAACAATATTAAAAAAAACTCTTTACCCCATATGCACAAAGATTAAACACATGAAAGATAGCATTCTTAAAGGTATAGAAATAATCATGGGACAAGAAGCAGCACAATTATTGGCCGTACCATGACCATGTGTACATAGAGGGAGCAGGGTACACATACACAGACAATAAGATGATTCCCTTAAGCTGTAGCAAATAGGCAATCAACCTAGCTACAAAACCTCCTCAAGTGAACTTATGGGTTCAACACTTGGTCGAGGCTTCAGTTAGGGGAACAAAGCATTGAGACCCAATGGAGTGGGACCAAAGTAGACAGTACCAACTGTGATGAGGTTGAAAGGGGTATAGGTCAGAAACGTTATCAGGCTGCCAGTGCAAGGAACTGACTGAGCCAGGGCCATTACATTGAGTTCTACACCACATTTGAAGTTAGATCACCCAGATCTGTCTATGAATGTAGAAAAAAGTAAAAGAACAGGATATGTGCCAGAACTAATAAATAAGGGAAAGGCAAGACCATGGCATCCTTTTTCACATTTTCTATCAATGAATACTCAAAATCAGGAATGTGAAGCTCCAACTTATAACTTATAACTATGAACTATTTACATAGCTACAACATAAAAGAGGCTGAATGAGTTATGATAGATAGCTTACAATTCTACCAGGAACGAAATTGCGTGGTCACTCACCAAAGCCAAGCTGATTTTTGTAAGAAGAGAAAGGCTCATTGATATTCTTCTTGGGTGTAATATCCTTAACTAATTCTTCATATGCATTCCTCTCTGCCAACTCCTCAAGCTTCCTCAGCCTTACCTTCAACTCCTCGCACTGTAGATGTAAATTAAAGTTTAAAAAGAAGCGCTTCGTTATAGAATCAGAGAAAAGAGAGTAATGCAAAGATACTGAATCGTGACTCATGAAGAGTGTATTACCTTCACTCTGGGTTTGGGACTGGAGAAGGAAAAGTCACATCCAGAGAAGAGGCTGATCAAGTCAGGTTGGATTGAACGACTTGAGTGAACCCATATGCTCCGTAGGGACTTGTACAATATATTGGACTGAGACGAGAGAGCCGAAGCAAGATCCTGCAAGTCCCCAGGGAGTTTTGGGTCTTTGGAAGCTGAGAGAAGGAAAGACAGAATTGGATTGGTAGCCGATACAGTCCATCCAGGAGTTGGGTTTGGTAGGGCAGCTGTGGCAGAATTGGATTGGTAGCCGATACAGTCAATCCAGGAGTTGGGTTTGGTAGGGCAGCTGTGGAACTCATTTGCAGGAATGTGATTCGTTATCAAAACACCAGTCGGCTGTTATATTTACAAAGATTTTGATTGTTCCATTCCTCTACCATGTAAAAACAGGAGAACCATGTCATCAACAGACACACAAATTTGCAGTGGCTGAGAAGGAAAAACACAAATCACTAAACAATCTTGCAGTGTTTCTTTCTATAATCATTGGTTAATTCTTAACAGCAGCAACTCCACAATAAAGAATCAAAACAAACCCAAATTTCTAATATGAATCCAGCCATTGTAAGGAACTTCAACTAAATATCGAACACGCATAAAAGGAGATTGGTTAAGAGAGTTACCGGGTGTTTTTGGTTGGGGAAGCAAAATGTACTGGAGAAGCGATGACAGAAGATCAGGGTTTTTTTTTTTTTTTTTTAAATTGAGAAGATCAGGTTTTGAACAGATTAAATGGAAAATAACTATTCGCCCGCCCCTTCAATCCCAAAACATCAATCAAAATGTCAACTAAAAGACGCTATGGATGAACTAAACCAAAGGTTCAAAGCCTCATCTTCAGTCCTTAATTAGACACGTCTTCAGATGAATTCTCCATCTAATCCGAAGCTGAAGCAGAGTTCTCGGTTTTTTTGACCGCAGATGAAGGAGCAATGTTTTTTGCTCTTCCTGCGGTCGACCGGTTGAGCTTGGGGAAGTGCTGGGTGTCGTTTTGGCGTAAAACTGACACGGTCCGGATAGGATGATATCGACTACAAGTAGTTCACATAATATTATCTTGGGTAAATAAACTATAAAATATTCTCATAATTTACAAAATCTTCCCCTTCAATCCTTATAGTTTTAAAACTATAATATAAACCCCATTTTGACATTTTTCAATAGTTAATTTTTTTAAATAATTTTACATGTTTCTTTTACCATAATCCAGTGTTTATTAATTAATTAGTGTACAAGTTTTTAATATAAAAACCATTAACATTAAATAAGACCAAGTAACGGAAAAAATTTGGGTAGATCATGATCTACCTACATCATGATCTACCTACATCATGATCTAGGATGATGACACATGCTCCAAATAGTGCTAGAATACCACTATTCTTGATACTTTTAGACACGTGTCATCATTCAATGGTAAGTAACTTACATTTTAATCCAAGGGGGAAAGAAATGGAAAAACCACACACCTAAGAAGAAGAAAGGAGTTTATCTACAGCAATATTGCAATGACAATTGAATCAAGAAATTGTTGCATCATGGTATCTCTTCACTGATCAATGAGATCAAACGGTCTTTGGTATCTCCAGTTGATGTTCCAATTCCGTCCCCATGTTGGTAGATGCAGTGAGCAGAACGAGCCATGTTTAGTGTCATATTTACAAATGATTTTGGCAAATAATTACGATTATTAGAGATCTCCTCGTTTAATCTCTTCCACAAATCACTAATCAAACCTTTCATATGATCCGTTGTTTGCTCTTCTGTTGCACCTGTGTCTGTCATGTAACATTTCATAGATTTCGCCACATCTCCTCTCTCAATCTCGGCCTGAGAAGTACCCAAGTCATTGCAAAGACGAGTGATTAAGGATGAGGGTCGAACTAGCTCTCGGCCAAGTTTGAAAGAATCTAGTGTCTGTTCTGTTATGGGGCATAGCACCGAAGCATGGACGATAGCAGCAGGACCGCCGATTGATGTCCAAGCATTTTCCATATATTCATCAAAAGTTGGAGTATAGTTGTTGCGAAACCAACGTGCTTCCACCATATACGCTCTGCAGAGGTTTTGCCACTGAAAAATGTATGCACAAAATAACCAATAAGAACTTCATGAGCCGTAATATAAGCAGGTTAAATGTAAATTTCCATTTGATTACTGGCTTAGTTGAATATTGAAACAAAAAGGTTAAATTAAAAAACTTCACTTGCTAATAAATTTCACAAAATTTTAATGGTATATATCTGCATTTTACCTCTTCCACAAGATAGGGTAAACTGTGGAGGCCACTATCCTTCATCTCATTGTGTGCTATCTCATTGACAAAGTTAAGAATGGTCGAATAGCATAGTCTCATGTACTCTGGAATGTCATCAACAGCCCTGATATCCCATCTGATAAAAACCAAAAAAAATGAAAAATTCTTATAAAATCTGTAAATTAAGATAAATTATTTTTTGTTTAATTTAATTAAGTATTTTTGTTTTTTTCACAAACTAAATATTTCTACCCACCGATTAATTGCATCTGTAAAGAGTTCAAGCTCATCTGGCGTTCCGTAGACATCATACATGTCATCTGTTGCCGACAAAATGCAGACGAATTTGGTGAGCTGTATTCGGCATTTGGAGAATTGTGGCTCAAATGTCAAGCCCAATGCCCACAAATAATTCTCCACCAATCGATCTCTTGAGAATCCTAGCCTTTCCTTGAAACCCAATTCTCTCCACCATCTATATTTTTTTTCATCGATTAAATATATTTCACAAGAGAATAAATATCAAGGCATTAACTATATTATCACTTTACAGGAAAATCAATATTATTGTTAAAATCTTACCTTGAAAGCTCTTTCAGCTCGCTCTGGTGTATTGACTGCACTGCATTATAATCTAACTTGGCCAGCTCAAGCAGGACTAAGTTCCTCTTCTCACTTTCTTTATAGACATCTATGAAATTTCGAGCTTCAAGCCTTGGCATCCTCCAACGCAAGGGAACTTCCACTGATTGTTGGATTTCATTGCGAAGAAGAATGTTATTCTCAACCTCTAAACTTCCCATTAGTGAGTTGATGAGATGTTTGCTACTGAAATCCTTGGCTTTATCTAAAACTTGCTCACCAATAACTCCAAGGTGAGAAGCTTCGTACAAACTCAAAAGCCCTTCCCTATCCTCACTTAGTGTCTCCATGAACTTCCCATCTTTATCTCTAAACTTGTCAAACACATCTGCAATAAATTAATTAATCAATGCATGTAGTTACAATTGAGTTCGAATAAAAAAAAATGAGAAACCTATGTTGGAGATTCATCCCAAAAAGGACTTGATAATACTCTAATAAAATTATTCACCCAGAAAAAACAGAAAAAACTTTATTCGAATGGGAAACTAACTAACCTGTGCTAATTGGGAAGCCATTTTCTCTTAGAAGCCGGAAGTGCAAGGAAGTGATGTAAAGATTGGTGGTGATAGGATCAAGTTGAGTGAGATTTATAGCCTCTTTAATCTCCTCTTCAAAATGGTAAGCTAACCCCAATCTTTGAATGGAGTCTATTAACTTCAATTTCTCAAATGGGTCTTCACCAATATTGGACAAGAGTAATGTTTTAGCTTCCTGCTTCAACTTTTCTAGCTGATTGGCATGAGTCTCATACTGCACGAAACAATATTCAAATTAAAGTAGTAATTAGAAGTTTGATTGAGCCGAATACTAAACAATTCTAGCATTGAAAAATTAATCTCTCTAATATGATTATTCTTTAATTAATTAATTACTTACTAAGTAGGGTGTGGTTAAGGAGTCGATGAGCTCGGTACTCCAAATGGTTGGATGGTAATTTGCTGATCTTCGTTCTTCTGTTGGCAATGAATTGCATGTTAAAGAAATCTTGATGCTGAGGGTTGATAATGCTAATCTTGATTTCTCTTGCTTGATTCTTGCTACATTAATACGCCATGGAGAAAATAAGGTCTTAGGATCATGTTTGGGAGCAAAAGAAAAGGACAAGAATCTAGTCTGTGTTAGATCCATTTAGACTTTAGAGAGCTGGGTCTAATTAACTATTGCTCCAGAGATGGATATGTTTACGCCTCTAAAAATCATGCTCCTATATATAGAAGGAAAAACGTGTGTTTATGCATATTGTGCACAATGTAAATTACGCGCACCGACAACATTAAGAAAACATGTCGCATGTATCGCTATGTAAATTACTCACATCCACAAGTTTAAAGAAACGTACGTGTGGAGGATTTGGATCTGTCAGAGAAGAGAACTGAGGAAGTGTCACCTCGTACATTTTAAATTTTAACTGTTCACGAACAAGTGCTTAACAGTAGTTTTGTACTCTCAACATTTATGATCGAGTGATAAAAAATTATCGAGACTTAATTTAATAAATTTTAGATTCTAATAAAAAAAAAAGATAACTAAAAAAACTATTCTAAAATATCAATTTATTTTAATTTCAACAATTTCAACCATATTTAAATAAAATTAGTCTTTTATTAAAAGTGCAGATCAAACAATTTAAAAAAATAATAAAGAATATTGGTTTAATTTTTTTTTGTGTGTGCATAAATTAAGATTTTTTTTTTCTTTCTAACTTTCAACTAGTCCAACATGACGTGTAGATCCCACCAAGTTAATTTATGCAAAACTTTGTATTTATATATATATATTTAAAACGAATTTCCAGATTTCCAATTCGGTTTCTAATTTTTAGAAATAGAGAACGGGACTGAATCGTTTATTTTCGATTCAGACTAATTCTCCACTTTACAGTTTAAAAAAAAAATTAGACCTAATTAGACCGAACGTGCAGTTTCAATTCGATTCGATTCGATTTTTGTACACTCCTAATTGGTGTTACTTTCTTTCGCGTGGCCATGTGTTATGTAAAATAAATGTCACACTCCTAATTCGCGTTACTTTCTTTCACCATGTGTTATGTAAAATAAATGTCATATGCAATGTAAGATGTTGATTTGGGATCTTGCTCTTCTAATTTTTCCTTAAACACGACCAGTCATGTTAGAAAAATTTGAATCGTTAAATAAAATTGGACAGATGAGATTAAAAATTCAAGTCATTAATGAGTTGACCACTTGTTAAATTTTATTGACTGGTCAACTCGTTAATGATTTGAATTTTTAATCTCATCCGTCCAATTTTATTGAACGGTTCAGATTCCTATAACATAACTGGTCATATTTAAAGGAAAATTAAAATAGCTCAATCTGTTGTTGTGTCATTTTCATTTTTTTGCATTTACTAGTAAACCATTTAGTTGTATTTTTTTTTCTCGTCAAAATTATCCAATAACTCAATCACTGCATTGATAATTGATTACTCCGGATTCGAGCTGAGTAGAATTACGAAAGGCAGTAAGAGTATTAGTTGTAGTGTTCAATTCAATAGTATATACATTATTTAAACTAAATTTATTTACTTTTATACTCGAGTGATATATATAACAACATTTCATGTAATAATCCATGTAAAGCATGCCTTGAGACTAGTCTAAAAGAGCCAATATCTTTTGTGTATCTTGGTATTTTAATACAAGATGACGGAGACTCCGTGGACAAGTATAATTAGAAGCAAGAACACGCAGTTTTCCTTCTTGATTGCTATCAGATATTCTATGTTCGGAAAAATCTCCCACTTTATATCAAATAGAAAAATACAGGAAATATACGATATCGAGAATTTACGTCAAAAATCTCAAACGAGGAAAAACCACAAGACAGATATAAGAATTTTATTAAACAAGAAGAAAAATAATATAATAGGTTATCTGTCAAACCCAAATCCTAAATATTTAGGATACACTCATTCGAAATATGGAATCAATCCACCAATTATTTTTCTCTCACAATTCTCACTTTTTTCTTTAATTTTTAAATTGATTAATTCAATTCCATGACATGCCTATTTATAGGCGGATTCAGTAGTACAAGCATTAATCGCTTGTTGTCGTCCAAAGTCAACACATGAAGCCAATTAATTCAATTTTGGCTCCTACCAAACCAATCTACCTTCTTTCACTCTCTTTTCAATTTTTGCTGAGTCCACACCAGTAATTCCAAGTCACCAATTGTGGTTTGAACGGTGAGTCGGTGATAGTAATTTTTTGTAGAAATTACGGTGCCGGCCTAGCTACTTCTAGCTTCCTTTTTCAATTTGGACAATAAAGAAATTCAATTTTACAACATCCAATTAATTACTCGACTCTATACGAAGCCGACAGTTGGGCAGCCAATATGAACTGGAACCAACAATTCAAGTATTCCTCTGCTGCACTTTGAAGCCAGGCAGTCATAATGCTTCTGTATAATCCACGATCGTCGGTAACTACAGTTCTCTCTCGTATTAACTGGCAGACAATATCACTATTTGCGTTGAGAGGAGTGTCAGAGAGCAATGCTTATATCATTCCGGAAGCTACAAGATCAATGCGCCGCGTGCAGTGACCTTTGATACCGGCAACAGCTCACAGCCGTTGGCATTCCACCCGTCCAAAAGTCATTGTAAAACTGAGCACTTGGAAATGGCAAGTAACGTTCTAGTTCTACCCACCTTGTAGCAAAATTGTTGGCTAAAAGGATCTTCTCTTGGAGAAGAGGCAACAGACACTCAAGTTTTATTCACCAGAGTGGCATTCACTCGTAGTTCTTCCCAGCTAGTTCCACTTGACAGCGCAAAAAGAAACTGACTATACTCATAATATGCGGGTCAGCTTGTAAACCTGCAAATGGAAAAGCCAGGTCAAATAAATGAATTGATGTAGACAGCATCTGGAACAACTTCGCAGACACATTGGAGTTGGAGGGATACGTCTATAGCAGCAAATAGATACTAACCTGTGCATTCCTACTCGGCAGGGGTACTTCCAAGCAGTTTTGGAGGCCATCAACCCTACAGAGACAGATGCGGGACCAACAGGAGGAAGACAATCAGAATGCAAAACATATTTTCATGCTGGTAAAGCTCAAAAACCAAATAACAACCTTTTCTTCACAGTTCTTTGAAGATACTGGTCAGCATTTATAAGGTCTTGACCTCCATACTTCTTTTCATCAGTATTCAAAATGATCTGTCATCACAAAACATTCAGGTACTCCAACACCAGCCAATACAAATTTCTAAGATCATGATAACTAACAATTAAAAACTGTACATCTAACGGGCATCAATCATCACGTACTTGATATTCTCCAGCTTCCTCCACACCTACACTGTATTTTTCGTACGCATTGGTTGGATGAAAGTTGACGACAAAGAGAAGAGGACCTCTTGTGAAGGATATCATCTGTAAACAGCAAAAAAGTAATTTACGGAAACAAATTGCTATACAGTCTACCAGTGTGATAAACAAGACTACATCCAACAAGATGACCTCCAGATTACTTACGCATAGAAAATATTGCAATAGTAACCCAAAATAGTTATTGGATGAAGGAGAAAGAGGCGTCGCATCCAAAGGACACTTCCTTGAAGTTTTCAACATGTTTTAACAGTGTTCTTCTCCCATAAACATGTTATAAAGATATAAGTTTGGCAAAATGGAGGGATAGGTAAGAGTAACTCTCCGCCAGTATGCATGCATGTAGTCAAACTTATCAAAGGAAGAGAGCACTTATTTTTAGTAAAAGGAAGAGAGTACTCTTGTACCATAGTGGTGTCATTCACATGATGAATGTTTGGCGATCCTCTTGAAAGGACTCTTTGATTGTCATCCAAAAGCATCAGTTCCTAACACAGGAAACAGTCAATTAATTTGCCTTCGAAGCTATTAGTTTATCTGTTTGCTCAAAAACCAAAAGAAAGAAGAAATCTGAATGGCTTCTATTGGAACATATACTGCGCTACCTTGTCCTTCCAAATACAGCCACAAGACAATTATACCGAACAAGTCTAGGGTCAAAATGGGTATCCATGTGGTGATAATAAAGCCGTAATGAGGTCAAACCCTCACCTTATCAAAAGAACATAAATTGCGATGCATATCATCACTTGCCAGGAGATCCCAATTACGGCTAGCAAGTGAATATGAGAAGTTGTTGCTTGGCATTGGGAACTCGACCCTGTCACACAAGAATTGATTAGCTTCAAGGAAAAGGATAATTGATATTAAAGCCACAGTAATTCAATCTTCCCTAGATGAAAACAAAATATAAAAGCCATGAATGGAAAGAATGTCACCTTGGGATGCCCAAATTCATTTCCCATGAAGTTGAGGTAAGCATGCCCACCAATTGTAAAGGTAATCATTTTTATCATCAGAAAAAAATGAGAGCGTTAAATACATAAATGCTGCATAAAACTACAAAAAACTTTGCCCATATTTATCGAGCAACAGAATGTCTATGAAACTTCAAAAAGAAAATACAGCAGAAGGTCAACCTAGGCACACTGGATCCACATATAGGAAAACCTGGTGCCGTCCAAAAATGTGTCACTCTTTTCAACACACTGGAGCTCTTTGAATCTTTTTGCAAAGATGATAAAATAAAGTTTCTGTATAAATTTTTGCATACGCTCTAGGAATTTCACAAGAGATAGGCCCAAGATTATATGAACAAGAGACGTGGATAAGCTTACTTTGTGTAGTGAGCATCCTCTAACCAGTGATTCATTTGAGCCAGAGGCATCCTTTGTTTAACCAAACAACATCTCCGCAAAAGACTGTCCCCCAGAGATGACTGAAACGCAAGCATAATAGTGAAGCGATTTCATTATTCAAAGAAGCATATGATAGTGGTTGCAAACACTCTGACATGCATGCAAGGGTTTGTATAAAAGTTTATGATATCTAAAATGGTCTTGGAGGGTAAAAAACAAAGCAAGAGCTTGATTACTTGGCTGTGATTCTCTGCATATAAGAGCATTTTATCTGCATATTGTCTGTTGCCCACTAATGTACTGACGATCTGCAATCTTTACGTAAATAAAATAAGTGTTGGACAAATGAAAGAGATGACAAGAATTAATAAAATCAATGAAGGATTGTTGATACAACCTTACTCATGCTCCATTCCTGGTCTGGGACATTTGCAAGAAAAGAAGACCACATCTCAGGCACAAGCGTTGACATAATAATCAAATCCCAATCCACCCTGAGAAGTCAGCTCACAGAGTCCAGGATAAAATGTAGCCTGAGAAACAACACAAGGAAGATTTTACTAAAGCCAAAACTTCAACTTCTTTTCTAATTTGGCATAGTTATCTGAATAGAGCATAATACCCCGCTAGCGGGCAGCAAAGATGGCAAGACCTTTTTCTTCTATTGCCAAGACATGATGCAGTTGCTCAACATCGCAAAGAACGCCAAAGCAAACGTAATGGCAATATGGCTATGTATCTATTTGTTCACACTACCCAAGTTCCATAATTTTTCTTTTTTTCAATAAACATGCATAATTTTCTTTTATAAAAACTAAGGATCAAACTGAAAATGACTAAAAGTTGAGGGGTGAAAATTTGAAACTTGACATAACAAACATCAGAAACTGAATAGAAATTTAGATGCAAATGGTGCACTACTATGTTGGGGGCTGACTTCAAGCCAGACTACATGTGGAATTCAATAAAAATATGGACAAATAAATTAAATGTTTAAAATGAAAGGGATGCGTCATTTCATAGGGCGTCATACATAAGTGCTTACATCTTCAGAAATTGTTATTAAGTTCGGATGAAGAGCATGCAGAAGATCATTTGCCAAGATGAGATATACCAATGCATCCCTGTCTACATACTGATTGCAGAACCTGCAATAAAATAACATTTTTAAATAAATCATCAGCAAGATACAACCCACAGTCACTGTATACAGCGCGGCTGGGAAGTGGATTGCATAATAAAACTATGTTGGGACGTGAATAATATATATTATGACCTAAAAGGAATAACATTCCTAAAACCCTGCCTTTGGAACAAGAAAGGCAAAGGCTCACTTTACTTGTGAAACTTTTTCTTTGAATAAGTAAGTACCATTTAGCCAAGGCCAGTTTCCCTACCTCTATATCTAATTTGTCTACCCCGCTCATGTATTGAGCATTTTAAGGGTGCAAAATAACATTTACTAACCTAACCAAGACAACATATAAAAGTCTCTTCGCTATCTAAAGCATGCTTTAGCTAAGACATTCTCATGGTAAAAAAGAACAAATAGTTACCAGTTAAACAAATTGAGATGATTCAAGCCATATCTCAGAAACCAGCATGATCTCACAAAGGTCAAGAACTAATAACAAACAGCTTAAAAAAATGCAGTAAATAAATAAATAACCAGGGAACCAAGAACTGGATGGCAGATGCCTTACTCTTCCAAGTAACCTGTTAAAGCAGCAAAACCATTATGTGTATACATAATTGATGCAAGTGAATGGAAGTGGAAACCATGAATTTGATACTCCTCTACCCACCTGCACAAAAATCATCTTGTAAGAAAATGCCAAGAATACTGACCCAAAGACAAAAGGAAGTGTCAAGACAGAGTCAATATTACTTTCAGAGCAACTAACAGCTGACAATGAAGAAATAGGGCTCAGAATTAGTTTTTTTTCTTTTAAAAAATGATGTTGAAGGATTGTTCGTGCTTTGCATTTACCAGTTCAGATTTGAGATTAGGTATTGTATCACTTCATGGTCACCATATTTAAACATCCGGGTACCCAATACTTGTGATGCCCTCTTTTCCCTACACAAGAAGGGAAAGGTAAACAAGAAATTAAGGACAGTTGTATAAAAGAGAGGCTCATTGAGAGGTTTGTAATACCAGTGTACCAGTTTAGCTGTTGCTAATATCACAAAAACATACACAAAGAGAATGCTTTCAAAAACACAGATAAATTGGCAATTCCATAAAGACCAGTCATGAAGAAAACCCGCAAAGTAACACCAGAAAGAGAAAGTAAAGGTGATGCCTCCGGGGACATCAACTCCTCCCAGTAAAATAGATTAAAGAAAAGGCTTAATGCAAAAGCAAAAAGCATGAAGTAAATGGATAAAACAAAATTGAAAATGGAACAGGAGTTAGCTAAGTATGTAACTGAAAGTATAATTACTACTGATGGAAATGTATATCTGTGTTTTTTTTCTGAACCAGTTAAAAGCCAGCGCAACTATAAGAGTATCAGTGATTAGAGTGAAGTTCTTCTACAAGCCCAAATGAGAAATAGGATTCCAGTAGCTTTGGCTATCCGAAATGGAAACTTTGTTCTCCCAAATGAAGCAACACGGACATACAAGTAAATACATATCATGCACAGTGACATGTAGGGAGATTTAGGATCCTAGAATTATTAAAAAAAGCACCTCAGTCTTGATACTGTCTCTCTCCCATGCTAAATACCACATCATAGGCGCATTATATTGGCACCTGTCAAGCAACTCCATACAGTCCCACATGGCTCCCATGGGTTCCAATCAAATTCAAAGAGAATAATAAAATAAAGAAATGGTGGTCTTGTCTTCATTTTGCTCCATCACATGACATTGATGGCTAGGTTATAGCCTTAAGCCATAAATAATGACAGAGTAATGTGTTCCTTAATATTCTAAGTCACCAAGTATTATGCGTGTAAAATATAATAGTATTGCAAGTGAAAACGTGATTCACATCACTTAAAAGGTTATCTACATGATACTTGATTTAATTAGATGCAATAAGGGTATAAAGAATTTTACCAGTGTGAAAGTAGCAATCATTTGATCCGTCAAATAATGATAGTCCAACCATCTCATCTGCAGCGGAGTAGGAATGGACAATGTCTAAGAATACCAAGAGTCCTAGTCCTGTAAAATGGACAAGCCAACTCAGGGTACATAGATTACAACCAATAGTCAATAGTCCATTTTCAAACCAAGGTGAACTAAGAATTGTAACGGTGAACTAATAATTAATTGCAAAACACATATATTGTGCATAGTAACTTTTAGGATTGTAAGCAAATGGTGGGGCCCATGCCGTCATATCCCAACATGCCACGATACATCTTCCCATAATCTGTCTTGATACAATGGAATACGCATCTAGCATTGATCTTAGTTTTCATATAAACAATAATACCCTTAGTAAAGTAAGTGAAACCCTTAGGGTTGGTTAATGAATCAAATGTCCATTCAATTTTATTCTTAAAAAGAAAATGGAAAAAAAATCAGTGAATTGCATGAACAGAGAAAGGCAAAGAATGATGACCATGTGCTTCATCAACCAAATGTTTGAAGTCATCAGGATTTCCGTATCGGCTGCTAACAGCAAACAATTTTGTGACCTGCATTGCCGTAGAGATGCTTGCTCAGTCATAAAAATAGAAAAGAAACTTAAACCATGATACATGGAAAATATGGCAAAGTTACCCAACAATTTACACTTTGAGAAAGCTTAGCAGAATACATGGAAGTATGCTAATAGATAGTATGATGTTAGAGAAAAGTACAAATATCATTCCTGCAAAATGTTTTACGGATAACTTACAAAAGAGTGAAAGAAACTAAAAGTTTCAACAGCAAAATCATTCGGTTGCATGTTACTTTTTTCAGCTTCGCTCCCTAACTAAATATATTAATTTTCTTTTGAAATCTACCATCTTACAAGAGAGAATACAGATATGTACAGAGCTAATTAAACAATGAGTATACACAAGGAAAACTTCAGATTACAGACTCTGGTTAATTGTGTGAAATTGAACGAAGCGAGAATAACACTTTACCCACCCTATATCCAACAGTGAAATAGTCTTTATGCTCAACAATGCCAAATAACTGGATTGCATTGTATCCTGCCTCTTTCACGTGAGGAAGTATCTAATAGGAGGAAACACAATGGAAGACAGAGAAAAATAAGTTAGCATGTAAATATATGCACATAAATAACCCAACCCATTGATAATCGGAGAGCTTACAGTCTTCGTGAACTCATTGAAAGAAGATATTTTTGGCTCTGAGCTGCTAATCCCAACATGGCATTCATATATACGAAAGGACTTTGGCACTTTTGGCTTTTTGTTTTTCCATTTGTAAG
The DNA here is from genome assembly GCA_963691705.1 of Viola odorata. Lineage (NCBI taxonomy): Eukaryota > Viridiplantae > Streptophyta > Magnoliopsida > Malpighiales > Violaceae > Viola > Viola odorata. The sequence continues at coordinate 50,628,518 of OY829546.1, read as the reverse complement.
CAGATTCTTTGGTGGGGGGGGGGGGGGGGGGTTCCCAGTGGATTGATTTCCATCTGAATCTGATAATGGCAAACCAAGATCAGAGGAAACAACAATCATCATCAAAAGAGAACTGTATATATTTACAAATTAAAGCAAATATAAGAATCATACATTCTGCTTCGTTATCTATGATTGCGAATAATTTGACTGTTTGAAGAAGAGAATACCTTGGGTATTCAACTTCCTAAAGTGGAAAGGACAAAGGTTCCATAAACTATGGTTTGACGCTCAATCAAATTTTTAAAAAGTAAGACGAAAGTTTCAGCAGCACCACCTTACCTGGTTGTACATAAGTAGCCCAGGCAGGGACTCGTTCCAGTGGCCCATTTGGAGTGTTGAAGTAGACCCTATATTTGCTTCCATGAGGGACAGCTGGACTGTACTTTTTCAACCCATGCTTGCCTTCCTTTGCGTGTTTCGAACCAGTACGGCAGGGGAGCTTCCTTCGCACGAATTTTCTCCACCCATGCAGGATCGCTTATGACGTTATAGACATCATACTCTTTACCTTGATCGATCACATAAGTAGGACGTAAGTTATTCGGTTCCTTCTTTTGCCGCTCTTTCCATAACTCATATCCTTCTTCTGGATCTGGTAATGGGATTTCGTCCAATTCTTCCATTGTTTGAGGTCCATTAGGCCCAAACAATTCCTCATATATCTTTGTCGGTACTTCAAGACGGGTCTTCATATACTTATCTTCCCCAGATTCCCCAGTATTCATCATTTGCTTTTTAGAAGAGTTCATCAATGGTAACACCACTATCACCTTTATCACTGTCATCAACATAATTATACTGTTGAAAATAGAGTTCATCTGGTTCCTCTCCCTCCCTTAGTTTATCTTCAAGAATGATGAACCAGTACCCATAATCATCATGGCCATTTGGACCCTTCCTTGCACAGTTCTCCGTTGGTGATCATCCATTAAAGTCACCAACTAATGCACAATAGCGAGCACCTGCATCATAAATTTTTACATCATTCACTAAGTTACAGAGAAAAAGTCAATGAAAATGGAAATAAGTTGTTGGTGACCCTCCGTAACACCGTAATCATGGTTATTTCCAGAACACACATTGACTAACCAGTTGAAATAAGTTAGATGCACAAACAACTCAGTAGGTCATATCTAATTAGAGAAATTAAATAGATTAAGCAATTAACATTTTAATTTCAGATAGTAAATCTCTGTAAAAGGTTCTTAGCAGAGAAAATTTAGGCCTAAATATGCACTTGCAGCATGCCACATTATGTTAAAGCTGATAAAAAAGAAAAGGGAAACAGATTGTCAAACCTGGTGCCCATTCCATAAAATCCATCCGATGCTCGGGATGACGATGCAAACCCAAAAACTGATAACTAGGCAATAATACACACAAATCAATCAATCTCATGAATACGAATTTAGGGCATACAAATGCTATTTGATTTAATAAGACACTAGAATACTAGATCATCTAACGGATAGAAATGCTTTCTTCCCAGTAAGTTAACAAGAAAATTACTTGATCATTGAAACAAGAAAGAAAACAAAATGATATAAACTGGATTAATCAAACCAACCCGTATGCAATGTCCTTGATCTGTAGGTTTCGCTGAAAAAGCTCATCTTTGAGGTCCTTATAAGATTTATGCCTGCAGAATCAAATATTAATTAAGTTAAACTTCTAACATCAATTCTATCCCCGAAAAAAGAAAGAACAAGCATATGCCATAAAATGAGAACAGCAAGCTCAACACTTCAACTAATTATCCATTTTCCTACATTTTCACAAAATACAAAAGAAAAGTTCCAGTCTTTTTCTATCAGGGTTCACGTAATTGTACCTTTCTCTGAGAAACTGACCAAATTGCTTGTGAGAAATGACAAGTTTGGTGAGGAAACCAACTGGGTCAATCCCCTTCTCTCCGCCTTCGGTTTCACTCTTCTTGCCCTTCTTGGCGCCCCTTTTCCTCTGTTGTGGCTGTGATTGGTTTGAGGCTGAGCATTTTATTTTTTGGTTGGTTTTGCTGGGGAACTGGAGTAATTGAGGTTTGATTTTGCAGGGGAAATGGAAGCAACCGCTGCTTGGACAGATAGAAAGAGAAGGTGTTGTTGAGAGAGAAAGTGAAGTCATGATCCTGAAGGAAATAGAGGGAAAGGAAGTGCTCTGTTACTTGTTTTCTAGAGTCTAGACTGATCTGATGTGAGGGGTTTTAGATAAGAGGAGGGGTTTTTGAGTTGACTCGGTGGCGCAAGAACGGGCTTCTTTTGAATCTTTTCTGTCAGCATCGGAGCTACCGAACGACATAACAACTAGGATGGTAAATCAAACGACATACCATCATTATTGCGACACTCTTCAAGTCTTCATTTTCTTTATAGAGAGAGAAGTGGGGCCCGAACCAATTCACTCTCATCTTTTTGGTTCAGTTCATTATTATTTTGGTCTTTCTTCGGTTCATTATTACTTTGACGCTCTCATCTGTCAGGTAAGAGATTATTGGTTTGATTTGGTTTTGGTTCTTTTATATGTATGTATATTCAGTAACATTGGCGAAATATATTCAGTAAGGAAGTGGGTTTTCTACCCAAGAATTTTATCAAAGGTTGAATATACAGCACAAGTATATCTTCAAGCACAATATGAACTGTGAACAACACTAGTTAGGTGGCTTCTTTGCATACTCCCTGGGTCCAAAAATGGTAGATCCAACTCTTACGTTCGTACTCCCCATTTCAATCTGCAAAGATCGGGAAAAGAAAAAACATTCATTAGTGCCGGAATTTTATCTAATGAAACTTCAACTTTCATGACCAGCAACTAAACTGCTTTTACTTTAGGAATAGCCATTTCAAGCGACAAGGAAACTCAATGTGTAAAGTGTAAACAACGGTCAAAAAGGAAGGGACATGATCCAGAAGCAGGCAAGGGAGTCATCTAATAGCATCAAGTATAGTTTAGTAGGAATATGTATTCAGTTAAGACTACAAACGATCACCATCGAGCCTGTAAAAACCAGTGATCGAGTAACTATGACCTGGTTTCTTAGTCCGTAGGTTTTGGTTTGATGATATTTTGACAGTTTGGGATATGGCAATGTCATACAACGGTGGCCGTGTTATCATCAGATGTGACCTTACCGCTAGCTCAAAGTCACCAGACATGCCCATTGATAGCTCACATTGATCCTCTGACATTCCAAGTGCCTTGCAAACTTCATGTCTGCAGTTTAAGAGCGTCTGTAGCACACCACAGCAAATAAAAATATGCCCATAAACATCAAATAACAACAAAAGAATAGATAGAACAGCATGCAAATTATTATTTTACATACAGTCTAACTGTGCAACAGAGATACCTAAGAGTGGTGGTTATTACCAACAAAGCACAAGATGGCTAAAACCAACAGATAGTGAGAATCTAAGAAACGCAAAACTCAATGCTTGCCAAGTGCATTGTAAAAGAAATAGAAACACTGCATGCTCTAAAGTATTTTTTGAAAAAAACAAAAGGATGTTAAATTCATTTCTGCGCAGTTTTGTTTGCTCCCTCAGGTAGAAAGTATTACCTTGAAGTTCTCAGGAGTTGATGTATAGTCTGGCATCCCTATCGTCATTAACCCAGAAAATACCAAATTTGGGCAATGCAATCTAACATGTTCCGCAAGCCCAATACAACTGGAAGGATTGATGCCAGATTTTGCTGATTAATTCCACGACATTCAATCAGTAGATAATCTCAGAAATTTGATAAATGAAACAAATCAGTCTAGGTATTCACATGTTACTGAAGCCAACATTTAGAACAAGTAATTTAAGCTGGGATTCAGGTGGGGAATAAATAGTGGCTTGAAATTTTTTTACCCACATGTTTCTCCACTAGTATTCACTTGGACCAGGACCTTTAGAGGGTTTCTTCCTAGGCTTGAAACTGCTCGGTCAATATGATTTGCTAACTGTAGAAAGCAAAGATGGGATATCATATCAAATGCCTTTTCAAGGGGATCTGTCACAAATTACAATTTACTCACTCGACTAACTTATAGTCAAGTAATCTAAACATCTCCACTTTACTCACTCGGCTAACTGAAAGTCAACAAACATAAATGTAAACATCTAAAAGCATCACACAACAGCATTTGAGCAGCAGTAGAATAAATATTCAGTTTAGCACAGCCAAGAACCTAAGCTCTAACCTTCCTTCATATCAAGGCACAAATAAAATGGGCAAAGAAAGGCAAAGAAATTGGGATTAAGTGTTTACTTTCTCATTATCTACACCCTCAACCACGGCCAAATTGGGCACTCCACCTGCATTGGTACAAATTGAATCCATTAACACAAGGCTTGGTTCAAACGTAAAATCAGAATTCTTCATGCAGACCGTTTCAACATAAAAGGGAATTTTTGTCATAATAGAAGCATGATTTAAGGACCAGCTCATGTGCTTGAAATAACGAAACCTTATTGCAAGATAATCCACGAATACAAGTATAATCATATTCTTAATAATACAATAGTTTAAACTTTTGAACTCTTATTAATTGCAAAGATGCTACCACCAGACTTCACAACTAAAAGTGCAATTCTCGAACAAAATAACAAATCAATCTAAACCAAAAACTACATAAATGGAAATAAAAATAGAACATTGCATCTTCTCTGAAACTAAGCCCATTTTTCATAATATCGAAACCGTTTTCATGAACAAATAAAATTAGAATAAGAGCGAAATTGAAACCATACCCAGAAGAGTATTGACTTTGTTCCTCTGCAAATGCCCGATGAAATGCCACTGTATGTCCTGAGGCAGCTGCACACGAGACGAGCGCAAAACTTATCATGAACGAATGATAGAAGAGAATCTATACGTGTTTGTAAATATACCTGAGGAGCTTTATCGACGATTTCTTGAACGTAATTTTCGCCGAAGCAACGGTGTCCGGCATCATACACCTGCTGGATAAGAGAAACCGGTTTGGTTTTCGATACAGCTACGACCCGAACCAAATCGGGTTGGCTCCCCGCCCGTTCCGCAGCTTGTCGGGCCCGGAGCAGGACGGACTTGAGTGCGGATGTCACGGTAGCGCCAGTAATGGCCGGAGCAGTAGCAGCCATTTGTTCCTTTTTCCTTTCCTTTGCGCGAAGTATGAAGAGACACGTCGTTCATCTTATTATTTTTATTACTAATGTTTTGTGTATTCAACTGTATTTTTTATGGATAAAACAAAAATGTTTAAATCATGGCAGACCAAGATTATTTTTGTTGCTTTCTTTAATAATTCATCATTCTTTTTTTCTTTTTTATTAAGGACTTATTCCATCTCCTCATTACCTAATTATTAATTTACAATTTCTATGGGTTATCTATAATTCTAATGTCAATTCAAATTTAATTTAAATATTTCAATGTCTCCTATTAGAAGATGACTTGCTTTTATCAAGCAACATATAAATTTTAAAATGGTATTATTTTTATTAAAAAAAACATATAACCTTATAATTTTTTTTAAAATTTAATGTAGAATAAAAGCAATGTGAGTATCGAATTAATTTTTTAGAACGTAAAAGCCCAATGCAAAAATACTAGTAAATTTGACGTAATATTAAAGTACTATTGAATACTCAGGTTCGAGCTTTGAATATGCAGTTGTGTTAAAACTTATGATGGAGAGCTTTACTGCTCTTCGGGGTCCTGTTTAACTCGAATCCAGAGTAATCGACACCCAATATGATGACCGAATTACCAAATAGTTTTGAAAAATAAATATTTATTATTAAATAGAATGATATAAAATACTTTAAAACTTCATTAAGGGTAAGTAAAGTTGATTCTGTTATTAATTGTTGTCACGCACACTTTTCCTCTTCCTAAAACATATTTAATAGTAAAGTTCATTCTATTACATCATTTTTTTCCATGATAAAAATAAGCATATATTATCATCTTTCAATCAAAGTTAAAGCTAACAAATGGAGAAAAGAAAAGGCCAAAAATATAAAATGGAGTTTGATGCACTCTTCCTAATTATCTCAAATTTAGGATGAAGTAGAAGCTTGTTGAGCAGGAGTTCTAGGCAGTGGTTGCTGAGTACTAGCAAAAGGTTTTGAATCAGTTGTCACGGGATGAATATTTTGTGACCCGCGTTGTGACTCAGTAGTGGGGGTTGATTTTGGTTGGCAGCAAAAAAGAACCCAAGTGTAAATCTCCAGCCCAATAACGACTACCCCAAAAAGCACAAGAATTCCAATGTAGGCCCATTCCCAAGACCGGTCCGGCTTAAAAATGCCAATTCCATGAAAAATGTTTATAGAGATCACAGCAATCAGACCATACCCAAGAAAATGATGGTACATGTTCCAATAGTCCCTATACTTATCATAGCTCTCTGGCTTAAAACGCAATGCGAACATCTGCAAATTACAGTCATACACACAACATGGTGTTAATATGCCGTCGGATACGAATAAGTTAAAAAAAGTTGGTTTACGAGTACGAATGGAGCATATAACAAAAAAATGGATTGTAAGCTATACAAAATTAGCACTTCCGAAGAATAAATTATAAGTTATGAGTTCGATATGGTCTGGAAAAAAAATTACCTGTAATGTTGTGAATGTGAAAATGAATATGGAGTAAAGCCGGTGAGTATGAAAGGCATAATATTTGGAGTGACTTCCAAGGTATAATCCAATAATCCAACCAACAATGCCTAAAAAGTAACCCGTAATTTGGCAGCCTATATGAAAAGGGAGCCACCTTTCATATTTGAATCCTAATGGCCAGTTTGAATACCTTGCAATAATAGCACCGGCCGGCAAAAATATTCCCCAACCCATAACGTTCAAGACACCGTGTACCTTATAATTATATCAAATCAAGAAAAAAAATTGTTAATCATTAGTCGAGTGATTGTCTCATGATCAAATACGAGCAGTTAAAAAAAGAATAATAGGTTCTTTATAGTTTCTTACCAATCTAGTTTGATATTTATGTTGCCCGAAGTGATGGACATCCCAAAAAACATTCAAATTTGCAGTCTCTACACTGTCAAAATTCTGTAGGGTTTTTCCATGCATCTTAGGCTCCAACCCCTCGGCCACGTGCCCGACTTGCCACACATGATTCAACCTCGAAATGTTATAATCGGGCTCGGGAAGGACGACAGTTGATTGTAGTATGAAGTAGTTTCCATTGTGTTTCGCCGAAAAATTCTTGAATTCTACTGGATCAACTGGTGAAGGAATTAGCCTGCACCCTAGTTTGGTGTCACTTGTGATATTGTAAGTGTTTACTGAAATTGTTGAATTTGGGTGCATAATCCCTATTATCGCCCTTGTTCCAACCATTTGCGGCATCCTAGGGTTCACCCCCCAAGCTAGCCACCGCATACCCTCATGGACCTTCACTCCGATGATTATTTGGATCTGGAACGAATCGTTGTGTTTGCTGATTGAATTCACTGACCACCCAAATTCGACATCTAAAGTAGTCAATTTCCTGCAGTTGGAGTAATTTCTTTTCGTTCCCAATTGGGAGAAAAGATTGGTACATGGAAGGACATGAGAATTGGTGGAGGAGATGAAGGATAGGGCCAATGTGATCAAGATTGCAAAAAGAATAGTTGAAGACATGGTTGTAACTTGCCTAACTAGTTATGTATATACGTTTACAATTTATTATAATATATAGTCTGTGTCGAATTAATGTTACCCTTCATTTTTTTTCCCAGCTAGGCAATTAAATGACTTTAGAACATTACTTTATTCTGAAATTTATCCCATCTATTTTACTACAACAAGTAATGCATATAATTTGTCCCATCCATTTTCACTTTTCCAAGGAATTTTGAACAACTTTATGTCACTCTCATGTCCTTTTTATTCTTCTGTTTCTCAGCCCTCGTATCTTTCCAAACTTGTGTATGACCCATAGTTTCATGGAAACAAACACTCTTAGTTTTCCGGTGACAGCTAATAAATTACTACTCTCTCCGTTTCTCAAACGTTATTTATATAATTATATCCTCATAAATCAAGAAAATACTTCCTCCGGTCCGAATTATATGATTTCCTCGCATCCCAATATTCAGTAGGGAGCGCATATTAAGGAGGCCGAATGACTCACTATTTGACCCCAAAAAATTCCGTAATTTTTTTCGAACGTACGTTAATCCTTGACGTACTTCCGAGAAAAAATTAGGGGTAAAATTGTCTCAAATAGTGACTGTTCTGACCGTCGTGAGATACGTGCAGTAACAGTAAAAATAAAACTCAAAACGTCATACATTTCGGACCAGAGGGAGTAATTAATTTCAGTCACAACAGTATTTTTTTACACAAATACCCCCCTAAAGTGCCTACTGATACATCAAACTATTATTAGGGTAAGTTAGGAAATCTAAATGAGATCGCTAATTAGAAAGAAAAAAAACTCTAAAATATAACAAAATTTCAGAAATAGAGGGAGTACAAATTTTTTTTTAAAAACTGCTCGTAACAGCTAATTACTTTCCCATCATTGATTATTAGTGAGAGAGATCATCATTAAATATGATTAATTGCATGGTAATCGTAATCGATACTAATGCTCCATGTTTAGTCGAAAGTTAATCATATTTTGTGACTGAGTTAACACACAACATGGTACTGCTGTAATTGAATCTTTGTTACTATATGTGACTAAGTATAACATTATGATATAAAGTTTTGTTAACTTTTTAGCGTTCCGACTCAGAAAACTTAAAATTTACACAAATTATTAGTCTAATGTAATTTTTGGAAAGATAGGTTACACTTATCAAAGGCAAGCTCTTAAAAACTCAGCCAAATAACATCCATAATATTAAACATTTTTTTTCTTCCTTAATTAACATTTATGCTCTTTTTTAATAGGAGATGAGTCTGATTCGAGTATTATCAATCCTTAAAAGAAGTTTTAGTATGATTTTCTTCATTTTTATTGTTTAAACACGAAATATAAGTTAAAGATAAATAAGTTTTTTAATACTGGAGCACCACTAACATTACTGATACAAAATACTGCTTGTTGTTTCCCTCTTCTGAGTGGCATCCTCAGTTGGAAGTTAATTTCGTAATCATAGGACCTACCCACCGTATCAAGTTTTCATTTGGCGAAAGTTGAAGTAGGGATGATAATTTCGCCCATGGGTATGGATACCCGCCCAATACCTATAATTGTGGGTGGGTATTAATCGCATATTGTGGGTATGTATATACCCACGTCCGCAAAGTGCGGTATTGATGTGGGTATGAATAGTGCTTACCCGCACTAAATACCCGCAATATATATAATATATTTTAATATATTATTAATTCAATATATAATATTTTTTTTTCTTTTAAACTTAACTAAAAGCCATTTTTCTATTTTAAACTTTATTAAAATTTCTTCATTTTTTTCTTTTATTTTTTATTTTAAATAGAAAATTTTATTAAGGAAATTATATAAGAATTATTATGAGGAAAAAATATGTTCTCCGTTGTAAGAAATAAAAAAATTTAATCTTTTTTCTTTTAAAATTAATTAAAAATCCTCATTTTTTTCTTTTTATTTGTTATTTTAAATAAAAAAATTTATTAAGAAAGTTATATAATAATTATTATGAGGATTGAGGAAAAAATATTTTCTCCCTAGCAAGAACTAAGAAATAGAAAAAGTATATTATTGTAAATTGTAATGGCCATATCATCAGTTAACTATATGTATAAACTAAGACCATTAATTGTTAATAATACGACATATACTAGTAATATTATCATTGATCATTACTTTGATAAATAGTTATTAAGTTATATTGTGGATATATATTTATTGTTTAGTATTTTACTTAATAAAGAAAAAATTATATTGTTGTAAGAAAAAATCATGTCAATTGTCATAAAAAATGTAATTAGTAATTAGGCGAAAACTAAAATAATAAATTTTCATAATGGTTAATGGACATTTATGATTTAGATTTAGGGTATCTATATTTTAATATCATTATTTACTTGAGTCAATTGTTTATAGGTTTAGGATATTAATTTTAATTGTATTAATGTATTACACATTACATGAGTATAATTAATTAACTATTGTTCAATGATAATTTTAAACTCTAAATGTAAGTGATCTAATCTTATTATCCTATAAAACACGATTATACTTCAAAACTCTTCATGTGTATATGTTAGGCTCGTAAGTCATATTCGATACTTTAATATTTATACTTACTCGATACTTCTTGACATGTACTACATATTTGTTAAACGTATTCATTACATTTCAATATATTAATACTTATTATTTATTAATATTTAGTCACTTTAAATTTTTATATGTTTTGTATCATTAAATGTAAATATTTATCATACTAAAATATCGTCATCAATATTAGGGTATTATTTATAAATTGGTAAATAAAAGCATTACTTTAAAAAAAAATACCAAAACAGCGTCGTTTAACGTCGTTTTGACAAAATAAATTCAACAAATTCATGAAGATTAGTGTATCGTATTATTGTGTGGTATTGTCATTAAGTTTGATTGATTTTTTTATCTATTAATTTGATTGAAATTCAACCAAATTTGCGGATATACGTGGGTAATTCACTGATAATCTATGGGTATAATTACTTTGTTTTTATCCACTCCATATAGATGCGGGTATGGGTACGGATATAAATTGTCCGTAAATTTACGGGTGTCGATATAAATAGTATTTATATCCGCCCATTGCCATCCTTAAAGTTGAAGTGCATTTTGGTACTATCCCTCTGCATTTTCTTGTTCTTTTTGTCCCAGTCAAACACCGTGCAGATGACGCTGAAACATGGACACATGTATATATGTCCCAAATATTAAAAGAGAGAGACTCGTGTTTCATGCCATGGTTTATGTTCTTTACTTAAAACTAAGAGATTGCTTTAAACATTCAAGAATATGTCAGAGAAATTCTCCTCCGCATTTAGCTTTTCTGTAAAAAACAAGAAAGAGAGAAACTTCGTCAGACTTTCAAGTTTATAAAATCTTCCGATTCAGCCCATGTGATTTTAAAGTTTGTAATAAATCTTATAAGTTTAATAAAATTATACTACGAGTATTTTTAGTGGTTAAAATGTTCAAATAATCAGTAAAAAGATTCAAAATTTCTTAATTTTTGACAAAATTTGTAACCGATTTAGTAGAGTATAAAAAAATTAATTTAATTTATTTATTTCAATTTGTTTTTGATTTTTTCTTTTTAATAATTTCTTCAATTTCTCTAATTAGTTTTCAAAATTTTCAGTAAATTTTACTACGATAATTGTTATATTTTTTCTCAAATTTTCAAAAAAAATTACAATTTTGTTTGAATTTTTTTTATCTATTAGTCTAGCTAAAATTGCAGCTTTGTAAGGAAATCAGGTCATATTAATTAAAAAATATAAAACTATAAGAATAAAAATAAAAATTAAATAAACTTTAGAATTTTTTTATATATTTAGATTTTATACTGTGAAGCTTTATTTATTTTTTGTTCTCAAATATTTTTTAGTTTCGTTACGTAAAACTTGAGCTGCATAAACCATCTGGATTTCCTGGGCTCTTGCGAGGGAAGCAGGCACAAAACCCTTAGGCCCATACTTACATACATTAGATGTAACTAAGTGGTAGGTGATAATCCGTAAGAAACTTGTCGGTTTTATCTTTAATTCAGATTCCAGGTTGAAGTTTGGAAAATATAGAAATTAGATCGGTAAGAGAGTCACTAAGGGTTGATTATATTTTAACTAGATTAGATTTTTGTCCAAAAGAGATAGAGATGAAACTCGAAAAAATCGAGAAAAAAAAGTAGAATCTATTTTTTTATCACAAAAGTACTTCATAACTAATAGTTAGTTGATGCAAGTGGTTTGACACTCTCATTCCTTCAGCATGAGATCACATATACGATTTTATGTACGGAGAAATTATTTGTCGTGAACTCTTTATCTTTCGATAAGCCAACACAGTACAAATAAGATTAATTTTAATCCCATAGACTTAGAAGTAACTATGGTTCAAACCTAAAAATAAAAATATTTCATTGTTAATCAAACAATGTACTAGTAAACTCATGGAGACCAAGTCTCATCAACTTAATCAAACAAAAACCAACAATAATTAATAATTAATTAAGATATGGATCCGGCTTTTCTAATTTTCTCTTAAACATGACCAGTCATATTAAAAAAATCTGAACCGTTTAATAAAATTGAACGGATGAAATTAAAAATTCAAGTCATTAATGAGTTGACTAGTCAATAAAATTTAATAAATGGTCAACTCATTAATTACTTGAATTTTTAATCTCATCTGTCCCATTTTATTGACGATTCAAATTCTTTTAACATAACTAGTAATGTTTAAGAGAAAATTAAAATATCTCAATCCTATGCGGATATACTCCATACATCGATTCCATGTCAGTTCCACTACCACTATCGTAAGAAGTTCCAAAGAGTACATCAATTCCCATCTCGTGTACGGTGTACCATCCAATCCACTTGCAAGTTGATTTAGGTACAAAAACCAAATATTTCTTAACATCTTGACCGTCATTTTATTTATATTTTGTTTTTCTCCAGTGTCCTATTAATTGAGACTAATTTCGTTCAAATAATATTAAATTTTTTAAAAAATGATCGATTTTTTCAATATGATTTTACTCTATTCTTATGATTTAAACTCAAAATTTTAGTTAAAGGTGGACAAATTTTTTACCGTACACAAGACTCAAACTCTTATTTTTATTAAAACTTATTTGAATTAAAACTTATATTTTTGAAACCGCTGAGTGTGCGCAAGACTTTCCTATATACATCGTCTTTTTTTCCCCTAATGTGTTGACTATACATAAAAGATTGTCCACTTTTTCTTCGTTTATTAGGCGTTGAACTAAATGGACCACTCCACTAAGCGGAAAACCGCTCACAATTACAATCACGCATGCAAATTCAAACCCTACACTACCTATAAATACCCATGTCTTTGTATCAACTTTCTCCATCACAAATTGCAACATCATCTTCTTCTTCTGACTCGTTTTCTTCTATCTCCATTAAAATCACATATCAATCCAAAACAATATCAAAACATGAAGTCCCTAAACATTTTCTTGATTCTTGCAATCATATTCGTCACGTTTCTTGTCCTTAGCACTGCCTCTTCGCCGCCGCTCGATCGAGAAGGAGGAGAAGATGATCATGATGATGAAAATGAAGTAGAAGAAGATGCAATTCTATCTCATGAGACTTCAGTAACCGGGAGGTTTCTTCTTTCTCATCAAAAGATATTGAAGAAACGAAGAATGACATGTAACAAGTTTCCTAGGATTTGCAGCGCTAAGGGAAGCCCAGGGCCTGATTGTTGTAAGAAGAAGTGTGTTAATGTGCAGACGGACCGACAAAACTGTGGTTTTTGTGGCAAGAAGTGCAAATACAATGAGATGTGTTGCAATGGAAGGTGTGTTAACCCAATGTTTAGTATGAAACATTGTGGGAGTTGCAACAATGGGTGCCAAAAGGGAGGCCAGTGTTCTTTTGGCCTTTGCGATTACGCATAGGATTATTATTTGTTGAATATTATAGCATGCATGAACATGCATGTGCAATATCTAGATAATATTTAGATATTATATATGTTAAATACCTAGATATTATATCTAGATATTTCTATATAAATAGGGTGTTATATGTTGTAAATCAAATTAAGTAATTACAAATAAATTTTCCGATCTTACATTTGCTTCATCAATTCTAACATATTTTTTTATATTGGTTATATTTCTTTTCTTTTCTTTCCAAAAAAAAGATTTTTTTTCATTCATGTTAAAGAATATTATTTGTTGATCTACAAAAGGATATCATGTATTCTATGAGGTGTATTAACCACATAGTATCAAATACTCATTGATTAATATTATTATTAATGATTAATTCTCCCTAATCTATTTAATTATATATATATAATTTTATAATTTTATTCGTATGATACTTGAGATCGTGCAATTATGAAAACCTACCTCAAACAAGTAATAAGCACATAATTAATTGAATTAAACACAAAAATCATCCATAAAAATAAAAAAAGGTTTATGCCAAAAATTAATTATTATGTGGCCACATTGGTAACCTAAAATACAAGTCAAGAGAATAGAATAGTGGAGTAAAATGTCTAGCCCTTATTATAATACTCGGAAATTATGTTTAAATACCTCCAAAGTAAAAATTACAAAAAAATGGTGTAAAAATTTAAAATTTTGGGCTGGGCCGGGTAAATGTTTGATTCCACTATAAGAGAGAGAGAAAAAAAGAACATTTACCAATGAAATAATGTTTTTTTAGTGGGAATACTTGCAGGGCCCACAGAAGAACACTTGTACTGAATACCTGGTCATGGATTGGCCCTGCCCGGCCCAGGGGAAGCCCGACCGCAATGAGCCTGGCTAGAACCCGGGCGGCTTCGCTGGGACTGGGCGTTGAAACTGAAGTTCAAGCCCGGACCACATAGCATACTTAGGCCTGCCCAGTACCTTGTTGAATAATGTAATCATATATGATTTTTTAACCTATGCTCGGTGAATTAGTTAAAAATGGACGTGAAAAGGAAATAAAAATAATATGCACGAATAATAACAGTACTTAGTTACTTTAGTTATAGGCTTATAGGCACCAAATTATGAAAAAATAAACAAAACTAAAATATTTATTTTTACTCAAAAAAAAAGAATATGATAAGATACGAAGGAATACAGATCTACGTATTAATTGTTGTGTTCCTTTTCTTCTTTTCTTTTTTAAGAAGAATACAAAATGGATAATTTCCTTTTTAGTGCATAAAATTAGTCGGCGGACCATTCGAAAACCTACAAGCCCACATTTTTTTTATGGATTTTAAAAAAATATAATTTTTTTTATGGATTTTTTATCGTATTTTCTTCATTTTCTATTATGTTCCAGCTTCTAATGGTTGAACCGAAATCACGCCCGAATTGAATCATAAGCAATAAACATATAGAATATCCATGTGAAAGAAGCCACTCAGTATGGAATTCTGTTGGCGGTTTTCAAGATTGCATGCATGCATGTGATATATAACCCTTTATATTCACACTTTTACTAATTTTTATACTAAAACTACACCTGTCATATTCACGTTCACTCGATAGTTATTCATTTAAATAAAAATAATAATATAACTTAATTAGGAAGAGATAAACCTCAATCATATTTTGACACATCAATTAATATAACTTTATTAGTAAACTAATTAGTATTTCAAACATTATTCGAGAATTACATGCTTGATATAAGCAACACTTCTAAATTATAGTTATACAAATTCATTTATTTATTCATTAATTTCAAATCCATGTTTGAAAATAAATTCATAATTAATTCTGTTTTTGTACACTTGAAGTAATTGTACTTACTTTCCATCTTGAAGAAATTAATTAATTAATTAATTTGAGAGATATTAAAATTTTTTAATGGAAATATTTGACTATGGAAGTTAAAAATTCATGTTCAACAGCTAGAAAACTTATTTATTAAACAAGCCCTCCGAGTCTTATTTTACTCGATTCCGAAATAGTCGACACCAAAATGTGGTGACGAATGATCTTAAAAAGAAATTGACAAGCGATGATATATATATGAATTTATTGATCACCCTAGCTACCAATTTTCAGCCAAATAAGAAATAAATAAATAAATCCATTGATTGATAGAGTAGCACAAAAATGTTCTCATCTTATATACATCGTTAAGGTATACACATTTGTCTCCGGCCAAAAAATTGTACAATTAATTGACGAAACAAGGGTTTAATACATAATAATTATAAATAATTAGCATATATGATGCGGCATTACATATCTAGATAGATAAATATTACTATTAAGCACACTTGAAGTTTAGTTAAAAAAGAAAAGAAAAGCAATTCATGAGTGTGTAATTAAATTGTTTCTCAAATTAACCAGCTAGTAATTATTAATTAAGCATGGTTCTTTTATTGTATGTATTTATTATGAATTATAAATGTCGACCAACCTTATATAGTAAATAATTAAAAATAGTACCCTTTTCCCTTTTGATGGACCGTCGTCGTCGAGAATTAGAATTTACGGGTAGTTACACATCCCGTACACACACAATTGGCCAGTTTTGCAGCGATTGTTGCAATTGCCGCAATGTCTTTTGTCAAGAGATGTAAGCACACATTGTCCTCGGCAACAAGTGTGGGTGTATTTGCACTTGTTCTTGCAATCGCCACAGTTTTGCTTGTCCGTCGCTAAATCGACACATTTGTTGTTGCAACAAGTAGTGTTGCTCCCGGTTGCGTAGATGTAATCGTTGCACACATCATGATCTTTGTGGCAATGATCAGCTGCTCTTGGGTTCTTGATATTTTCCGCCAAGAAACGAGACAATTTCTTCGAAGGCAAGATCGATGGCGGGTTTGTTGTTGAATCTTGTTCATGAGCACTACTACTTGTAGTAATTTGCTTTTCTTGATCATTAACTTGAATCATCATGAGAGTGGTGGACAATGCCATGGTTACCGCAACGAGCAAGATTAATTTCATGTATTTCATGGTTAATTAGTTACGGTAATTAGAGTTGATAATTAGGTAGTTATGAAGAGGATTAAGAAAGGGAGAGAGTTGGGTTTTTGAGGAGAGGAATGGTATGGAGGAGGAGTTATTATAGCGAGTCTTGAAAGGAGTTGACGCTAAAAATGTGGTAAAAAGCATTTGGGATGTGCTCCAAAGAGTGTGGTCTAATTCTTGAGTTTTCTTTTTGTTATAATTTTTCTTTGAATGGATTTCTTGGTCTTAGTATTTCTTAATTAAGATACCAAGAATTGTGTAATTAATGCTTCTTCATATTTTATTTTTTATTCTTTATGTTTTGGTCTCAAAGATAGCTTATGCATATTCGGTGTGCTCTTACAAAAGCATGATGCTTTGCCGCTATAAGGGTCATTGGCAAAGTCAAACGACCGACTTGAGGAAATTGATGCATGCTGTTTGGGTAAGCAAAGGTAATAGGAAACCCAGCTAGCTAATAGCAATTTCCCTCTGTTGTGGCGAAACATACTGCTAAACTACGCGATTCAATTTAATTATAAGAGAGCTTAAGTCTATGTTCAATCAATCTCTCATTTGAGTTTTATTTATTTATTTTGTCATCATTTTTTTTATATTAATCAAATAAATTAGTGGTCTATTATATTTATTTTATTCGATTTATTTTCGTTTTCATCAAAGCTCAATATGTAGAATTAAGAATTCCAATGAAAGTGCAACACCTGTCCTTATATTTACTGAATTTTCAAATTAATTATTTCTATTGTTTTGACGTCTAAATTTGAATTTTCTTGATACTTCACATAATAATAGGACACTGTTAATAGGTACAATATTTAATTTTAATTAATCACATATTTTAACTTTCGTCTTTTATTAATATGAACCATTTCTTTGATTTATTTTCTTTGTTTATGCTTCGATAAAAAAAAATGATATGATATAATTTTATATTAAGTGAGATGTCACATCGAATTTTTTCTTTGGATATATATTTAATGATACGGTGGAGTGACATGTTAGTAATTCACGTCGTTATGAAGAAATAATATAGATGAATATAGTTAGAATACAAACAATAATGAAAAAAAATACAATGATATAATTACAATACAAATAATAACAATAATAGAAAAATAGTTACATGTGGAAAATACTTATAATTACTTTATTTTTCTTATTTTATTTTTTCTTCTGATAATAATTGATCAATGTTTCTCAAAAATAAATAAAAAAATTGATCACGTTTAATATTTTCAAATTTACTTTTTTGCAAGTGCTTAGAATAAATAGTAGGTTAGTGATCTCTAAACATAGTCGTTAACTTTATTGGGTCGGTCATTTTGTAGTTCTCGGCCTTAAGAGGCAGTAAAAAAGCCCATTAGCCCAGACCTAAAACAGCATCGAATGACAAATCGTTCAAAATAATTTTGGTTAGCTACCCCTCAAAACAGTTACCCAAAAAAAAAAAAAAACAGAAAAAGGAAAAAAGAAAAGAAAAACTATTTTCTTCACTTCCTTCAAGGCTCAAGGTGTGAAGAGACCGAAGAAGGCGAAGAACTGAAGCTCGATCGTCGTCTCTCTCCCTACTACTCCAATGGAGTTCCGGCCACGAGACTACATTTCTGAGCACCAATCCCACGCGCTACCTCGCTCACGCGCCACTCACCACCCGTTCTCCACTTCATCAGCTCTCCACGATCAGGTTCTGGACAACTCTTACTCCTTCATTCTCTCGCCCACTTCTCTACTGAATTCGCTAATGTTACCGCGCGTTACACACAGGCCGTCACGGTAGTTCGGGACCGCGAAAACAGCAACGATTTCTTTGATCCGCTGAGAGGTTCAAGTTCAACCGTCGACAACTCAGCAGATGTCGTCACCGCATCCCCCGCCAGTCACTCTAGCAAAATTCATACCGCACAAACTCCGTCGAAAGAATGGACCTCATTTAAACGATTCTTAATGCAGAAATTCCCCGTCTCCAAAATGATCTCCGTTACCGCCGTGAGCTACTGCTTCTTATCTCCTTCAGTTCTAGCTTCTGTAACTACAATTTATTCTATGACTGATTGATTACTTTTATTTACTCTCATTTGCAGGTGGCTGAAGTGATAACCAAAAGTGGCAAGGGAACGGTAGCTTTAAAGAATGTGCAAGTGGATGAAGGGGATGATTTGCAAAGAGTTTATGAGGAGGATGCAAAATTGATTACTAGGCAAGAGTATGTCGCTCGGTTGCACGAGCTTAAAGATGAAATCAGGCGTGCTTGGCAAGCTGAAGATCGCGTAACAGCTTTCAATTTATCTATTAAGGTGAGCTTAGAAGATGCTTAAAATGTTTCTGGCTGTCTGTTTGTTTGTTTCTTGCTTTAACTGTTTGGCGCCAAATTTAGTTTCCTGGCATCTGAAGGATGAATTTTGTATGGTTACTCTTCAAAGTTTATTAGTTGTTCTTGTTTTTGGAAAGTTTAGCATAGTAGCTTCTATTTCAATTCTAATCCCAGAGCTAAGTGCAAGTTGGGTGTGTTTGATATATATGTACACTCTCATATTTCATTATCTTGATGTGTAAACTGAAAATGTGTTTGTTGTGGTTTTTCTATTATATAGGTTGTTAAGCTTCTTAGCGACACTTCTGTTCAACAGTTTTATCCTACATTATTCGTTCTTGCCACAGAAGTAATGGATGTGCTTGGAGATATGGTATGGAAGCGCATCAAGCATAAAGCTGAATTTTCTGAAAATGGAACCTTTCTGCGTTCCTTACCTGGTAGTTATGAATTAAGCTTCATGTACATGCATAAACTTGTAGTGTTTCAACCTGAAATATTTGGATGAATATCAAGTAAATCAACATAACCTATTAGAGTGCTTGTGTAGTTGATGCATGTGAGGATTGTACTGTCATGCTGACTATGGTAGGTTTATATTTAAACGTGACTCTGTCATATGATGACATATGTTGCATGCAAGTGGTGGTATCTAGTTGCACATATACATTGATCAAAGTGCTATTAGTATGTTGCAGTATGGCTGATGCTTGGTACATATGTACATGCTAATGAACAATAAATAGTATGGGTGTGATATGGGGGTAATTGAAAGAAGACTTGACTGATGCTCTTGCAGTGTAGGGTAGATTATGTAACTAAGTAATGAACACATCAATTTCTATGATAATCCTTAATCCTATTCTTACATTAATTCATCTAAAAGATAGATATTAATCAAATGAGACCTGAACTAGACGCAGTCTTGAGCTACTTCATGAACTTGTGTCTTGAACTTTGTGTCCTTGTAGCTTTAAGCGTGGCACTTTTCCTTTCCCTCAGAAATTATGTTTATGATCGAAGCTTGCATACTTGTGGTGTAAAAGTCCAAATTTTTACCTTTTGCTCACAAGCCGTTGTTTTTGAACTAGGTAGATAGCTTTTCCTGATTGTTTTTTTGAAAAAAATTAATCTTTTGGCAGAGAATTTTAAAGCAAGTGATGTCTGCTCTGATGCTAAAGAAATTTGCTACAACTGGTTTTGCAAAGTGGGTTCCATCCGAGAGCTTCTTCCACGCATGTGAGGTCTTTTCTTCTTGTATCCTTAATATTTCTTTTACTCAAATGTGTTTCTAATGTGCTATTAGTTCTTCTTTTTATTTATCGTTTGATCTAATTGTTAATGGAACTGCTGCCGTGGTTCTAAATTTACTTGATAATTTCTTGTCCATAAGCTTTGTACTCAGACTGTTGGGAAATACTATCTGCGTGAAAAATTATGCAGGCTTTATGTCTTGAAGTAAATTATGAAATTTTCAGGTTAATCAGATGATCTCTGCATGGCAGAAAATTGTATTTAACTAACCTTTTGTTTTCATATCTTGACCTACTGTTGCGACTCTCTCAGTTCTAGAAACAGTCTGTAGAAACTTTGGGCTTGCTTGGTACTGGCCACCTTACTTAGTTTCTTTGCTTTACTGGGAGAAGGGAACTAGGAAATATTGTAGTGAGCTACTTGCGGAAACCTTGGTGGAAAACATAAGCAGCTTAGAAATGCCATAAAATTTTACCCTGTTTTATTTTTTTTTCTTCTACTCTGTAATCTTGTGGACTTCTATTTCAATGTACTCTTTGTTGGTTATTTGATTAGTATCTTCCTTCAGTTATTTGGAGTTGGCAATATTGCCATGTTGGTGTTTTCTTCTTGACCAACCTATGGGCAATCTCCAGCGCTTGGTTATGATGATCAGAGGGATAGCAGATCCAGTAGCATCTGCCTATTGTCGGTTGTATATGGCTCATCGCGCGCAGAAGTTGCCTGTGACTGATAGAGGTACAACTTTGCTACTTGTTTCCACTGGCCTTCGTCTATCTGGTGGGCCCTTAGCATTTTCAACTCATAAGTAGCTAGGTGTTTGGTTGAATTGAGCTATGGTATAATATCTTTTCTACCATGTGTTTTATATCTAGTTTTATGTTCAAATTTGTTTTGCAAGTTTTATACGTAGGTTGAAGTCCCCATCAAATCTGGATTGGTTCTGTTCCTCCCTGAACCAATGAGGAAAAACCATCTCTGGGACAGCAGTGCAGCCGCTTGTCTCTTCCAAACTTTTTTTTGTGATATAGCACCCCATTGTTTTCTCAAAAAATATATGCAAACATACTTTCAAAAGGGATCAAACCAGGTGCATGATTTTTTTTTTTTTTTGAGAACAGGTCTATGAAAATCTTGCTTATGTTCAAATTAGAACCTTATCTTAAAAACAGAGAAAAGATGGAGAAAATGGGAAGAGATGTAGTTACCATAATTGATGGAATGAAAAAGAGAAGAAGAAAGCGAAAATGATGACTGATAAAAGATGCACAATAGCATCTCTCTTTTTGCTTGGTACTTTTTATATTGATATTTTAGCAATTTACATGCACAGCAGTTTGATGCTGTTCTAGTCTGGTAATTAGAAGTTTATGTGCTGTTTTTTAAATAAAAGAAATTATTTTCTACTGAGCTATTGACTAAAGCACAACTTCCATCGTTTAAATAGATAAAGGCACTGGAGTAAGCTGTTTGCCCGTTTCTGTTAAATTATGGAAATTTACTGTGATTTCTTTGCTTTTATTGGGATAGGGTACCTGGTCACATGTCTTAATGACACCAAAACTGAATTGACGCGGCTTTTATCAACAAAGGAAGCATCACATGGAGATTTTACTAACAAGCATATTATTAGTTTGATGGAGCCAACCATTGAATATATAATAAAATGCATTTTTGAGAATGCAATTAAGGTCAGTAATTGATTTTCTTTGGTACCACCCTTACAATAGGATATGACTTGAATATTGCTATACTTAATTGACACTAGATTTGCTTCCGCCCCTCTCATTTAGTGTGCCAATTTAGTACAATAGTGAAGTTATATCATCCTTAATTGCTGCTGTAAGTTGTGTTAGACAGTTATTACAATATACTGACACAATAATTGTGTAATTTCTACTTAAAGAGTGAACTGGATACTATAATCGTGGAGCTTGGGTTAGGAACAGATCAAGTGGATTTATTTGGGAGTGTCCCATGTGTTTCAGTAGTTCTGCACCAGCTTTTGAAGGAGCTTCCAACTGAACTAGTCAGCTCCAATGCAGTGGGTATCGTTCGTCTGATTAAGTGCAGCAATGATCATTCTTATGATCAGGTATAGCTTATGTCCTCTAGATACTTGTGTTATAGGTAATTTGTAGTTGTCTTTTTTTGCCACTCTCTCAATTTCGACATTTTGCAATGCATCTTGGGGCCAGTGTTTGAATTACAGGCTACTTGGGTTCAGGCTGTCTGAATGTAGATATTGTGTTGACATTGTCCACTTGGTGGTGAATGAAGTTATTCAGGTGGTTGGTACTGTCCATTCCATTTACTTGTTCAAAATTATTTTTACTATTCCTGTTTTCTTTCTGTTCATAATTCTCTGCTCAATGTGTTTTTTATATTCGTCCTTCTACTAGTTTTACCTCCATAGCTTTTAGGTCTGAATGTTATAGAGCTGATGAAAGGTATTGCACCTGGATTTCATTCAGTAGCATTCTTGAACATCATTTACATTGAGTACCAGGCTGGAAAGACATAATTTAGGTTGAGCATCTGCATTTCAGTTCCTTGTAGCAGGAAGAGCCTGACCCAACCTATTCAAGAATGAATTACCGAGTTTTCATTTTATAGCTCTTTTACTCAAATTAGTTGTTCTCTAGACAGCAGTTTGTTTTTTTGGCATGAAATGTTGATGCATCAGTAACATGTTGTGCTGTTGTGATGCCAGGCCATCAATGAATATAATAGACTAGAAGACTACCTGAAGGTTGTGGATGCTTATATGGACATCATTCTTCAAAATCAGATGGTAAGCTTCCATGGGTTGTCAAGTTACTGACTGCAGAAAGGCAAAAATGTTAGAAGTTTGGAAAAACAGTAGAGCAGCAATTCAATGTGCTTGTACTTTAATTTTGTCGTCTATAACTACTAAGTACATTACTATATTGGTTATGCAACTTTACACTGTACTGTGGCACATAAATAGATTTTCTACTTCATTCTATTTTTTCTCTAAATCCAATGATTTTGCCAGGATAATTATTTGAGTGGCATTTTAGAGGGTCTTTCAAAGAGAGCATACAATGAAGAGATTGTTGAAGATAAGCTTGGAAGCTTGCAGTCCATTATGATGAAACTTCTCTCTCATTTCAAGGACTTAGATTCTGTATTTGCTTTGGTATGATAGTCATTACCGATCTTTCTCTTGCTACCCATTTATCCTTGTCCTCTTATATTGCTTAATGTCAGTCTGCAGAATTATATTCGAATAACTACTTTATTGATTTAATTTCATAGTTGTATAGGCGTATTATGATGAATATACTCAAATAGAATTTTGTTAGCATCTACTAATGGGCTCTTGTGGCTGATTTGTGCAGAATCATTTCCTTGAGATCTTAGATGTGATGTACGGGAGTTCTCGCAATGTCATCGATGCCCAAATTCTTAATATGGCCACAAGGTTCCTTTTTTCCCCCAGTTTTGTTGCTTCTTCTATTTGAAAGGAGGCTGCCTTTGCATTCCTGTTGCACACTTCCACCATGTTTTTTCTCTCCTGTATTTTGCCTTCTCACTGTGCTGAACCAACCTTCTCACTTTGCATTCCTGTATTTTGTATTCGGCCTGTTGAGAATAGCCTAGTCGATTGTTAATGCCAGTAATGTTTAGTGAATATGCTGCTACAAATGTGTAGCTATACAACCACAGGGGTCTGAGAGCACTTCTTTCCATTATGTGTAACTCATTGAAGATGGTATGAGTGGTTCTAGGATATCTACGTCCTGACAAGTCCATAAGATGTACAGTGAGTAGTACATGGGACTTTCAAGATATGTCTTCACACATGTTATACATGCAGGATATGAAACTGAAATCTCAACCTTGCATAACCAAAATTTTCTTTGATATATACATTGAGCAGGAATAGGTATTTACATGATCCATCAACCATACAGCTTCTTTTTGAAATAGCTCGGTCTCTGTATGATGGTATAGAATATACAAGTATGAAAGATGATGACAATCAGCAACCACTTCGCCTGGTTTCTCGCTTTATTCAGATGGTAACTTAAGCTTCAGACAATCTTGTATTTGAAGTTCACTTTAGTATCTTCAAGATGTCACTTGGGTTGGTTAACAATTGTTGCTGCTCTTGGCTGTTAGGTTGACCATGGGGAAGAGATGGAACGACATTTAACATTTTTAGTTGAATGTCGTGCAGCTTTTGGTAACATAGATGAACTTATGGTAAGCACCACCTGCTTTATCTTCTGTGAAAAATGTAGGCCCATTATTTTTTCCCGATAATTTTGTATGCCCATTACCATAAGATCTGTAGTGAAGTTTCATATCCTTATTATAAAATATGCTCCTAGTTAACTGATTCACATTGATTGGCAATGAACATAATGACTGTGCCTTTCATAGTTCTATCCATAAGTTCTCTAACCATGAATATAAATGGTGATTTTGTTCATTTGAGTGAATTCTTTTGCGTAACATGCCAGCACTAGAAAAGTCATGTGGGTGATAACCTTGTGGTTCATCACATGGATGTAGTTGTCTCTTTGAACCATTTGCGATCCATTAGACCACACGTGATCTTGCTGCATCCATAGAGGTTTGTCACACAGGTTGTGGCACATATGTAAGCATGCTCAGTATTGAAAAGAAAATTGACACTAGAGAGAGAAAGCTTTAGAGGTACTGGCATAGTGAATAGGGAGGGAAAATTCAGGGGATGAGGTTGCGTGCTGTGTTTGCGGGGCAACACTTAGCGGGTTGGGATGTCTTTACGGTCAGTTGTTGCCATGGTTGCTGAATTTCATTCGTCATCTTTGTGAATAGGCAAAACTTTCACAAAGTAACAAATCAGTTTTTAAAGTTCGCAACTGTTCATCAGTTGGCTTATCTGAAGGGATTTGTTTTTGACATCTACCCTTTAACATGCAGGAATCTCTTGTTCACTCAAGCAATTCTTTGGCTGTTAGAGCGTTGAAAGGTGAAAAGAAGCATCTCACTATTGTCAAAGCTTGTGTAGCATTTAGTGAGGTTACAATACCTTCCATATCAGCTCTAGTAAGGCAGTTATATCTTTATCTTGAGACTGCTGAGGTAAGGTTATTTCTTTTGATTTGATGGTCTGATAAATTTCTTAAGTCTTAACCCACTTACTAGCACTGAATATGCTTTTCAATGTTTCAGGTTGCCTTGTTAGGTGGTTTAGTTTCTCATACAGATGGGCTAATAGTTTCTGCAATATGTTGCCTAGAGAATGTAGACTTGGCAGATGGTTGGTCCATACCTTCTTGTCACTGTTATTCTACACGCTAATGTTTCTCATCAAAGTTTCTGATCATGTGTTAGATTGTGGTACTTTGCTTCTTATCCAAGTTTTGTTGTGGAATTATGGGTCCTTGCATGTCGGAATTCAGTTATTAGAACTTATTTGATTAACACATTTGATATGCCTACACATGTGTGTTGCGATTAGAGAAGCCTCATGCACATACACGGTGAAAACACGATTATTACATGCGACTTTGCACATACTCTAACATTTAATTGGTTGCTGAGTTAGCTTATTCCTTGTGCAGCCCCCCGAACCACAATTGATTCTGATGGAGTATTGTCATCTATCCAAAAATTATGTAGCCTCTTGGTTATGGTTCCAGGTCTTTGACTCTTTCTTTGTTAATTTCTCTCTTATTTGTTTGTTGATAATATATAGTTATACTTCAAACAATGTGCTTATGTGACTTTTTTGTTTGGTGCATCAACAATATTTATCTTTTCCAAAGAAGCATCTTAATTATAATATTGTTCCTTTTCTACTTATTTTTTACTGATCTGCCAAAAAAAGACACACAAAGAGAGAATGTAATTTGAACAATACAGGCTTAGAGGAGTCTAGTAAAATAAGCACTTTTTGCATGTAAGAAGATTTTCATTTTCGCTATTTCCTTGTCCTTGCCAATAAGTTTTTATAAGATCTCATGGGACCTGGCTGAATAATTTTGGTTTGCCACTGGACATTCCTGAACCTCTATTTGCCAAGATTCTAAAACCATGCCTTTGGTGGCATATGTTTAGCTTGTTATCACGTGTTGCATGATCTAAAGTGTTTTTTCCCCTTTTTGAACATAATTATTTTTTGTTCCTTCATGTTTAGGTAATCCTGACCAAGGGATAACAAAAATCCCAAAGTGCATTCTCTCTCTCATCTATTCGCAGTCATGGTAAGCCTTCTCTACCATCTCTTTATTTCGCAGATTCACGATTCAGTTATCAAACACACATAATTCCTATTTGAAATACTGCTTTAGGATGACTCTGAGGATGAAGATGAGGATATTCTCTGCAATTGTTTTGTCGGTGGCGGCCCTTTCTCAGAGCAAGCTGCCATACGATGTTTGCAACTCAGAGGTGTGTCTATATCTCTTCAATTGAAACTTTCATCTTTTAGCTTATGGTATAAGAGCCTTTTATGGGATATTAGTTTCTCAATAAAAAAATGTTTCCGAAACTATATTAAGAAGTTTCTGTTATTGTTGTCCTGTCTGATATTATGTTCATGAATAACCAAACCTGTATTCTGGGTAGAGTTACGTTTACAAACTATAGTTGTTACAGTATTGTATTATATCTTACTACTGTTATTTTTTTGATAAATTATGGGTATTTTATCATATTGGCATTTCAAAGGAGCCTCCTTTGTCACCATAAAAAAGTGGGCAGTTTCTTGCTTGAAGACGTCTGCCCATAGGATCTACCATCAGTATATCACCAATGAGTCCCTACTGGCTCTCCAAGCTAAAATACTAGTGCATTCCGTACGAGTGCTTGTACAAGCCTGATGCTGTATTATCTCAGTTCCTAATTGTTTTGACTACTGGTTTGTGCAGATTATGGGAAATGACCTGTTATTCTTTGGTCATTCGTCATATATGCATGAAATTGCTTCATTATCCCAGTGCATTCTTCAGAATTTCGTCAGTTTCATTGAGCAAGAACCATCCAAGGTAACCACAGCTTTCATTGAGTGTCTTCTATTGAGAACAATTGCTCGTTCATCATGTGCACTGACATAAGAATCCTGGATTAGGCCTCTCGTGGTCGCTTGGCACTAGAAGCTTGCAACTGTATAGCCTCATCCTTCAATGTAGGTTCTTCTCACTTCATAGCTTCATTTCTAGGAAAGGTGCAGCTCCATAATACTTAATAAGCTCGTCTTTCGTTTCCCTCCGCAGGCATGCCATGATGTTTTACAAGTTTGTTCGAAGCTGATGGAAACTGCCAGGCTGTGTTTGAGTGCTAATGACAAGTATCTGTTGTCTACCATCAAATATTTAGACAAGCAGCTGCCAACTTGTATGGTGGTGCCATCAGTAGCAACCTGATGCACGGAAATTTCGCGAGTGTAAATGACTGCAAAAGTAAATGCTTATTCTTTGATTCGGCGTATTCCCTTTATACAGCAAGCTAGGTATTCGAAGAAAACCGAACACCAGCTCTGCAATTTTTAGTGAATGTATATCGTTTTACCTTCCTGACAAGGTTGGCCTGTACAACTCTTTTAGCTTAAAACGAAGAGCAATATACAGAAACGAGAGACATTACCAGAACATTTAATCTATTATTGAGGTTAATACCTTTGTATTTTTGGCAAGAATACTATGGAATACGAACAACAACAATAATGCGTCTGGTAATTGGTCGCCGCGTTGGCTAGTGGCTTTGCACTTCAGCCAGGTAGGATCCCGTAGGGCAGCAAAGCTATCTCCAGCTAAATTAAGTCCTTCCAGCTAAATTAATATATCAATATGTTCCAGCTAAATTAAGTCCTTCCAGCTAAATTAATATATCAATATGTTCCACCTAACCGTCAATAGTTTAAAATTTTATAATATTAACCTCATAATTTTTTAAAAATTACAATTTTAATCTTTATAATAGTTTAAAAATTCAAATAAAATAGTAAACAATAGCAACATTTTATGAAATTTGGGAAAATATGTAACATAATAGAACCTAAGAAAATGAAAAATATTAATTTATATTTTTTATCTATAATTTGTTTTTAAATTTGTTATTTTTTATATTTTTAAAAATATTTTTTCAATTTTTCCATTGAAATGGATTATCCCATATTTATTACATTTTCCTTCAAATTTGTATATTTTATTTATTTATTTTTACCATTTATTTTTAATTTTTTAACTATTAAAAATATTAAAATTGTAATTAATGAAACTATAAAATTGACACCGAAGCTTTTAAACTATATAATATTAAATAGAATATTTTATAAATTATAGATTTTTTTACGTAATTTATCCTTAAAATAATTACTCCAGGTTTTTTTGAAAAAAGTAATTCGACTAAAATGGCTTGACAAGGGTAAATACGGACTTATTTAGAAAGTTTGGAAAATATAGGCGCTAAATTGATTATTAAGTCTTGTTTTGTGTTTACAGTTTCTTATTTTGGGCAAAGTTTGCAAATCGCCAAAAGATATTCTTGTGCTTAGCTGCGTATGATCCCTCCATAAACCAGCTCGTTATCCATAAGACCATAAGGTCCATCATAACCATCTCCTCCTCCTCCGTTCGGTGCATAACCATATCACCAGTTTGCCACCTTAAAAATTAGAAAATTCAAATCACCGTTCATTTCTAGGGTTTCCAGTAATCCAATGGATCTGGAAGTGGTTGGCCGTCATGCGCTTCTTTTCGACGATGACAACTTGGCAGCCTTCGTCAACTCCCCCGACGCACTTGTCGAATGGAACTCTCTCTCCATCGACCGGTATGACGTTCGCCATCTCCTCTCCGGTCCTCCACCTCCCCGCTCGCGTAGAAACCAGCACCGTCTCTCTCCCTTGGCCCAAGAGCCTTTTGAAGTGGAGCTCGATCATGAACGCTATCTCGACTTAACGTCGCCCTCCGACTCTCAAGGTAGTGATTCCTATCTCGGTAGCTTCAAATTTCAAATCCTGTTAAATTTAGCATCTATGAATTGCTGTTTGTATTAGTATGTGAGAACTCTGTGTTGTCATTTACTTGATCGGATTTTGGTGAAAAGATGGACTATAGAGTACATTAATAAGAATTCTTAAGTCATTATTTATAGGATGTGGAAGTGTGTGTGTGATAGTGTTAGCTTATCCTGCTACCTTTATTCAAATTCAGAAGGAAAAACGGTTTGTTGTTAGTTTCCTCTTATAGAGATGCTTGGCTTTTGATCTTATTGACTTGTTCTGGAGAGTGGTTTGAATGGGGTAGATTAGTCTTAAAGGGTGATTTCTTATTTGTAAAGTGGGATTGGGTAGGGTTGTAGCATAGGGCTTGGTGCTTCTGTGCAGTGCCAATCTATTGGTGACATACTTTTATTACACGCATGGACTGGAGTGTTATTCGTGATGGTGTTTTATGATTTAGGTGTCCTTTGGCTAAGGTAGGTTCAGTTGATTGGGAGCTAATTTCTTGGAGAGGTTGTGGTTCTTAGTTTTACATGGAAAATGTATGGGGTTAGGGCTTCAGTAATTGCTTGGTTTTTCAAAGGGTAAGTCAGAGATCATTTGAGGATACTTCCTGTTCTGAAAGATTTTAGCTCCACATTTTGGCATGCCTGACCATTTTGACTAATGGTTTTTTTTTTTAATTTGATGCATTAGGTATTTTCTTTTTAGTTCATGTGCTATTTAGTCAATAAAATTAGTTGTTACTTTCCTTTTCCTTCTTTTTTGGTCATATAGGAATGGGTAAGAGCCCTGTGGCTGCATCCTGAAAGAACTTTTTTAACCTAAAATAATCGAGAAGTGAGTATACTGGTACCATCTTAATCCATACCCTTCCAAAAGAAATAGGAGTTAGAAATGGTTGTTGTGATTGTTGTAAGTTCTGGATTACTGTTCTAAGTTTGCATGCCCATATTTAGTTTGCTAAAGTTTCATCATTCAATGAGACAAGTAAGAATTTTCTTCCTTTGTTCCCCATCCAATGCAATTTTCTTTTGATCTTGTAGAGAATTTGAAACCATTTTGGGTAAGGCAGACTGATTTTCATTTGATTTTAATGTCCTGTTGTTTTATCTTCAGATAAAGAAAATGAGGCAGAGCTGGAGAATATTGGTGGTTATCATGCAGTTCCACTCTCATATGGAAACCCAAGTGAATCTGCTGACCAAAAGAGTACTGATGCTGAATCTAGTTTCCGCCCACCCTTTTCAGTGCCTGAATACTTGCTTCAAAACCTAGTAAGTAGACATCCTTCCTTCTGTTTACCTTTTGTTTTTATTCGTGTTGACATTGGTGTTTGCTTGATACTTACCCAGCGCGGCCAAGTGTAATTGTCTGAGGTGCATATGTTATTCTAAGGCTTACCATGTCTAAGTTTCAGATGCTCGGAGCAGGAAATGAAGTTCTTCAAGGACGCTATTCACTGGCACCTTGTCTTCTTTTGATGTCTTGACAAGGGGCCGTGCAGGTGGGATTAGGTTGATAGGAATTCTTTACTTTGTCAGGAATCTTACTCTCTAGAGAGCAAATCGGATGTTAGATGTCCTCATAGAGTTCTGTTTCTTGCTCTTTTTGGTTTTGGTTATCTCGAATATGTATAAGAATCATTGGTTTTACTTGGTATTATTTAGTAAGTTTCAATTTTCTTTGCATTTCTGCTTTGCTTGAATTTCCAAATATTATGAATTATAATTTATTTTATTTACTTTCAGCCTACAACGGAGAAGGTGCATCAGATCATTGCTAGAACCGCCTCATTTGTAAGCAAACATGGTGGACAGACAGAAATCGTTTTGAGAGTCAAACAGGGAGACAATCCAACGTTTCGGTTCTTGATGCCAGATCATGAGCTTCACCCTTACTTTAGGTTTCTTGTTGATCACCAAGAACTTCTGAAGTCCAGCATTGATGCCAAATCTATAGAGGAGGAGAATAGAGTGGAGAGTGGGATTGACCAGGCAAGCACTGTGGGAGGTGCATTGTCATTACTTGGTTCTGTATATGGAACTGAAGATGATGAAGATGGTACCACTATAGAGCTTGACAAAAATAATACCGACAAAGCTGTCACTAATGCTGTGAGAATACCTCATGGATCAGAAACCCCTGCTGATAATACAGCTGTCAAACATGAGTCGGGTCCCAAGTCTTCAGTTCCTCCTCCTAAAGAAAAAGTTCATGTAATTAAAAGAAACCGTTCTATTAGTACAATAAAAGCTGCAGCCACAGCTGTGGCACACAAAGAAGGTGATTCCCTGGTCTCAGTTTCATCTACTGCAGATAAGTTCCGGGATTGTAGCTCATCTGGTTTGTCCAAGGCCGAACCATATGTTATAGAACCACCGTCAGATTTGAAGAGAGTGGTTGATAAGATAGTAGAGTTCATCATAAAGAATGGGAAAGAATTTGAAGCAGTTCTTGTCCAGCAGGATAGTGGTCATGGGAGATTTCCATTCCTTCTCCCGTCCGACAAATACCATCCTTATTATCTAAAAGTCCTCCAAAAAGCTCAAGAGGTTTGATCTTACAAAATCATTTCTTCTACCAATTTTGGATTTATTGTTGGATAGTTTTTTACGCTAATTGGACCTCTCTTGGCAAGTAGTATTGATAGATTGACTTGGCATAAATTCCATATGTAATAGTGGTATTCTTCTAGGTCTGTATTTATGACCTCTCTTAGCAGTTGTTTGGATTTGGATGGATCGTATGATTTTCATTGCTAGTCTGAACTTCTGAACACAAACTTCATTTTCTTAAGTGCTACTCTTTTCTGTGACCTTCTGATGATGGTGATAAGACTTGGATTGACCAAACTTGATGAATTATTATTATTTTGAACTCCTGCATTGCATCCTTTTTTTATTAAATGTAAACTTCGAATAATAGTTCTTTAAAGATATCTTATTCCATTGGTAATTGCCTGCTGATTTTGTGTTGCTTCTTTGTTTGCAGTCAGGGTTCACTGGCAAGGGCTTTATTGCTGATCACCATGATTCATCTGGGCATGGGAAGGACAAGAAAGTTGCATCAAAAGAAAGTGATACCTTTTCATCTGATATACCCTATGAATTTAACAGGAAGGAGAAGTTTAAAATGGTTCTTGGGAAGTCAAAGAAGGATGGACAAGAGCCATCTTCAAAAGACCCCCAACCAGAAGTTGGAGTGAGTGTGGATGCGGCTTCTGCAGCTGCTATTCTTCAGGCTGCCACAAGAGGCATTAAGAAACCCAATTTAGAATTGCTGTCCAAGATAACTTCAAATGGCAACAACCAGGCGTACCCTAGCGGTGAAGGTAAGGAGCCCACCTTTAGCAGTAGTCTTTCATCCTGGCCTGAAACCTCCACCCAAAAGCTGGGCCCCAGTGGGGAGTCTGGTGTTTCTGTTCCAGAGGCTAAGGCCATTGCAAAGACTGCAGCCATTGCTGCTGCTAGTGAGGCTGATTCGTCTGAAGCAAGCCTGACAAGAGAGCAGAAGTTAAAGGCTGAGAGACTTAAACGAGCAAAATTTTTTGCAGCAATGATAAAAGGTGGATCTGCACCATTAAAAAGTGAACCACCACGTAGCTTATCTGTAGAACCACCCGAGACTGGGTTTTTTGTGTCTGGTGTTGAAATTGTAAATAATGTGACCAGAGAAAGAGAAGGCAGTTCAGTTCCGTTAGAGGTTGACACTTCTGATAAAGTTGAGAAATATGAAAACAAAGAATCTGCAGATAGTTATAATGAACGGAGATCAAAGAGGACTTATCGCCGGAGATCTAAAGGAGAAGAAGAGGAGGAAGAAAATGTGGGGACACCGAAAGAAGACAGGGATCACAAGAACTCTAGGAAGAAGAGGAGATCCCATTATTCTTCTCATCACAGCAGGGATAGGCATAAACACAGGAAAAGACATTCCTCTTCCAAGGATCGAGATTCTCATCATCAGCATAAGCATAGTAGGGGTTCGGATGATGAGCTTCCATGCTCAAGACATCAGGACATTGAAGATAGCTCATCTGATGATATGCATGGTCACACTAAACATAAGCGCAGGAAACAGAGTTTGTCAGATGATGAGGATTGGCACTCTCGACACAGGCGAAGGAAAGATCGTTCATTGAAGTATGAGCGGAGGCACTCTCGACATAGCAAAAGGCATGACACACTGTCGGATGAGGAGGATAAGCGCTCTCGACATAAAGCCAAGCAAAGTAATTCGTCCAATGATGAGCACAGGCACCGTAGTCTTAGGGACAAGCTTGGCAGCTCTTCTGATTACAAGGATCGTTGGTGCTCTCAACATGGAAGTGACCCTGGTAGCTCCTCAGACGATGAGCGCCAAAACAAAATCAAAGCTGCTAAGCATAGAAAGATGCCCCCTACAGAAAGGGACGACTTGGAGGAAGGGGAGATCCTTACCAAATCAGATCAGTCTAAAGCAAGTGAGGGTATCGATGGTCCTAGTAGGGAAGCTTCTGTAGATTTGTCCAAATCATACCAAGATGTAAGAGCCACATCTCAACCCTCTGAAACTGCTGACATTCCGGATGATCTTAGGGCTAAAATCAGGGCCATGTTGATGGCAACCTTGTAAGTCTTAGTAAAACAGATTACGCCTCTGATCTTTAGTTGTCCATGTGATTGTTTTTAGCTTTCAGATTAAAAGGGTTACTTTTAGAAATTGTCTTTGGTACCAATCTTGATTGTAGCATCTTTCAAGAGGGAAAGAATTTTCTTTGATCTGGAAAACAATTTGGACTCTTTTTTTCCCTAAATCACACTGGCTGGTTATTTAGAGTCATCTGAAATTGCCCTGCAGTAAAATGACATAAGTTTGTAGTTTGTCTTTTAAAATGTCAGCTATGACTATTTCCTTTAAAAGGATGACATTGCTCTACTCGCTTACCTGTTGCACAAATAGATGAACACAAAGAGAGTTTCTTTCATCCATTTTTCTTGTTAAACACCTATAAACATCAACTAATTTAATCGTCAGAGTGTTTATGGCGTGAGCTGTAAGCACAAACATAGCCAGATCCAGATCCAGCCTAACAAGAAGCTGAGATGCGTCTACAACTATTTCACAAATGTCGAAAGAGAAGAAAGAGTCATGGTAAGTAATACAAACAGAAACAGATACCCTAGAAGATTGCCCTCGAGGAAAAGACTCTCCTTACTTCTCCAAAACACTTTTTAACGAAATCAATATACTTAGAGTCTATTTGAGATTGCGTTATACTTTTCTCCGCCACAAATTTAATGGTCAAAATCACTTCTGATAGAAGTATCAAAGTGTATGATTATATCAAAAATAGTTTTGGTGATTAGATCCGTAGTAAAAAAAAACAGAATATAATCTCAAACAGACCCTTAATTATTAAAATATTAACGTTAGACCATCTTTTTTTAGTTCTTAGATGTACAAATTAACATTGAAGCTTAGAATTAGAGGCAAAAAGTATAGTGTCCAACATTTGGGGGGGTGCTTGATTGAGTCAATACATTTAACTATTATATGTGCTCGAATAATTGATAGTCGACATACTATTTTATTTTATTACTTGTTTGTGTGATGAGAAAGCTTTAAAAAATGGGAAAATGTGTTTTTGGAAAGAAAAGAAAATGACGGGATTGGATTTAATTTGTTTATTACGCGCGTCAGATTATATTGCTATACGAATTGTAGTCAAATATAATTGGCTGTTCATATACATTTTGTTTTTAAAGTTTGATTAATTATGTTCACACCGAGTTGATTCATTTAAAGAAACACTCATAATAGATAACTTTTTTATACATATCGGCGCTAAATTTACGGCTCTTATTCAAGGGAAGAGATTGTCAAATTACCATGCCAACTAATTATACAAATACTCGTTACTTAGCAAGACTAGAGTTTTGTTTCAGATTAATCAGTAATGCGGAGTATGTATTTTAATTAATTTTTTTGATAAGCTTTATTCAGTATATGTGACATTTTTTGGTACCATTGCGAGTTTAGAAACCTCACCGATATGCATAAGAGTCAAACTTGGACGGTTGCTCTTCTGAGTCTTCTCTATGTTGCCTAATTAACTTGTTGGTGAAAATGCAATTGAACAAAAGAAAAAAACTTGTGCTAAAATTAATACTATCTATAGCTCAAAATATGATAGAGATAAAAGTTTGAAGTTCAAATTAAATTAATAATTCGGGGGAAATTATGACGGGAGAATTACATTTTTAAAATCCGATTATTTTTGAATGAGATAAATCTTCTCTTCGAGGTTACACAAAAACACCTAAAAAAATCCGAACAATATTAGATACTTTTATATAGAGATTTTTAGATGAATACTCCACTTAATAATTGAGTGATTGTTAAAGAAGATATATATATATATATTTATGCAGTAAATTAAACCTTTGTAGCTCAATTTTCTTCGGAATAGAAAAAAAGGTGATAGGCTACACAATCCGCACGTGGTCACGCCTTATCCAATCTCACTGCAGAGGACTAGAAAATGTTGTCTTCTTCACATGTGGCGGTCCATTTTGCGCTGGCAAAGTTGCAATCCTTTTTCGTATTCTAATAAAAAACGCCACGCCGAGAGAATTACTCCTCTTATATTATAAAAAACATTTTATAAAATTTATACACATAAATTAAAAAAATGATTGATTATATTTAAAATAAGCATATGGAGTATTTTTTATAAAAAAAGTTTGATTGGATAAAATTAATATTACGTGAAAGAAAGAAGAAGCAAGCGGTGTTAATTAAATAGTCTATGTTAATTTGCCACTTTTCAAACTCTACTACCTCTCTTCTTTGACACTAACTAGCTCAGTACAAAACTCTTGGAGCTAGATGGATGGACCGATTGATGAAGCACCGTTTTTTTCCACATTTTGAGTTGGCACAAGATAGCCACGTTGAACATTTATTTTTATTTCTTCATTTATGCTAAGGAAATAATCTTCAGAACTATATAATATAATGCAAAATGTGTAGGTAGGCAGCTGGGTAGGTGAAGGAGACAGCTTAATTAAGAAGCAATTAGTATAGTGTTAGAAGTAGTAATTAGTCAAGTATTACCGCTAGTTAGTCAGGGTTTTATTAATTATAATTATTTAAATAGATTGAAACACAGATTTGATGATTGGTAGCAAAAAGACCTAGTCAATTTTTGTGTCGTTGATGCGCATTTAAATAGCCTATACATCTATTTGCCAACACAAAGAAAGGATGAGAAAACAATAAGTTGAGGGCATCGACCGGTCAATGGGGCTCAGCCGCCCGTCAGTTGTCATTGACCACTAGCCTTTAGCTTGTAAGTTGTAACCCTCACGTGGAACCCGCCGGGCCAATTGGGACGGTGCGTTTGTGGAATTCGTCAACAACAATACAGTCCCCTAATTGGTTCTTTTCTTTTCTTTTCACTAACACACACACCAAATTTATTTTAATTCTAGAACCATTCACTTAAATCTTTTATATTTTTATTATTAATTTTGATAATTTTTTAAGTTTCTTTTAAGCAATTAAAATACAAATTTACTTCCATTGAAAAACATAAATAATACAATGACAACATTTCCATTTGCTTTTTCAATTTTAAGAATGCACAAATTTATTCTAAAGAAATTAGTTGGATAAAAATGAGTTTTTTTTATAAAAAATATATATGAACTACGAGTATCCTTATGCAACTAAATTACAATATATAATTAAGTTTACGCTAAATTAACTGGCAAAAATGCTCACAACAAGTAATCTATACACAACGACTTCTCCTTCTAACACTTTTTAATTATAGTATAAATTGAACGAATCATTAATATTGATGCAATTTGCAATATATATAGTTAAATGTCTTGTTGTTTATTCGACTTAATGGTTATTTATGTGCTAATTAATGTGAACCCTCCTTAGTAGTATAGTTTGGCTAGCTAGCTTAATATAAACCTCGACAATTGACATCACATATCAATGATATATTATTAGAATTCGGTGAGGGTTCAAAATAAGACAAATTATTAATTAAGTACACAATTCATATTAAGTCAAACAACTAATTAAATTATTTAAATGAGGTAATTAGCCCTTTGGTACTTTCATAATTTGTAAATATTGGACTCAAATAAATTAAAAAGAACTACATTGTGAATATCACTATAACTAATTAAAGGATTTTATTATTATTATTTTTACTTAGGTGTGTCATTTTCTACATGTTTCTGTCATAATATAATCTCGTAGAATATTTTTGAGCTCTAAAAAAGTGTAACTCTTCTGAAAAAAACATCATTTTTCTCATTTTTTGAACTAAAATATGAGAGATGATGATCAATTAAGAATATGTTGTTTGTTTCCCCTAATTAATAATCTTGTAGAAGTAGAGAGAAAGGTTTCCTACCAAGTGTTCAGTTTACTAAAAAATGCGTATATTTTGAGTATACCAAATCACACCTTACACTCGTATAAAATTCGGCATGAAATTATTCACTATTTTGTTTTTGAAAAAAGAAATTCGATAGGAAACACAAGTATATGTTGTCTCTCTCGCTTCTAAGTTCTATCTCCCTCTCTCAAGTCTCATGACTCGTCGCTTCCCGCCTCCAGATAAAAAAGAATTAGGTAGCCACCTGTCCAAAGTTTGACGCATAGTTCATACACCTAACCTAAAGTCTCTCATTGCATATAAATTAATTAATTAATAGACATGTATATAATGTATAGTATAAAGTCTCCAATTCACACACACATTAATCTAGCTACTCTTTCCCTATAAATTTATTCTTTCTTTTTTCTTCTTTTCAAACCAAGACTTCAATTCATATAAATTAAAAGATATCAACGCACTCATTCACATCATCTTCCTCATTTTCTTATTTTATTTTTTAAATATATATGGACCGAGCAACTGGCCTCATCCTCCCTGATACTCTTACTTCTCCTCCTCCTCCTCCTCCTCCACATATTACTTCCTCATCGACGTGGAACCACGATATCATCCCCATGGATCCCTCCGCTGTCCCTAATCATCTCCTCAACTGTTGCGATGGCGACGACGACGACGACGATCATCATCATGAAGATCCTCCTTCTCCTCCTCCAACCTCCAACACAACACTTCAATTCATCACGGAACCAACCGATTTCTTCAATTCGGATGTCAAGAAAAAAAGCATCTGCACCAACACACAAAATGAGCTCGACGTACGTACTTCATCCTTTCCCTTTCTCGCCTCTATAAATTTTGCTAGTAGATTCTTTTTATTTTTTATCTCCATAAGTTGATTTGAAAATCCTACCTCTTAAAGATTGGACTGCTGTTTGATTTTCATTTTGAACGGCAGACCGGTTTAAATCTTGTGACCGGGAACGGTAAAACTGAGAGCGAGAAGAAATCAGTCGTTGGCTATGGAGCATGTCAAAGTAATGATAAGGAGGAGGTACAGTATACTTTTCGTGTGGGATTCAAATTCGTTCTGTCTTCATACAATATGTTTTACTTTTTTTTTTGGTTCGGCGCAGTTGGCGGCTTTGCAGGCGGAGATTGACCGAATTAATCTTGAAAATCAAAATCTGAGGCTTAAACTTACTCACGTCAACAACAACTACCATGCCCTACATATGCATCTCCTGCAGCTCAACCAGAAATCATCATCATTTCTCACTAATAACCGCCGTGAGGTATTAATTAACTAACTAACTAACTAACTAATTGATGGTTAAGCCCTTAATTACCTACTGATCTACAAATCTTGATGCGTGATTAATTAGATGGCGACTAGTACTGGAACTACTGCACTTGTGGCGAGGCAGTTCATGGATCTAGGAAGAGCAGCTGGTGATGATCATCGGATTCAGGTGGCTGAAATCGACGACGACGATCGTAGTTCGCTTCCAACATCGGATCCGGACGACGGGTCACAGGACTGTTCGCTGTGCCCTAATAATATTCTCGAGTCCATGGATTTTAAGTCCAATGGTAACAATAAGGGAAGAGAATGCAAAAGGGTTAGTACTGTTAGTTCAGATCATGAATGGAATATTCCAAACAAAATCCCAAAAGTCAATGATCAAGATGCAGAAACCGCTCCAATCACTGCTCCCAATATAGTTAAAAAAGCCCGCGTCTCGGTTCTAGCAAGATCGGAAGCATCCATGGTAAGTACATAGTTTGGCAAAAAATGTTTCTGTTGTTTAGAAGCTGATTTGAACGCTTGTAGGTTGGTAACTAGATTTTGTATTTCAGTAAACTTAATTTTGATCATCTCGATGGAGTTAATCAAATAATTAAGTTAATTATCTTACATGTACAGATTTCAGATGGATGTCAATGGAGAAAGTACGGGCAGAAGATGGCTAAAGGAAACCCATGCCCTCGAGCTTACTATCGCTGCACCATGGCTGCTGGTTGCCCAGTCCGCAAACAGGTAACAACAAAAAATTACTTCTCAAATTTGAGTCCACGATAGTAAATACCCCGCAAATTTAATGTTATAGTACTAAATGAACTTTCGTTATATTGTGTTTTTTAAAGGTGCAAAGGTGTGCGGAGGATCAAACAATTGTGACAACTACTTATGAAGGTTACCACAACCATCCACTCCCACCAGTTGCAATGGCAATGGCATCCACCACATCAGCAGCCGTCTCATCGATCCTAGCGGGGCCCATGCCCAGCGCGGATGGGTTGATGAACACCAATCATCTACCAGCGAAAACTTTAGTACATTGCCCACCAGCAGGGTTTGCAACACTTTCAGCTTCGGCACCATTCCCTACTATAACATTGGATCTTACACAAGGCACTACTGGCCGCCTCGCCCCCAATATTCCCCCGCCGCAGCCTCAGTCCCTCATTCGCTCGCCGAATCTCCACCACAACTTTGCGGTGGCGCCACCGCATACATTTGGGCAATCATTAAACAATCAATCAAAGTTTGCTGGTCCTTTTATAAGGGAGTTGCCTCAATTACTGCAAAATGCCGAACAGTTGCCCACATTAACGACGGATGATGTCAATGCGACAGCTGATAGTATTAGTCGAGATCCTAACTTCGCAGCGGCGCTAGTGGCAGCAATTACTTCCATCATTAATGGTTCATGCAAACAATAGTGGTAACAATATATAGCCCTAAGTATTATTAATTAATTATCTATTACCAAGTTAAAAATTATATGTGATTATTGTAGAGTGCAACGATCAATACTTAGATTAAAAAATATATTTTTTAATTTGTACATTGTTAATTACACATTTTCTTTCTTTCATATATTTCTTTTTGGTATCTATACAACTGTGTGTAAATAAATTAGAAGAGATTAATTTTGAGGTTTGGTTTAATAGTTCAAACCAAAGTTTTTGTTACTAGTACTCTTCGATCAATGAATTAATCATTGTGTTGTGCTAATAAATTACTGCGAAAACTAGTGTCAGCTTAAAAAGTTGTGTTAGAAAAAACATTAGTTTTTGCACAATAAAATTTCATTTCAATTAATTTGATTAGTAGAATCACAGGAAAAAGTGACTCGAGAATTTAAAATTTTGAATTTTATTGCGTTGGGTTGACATAAGGAAAGTTGAACTCTCCAGAGTCCAACTTTTTTTTAACCCTCCACTTTCCCCATTTGAAGAAAAGTGATTACCTCGCTAGGGGATGCGGAAAAGGAAAGTTATGTTTTTTTAAAAGAAATTACATATTCTTCCATTTTATTTTACTAAAAAATGAATTTACACTCAACCTTTTCTCATTATTATTTTTTATTTTATTTGTTAATTTAATTTTTATTAAATATCTTATTTGCACAATATATTTTTAATTGTATTAATTATATTTTAGAATAAGTTAAAAATATTCATTATATATTATATTTAAAATAATTAAATAATTATTACTATTATTTAAGAATAAAGTAGTAATTTTTTACTTTTTTTGGGATTCCCGAGTATAAAATAAACATAAGAATAATAATTTTCTATATATCTTAAATGCAAAAAGAGAAAATAACATTTCGTCAACCAAACGCTACCTAAAGAGAGAATTATAGAATACAGCCAATGAACGTATAGTTTATTAGTTGTCTTGCTGATGATAAAAATACCCTTAAAAGCTCGAATTTATGTTTGAAATTCATTTCGAATTATAGAATATATTGTTGGATCGCACAAACCAATATATAAATTACTATTCGACACACAATGAATATTTTGAAGAAAAAAAATATAGTTAGTATATTTTGTTTCCGATATATTGATGTCGAATTTAAGACATAATTAAGGATATCACTTGGTTTGAAGTAATTTGAAGTTGGAAGTTTTCATGGTGCAACATTTAGGCTATTACAAAGTTAGGTTTAGGTTTGGTGGCCAGCTGGTTGCGCTGACGTGCTGAGCTAATTATAAACATGTGCAATTTAGGGTTTATGGGCAAGTATACATATATAATATTGTATCATATACATGTGGCTAATCTACATTATATTCTATTTTATATATATTTAAATCTAATTTGATTATCCACCGTCTATGCCTAACTTCTCCCCCTTATTGGGCAATTAATATAGACTTGCTTAAATGAAAATTTAGAAGTAGCGAATAACTTTTTGTTTGTGTGGGCCTTAAATATTTAACGTTTTACTCAAAATACTACTTTCCCTAAATCCAAATCAACGTCATTTTGAGTTCGGGTACGTATTTTAAGAAAATGATTGGTTCGGAAAAAAGAAGATAATTTATGACGTTTCCATCTCTTGTTGATTCTTTTATTTATGATAATGTCAACTTTTCTTTGATAATAAGGGTAAAAATGTAAAAAACCAACAAATTTATTTTGAGAAACGAGTAATACTATTATTTTGGCCCAAATTTTCATTCAAAAGGAAGTTTATTAGGATCTTCGGAGTAGAAAACTACTCCTTAATCGGTTACTTTGGATCTATTTTTTCTAGTAATAATATATGAGTTATATGTAGTGTTTTGGGCTATATATTGGCATAGTCGTTGTCGTTTTTGGGCTTTTAGTTCAAATTTCTAGATTTAGCCCATGATGTACATGGAAGACCAAGTATACATTCATTACAATTTTTTTTTTTGAAAAAAAATATTGTTTTTGATAAAGCTAAAAATCAAAAATTATTATTTATAAATGAATTATTAAATAAATAATTAGTATAGAGGGTAATTAAATAAAATATTAAAGTACACGTACGTTTTATATCATTAAGTCTTTATAAATGTATGCTTAACTAAAGGATATGAGACATCATTATTCTTTCAATAAATCTATCAATTGAATTATAAGTAAAACATATCCTCACAAAACCTTTAAATATTATGCTTTTGCCAATTGACGATGACTGCTTTGTAAGTACAGCTACTTGTATGTTGTTCTTGTTTTGTTTCGAGTCAATTTTTTGGGGGAAAGTCTGAAACTTGAAGGGAATTTCGGATTTTTGTTTGAATTGCCCTTATTGGGTCTTTCGTCCCAAACAAGATTAGTCAAAGACACCAAGAAGACCGAAAAGAAAAAACTTTTAAAAGGAAGCATTTTGAATTTTTCTTTGGGATAAAATTGCAGGCTTAGATCTTTGATTGATTTCGTGTACTTCCATTATGTTCTAACAGTTTCGATATGATTGGTGTGCTTTCGAATTTGGTATTTGTTTTATGGAATTGCAGGTTGCTAAAGATCCATCAGGAAAAGAGATTAATGTCATTGAGCAGCACATAAAGAACCTGCTCTCTCCATCCACTCCATTTTTCTTCAACACCCTCTATGACCCATACAGAGAGGGTGCAGATTTCGTTCGTGGGTATCCATTCAGTCTTCGTGAGGGTGTGCCTACTGCTGTATCTCATGGTCTCTGGCTCAACATTCCCGACTATGATGCCCCTACACAACTTGTCAAGCCTCTCGAGCGAAACACCAGGTAAAGAAATTAGAATCCACTTTTGAGAAACTAACTGGTAGGAGCACTTTAGCGTTTATTGAGTCAACTCGATCCGAACATGATTTGTATGATTTGTTAGCCCAGCAAGATCTTGTATTGGATTTTTGACAGAAAGCTTGACAATGTGTTTTTGTGTGTGTGTGTGTCAAGGTATGTGGATGCAGTAATGACAATACCAAAGGGAACCCTCTTCCCAATGTGTGGTATGAATTTGGCATTCAACCGTGAATTGGTTGGTCCTGCCATTTACTTCAGTCTCATGGGTGATGGTCAGCCCATTGGGCGCTACGATGATATGTGGGCTGGCTGGTGCGTCAAGGTTCGTTTGTACCCTTAAATATTTAGGCTTCATTTGATTCTTGTGTTCTACTTCTATGGCATTTAGATTTCCGATAGGTTTGCAGTTCGAACTCAGTTCGTTTCATTTGATTATGCAGGTTGTTTGCGACCACTTGGGCTTAGGAGTCAAGACAGGACTACCTTATCTATGG
This sequence comes from Viola odorata, assembly GCA_963691705.1. Taxonomy (NCBI): domain Eukaryota; kingdom Viridiplantae; phylum Streptophyta; class Magnoliopsida; order Malpighiales; family Violaceae; genus Viola; species Viola odorata. Next base: position 50,584,863 of record OY829546.1, on the reverse strand, counting down.
CACAGCAAAGCTAGCAACCCATTTGTCAACCTTAAGAAGGAATTCAAAGGCCTGTACTGGCAAGAACAGCTGATCCCATTTTTCCAATCTGTTGTCCTGCCAAAAGAGTGCGCCACTGCTCAGAAGTGCTATATTGAGCTGTCAAAGCAAGTTAGAACAAAACTTGGTAAAATTGATGAATACTTTTTCAAGCTAGCAGATGCTATGGTCACATGGATTGAGGCTTGGGATGAATTTAACAACGAATTACCAAACGGTTCGGCATAGTAATGGAAGTAGCTGATTATTCGCAGGGAGGATATGAAGGAAAGGGAGTAGAGGAGAATGATTCTGTTTTTCTGGCTAGCTACACAGTTTTGCTGTTTATCTTGTCATACACATTTTGTTCTTCTTATGAAACTATCTTGTCACACAGTTTACAACAATAAAAGTGATCCCTTCTACACTTAAATTGACATGAAAAATGGGTTGGGGGAATTGTTGATCCCTTTGGTATTCGAGTACTTGGGTCTACACTAATGAGGTCAATAAATGTAGGGATGTCAGTTTGGTGACAAATTTACTACTTATGCGAGTAAGACGTGAGGTGGAACTTAAAAATATTCTAAAATTACTTTTTTTAATTGGGTCTGTCGCAAACTTTGGTGTGGAAGAAAGAGGCATGACATGATTTAATTGGGTCAATGATGGTGATGATGTTGGTATTTCCGCAGAGTATTGGCGGTGCAGGAGACTACAATAAACACACGTGATTGAATGAAAAGCATCTTTCTAATACCAAATTTTCATTTGGATGGTCTCAAAGATTTGATGGTTTCTAGTTTGCATCACATTAATATGTACACATAATTCATAATTGTACATGAGAGCTGTACTTCTGTGTCCCATGTGTTAATGTTAATGTTATCGGGTAAATCGTTCCACAAAATATACTGAAACTCTGCTTGCTCAATCCATGAACAACCCAACTCCAGCAAAGCAATGCTTCCTTTGTCCTTTTCCCACACATTTAAAATGGTCACTCATACGATACCACACCACAGCACCACACGCTTGGAGTCTATAAATTACATGAAATACTCAGTTTTCAGCAAAGTAAAATTAGGTGTATTGCCTACACAATTTAATATGAATAAAATTAATTTTTTTTTTCAATGAATATAAAAATACTTGTATTTTATACTAAAAAATATTAGAAATACTAATCTTTTATTTTTCTTTTGAAATTTGAGGTTCTAACCTATTTACTTAAACATACCTATATATATATATATATGTCATTTCTTATATTCAATTAGCATTTATTTAAATCTATAAGCAATAAATCTCATTGTATTAGGTTTAAAAAAAATTAATTGTAACCACAAAATAGAAAAATAATTAAAAAGTTAATATTAAATGTTGTCCACTTCCTGCCAACAAATTTTTTTTTTAATCCAATCACCACATTAAATACCGATTATTCTAAATTTGAACTGAGCAGAATCCGAAGAATACTTTAATAATTACTCCCTCCGTCAACTTTTAATTGACGCGAGGAGAGTAAAACTCAAAGTTGGGTTTTAATTGACGTCCTCGGACGTTGTTCTTTTTTTAATATTATTTTCTGACGCGGGTCCTACCAATACAGTAACTTTTTTTATTTTTTTAATATTATTTTATGATAAGGGCCCACCAGTACAGCAACTTTTTCACTTTTTTAATATTATTTCTGACACAAACCCACCAATACAGTAAATTTTTAATTTTTTAATATTTTTTTCTAACGTGGTTCCATTTTTTTTAATTTTTTCAAAAAATAGACCCAGCGTGAGGTAAAAAATTCTGGAGGAGTATTATATAATTGTCAGTGTTTTTGGAACCGGACCGGCCGGTTCAACCGTCATTTTTTAGCTTTTCGGTCTGATTCAGCTATCGGACCGGAAATGCATGTGGCCCGGGTTGGACCGTCTGGACCGGCCGGTTTTTTGACAACTGGCGAATTGCCGGTTCGATAGCAACCCGGCTGGTTCGATTACCGACCAAAACGACGTCGTTTCCTCTTGTGCATCGCCTTCATCCTTCCTTCGTTCTTTCCTTCTGCTTCTGATTCACAGAAGCCAACCAAATAAAATTAAAAACCCTAGCCAGGTTTGCTTCGTCCTTCGTGCGCCCAATCTACTTCTGCACCGTCACCGTTCGCCACCGTCACCGTCGTTGCTGCTTCGTCCTTTCCTTCGGTCGCCACCGTCGTTGCTGCTTTTCGTTTCAGCCTTCAGGTAAGATTCTGTCTTGATCTTTCTTGATAGGGCATTGTTTTATATTTTCATTGTATAGAGGAGAGGTAGTGTGCTGTGTGCGGATGCGGTGGTGAGTGGTGACGAAGGAAATTAGAAATTTAGAAGAGACGAGAGAGAGAGAGAGAGACCCTTGGAAATCTGAAGGAACACCCTTGGAAATCTGAATCTATAATTTCAAATTGCTAATGTAATATTTTTGATATAAAATTATAATTAATATAGTTGATATAAGGTGGGCATATTTGTTGTTGGTGCTCATAAATGCCGCACATCTCATCTCAATCTCAATCTTCTTTCTATTCTCTAACCAATCCCGATATTATTAATTTGTTATGGAAATACGATATATACTTTAAATATTAGATTTGTTAATTTTATAGGAATAATTTTTAACACCAGAAAATTATGATGATTTCCGCCATAAATAGGGCTGTACAAGAACCGGCCCGGACCGGGAACCGACCCGGAACCGGCCTTTTTTTGACCCGGACCAGACCGACCCGGGAATTTTTTTTTTTTTGACCCGGACCGGACCGGACCGGAACTTCCGGTTCGGTCCGGTTCTCCACACCTCTAAATCCGGGAACCGACCCGGAGAACCGGTAGAACTGGAAGTATATATATAAAAAAAATATAAATATAAATATAAATATATATATATATGTACAATAATATTAAAGTTTCCATTTGGTTCAATGGTTAACTCATCACTTTTTGTATCAAAGGAGAGAGGTTCAAATCCTCTTGGCTCCCACTTTTTTTTTTCTTTCTAAACTTAACTCATTCTCTTTCTTTTTTCCTTCTAAATTATATTAAAATTTCTCATGTATGTATATATTTTTTCTAGTAATATAATTGTAAACTCAATTAAAAATCCTCATTTTTTTCTTTTTATTTGTTATTTTAAATACAAAATTGTATTAAGGATGTTATATGAACTAAGAAATAAAATTTTAATAGCCATTTATATAGTTAAGATGACACATACTAGTAATATATTATTGTAAATTGTAATAATCATTTATATAGTTAATATGTATAAATTAAGACCATTAATTATTAATAATATAGTTACTAATTATTATCAATTGTCATAAAATTAAAATTTACACATTGTTTAGAGTTTTATGCTTTTAATTTAAATTGTATTAATTTTTAAATTACTAATGTATTATGCATTTTTTCTTTTTTCTTTTAAACTCAATTAAATTTAAAAGTCCTAATTTTTTCTTTTTATTTGTTACTTTAAATACAAAATTTTATTAAGGATGTTATATTACCTAAGAAAAAAAAATTTAATAGCCATTTATATAGTTAATGTGTATAAAGTAAGACTACTAATTATTAATAATATAGTTTAGGGATTATTATCAATTGTCATAAAATTAAAATTTACTAATTGTTTAGAGTTTTGTGCTTTTAATTTAAATTGTATTAATGTTTAAATTACTAATGTATTATGCATTTTGTCTTTTTTTCTTTTAAACTCAATTAAAAGTCCTCATTTTTTTATTTTTATTTGTTACTTTAAATACAGAATTTTATTAAGGATGTTATATTACCTAAGAAAAAAAAATTAATAGCCATTTATATAGTTAAGATGACACATACTAGTAATATATTATTGTAAATTGTAATAGCCATCTATATAGTTAATGTGTATAAAGTAAGACCACTAATTATTAATAATATAGTTTAGGGATTATTATCAATTGTCATAAAATTAAAATTTACTAATTGTTTAGAGTTTTGTGCTTTTAATTTAAATTGTATTAATGTTTAAATTACTAATGTATTATGCATTTTGTCTTTTTTTCTTTTAAACTCAATTAAAAGTCCTCATTTTTTTATTTTTATTTGTTACTTTAAATACAGAATTTTATTAAGGATGTTATATTACCTAAGAAAAAAAAATTAATAGCCATTTATATAGTTAAGATGACACATACTAGTAATATATTATTGTAAATTGTAATAGCCATCTATATAGTTAATGTGTATAAAGTAAGACCACTAATTATTAATAATATAGTTTAGGGATTATTATCAATTGTCATAAAATTAAAATTTACTAATTGTTTAGAGTTTTGTGCTTTTAATTTAAATTGTATTAATGTTTAAATTACTAATGTATTATTGTAAATCATGTTCAATGTCAAAACGACGTCGTTTTGACATTCAACCAAATCAAAATTGAAATTAGATTGTAGGAACCCTAACTCCTCTCTCTATCGTCAAACTAAAACAAGCTCAAGCGCACACACAGCAGCCGCACACAACGTCTCTTCTCCTCTCCTCTCCCGTCGCCGTCGCAGCCTCCGTCGCAGCCGCACACAACGTCTCTTCTCCTCTCCTCTCCCGTCGCCGTCGCAGCCTCCGTCGCAGTCGGTAGCTACGTCTCTTCTCCTCTCCTCTCCCGTCGCCGGCGTCAGCCTCTCACTCTCTCTCGCGGCCTTCAGCCACCCCTCACTCTCTCTCGCGGCCTTCAGCCACCTCTCCTCTCTCGTCCGGTACACCCCTACTGATTTAAATTGATTTGTTAGGTCTCCCACTGATTTAAATTGATTTGTTAGGTCTGCCACTGATTTTAATTAATTAGTTTAGGTCTGCTACGATTAATTTGTTTTCTAACTATCGATAATTGCTCTGTTTCGTAGAGATAATGGAGTCGGGGTCCGGGTCTCCTATCATTGGAAGTGGAAGTGGAAGTGCACCAGTAGAGATGCCGATGTCATCTACACAACAAGGGGATATACAACTGCAATCAACTGTGGGGGCAGACGGAGTGGAAGTCAATGAAGAGTCACAAGAAGAAACCGAGGGAAAGAAAAGAAAGGAAAAGTCATTCGTTTGGGATCATGTCATCAAGTTCACAACTCGTAATAATGAGTTAAAGGTACGATGTAAATATTGCAAGAAATCTGAGTATAAGTATGATCCTAAAGATCTTGGCACATCTTCAATTAGGAAGCATTTGTTTAAATGTGTGAAAGGGCCATTTTTCCAATCACTTAAACTCAGTGCTGAAAGTGAAGGGTCAATGAGTCAATCACAGTTAAGTTTTAATGCGAGTAATGAGAGTGTGTTAACTACTTGGAGATTTAACCAGAACAAGTGTAGGAAGGCATTGGCATACATGGTTATTGTTGATGAAAAACCTTTTAAAATGGTTGAGGGTAAAGGTTTTAAGCACTTTTGTTCTGAACTGCAATCTAAGTTTGTAATTCCTTCACGAGTTACAGTAGCGAGGGATTGTTATGAGATGTTTGTGGAGGAAAGATTGAAGCTGAAAAGTAGCATGTCATTTAACTGTAGGAAGGTCTCTCTTACTACAGACACATGGACTTCCAATCAAAGGATTAATTATTTGTGCCTTACTGCTCATTATATCGACTCAAATTGGAAATTGCAAAAAAGAATTATAAATTTTTGTCCAATTTCTAGTCATAAAGGTGAGGTAATTGGTAAAATGATTGAGAAATGTTTGTTGGAGTGGGGTATTGATAAGGTTATGTCTGTAACTGTTGATAATGCTAGTTCAAATGATGTTGCGGTAGGGTATTTGCAAAAAAGAGTCAATCATTGGAAGGGTAGTGTTTTGAATGGGGAGTTTCTACATATGAGGTGTGTTGCACATATAATGAATTTAGTTGTTAGTGATGGGCTTAAACTTGCTACTCCTTCAATTATTCGAGTCCGAAATGCAGTCAGATATGTGAGGCAATCACCGATGAGATTTGAAAAATTCAAAGCATGTGTTGTGGAAGAAAGGATCGCTAGTGAAGCTTTGTTGTGTCTTGATGTGTGCACCCGATGGAACTCAACTTACTTGATGTTAGAAACAGCTTTAAAATTACAATCTGCTTTTGATAGATATGTGGGGTTGGATTTAAATTGTAGAAGTGAAGTTGGTGAGGATGAAGAACTTGATTGTAGAAAGGGAATGCCCAAGGAAGAAGATTGGGTTCATATCAAGAACATGGTCAGATTTTTGAAATGTTTCTACATGCTTACTTTAAGTGTTTCGGGTACTAAATACACTACTTCTAATATTTGTTTGAATAAAGTGTGTGAGGTAGATTTTAGGTTGAAACAAATGTGCAACAATGTTGATTTTGAGGTGGCTGATATGGCATTGCAAATGAAGAAAAAGTGTGACAAATATTGGGGAGATGCAAAAAAAATTAATGTGATGTTGTTTATTGCGGTCGTGTTAGATCCAAGGTACAAGTTGGGTTACGCGAATTTTGTGATTAACAACATGTATGACATTGAATGTGCAGTGGTGTTAATTGAAAAGGTTGCAAGGAACCTTAATGCATTGTGTGTAGAGTATGAAAGGGAGAATAACATTTCCAATGTCAATGTAGAAGCTTCTTCTTCTAATGTTGAATCATTGACAATGCTTATGGATTTAGATGTTGATGATATGGATAGTGGAAGTGGATATGGATCAGCTGCATGTGCCTATGAATATAGGTATAGAAAAGAATTGGCTCAACGAGAGGGAGTTCAGAAAAAATCAGAGTTAGATCGTTATCTTGAGGAAGAGACGATAGCAAATTCTGAATCTTTTGACATTTTGGAGTGGTGGAAGGTTAACAATGTTCGATTTCCTACTCTCTCATTGATAGCACGGGATGTGTTGGCTATTCAGACTTCTACCGTCGCATCAGAATCTGCATTTAGTTGTAGTGGTCGCATCCTTGATGATTTTCGAAGCTCTTTGTCCGCAAAAATTGTAGAGGCGCTGGTTTGCACTGAAGATTGGTTGAGAGCACCAACTTATGATTATCATTGTACGACTGAAGAGACGACGAAAGAGGTTGATGAGCTTGAGAAAGGTAATATTTAAGTTTAATTTTTTTTAGCTTTGAATTTGTTATTTACTATGTGATTGATTTTAATCTTCTGTAAATGGCAGCCTTCGTGGATATAAACTTTGCACCTTCAGTGATAGATATTACTTCATGAAGATTTTAAGTGATGGTTGCAGGTTAGTCAAGTTCTTATTTTGGATACGGATTTGCTTGTTTTGGATTAATTCAGCTTTATTTCTCTGATGCTTGGTGTGTCATGCAAATGTATTTGGATAAAAATCTTGCTTTCTCTGATGCTTGGTGTGTCATCGGCATAATCATGTTTGGTTATCATGTTGGATGCATGTTGTACACAACCCATGTGCATAGATCTTAATTGTTTAGGTAAAGATGACAAAAGTGAATTGCATAGAGTACTGCACTAATATATTTCAGGTTGTGTTGGGTGGAATTATCATAGCAATTGAGATAATTGATATTACGTTTTATTATTCAAGTTGGAACAATGCTTTATAAGTTCATAGTTATCTTACATCCATCTCTATTGATTTATTTTTAGCTGAAGGACATGGCTGAAAGATTGCCTGTTGGAGCTCCGAGAAATAGCAATTCCCCCTCGTATTTTTCTACAACCACTCCTCCAAGGGATGTTTCTTCTGCAGTCATTGAGCAATTGGATCATTTGTGTTTATTTTGGAACCATATTAGTCTATAATTAATTAGTTGTACTGGATATAATATTTTGGATCATTTGTGCTGGAGTGGATATGTATTTTGGATCATTTGTGCTATTTTTGGATCCATATTTGTTTTTGAGTAGGAGTATTTTTATTAATTACTATTTAAAAAAAAAAAAAAAAAAAAAAAAAGGGAAAAATTCCGGGTCAGAACCGGAACCGGCCCGGTCCGACCCGGAAAAATTGGAACCGGCCCGGCCCGGACCGTAAGTGTCCGGTCCGGTCCGGTTCTGAATCAGACAAGAACCGCCATTTCCGGTCCGGTCCGGTCCTAGCCCAAGAACCGGTCCGGACCGGACCGTGTACACCCCTAGCCATAAATAAACACTTATAATTTAGGAATTGTTTTTTATTAGAAATATTTATTGTAGAATATGAAAAAAAAATGTAAAATATGAAGATAAAAAAATTTGTTGAAATAAATTTCAAATAAAATTTTTTATTAGAAATATTTTAAACTTTTGATCTATTTGATATTTTATAAAATGATATTCCCAGTAGGAAAAAAACCAGCCGGTTCAATCCGGTTCAATTATCTAAAATTGAACAGTTTGATATGTGTCTGGTTCAAAACGATCCAATGGTTCAATCCGGTTGAACCCGGTCGAACCCGATCAAACTATGAAATTTTTATTTCCTGTTCGCTGTCCGGTCCGGTTCCAAAAAAACTGATAATTGTAGTTAAATCACGGTTTGAAAAAAGTAAGATGAAGGGAATAGTCCAAGCTGATCGTGTAAGTGGACCATCTAAAATTCTTTAGCGTATAGCCTGTCAGTCATGCATCAATCAATCAATAAAAACTACTCCCTCTGTCCTTTAATAACTGTCGCTTTGAAACAGTAACAAAAAGTAGCTCAAATACTGAAAAGTCAAGTAATGTGTACAGTAACAAAAAGTAGCAAAACGTCCATTATTTATGGACGGAAGGAGTATATTTTATCAACGATTGTCATACATAATTATTATACAGACAGGTATACGAGAGCGTACCTTCGGCGTTGGACTCGTGGCCTCAAACGACTTGTCTCACATCCAACTTAAAAGGACCAAAAATATTGATAATTTATCGCCGTTGCCGGGGATCGAACCCGGGTCACCCGCGTGACAGGCGGGAATACTTACCACTATACTACAACGACTTAGTTGTTTAGGTCTTCACAAAATAAAGTTAAATAATAGAAAAATTCAGGCATTAACTGGCGGGACTCATAATCCAATAAAATGACAATAAAACATCATACGCACATCCATTGTATACCCACATCTCTAAAAGCTATGTACCGCCTAGAGTTAACTACAATTCAAAATTTTCAATATCTCCTTGAAATATGAAGCTTAATACCGATATAATATATTAATATGACAAATTTTTAAATATTGATACGATGCGTTTTAGGATACATCATTTTATATAATTTTAATTTATTATAAAACATGTACATATAATTATATTTTCAATACTCAATATACCGTAGTATAAAATATTAAAAAAATTAAATATTTTATTGTTAAATTCTAAAAATAATATAAATTTGAAGGTGCTAACATATTAATAGTTCATATTTTATCAAAAGTGGTCCTAATTCCACTTTAAGGATATAGAATAGGTACACTTTTTTTTTAAGAGAAAACTATTTTGTAGCAAAATGACAAATATCTAGCGTAATTATTATGTCACGTGTCAATACATCATTTGCATATAAAACAATTAATTGATTAAATTAAAAGGTAATTTTTTTCTTAATATATTCACCTAATAAGATGAATACTAATTAATTTTTACACAATATAAAACCATGAAAATAAGATATTTATTAACAATTATATAGAAATTAAGGAGAATAAAAAAGACAACAAAATACATATCATTTTACCACTTACAATTTTAATTGAGGGAATTATACCTTAATCTTTCTTAAGCTTTTAAAAGCCAACCCAATATTTACAAGTTTAATTATATAAAATTTTATCTGTGAGTTGTTGTTTTTTTCTTGACCGTGAGATCAAAACAAGAAATGTAGTAGTTCAAACAAAGTGGTGTCAATGTCACGTTTGTATATTGTTTGCATTTACTATATTAAATTTTTAAAATTACATTTGAGACCCACTTTTAGGAAAATAAATTATAGTACATTTTACTAAAAAACATCCCATGAGTTTCAGATCTAAACCTTCGGTATGCATTTGTATTAAGACTTACGAGAGAGAGTTTTGTCGCTCTTTTTAATTTTTTCCTACTCGAGTCTAAAGTAATCGACACTTAATATAATGGTTTGATATCGAATGGTTTCGTGAAATAAGAAGAATGTATATAAGGACACTTGTGACTAAGAGAAAGAGTTTTACCATTTTTCTAAATCTTTTCCTACTTAAGTCTAAAGTAGTCGGCACTCAATATATTAGCCTGATATCGAATGGTTTCGTGAAATAAGAAGAATTTATATAAGAATACTTGTGGTTTTGAAAAAAGAAGAAAGAAGTGACCACTTCAGGATAACCCAAGTCAGTTTATATGAAAAATTCTACAATTTTATGCATAAATATAACATTAAATTAATTTAAAGCAGACAATAATGATCCAGGAAGTAGGGAGTGAGACAACCTACAACTTATAGCCTTTAAGCTTTGTAGTTGTACATGTACTTCTAAAAGGGTATACCTTAAACCAAACAGTTACTTGATTTTTCGCTTTGAATTTTGAAACAAATCTTTAGGGAGTGTTTACTTTCTCAAGAGAGTGATACCGGAGAAAACGATTGAAAAAAAAATTAAATTTTTGGCATTTAAGATTTATAGGGAAGTATTATTTTTGTGTTTGTTTTATATTTGAAAATTTTAAAAAAAAGTAAGAAAAATTACTATTTTATCATTAGATAATAATAATAATTTAATTATTTTAAATACAATATAAAATGAATATTTTAAATTTATTTTAAAATACAATACAATTAAAAATGCGAGAGCAGTAGAAGGCGCCGTTCCCTTGCTTCACCCGCATTGATTGCTTTTGATGTTCGACTCGTTGAAGCTGTGAGGACAGTTGAAGCAAGTTCATGGTGGTATCATCTTCATACGAAACTCGATCCTTTGCATTTGAAAATTGTGATCCTTGGTATATCCTGTCCATGCTATCAAAGTTGACCGCATCAATACTATCAGATATCAGAATGGAGTTCATATGCATCCCTTCTGCAGATGAAGAGAACCTATTTGACACCCCTCTTGAGCTACTAGCCTGTGAGTTCTTAATTCCTATAAGCTTTTCAGCGACTTGACCTACACTGTAATGGGTACTTCTGCCGGGAACTAAAAGCTGGCTTGCCATATGTTTTCTCGATGAAGGGCTTGACGAACTCTGTGATTGAGATGACAGAAGAGAGCGAGCACATCCAGAGTCTGTGATGTCTGGTGATCCTTGAATGTTCGTTGCGGAGCCAAAAGGGAAGAAGTCTTCATTTCCCAATGGGATATCCTGCATCAAAGAGCGTGAACTGGAATTTGGGTATCCAAACTCTAGTGGATATTGCTCTGCCTCACTGGAAGCCCTGCTTGCACCACTTTCATGAAAAGTTGGAAGCAATTTCTTAAAGTTGTTAGAAGGGAAGAGGGGCTTGGAGTGCAGATGTTGCTCCCTTGCAAAGGGACCTGTCGAAAGTGGATTAAAATCATTTCCATCTTCAACTTTTACATGCTTGTGCCAGTCATTTGCTCCATATTTTTCATGGTTCAATAAGCCACCAGGTAGTAAATCTTGGCAGATGAACGAAGTTGCCACTGCTGAAGTGCCATGAAACCTGCCACCAGCAATACCTGCAAAATGTAGCGGCACGAATAGGTTCACAACGTATCATGACAGAAGCATTCGGCATTAACAAGTTAGCATGGTTAGAAGGGTGTCCAACATACGCAAGCATGAATGGAGTCAGAATGAGTCTCGCGAACTAATCAAATAACAAAGCACTCAACAAAAGTTTATAGGGTAGATATACGAAGAAATGCAGAACCTAAAGAGTAAAGATGGCAATTTCCACAAAAGCATAGGGTAGTACAGTTTCAACTATCAAGAGCAAGTTGTAACAAAACCCTTCTTGATTGCATTATCATCAAGTTGGATACCTAAAATGCTTTAGTAAAGCATAATTTCTGCCCTGCAAGCCATATCCTGGACTTAACTTTTCCATGAGGTGTCAAATGATTGTTAATGCTTCAAGATGCTATGGACAAACCTGTATAGTACTTCGCAAGAACAGACAACAATGTTTTTACCAAAAAGCTTAATGCATAGAAGTAAAAGAATTATTAGTTAAAGACCGAAGTGCAGTAAAACACTGAAGAATTGAAACGAGCATCTTTGATGAAAAATGAGGAAATGACAGAAGCTTCTTGAGCAAGTCTGGTAAAGAGAATCATCCACAAGATTCAGCAGATCAAATAAAAGTGATATGCCCAGGTATTAAAACAGAAAGTAATATATGAACTGCTACAACAATTATGCAAACCATTATGTTAATTATTACAAAGGGAAAATAGATGAACCACCATTGTATGATCGAAGAAGTGCTGCACTCCTTCCAGTATGAAAACCAGCTTGAGGCTTTCTCCGCCGCTGATTGTGGCCTGCAAGGCGTTTACGACAGCTACGCTTACCATCATCAAATTCAGCGAGCAAATGAAACCTAGGTGATCAAAAACTAGTAAACATTTTAGAAGGATAAGAGTACTCATGAACTAGTGCAAAGCCAATACAAACCCAACAGTCAAGTTTGCAGACATATTTTAGCTTTTCCTAAAAGTCTCTGGTCTAAGGAATTCCACTGGTGAGAGTTAAAAGACACATTCAATACATAATTTACATGTTTAAATTCAGACAATCTGTTCATTAACAAGATAAAAGTAGACATGGAAAATGAACTGAAAATTACACCAATCTAAAATAAAATTCTCAATGAGAACATACAAACCTGCTGCATTGCTGACAAAACCTCTGTTCAATACCATTAACTATAACTTTGGCAGTCTTGGAGTGAACTTCACAAACTTTATGTCTCTTGTGATACTCTTTTGAGGAGTTGAGATCCTTGTGGCAATCATAAACTTGGCAATAAGCAGCATGGGAGTTCACTCCGATTCGTACCCTCTTTGGAGGAGTAGATGACTCGGATGAAGAAACAAAGGCTGTCCCGTGAGAACTAGAATTCTGAGCATTGCCCGGATCAGCAACTCTCCCTAGGTTCAAATCAATGAATGAAGAACCCATGCAATTAGAGTCCACTACAGAGCTAGAAATGCTAGAAGTGGACTCCTCACCAATGGAAAATGCATTTGGGATACCCATAAAAGGATTGATGAGTTTTCCACCATAAAAGGTCTATAGAGAGAGAGAGAGAGAGAGAGAGACGATGATACATTGAAGAGAATTTAAGAATTTTTAACTTCTTTTTGGTTTGTTAAGTGACTAGGATATGGGATAGATAGTCGCTGTCTCCCACTTGGTCCTTGTTTCTAGCACTTCACCAATAAAAGAAGAACAAGTACCGGAACGTTCTTACTTTCAATTATGACGTGGGTTAAGTAATAAACGTTGAGCCTCACTCATAAATTATGATTTTTTAGTGTAGTAGTTTTTTATATGGTAGTGGAGTTTTTATGATCAAATGTTTAGAAATTCGAATCCTATCACCCTCTATATTTAATTAAAATTAAATCAGCATAACTTATGATAAGTATGTGCAAGTTTCAAATCTAAAGAGCTTTCACTTGAAGGGGTGTATTAAGATAGTAACTAATAAACATTGACTTTTGAGTACTGACGTGCTGTCGAGACACCTAAAAAATAATATAAATATCCTGTAACAAGTGCACAATTAAACTGTGTATAGTGGTACAGGGTTGATCCACAGAGACTAAGGTAGATATTGTCTTGTGTTGTTGTACGGCAAGGGCAAACAGATCAGAACAGTAACAAGTAACGGGGGGTTTTCAAGAGTTGGTTGATTAATATCTAAGAAAGTAGTAACATACAGTAATAAAATGAGTAATGAATCAATAGAGAAGGGAGTTCCCAGTAGGAATCTATCTCGGGTTGCTTTCAAAGTCGGCTGGTCATTGGGACCAGGTGCGTTTAGGTCCCCTGCTTCCTTTCATACGAGAAACTACTCCAAGGTACGTTTATGGAGTAGTCTTGACATTTTGCCGTCTCCCAAGGTACGTTTATGGGAGCAATACTCAAAGGCCCATGAAGATGAAGGAAGACGCGTCCAGGGCGAGACACTCAGTACGTTCGAAGCTCTACCCTGATTACTTACTTAACCCAATCAAATGAAACCAGCGACCTGATAACTCGGATTGGTCGTCTACTTTACCCTACAGCTTCGCGTTAGTTATAACCACAGTGATAACTTTAATCGCCTAGGGCAAACAGCTAGTTGATCAGGCTAGTAGTAGTCCTAGTAGAATTAACAAGAAATCGTTAAATAAATAAATACCAAACAGGGATATATTAATTTCACTTCGACCTCACAGCCTTCTTAAGCAACCTTTGATGATCCTACCAAGAACAAATGAGTTTAGCTACTCATAATAAAATTAAAATAAATAAAATAAATTAATTGCATAAAAGAAGAAGAAGAGGAAAGGGAAAACTCTTTATTATTGTCGGATTTATTGAACGGAAAACAGAGAGTTATAGTCGTGGCTGCCAACTCCAGAAGTGAAAGATGAAAGATTCCCCCCAAACCCTAAAGCTAAAAGGGTTTATAAAAGAAAATTACAAAAAGGAAAAATTCTAAAATGGAAATTAATTAAAAGGAAAAATCCTAATTTAATTAGAGTTAATCTTGGAATATTTTCTTGCCAAAGCGGGAGAGATCTGGATTAATTGGAGAGAATCAGCGGATTTCCTTCTTTAAAAAGAAGTTTCCTTGTTTGTTCTTGGCCAGCTGTCGCTGTCTGCACATAAATGCAGGGGCAAGCCGCTGCCTGCATGCTGTCTGCCAACTGCTGCTAGGCCTCGCTGCTCAAGTCCGTCTAGAATCCATGAAAATGCATCTGTTTGATATTTCCTTTCCATAAGCTTTGATCTATAAAATAGTAGGAAAACAAAAGGAGATCAGTAGCAACATGCCCAAAAAGGACTAGGAAAGGAATGGAAAATTAGTACAAAATGCATCATATCAAGTGCAGTGTTCTTTCATAAACAACTATGTAGTGCTACATTAGAATTGGAGTTGTGGTGTTGTACTTGTATTAAAATCAATAATAATATAGTATAAAAAAACACTAAAGTTGGTTCATAGGTCTAAGGGTTGGGATCATCGATAAAAAAATTTGTAAGAAGAATCAATAACATAAAATCTTAGATAATGTAGAGAGAGTAGCATAGGTATATGAATAAGGTTTTGGACGGTTGTGGTGATGTTTGTGAAAGATGGAGGAAGAGGAGGTGGTGGTAGTGGTTAGAGGATGAAGGAGATGAGATTGAAGAGATGGTTTTCTCAGCGGTGGAAGAAAAAAAAATGATAGTTTAGTTTTCTTTTTTTGTTAATTATTTAATTAAAAAAATAAGTTTAAAATTAAAAAAAAACTGAAGCTATTGATAATATATCATTCAACCGGTTGAAATTAAAAAAAAAAATTGTACTTTGCTTAAAAATATAGTCCAGGAGAGGTCGATTAAGTGTTTTATAGATCAGAGAAGGTATTTAATTTTTACTACTAGTTTAAGGGTAAAAAATTATATCTTTTTTTAATCTTAAGTCAGGAACAATTGAGGGGTCCCAATTATCGGCCTTGAAAAAATCTTAAAAGCCCACTTTAAAATTTATAATTTTACAAACTCACTTCATATATTATAATTTATAATTTATATAACCCACAAGTCGTTATATATTGAATAATTATAACTCACAATTTAAAGACACTAGTTAATTAATTCCCAAACTCATAAAGCTATAAGTTTATGACTTAATTTTATGTATATATAAATGCACATAATATAATTAATAAATATATAAGTATATTTACTAGTTTGGATCTAACTTAATTTCTGAATCGGTTCTTTAATTGTAAGATTTACAAACCCATAGAAGATCAATGATTTTGATCTTGTTCCAAAACTCTCCAAAGAAGGTCAAATCAGTCTAAATAAAAGATTATTTTTAAACTTTTTTACGGAAAAATCATCTGATTGAAGCATTTTAGTTTAATATAACACATAACTAGACCTAATACATTGAGTTTAAGGAAGCAAATTCACTTAAAATTATGCACTGCGGTCCCGTATAAATGTCATTTTAGATATTTTACTTTAGTTAAGAAAAGAATGTCGTTTGCACTTTTCAAAATAAAAGTTGAGTCTATTTGACAATTTTACACCTAGTAATTTTATCTTTTCCTGCCCTCATCTCATCTTCCTCCTTTCCATTTATACCCACAACCACCGCCTCCCTCCTCCTCCATTCACCATTCACAATCTCCACCTCCTTCCTTTACAACCACCACCACCACCTTCCTCCTTCTACAGCCACTACCATCACCTCCTTCCACCACCTCCCCGCTCCTCCAACTACCACTTGCACCTCCGCTTTAGTTTGTCACGCCGCCCTCTCCTCCATCCACCATTACCTTCAGATCTGATCTAATTTTGGGTTATAAATATTATAGTTCTATGGTAAATTAGTGAAAACGGTGAGTAAATGTATTGATCTAGTGAGACTGGTGGCTATCGGAGGTGAGTCACTGGTTGGTCTTTTGGTGAGGGAGATGGATCTGGTGCTGTTGTGTGGTGACCTTGATAATTGGTGGTGATGGAGATCAGTGTTATAAAAATTGAAACGAGTTTTGCAGAAAAATAGAGAGAATGACATGTTCGTAAATTCGAGAGGGAGAAAGGGACAAAATTGGTACAAACAGACAAACTCAGTGATCGTCACTCAAATATACTAATATTTTCCTGGTGCCTAGATGCACAAATTAATGTGTACAGAGTAAGACAGGGTCGAACCACAGAGATTGAAGGAAGGAAAAGCTATCTCTGGAGCGAAAATCAGACAAACGAGCAATCTTAGCTAAGACAGTGGCTAAGATTGACGAAAGCGCCAAAGACAGACGTGATGAGATAGGAGTCACGGGATTTTGAGCTAAAAGAGTGATTTTGACAGCTGGAGACAGTAGAGAAGATGAGTCGTGATCCAAGATTGCATCCTTTTAGGGATTATCCTCTATTTGAACAAACAAATCAAATATTTGTTTAGTTTTAAATTTGAAACAATTTAAATTTATAATAATTAGAATTTTGAATGAGTTGGAGTTGGAGTAGGACGACTTGGCAACATATTTATTAGTTGCAGGTCTCTAACTCTGCACATCATCTCTTTCCTGGGTTCATAACGCTTGCTCTGCAATTATTCCAATTGAAAATTGCAGATTTAATTCCAATTTTATGTTCTACAATTATTTATCTTCTTCCATGATTATGTCCCATAGCTAAACCCCTAATTCTTGGTAAGGGTTGAGTAAGTGTTCTTATGTATTCGTGAGACCAAATCGACCTTAACAACCTCTCCATTGTAATCAATTCAAGCTCTAGTTCAACAAACCGGTCTCCATTAGAGTCAAGACTTGGCCACTCTTAGGTTTTGATGAGATATTTGTAGCCAGTCACGAAGGGGACGAGTTGAAACCGGAGTGACGCAAGTAGGCAGCTAGCTTCCCTGAGGCTAGTGGGTTTGGAGTGATATAGGCCTAACCAGACTGACAATCTAGGGCTCAAACTGGGGAGTAGCTTGGCCTAGACTCTATCTTTCCCTGCACCATTGAGAAAGCGCATGCGACTCAAGCCAGCAACCAATTTGGATAAACCCTTTAACCAGCAAGTGGTAAGTTGTATTCCTACCATTGAATTCGTATTTTTTATACAACTAAATTTGATGCCCTCGACACGCAATCAAAAGGCTAGAGTTAGATGGTTTAGTTAATTTAGCAAATTTTTTCCCATTAATTGCTAGTGGGGAACGGTGAAGCTCACTTTTTTTTCATTATTATAATTGATATTTTTATATAATATATACTAATATGTATACATATATAAATCGTATCGGTATCTTGTAATTTTTAATTTTCTCAAATCGAAATGTCAATGTACGTATCGTCTCTAGTGTTCATTTCAGGGCTTGTTTACCTGAGAGGTTTTTCCGGAAAAATTTCCAATTTTTAGAAAACTGGATAAGATTTTTTTTTTTTTGTATTTACCGTGAATAGTTTTCTCATTTAAAGAATGAAATGAAAAACTTTTGTTTCTAATTTAACATACAAAACTGGAGATGTACTATCTTCCAAATTTTCCCACTTTCTCTTCTCCAATTGAAAACACGTGTTTCCAATTGGAGACTTAATGAATTTTTATTAAACCCATATTTGTAGGGATGACAATTAGGCGGGTATGGAGCGGGTAAGCACTATCTATACGCGACCCACATCCATATGGAGCGGGTAAGAGAAGAACAATTATACCCGTGGATAACCCGCGAATATCCGCAGATACACGCAAATTTGGTTAAATTTCAATTAAATTAATATAAAATAAATCAATTAACAATCTTTAGTGCGGGTATGTATATAATATATAAGTGTTTAGATCCGAATTGAATAGTTCTCCAGAAATTAAGGGATAAGTGTACTCTTATGTCTTTGGCTTGTCTGTATTCCTCTATGTTTGTTGTGTTCTTTTTATAGTCCTCTCTGTACATCCTTCTACCACTTCAAGTTTAGAGAGATAATTGTACTCTGTACTCACTCATATATTGGTGTTGCTTACTAGTCCAAATGCTTCAGTGTTCCCTATGTTAGTATCTTAGGGGATCTTTTCTAACTTCCCAGAAGTTGAAAAAAGTTGAAAAATGTGTGAGTAGATGGCCATCACATGTATTATTTCATTCAATAAAGTCAATTAGTCCAACACTTTTTTTCATTCAACTTGCATTTTATATGGCATCTCATAACTGGTTTGGACCTTGGTTTTGTTTCCAGCACCCCGCCCCCACCCACCCACCCACCCACATAGCACGAAGTCCTTCATTCTTTTTTTCTTTACCAAGATAGCTTAGTTCTGAAGTTATATTACAGTATTTGTCTGGAAATTGTAGGCAGTAGGTTTAGTACAGCCAAGAATGAGTTGGAAATTGGGATACTTATTCTGTTAGTATTATCATGTACAGCTCAAGGCTTGCCTTTATTACTCAAGCTTCTTTATGTTGTTATGCATGGTAGGAAACTTTGCGAAGGGTGTTGTTTAAGAATACAGTGATAAGCAAAAGCCTTAGCAAAGTTTTGTCATTTTACGGTTTCTTTTTGCCACTACTTGGAAAGCTTTTATGCTTTCATTCATTGAACATTTAGCCCTTAAGATTAGAGCCTTCTAAGTTTCATAATTTTGGTAGGATTATACTGTTGTTTGAAATATAATTTTGGTAGGATTATACTGTAGGTTGATGACTCGATGGAGGTTTCATTTGCTCATATTGATTGAGATCTGCATGTCATGAATAATATATGGATCTCTTTATAGTTTTCGTTTTTCAAAAAAAGTGAAAATAGTTGTCAAGTAAACACGTTTTCTAATTTTTAAAATTTGAATTTTTTTACATTTAGTACAAAATAAATACAATTTTCAGTTTTTTATTGGAAAAAAAGAAAAAGACATTTCAGAAAATTAGAAGAAAAAAAAGAAGAAAAATCTCCGTTGGTAAACAGCCGTTAATATTTATGCATTTCTTTATGATGTTTAGTATTTTTGTTGATATTTTTTATTACAATAATAATTTCCTACTATCAGTGACGATAGGTATGATGGGAGCAAGGGGGAGCACCAAAGGTGGATGCAACCAATGAGGGAGCTTGGGGAAGTAAGTCACCAAATGACTAAACACAAACAAAGAAAATGTGAAACCCTCTTTCTTTCCTATCAATCTGAAAGTGAGCTCCCTTGCGTCATTTTTATGCACATGTCCATCTCAAGAATGCGACTAAACATCAATCACCGACGCCAAATTATTATAAATGAAAGTTTCAAGAATTCAAGAAGTGAGTGGCTGGGGAACAATGGACCACACTGCCTTTAATTCATTTTACTGTTCTAAGATATCAAGCCAAGGGGAGCTCTTTCCATTTGTCCATCCTCTACTTCTTCCTTTTCTTTCTGATACTTTCTTGGACTTCTAGGCTTAGCCTTAATTTGGAGACGAGATAGAAGAAATAAAATGATAAATTCAACTCAAGAATTAGGGTTTTTTTTCCCAAGTTCACTCCATCATCACATTTAGTATTAATTATTTTAAACTCGAGTCAGATAGGATTTCGAAGAACTCCCTCATAAATTTTAATGCATACTCAGGATTGAAATCCAAAAATTAAAATAAAACAACTTAAAATAACCTTCTATCGGTCAATCTACTTACTTCCAGATAGAATTAGCTTTGTTTAATTCTTCACACTAACATATTACCGACGCACTCCTACATCTAGTGACATAATGCGCTTATAAGAATTGTTGTGACGCAATGGTCCTTTCGGGTTATTTCTTAAAGGCCCATGTTTAGTGGGCCAAAATCAGTGATACAGCTGTGAATTGTGACCGTAGGGTCTAACTTTTACTTTAAATTTATTTTAAAATTTTCTCTTTTCAAACGAAAGGGGTTTAATTAAATATCAGAATATAATTGTAGTTTGTGTGTAAAAGTGTGATTTGAATTAACATGAAAAATATTCTAAAAAAAATTCAACATGAAAAAATACAGTAGCATACAAAAACTGATTTTAATTAACCAAAAAGGAAAAAAAATGACTTGGGTCCACTAAACATGGGCCTTTAATGTATATATATTATTTATTTTTTTATAGGTACGGGTGAAATTCAAACCTGGTCCGAATCCTACTGATATCTTTTATACCTACGGGACAACCAATCATCCACATATCCATTGACTTTTGGTTAATATATTGTCCGAACTACCTACTCCGACTGGTTATCCGGATTTTAAACTGGTTCACTTTGATGTTCTTGTCAGAAACGCAAATGAATCAGAAAAATCAATCCACCCAATTGAATCGTCAACCAAGTTACTTGAACCGTCAATCCGAGGAATTTTCGATTTTCATTTCTTTTTCACTTCTTTTTTTTTTGGAAGTATAAGGTGAGGGTAGAACTTGACTTTTCCATGGTGAGAGAACAGTGTGATATACATGGTTTAACACTCTCAATCTTTAAGTAAAAAATTATTGGTTTGATCAATGATGCATAAAGTAATAATTTATTTTACGCACTTTACCCGCCGTCGCTAGATGTGGTTCATGCCTAGAAATAACATTAGGTCCAAGAATCTTCAAACCAACTAAACATTTTGCTAGGGCAACAGAAGAGCTAGCATAAATGCAAAGTTGGATACTAAACAAAAAGAATCAAATTTGTAGCACAATATTGATATTCCACAAAGAACAAAATCCAAGCTTTCACAAACAAGATACCAAAGATTCAGCCATCTCCAAACACAAAGAGTTAAACACTATGGTTATGCCTATATCCTAACCTGCTTCTG
Organism: Viola odorata; assembly: GCA_963691705.1. Taxonomy (NCBI): domain Eukaryota; kingdom Viridiplantae; phylum Streptophyta; class Magnoliopsida; order Malpighiales; family Violaceae; genus Viola; species Viola odorata. The sequence goes on along the minus strand of OY829546.1, from coordinate 50,563,437 downwards.
TTGGTGTCAGTAGGAGGTAAAAGACAATAGTGTGTGCATTATCGATGTTTAGGTGTCAAATTTTGATCGAATCTGTCTGTAATTAAACTTACGAACCCTACACACTAGGTGTGGATGTTAGAAAATGCTCATATGTATGCCATGAATATATATTGTGGACAATAATTTCACTCGAGATCAGGATTATAGAAAATTTATGGATTCATGACTTACCAACTCATCAAGCAGTTCAAATGCAGACAACAGCTTTCTTTCTCTGCACGTCAATTCAATTAAAAGAGCCCAAGTATGAGGTTCTGGTTTGAATCCCCTCTCAACCAACTCAAGTAAACCCGTAACTGCATCATTTGCCATACCAGCTTCACAAAGGCTCACCAGCAACTGATTTGAGGTAGCGTAGTGAGGTACATAGCCTCTATCAAGCATCAAATACAATAGATCAACAGCCCTTTCCAATTCACCCTTCTGACATAATGAGTTCAGCACAATCCTGTAACTGCCTTTGTTCAGACCAACACCCTCATATGCTAGCTGTTCAAGCATCCTGAGAGCCTCTTGAAGCCTACCTTCTCTACACAATCCTCCGAGTAACACATTATAAGTCACAGCGTCAGCCCTACACTTCATCTCTTTCATCTGCTTAAGTAACTCTATCGCGTCATCAACTCTACCAGCCCTGCAGAAAGAATTCATCAATGTTGTATAACTGACTGTATCAGGTCTCAAACCAGATGCCTTCATCTCATCAAAAACTTCTTTCGCCTCCTCCAGTTTTCCCTCCTTACAAAATCCATTCATTAGGGTTGAGTAATTGATCAGATTTGGGTTGCAGCCATTACTCTTCATAAACTCTATTATCTTCTTTGCCCGATCAACTTTTCCAAAATGGCAAAACCCATTAATCAGGCTATTGTAAGTTGGTTCATCAGGAAGAATCCGATCCCTTGACACCATTTGCTCAAACAACTCAATTGCTTCTTCAAGTCTTCCACTTACACATAATGCATTCATCAGAGTTGTGTAGGTAACTAGGTTAGGATAAGAAATCTTAGACTTTTTCATTTGCTCAACTACACCAAAGGCAGATTCAAGCTCCCCGCTTTTGCAGTGATGCTTAACCATAATGTTGAAAATGCAGGTGTTTGGCTTCAAATTGAGAGATCGGTTCAAATGCAATAGAAAATTCCGGGCCAAACCAACCTGATTTGAGTCAACTAGAAGATTAAGACATGTGCTGATGGCTTTGAGAGAAGGGTTCTCACGAACAATTGGCTGAATCGCATGGAACATCTCAATCACCTTCTCATACAGAGATGACTTCGAGAAATGCTTCATGAGATCAAGGAATATAGACTCCTGAAATCTGCAAGTTTCATATGACATTTGACGAAGAAGTGCATCAACAGCCTTAAACTTCTTGGCCTGACCAAGCTTATGGAGAATAGTTGAATAGGTGGCATGGTTGTGACTAAAACCCTTTTGCTCTGCGACGAAGTTGAATATATCCAGAGCATGTTCTGGATCTTTCTCACCTTTGATCAAGTTTATGGTAGATTCATGAGAAATAAACTTTGGCTTCCTGTTAAATCCCACAAGGGTGCTTGGGTTTTCAATTGGAGAATCAGGTTTGGAAGGAGTTGCTTTCATAAACTGAAGAGGTGAAATCCATGGGAGAGAAGTTTCTGGTGTTGAAGAGGAGAACATGCGATGATTATGACAAATAGCTCTCATGAGATTAACGAGACTACTCCCTCTTCTCATGGAACTTCACTTTCTGAAAAAGAAGACACACAATTAACTTTACTTTTGTATGCTTATCAACTTAGGCACTATTAACACAAACAGAACAGCATTAACAGCATTAACAGAAAGAAACCACCCAGAAAAGGAGAATAAATCAATTTAAAAAAACATTCAAGCAGATCATAAACTCCAATGGATATGTTGTGCAATTCAAGGAATACGGGAAAAAAGAACTCTAATTTCGTCTCATTTGGTCTGAGTTATTTTGTAGGCGAAACTTTCAAGCATTCTGCCAAAAACCAAACATACAAAGGTAAACAAAAGCCATTTACATAGATCATCATATACTCTAATGAATATGCAGATATTCTAGGACGCCTACTAGGAGAACAACTCTAAGTTAGTTTGTTGTCTGTTTGTGTTGTGGATAGAGTAAGTCTCAAGAATTTTCCAGAAATTCCACATACAGCCGAATCAGAAGATTGACGCTAACCAAATTTGAATAGTGATAAACATGTGCCATCAATCCTTGAATCAAAAGGCCAGAACACACCAATAGTAAGTTGCTAACAAAATAAGAGGTATCCCTAGAGGTCCAACTTTAAGCCATTCAACGTGTCACGTACCTTAGGGGTGTACACGGTCCGGTTCGGTCCGGTTTTGGGCTTGGAACCGGACTGAACCGGAAATGTCTGGTTCTGATGGGCCTAGAACCGGACAGAACCGGAAATTTCCGATTCTGTCCGGCCTGGAACCGGACTGAACCGGCAGTTCAACAAACTTAATAGCTTAAATGATTATGAATACGATATAAACTGTTCATTCTCTTTTGTGATTGCAAGCAGATGAGATGGACCCAGAACGATGGAGGAAACGGCCATATGATGAGATGGACGGAGAAGGGAGAGTGGTTGAAGGTTCAGATGGCAACAAAATAGGGAGAGACTATGTACACGGTCCGGTCCGGACCGGTTCTTGGGCTAGGACCGGACCGGAAATGGCGGTTCTTGTCTGATTCAGAACCGGACCGGACCGGACACTTACGGTCCGGGCCGGGCCGGTTCCAATTTTCTCGGGTCGGACCGGGCCGGTTCCGGTTCTGACCCGGAATTTTTTCCTTTTTTTTAAAAAAAAAAAAAATAATATTTAATAAAAATACTCCTACTCAAAAACAAATATGGATCCAAACCACAAGGCAATAATGCTTGTATTAATTTTTTCCTTTTTTTTTTTAACTTTGCCTGGAAACCACAAGGCAAAAATGCTTGTATAATTCAAGTCTTGCCATGGCAATGGTGATAAATGCTATTCTATATATTTCTCAGAAAATAAAAATGCTCTCTCAAGGTAGAAGAGCAATATAGTGTAGAGCTGCAATGTTTCAAAGGTGCGTTTTTCTTTGAATCATTTTATGATCTTATATGTTCGTTCAGTATGCAACATTTCATTACAAAAAATCAATTAACTCTAGTTCACCTATTGAACACAGCACTGACCCAAATTCATCTCAGGAACCAAACTGGTGGCCATCAAAATGCATAAGCAACCCAAATTATATAATTTGACAGAAAACTAAAAGCAGGTGTTGGCTTAACTGAAACAAATTTAAAACTTCATCACTACCTTTGCGTTCTCCTCATCATCAAAAACCAATCTTTATTATCATTTCGACATTAGAGAGAAATAAATTAAAGGCCCACAAAACTAAAACTAAGAGATCCCATCATTGCACAAATCAAATGTATAATGTGAAGTATGACTAAGAACTGAAATTACCGTATGTAAGAGTCACCGCTAGCAGGGATGGCACTGGGCTCGTGGGTTTTTCCAGGGACAGTAGAGTAAATCCCTTCGCTGCCACCATGAACAATAAAGGCATTCCCTTTGCTAATAAATTTCTCTCCTCTGTACTCATGAACAGACGTGGCTGAAGGCCGCGAGAGAGAGTGAGGGGTGGCTGAAGGCCGCGAGAGAGAGTGAGAGGCTGACGCCGGCGACGGGAGAGGAGAGGAGAAGAGACGTGGCTACCGGCTGCGACGGAGGCTGCGACGGCGACGGGAGAGGAGAGGAGAAGAGACGTTGTGTGCGGCTGCTGTGTGCGCGCTTGAGCTTGTTTCAGTTTGACGATAGAGAGGAGTTAGGGTTCCTAGAATCTAATTTCAATTTTGATTTGGTTGAATGTCAAAACGACGTCGTTTTGACATTAAACACGTCGTTTTGACATTGAACATGATTTACAATAATACATTAGTAATTTAAACATTAATACAATTTAAATTAAAAACATAAGACTCTAAACAATTAGTTAATTTTAATTTTATAACAATTGATAATAATCCCTAAACTATATTATTAATAATTAGTGGTTTTACTTTATACACATTAACTATATAAATGGCTATTACAATTTACAATAATATATTACTAGTATGTATCATCTTAACTATATAAATGGTTATCAAATTTTTTTTCTTAGGTAATATAACATCCTTAATAAAATTCTGTATTTAAAGTAACAAATAAAAAGAAAAAAATGAGGACTTTTAATTGAGTTTAAAAGAAAAAAAGACAAAATGCATAATACATTAGTAATTTAAACATTAATACAATTTAAATTAAAAGCACAAAACTCTAAACAATTAGTAAATTTTAATTTTATGACAATTGATAATAATCCCTAAACTATATTATTAATAATTAGTGGTCTTACTTTATACACATTAACTATATAAATGGCTATTACAATTTACAATAATATATTACTAGTATGTGTCATCTTAACTATATAAATGGCTATTAAAATTTTATTTCTTAGTTCATATAACATCCTTAATACAATTTTGTATTTAAAATAACAAATAAAAAGAAAAAAATGAGGATTTTTAATTGAGTTTACAATTATATTACTAGAAAAAATATATACATACATGAGAAATTTTAATATAATTTAGAAGGAAAAGAGAAAGAGAATGAGTTAAGTTTAGAAAGAAAAAAAAAGTGGGAGCCAAGAGGATTTGAACCTCTCTCCTTTAATACAAAAAGTGATAAGTTAACCATTGAACCAAATGGAAACTTTAATATTATTGTACATATATATATATATATATTTATATATATTTATATATATTTTTATATATTTTTTATATATATACTTCCGGTTCTACCGGTTCTCCGGGTCGGTTCCCGGATTTAGAGGGGTGGAGAACCGGACCGAACCGGAAGTTCCGGTCCGGTCCGGTCCGGTCCGGTCCGGTTAAAAAAAAAGGCCCGGGTCGGTCCGGTCCGGGTCAAAAAAAGGCCGGTTCCGGGTCGGTTCCCGGTCCGGGCCGGTTCTTGTACAGCCCTAGGAGAGAGGGAAGAGTTGGTGACCGTGGAGGCAGCAATGATGTATAATTAGCTAATGCACCTAACTGTAATATAGACATGTCATTATAGTTCTGTAACCAGCCACATGGATGATAAATTTAATGGAAGAATGTAGCTTCACTTCCATTGTAGTTTTAGCTTTAAGAGAGTACAAAAAGGATAACTGCAGCAGACCTCAGTTTGTTCTCAAGTTGCTTAACGCTCGTAAACCCGTCTCGAGTTCCCATGATGAAGAGTTTTAGTTTTAGAGAACGTAGGATTAACTTATGATGTCGTCCAAAGAGGATCGGAGCAGTTACGCCAAAAGGGTACCCCAAACTCACATAGCCAACAACTTCCTTTATCTGGTCCACTGCAGAGCCAGCGATTGGTGCATCTGTAACAGAAATCATGAGTAAGGGGAATAAAACAACCAAATGGAGCAAACGAGAGAAAAAGATGCTCAAGCATCACCAAGAGAACAGAAGAAACACTGCAAAAAACAGGTCGGACATTACACTGCCATGCAAAAGCTATTACTTGTTTCTAGCTTACAACATAATAATCTGATATTTTCTATGACCATAAAGGAGGTTCCAAGAGAAAAGGAAAGGAAAGGAAAGGAAAGGAAAGGAAAGCATGCATGCAGGAGTTGGTATACAGCCAGACTTGGATGTTTACAAAAGTAGCTGAGCAGAATATTTTCATAACATTGTCATTAGAAGAACACATCAAGAGAGAGTACTAATTTAGGTATTTGCAGGAGTACTTTGCCAAAACGATGTAAGATTTCATTTCCAAAGCTTAATGCAAGTTCAAGATTTTTACATGAACAACCTCATCTATTGTTCATGATTTCAACCCACAAATAGAAGAAGTTGAGAACTACTTGACTTGGTAAGCTTCCTATTCACATTGGAAACTAAGATGCTTGCATTAGCATTCAATGATTCATTTGGAACGTTCATTGATTTAGACATCAGACAGGTTCCAAAATGTGGCCTCTCTTGTAAGGTTTCTAGCAAAGCCAAGGAAAAATAAAACATACTGAACAACAAAACTATTTTAGATTTTATGACTTGGATCTATGTGGAAACCAGGCACAAGAACATTTTCATTCACTACTGAACCAACTCCGAATGAAAAGAAAAACCCTAACAAACTTATCAAGTTCACTACTACTTTCAAGGCAAATGTTCAGAAAGCTTCATTCAAGCTGCGGAAAAATACTTACAGCTGAAACTCAAGACCCTAGCTGTCGCACCGTTGCGAGCGAAATTTGGGACACAATGAAATCACATAACAATGAAGTCGCCACCCTATTTTCTAAGGTTTAGGGAAACCTATAAAGTCCAAAAATAAAATAAAACTAAGGCACAAATGAAAAGGGTCTAAACCCAAGAACGATGGTTCGGGGTCGTATTATGGACTCGGGAAGGTGTTAGGCACCTGAGTCTCATCCTTAAAAAGGTTACCGGTTCTAAAAAGAGGTGTTTAAAAATCACGTTGAAAACAAGTAATTTGGCCCTCAGAGGGGAATCGTCGCTTTAGTTCTTAAATCGGTTTGATTGATTTTATCCTAATTAATTGCCGAGTTGTTAAAAGAAAATAAACATTTTAATCCTCTAAGAAAATAAAAGGGTTGGTTTCATACCTATTCCAATTAAATTTTATCGAGTTTAAAATTAATCCAGTTTCATACAAAATCAAGTGAGATTACTACCGTTTTGTTAATCTTTACTAAAGCGACGACCCTAGTGAATAACGATGGATCACTATCGTCATCGGGCCAATGCACGTGATTAAATCCTATTTACTAGGTGATTCTAAGCACGCATAGACTAGCAAAGTACCGTTTTGAGTGAATGCGAAAAATACGTTGAAAAGAGAAAAACTGGGAAGTGGGGGTCGAAGCCGCGCACATAACACATTCGTCAATATAGCATAAATTGAAAAACATTCGTGGGGTCGAAGCCGCACACGAAACACATTCATCAAAATAAAGCGTAAATTCGTGGGGATAAAGCCGCACACGAAACAAGCATAAAATAAAGCACATTCATTGGTATAAGCATCATGCAAACAGATTAATTCGAATTCTAACAATCGCACATTAAAATACGTTTATCCAAAATAAAGAAGGGAAAAAGGAAAACATACCTGGAGAGCTTTACCTGCAGATCAAGGATTAGTGGCAACAATTAATAATAAAATAGATAAATACTACAAATTAATATTACAAATTAATTACAAATTCGCAAATAAATAAATACAACAATTAAATTCTCCATTCGAGCTCCGCTATCGGGAATGGCACATCAAGCTCCTCATCGAATTTTATCAAGCTCGTCAAGCATCATCGCGACGAACATGCAAATAAAATAGACAAAATAACGAGCATAAGTAAGGGACTCATAAATAAATTTTAAATGATTAAATATTAATAAAAATGAGACCACCTTACCCATTAAAGTTGGCGAAGCATCCAATCGGGATGATAATTGTGAATTCGGTACCTGAAAAGAAAAATGAGTTAATACACGATTTTAATTAAACGGGCTTGGGCCGCAGCCCATTTCTTCTATTATTTCCACTCATAGGCCGCAACCCATTCTTCTTTTTCTTTCTTTGGGCCGCAGCCCATTCTTTCTTTTCTCTCATTGGTTGGGCCGAAGCCCAACCTTTCTTCTCTTCCTTGTCAAACGACAAGGCCCTCCTCCCCTTTGTTCATTTTTCTTTTCTTCATTTTAGGGCTGCAACGCAGCCCTCTCTTCTCCTCTGTTTCCTTTTTCTTTTTCTCATTTCTCCTTTTTCCTTTTGTTATTCCGACCAAGGCGATCAACGGCATGAGTGATGGGTTGGCGGTTTACTCTGGGCCGAGCAGCGACGCGGCTGGAGGTGGATGATTGGCAGCGGCGGCGGCGGTAGGCGAAGGCGCTGGTTGTGGGGTCGGGTTGGCAGCGGCGATCTGGATAGTGGCCGGCTGGGAAGCGGGTGGTTGGTTTAATTTTGAGGGAGATGAAGGCGCTGCAGTGTGGAGGCCGGATGCTGGTCGGCTGTGGTTCGGTTGGGTCCGGCGATCTGCGGCTGGGTTTTTGGCTGGGTTTGACCGACGGTGTTGGGCTTTGGTTTTTGTTGATTTCGGCTGGGTTTTGGTTTAGGTAGTTTGCGGTTGGGTGGTTGTGGTTTGGTCGTGGTTTGTTGGGTGCTGGGCGTGGCAGGAGAGTGAGGGTGACGGAGGGGTCGGCTGTGATTTGAGGAAGAGATGGGTTCGGGCTGGGTTTTGTGGATTTTTGGTTCGGTTTTGGTTGTGGTGTTTCGTTGATGGGTGAGGTTGGATTGAACGGATTTGGGTTTGAGTTAATTGGATCGTGGCTAGCGGTGAAGCAGGTTTGGATTGATTCGGGAATTGGATTAATTTTGAAAGAATTGAATTAATTGGGCAGAAGGATTTAAATTGACAGGGGATGGAATTAATTTGTGATGAGGATTGGTTTTGATTTAGTGCAGGGATTCGGATTTGGAATTAATTTGGCCGAGGGATGGATTTGGCAGGGGATTGAATTTGGATTTGTGATGGCTGCCTCCCTTTCCTCCCTTATTCTCTTGTTCAATATATCCGGGGAATCGGTGAACGAAAGTTGAACCAATGATGATTTTTGGTTGGCAAGGAATGATGGTGCCGGGTATTCAACGTGAAATGGGTAAACATTTGAATAAAGGAGCTGAAATTACGGGAGTGAAAACGTTGGGAAAAGCAGAGTGAAAGGGAAACGGGGTCGAGCTGGATTATTCGAATCCAAAGCTCGAGAGATGTAAATAATCGAACAAAACACGCAAAAAATAAATAAACAAAAAAAATAATAAATAGATAAATAAATAATAAAGATAAATAATGATACTAAATAACTAATTACAATAGTGATAAAATTGACGACCAGATAGATATATAAATAAATAGAACGGACATGTTGCGATAGAGAAATTAAATGGGGTCAAAATTCGGGTATCAACACTAGCTCTACTAGCATCACAGCAAATTGGCATGCCAGTCACATTTCATTCTCTAGAACACCGAGAGCACCCAAAAAAGTATAAACAAATACAAACCACAAGTGCCCAAAAATTCAAAACGCAAAATTGAATGAGATGCAACATATGCAGACATCAAAACAACCAACGGATATTCAAAAGCTAGAAGCTCTTTAAAATACAAAGGATGTTTAATACTGACATGAAATGAATGACTGAGAAAGGGGAATTTTTTTATAAAAAAAAATAAGGGAGAGCGAGACTCACTGTCACTGGAAACGCCAAGTCGAGAAGAGCAGTTTGGTTGCTGCCAAATTTAGTGAAAAGAAGCCTAGACAGAGTGAGAGACGGCGAGAGAGCGAGCATGTCGGAGTGAGAAGGAGACCCAATTGAGAAGCTGACCTGAAATCCCAATTGACAGCGAGCACGTAGGAGTGAGAAGCGGCGAGAGACAGGTGAGGCGAGGGTGAGAAGGTCGGAGTGAGAATCGCACGGCGAGGGTGAGAAGGTCGGAGTGAGAAGGTGAGGCGAGGGTGAGGGGTTGGGTCGGAGTATGAAGAAGACGCGAGGGCGAGAATGAAATTAAGAAGGGTAATTTTGGAAAGAGTTGGAAATAGCACATTGCCACGTCATTCGCACGGCGTAAAAGGCTCGAGGAAATAAAAGGAATATAAAAACCCCACCCTTTCTTGTTCCTTTGCTACTTCCAGTAGAATTTAGGTTCCTTAGGTATGTATGTATGTATGTCATGTGTGTATGCATGAATATATATGTGACATGTATGTATGTTTGTATGTATGTATGTCATTTTTCATGTGTTGACCGTTGATTCCTACTCTACTGATGCTACTCCAGTATGTACTGATGCAAGTTAAATTGAATCATGATATATGCTTAACATGAAAACAAGCGTAAGGTAAAAATATGTTTTTTTGTTTCTGGACCTTTAAGGGTCTGTTTGGTGTTCCAGTTCTGGTCCGAAAAGTGCTGTGGAAAAAACACTTTTGCGCAAAGCAGTGTGCTGTTTGGTAAACATTTTTTAAAAGTGCTGTGGGAAACGAGAAGTTGTTTTTAGTGTTTAGTAAAACTATAAAAATGAAATAGTTGGAGTATAAAACTCATTTTTAAAAAATTAATAAAAATAGGAAAAGTGAATCTAGAATTACTTATCTTGAGATGGAGATTTTATTGTGATAGTTTTTAATTTATTTTGTTCATTATATAGAGTAAAAAAATGAAATTAAAATTAAAAAAAAAAATAGAAGAGAGAGGGCAAAAGCAGCAAGCTACGTTGCCCACTGCTCCATTTTCCTCCAGTGGCTTTCAGCTGCCTTCCAAGGCATAAATTCAACCGAGCTTTTGAAAAGCTCGGTTGGAAAGGTGGTAGCCAAACGACTACCTTTGGCTTTTGGATTTGGGAAAGTGCTTCCCCCCACCAAACCATAACCCCAAACGCTACCTAAGTGAGCTTTAGTTTATAACTTAAATTGCATACAGAATCCGGAGATAAGTCCTTCTAAAGAAATTTTCTAAATAGAATAAGGTTTCTATTGATATATGGCATGATGTCAGGTTTTCTAGATAAAAAGATATAAGTGTTTAAAGTAAGGTTTTCTGTTCTGGTAGTGTGCTAGAAGACAGTCAGCATTCATGATTTCTTATAAATCATAGAAAAATCGGATTGAGATGATTTAAATTAGATTACTTTCCTTTATATGACTAGTTTTTATAGTAATAAAGTCAAAGATAAATTCCATGTTGGACTTAATCATAATGTTACTCTTGTATTGATAGATACAAGAGTAATTCCATGCAGCTTGTGATGTGTTTGAAATCTGTAACATGCACCAGTTTTTAACTAGAAATTTTGAAACAATATTATTGAGCCTTGCTTCTCTTTGGGAATTTGTGATTTGGTCCTTTAATTTCATAGCCAATATAAGTTGGCTAACCTTGGCTAGGGTATGTTATCATGAGTTGTCCTGTATAAGACTGCTGGCAGATAACCCTTATAAATGTTCCATGCCAACAGTTTAAATGTGGTTGATTTTCTTCCTCTTGGAATCCAGAAATGCTTAGTTTTATTTGTTTGCTACTACTTCATTGTTTGAGTAACTTAAAAAATATAGTAATTGGGTTTCTGTTTTTGTAAGGATTTGTATGTATTGTTGTTCAATAAAAGTTTGATTTAGATAGCCTATTTGAATGTGCACATAATGGTTTTTGGATAGTCATGACACTAAAAACATGAAACGACACATGGAAAGATGTCAAAGATATGGGGATGCAAGTCAAGGTACTCTTTCTATGCACAATAATAATTTTAATTATTATAAATTTAAAGAGTTAGTTGCAGCAACTGTGATTATACATGATCTCCCTTTTCGGTTCGTTGAATGGGTGAGAATTAGAGACTTGTTGCTTTACTTGCATAAAAATCTGCATGCAGTGAGTAGAAATAGACACAATAATTTTGATTATTATAAATTTAGAGAGTTAGTTGCAACAACTGTGATTATGCATGATCTCCCTTTTCGGTTCGTTGAATGAGTGAGAATTAGAGACTTGTTGCTTTACTTGCGTAAAGATTTGCATGTAGTGAGTAGAAATAGACACAAATCTGATTTTTTAGGGTGTACAATAGGGAAAAAGATAATTTACAAATCATGCTAGGTGAAACACCTGGTAGAATTAACTTGACTTCCGATTGCTTCATGCCTCCTCCTCATTAGGGGTGTCAATTGGACTCTAGTCCCGTAGACTCTACCCGAACCCGGGGTTTCAGGTCGGGACCGGGTCTAAAATTTGGTCCCGTTTTTTGTCGGGACCGGGTCTGGTCCCGACCCGAAGATTGTCGGGTCTCACAAGGTCGGACCCAAGGGTGGTTGCGGTTGTGTTGAGATGAAGAGAGAGAGATGCTTCTTAATTAGATGCAGGGTTTTTCTTTTTTCTGAAAATTAAAAAAAAAAAGAAACCGAGTTCGTTTTTCTCGGGTTGGGACCGGGACCGGGATTTTGCTCCCGTTTTTTGTCGGAATCGGGTTTGGTCCAGACCCGATTGTCTTCGGGTCTAGCCAAGCCGGGTCGGGTCCGGACCCATAGACCCGAATTGACACCCCTACTCCTCACAATGGTCTCTTTTTGTGTTCTAAAATAATGACATTCTTAGCCGAAGAATATATATATATATATATATATATATATATATATATATATATATATATATATATATATATATATATATATATATGAAATTTATTAGCCGAAGAATCCCATCAATAATCGTTTATTTCTATGAGGTATTTATTTTGAGATTTTTTGTTAAAAAAATTGGCATTACAAATGAGTCAACAATTATTATCTCTTTTAAAAATCGGACCAAAATTGGGTCGATTCGACCTGACCTGAATTTTAACGTGTCGACCCGTTTAGTCTTTTTAAATACAACATCAAAACGACGTCGTTTTGATTAATTATATTAAAATGGTGTCGTTTCGTGTAACCAAAACGGCATCGTTTTAGTTAAACGAAACGGGTTGGGTCGGGTCGCTGTCAAACGGGTCGGGTCGACCTATTTGACAACCCTAATCATAAGTGAGTTCATGGTTGTCGTTTTAGGCGAGACGACGAGAACGAGTTGACGAAGCTGCAAGGTTGAGTCGGTGAGGCTGAATCGGCGACGGGATAAGTGACCGCGATGGCGAATTACTTTAGTTATTTTTTTTAGCCATTTAGGGCATAGGAAATGCCGAAATATCAAGGTGGAGCATATAAGTTTTATTCTGTGTTGTTTTATTTTTTATTTTTTTGATGAAAATAATTTAAAAAAAAATATGCATGAATCAGACGTTTGATGCAAACCGTTCGGTTCGTATGAAAATCGGTCAAGTCGGCCGATTGAATCCAATTTTTTGTATTTCTGATTTATTGGGTCAAATTGATCCAGTTTTTATAACTACTCCCTCCGTCCATTATTAATGGACACTTTGACTTTGGGCACGCATTTTAAGGAGCTCGGATGACTCACTATTTGACCCCAAAAAATTCCGTACTTTTTTTCGAACGTACGTTAATCCTTAACGTACATCCGAGCAAAAATTCGGAGCAAAATTGTCTCAAATAGTGAGTCATCCAGCTTCCTTAAAATACGTGCCCAAAGTCAAAGCGACAATTATTTATGGACGGAGAGAGTATAATCTTAGCTCTTGTGTTAGAGTTGGAGCTAGAACAATGGTTGACTAAAAAAAAAGAAAAAAAAGAAGGAAAACAACTAAACTAGTCAAACGAGGCAATTGATCTTTTGGACTATGGTTTTTTCTTCCATTTTTTGTTTGGACTTTTAAGTTATAATAAATATGTAATTTGTGTATTCTATTGACCTTACGATGAAACGAGAGCTTGCATTATTATTAATCGTTTGATTTAAGAACTCGAGCAATTCAATATTCATTTCAGTTTTGATAATTATTATTATTAAAATTTGAATGTCAACCCACTCTTTCATTTATATTAATAACTCCCACATAACCACAACTCTTCTCTCAAAATAGAGATTTTGTTTTGGAGATCTTGGACTTATAAATTTTAGGAATATTTTTTCAAGAAAAATGAATAACTCCAAAATATGTAATATTCTAAAAAAAAATTGAGATGAGAAAATGGAAAATATTTTTATACCATTTAAATTGACAAAAGTTTTTATTTTTTCAAAAAAAATGATTGCATTATATATATATATATATATAACCAAGCAATAATAATTTTGTAGGTAAAACACAAGGTAAATATGTCTTCTAATTTTTGTTTTTGTTCTCCTTCCTTTTTAGCTTGTATTGTGAATTAATATCCTAATTTACCCAAATATAGAAGATTATATACATTATGAATTAAAAATTAATGTATATTTGAACATATCGTGTGCTAAATTTTTAAAAGTTAATTACCGTATTGAAAAATCATATCATATCGTATTTGTATCCGTTAGCCATATAAAGATGTCATCCCTAGGCGCATGTTAAAAAAGAAAGAGAGATTGATATAGAAGAGGCCCGGTAATAAGTGTTGGACACATATGGTCATCCGAAAACTTTGTCAGTAGTGTTTAAGGTTGCGATTTGCATCCGCTAGACAACTGGAGGTAGCACTATACGTATACAGGTGTATGCATTCCATGGAAATTCCCAACATGCTCTCATTAAAGGTAGAAGGTAGAAAGTAGAAAGTGAAAAGATAACAGAAGAAAGAAACCAAAACCAGGTCCCATCCCATCATATCTCTTTTCTTTTCTGCCTCTTGTTCTCCTTTCTCTATTATTGCTCCCCATCTTTTGATCGGAGAGACTGATGATAAAATCTAAGTACTCACGTAAGTTAGAAAAAAGTTACTCCTTATATGAACCATCAGGGTAAAAGTTTAATTATATTTATACGAGTAAGATGTAAGATATGATACGAGTTTACGTGAAAGACTTCCCCATCTCACTCTGTTTCGAGCCGTTGTGGTGTATTTCGATAAAACAACAACGTGCGAGACGCATGTTTTAAAAATGGTCCCACTGATCCCATTAAATGGGTCCATTATTAGATATTTAAGTCCCAGGTTGCCCGATAAGTCCAACTACAACTTTTGAAAATAAGAATCCAACCGGTGAATTTCTTCGTGATTAGGGAGTAATAGATAAAAACGCACACCCACCAGTACTAAAGACTGGTGTAGCTCAGAAAAAGAAACATCCTCCTCTCATCTTCTCCGTGCATCGATCATCCGATACCGGTAAGTTCTTCGGTTCAATCAGACGGTTCGTTGTTTCTAATCTCTGTTTAGCGGTTCGTTTCTGCTCTGATTCTTTCCCCTTACTATCATATGTGATGATTCTTGCGTGTGGTTGACTTTTTTTGACTAGCGTGTCTTTTCCGTAACCGGAGACGTTTAGTAATCGGCCGTGACCTACCGATTATTATCATCTTGTTCACTTGCTTGATTAGGTTCTTAGTAACTATCTGATTTTGATAAGCTTATGAAATTGATTGGCTGAGTTCAGAGGTTCGAATTTGTGTCATCCCTTAGCTTAAGGTCTGTGGTATACCTAAATCGTGCAGCATCGGTGGCCGTAGGGTTCTGTGCCGATGCGTGTTTAGCATGGTTTGCGTATACATATAGCTTGAGGATTGGGTTTATGTGCCATTTGTTAAAAAATTGTAATGGTTAACATTCATTTTTTTGTTCTTAGAATGGAAAAAATTTGCAGTATTTTGCGAGTATATGGAAAATACAAACTTATGTATATATTTGGTTAGCTTCATAAAACTGTTCATACTGATTTTGTATTTGTCCATACTGTACTTTACAGTATTCAAATCAATGAAACGTTTTCCTGACAGTTTCTTTTTGTGGCTTTATCCATTCTCATTTGTACCTGTTTTCTGTTTGGGCTAAAATTGACAGTTATTATGGGGACAATGCTCAAACCCATGAGGGCCACTATTTTCCTTTGCCTCCTTCTCTTGCCTTTGGTTTTCGCTGCATCCAATGATGGGCTGCTCAGAATTGGACTCAAAAAGTGGAAGCTTGAAAAAGATAACTATGTGGCTGCTCAACTTGAGTCTCAAGAAGGAGACCTATTAAGAACTGCTACTAGAAAGTATGATCTGCGTGGGAATTTAAGAGGTGCTGATGATACTGATATACTTCCATTAAAGAACTACATGGATGCTCAGTATTTTGGTGAGATTGGCATCGGTTCTCCACCACAGAAGTTCACTGTGATATTTGACACTGGTAGTTCTAATCTGTGGGTGCCCTCTGTCAAGTGCTATTTCTCAGTGAGTCCAATGCTCAACTCTGCCACTGTTTATTCACAATTTTACAACTATCTGGTGTTGTATGAAAGGAAATATGATATTCTTCTCTGCCTGTTTGCAGCTGTCTTGCTATTTTCATGCCAAGTACAAGTCAAAGCATTCGAGTACCTACAAGAAGAATGGTAAGTTACTGCACCTTAATTTGTTTCATTGTTTATGGAAGATTTTTTTTTTTTAATATTGGATTTTGTACTTTTAATTTGGGATATGTTGATGAGTTCTTCCATTATGCATACTTTTGTACTTCTTCCAATATTTTGTGATGTGTGTGTGTGTGTGTGTATTTGTTTTTTTTATGTTGACGAGTTCTTCAGTTAACCGATATTATTTCCTCCGTTATTGTAAGTAGGAGTTTATATTAATGATCTAATTTCGTATTCATAATAATCCACAGTGGACATGCTTATGTGTGTGCGTCTAATGTGGATGGGTGACGCTCCCCAATACATGCAAAAGAAATCATACCAAAGTGCAGGCAAAAACAAGAAGTGACTTTTGGGAGAGTCATTGTCCAGAGTTAACTTGCTCTTTGCATTTTCTACTGCACTTTGTTCCTTCAAGGATGAGTTGGATAGTTAGTTCATTTAGCTCCCCAGTGTCTCCCTATACAAGAGCATTACCAACTTAGAATAGTCTCAAAATGCAAGGAGATAGACATAGACCCTTATAGTTATTGTTCATATCTCATTTTTGTCTGTCAGACTTTTTTTCTATTCAAGCATGCACACACCCTGAGTTTTGTTCATTGTTAAGCATGTCAGTGTCATCAATGTAATCTGCAGGAAGCATTTTTTTTGTCTCCCTGGTTTTCCTCACTACCCTTTATGGGCAGGAGATTGATCTTGTTCAAGAATTGTCAAGCGCCTAAGGGGATGGCTCTCCCAATGTGGTTTGCTCCATTCCCCAGGCTCAAACATGAGACCTGGGTAGTTACTTACCACCTAACCACAACGTACATACATTGGTCACAGCAAGTACTTTGATCTCATTCATCTTTCCCTAAGTGTCTAGTTGGTAGAAACTTTGATTATATACTATTTTTCTGTCTTTTGGCCAGTATGCTGGAGTCCCATTAACTAAATGTTTTCTTTTGCTTTTATGCATTATTTTATAAGACCATCCTACAAGTTTTGGTTAGATGGTGGTGCATTAGCATATGCTGCTACAACATTGTTATTGGGCTTGGGTCTCCTGCATTGTAGATTATTTATCAACATCTTTTCTTAATGCACATCTTTCCCCTGCAACATAAAAGGTTAATGTGGCTTCATTACTTGCACAGGAAAATCAGCTGAAATCCATTACGGAACTGGATCTATTGCTGGATTTTTCAGTCAAGATCATGTCAAAGTGGGTGATCTTGTTGTCAAGAGTCAGGTAAGTCAGTATATTTTGGTCTATGGAATTAGGCCATTAGTAAGGTCATATTACGTGTGGTTTATAACTACAGATTTGATGGTTGATTTCAGGAATTTATTGAAGCAACCAAGGAACCCGGCATTACATTCTTGGTGGCCAAGTTTGATGGTATACTTGGACTTGGATTTCAAGAGATTTCGGTTGGAAATGCTGTACCTGTATGGTGTGTAATTGCATGCTGTTGTTCTGAATATTGAATATATTTCATTTCCGCTGCTGATTATGGATTTTTTCCATTTCCTTTGCAAGATCTAACTTCAAAATTTCTTCAGGTACAACATGGTCAACCAAGGTCATGTCAAAGAGCCAGTTTTCTCATTTTGGTTTAACCGTAATGCTGATGAAGAAGAAGGTGGTGAAATTGTTTTTGGTGGGGTGGATCCTAACCATTTCAAGGGTGAGCACACATATGTACCTGTGACACGGAAAGGGTATTGGCAGGTAGGTGCTCAAACATGTCTTCTACTATCTGATAGATAATCAACGACTGGTTTATCTCATTGACTCTTTTCTACGGCAGTTTGACCTGGGTGATGTCCTAATTGATGGTAAAACAACTGGTAAGCAAAGATTTATTGTCTCTGTGCTTTTATTATTTGAGGGGACATAGTTTGGTCACAGTTGTTATTCTGCCACATCTGCTTCAGGATTTTGTGCCAGTGGCTGTCAAGCAATTGCTGATTCTGGAACCTCTTTGTTAACCGGTCCTACGGTATGTTGTCAGCTATGCATTGTGTCTATAATTTCTCCGTATAGTCATGTATGGTTAGGTTCAATGTGCCAGTTAGATGTTTGACTAATTTTCTTTTCCTCCTTTTGCCATCTTTTGCTAGTGGGAGAATAGGTAGTGGTTTTTCCATGTAAGATATACTCCTCTTTTTTACTCCCTACTGGAGGCTATGTTGCCTTGCTTTAAATGAGGGGAAATGTGTAAAGTTTAGAAGCACCCATATATTTTGGGTTAAAGAAACGAATGGAAGAAGTGATCCAAGTTCAAGGAAAGCTCAACAAAGTCCTGAGTAAAGCTCTCATGCCAATTGAGAACTCTTTCTTTTTCTTATATAAGCTATTTCTTCTATCTTCTTAGACCGGCACTCCTAAGTCACAGTATTCGTAATCAATCGTCTATAAGATAGCGACTCCTGTATCTTCGACATTCATATAGGTAGCTACGTCACTTCTTGCCGTTGCGATCCTCACCCTTTCCATTGAGTGGCATATCGCTCATCCTGACTTAGCTCTTTTTCTTTTTTCTAATTTCACCTATATGATGAAATAATGGGTTTTGTGGTCACTTTGGTCATATTATTACCATGAGGTTCCGCGGAAAATAGTATCCCCTATTAAGGAATAATGTTTGCTTTTAGGTTATCTGCTTGATTGTTTTTTGCAGCATTATAGTCTTGAACATATTGGGTTGAGTTACTTATTAAGGAATGTAATATTTGCTTGTGCATTCTGGTCTGTTTGGCTTCTGATGTTTTCATATGTAATTTATAGACTATCATTACTGAAGTAAATCATGCCATTGGAGCCACCGGAATTATCAGTCAAGAATGCAAGTCTGTAGTTTCTCAATATGGAGAAACCATAATTGAGATGCTTTTAGCAAAGGTATATACTACATTGCTGTGGGATCATTATTGTTATCTGTTGCTTGTCTTTTATTCTGTTACGCTTTCTAAAAACCATGTCTAATGACAGGATCAACCTAAAAAAATCTGCTCGCAAATTGGTTTGTGCATGTTTGATGGGACTCGAGGTCTAAGGTTAGGCTCAACATTTCCTTTCCTGCTACATCTGTTGACAAAATGCTAGGTTTTGTTGTTCATGCCATTAATATTGCTCTTCATTTCATGAATTTTTTGATCAGCATGGCCATTAAGAGCGTTGTGAATGAGAATCTGGATAAAGCAGCTGATGGCCTCCAAGATGCAATGTGCACTGCTTGCGAGATGACTGTTGTTTGGATGCAAAACCAGATTAGACAAAACAAAACCATGGAGATCATACTCGACTATGTTAACAAAGTAAATTTACCACTGCCAAACTCAGTTTCTTTCCCTTTTGTCATTCGTTGTTTATGCACTCTGTTTTGTGTTTGCAGCTTTGTGAACGTTTGCCTAGTCCAAATGGGCAATCAGCTGTTGACTGTAACAGCCTGTCTACCATGCCTAATGTTTCCTTTACAATTGGTGGGAAGGATTTCGAGCTCACCCCTGAGGAGGTATGAACCACACTATCTAATAATCTTGTTCAGCTTTGCCAGATGTTCTTAGCTATTTCCAATTGTGTGTATGAACGAGCTCAGGGGGAAATGAAAAGTAATACATAAATTAGATATTATCGAGGATGAAATATTCTTCCCTCCCTCCCTCCATCTTTCCCTTACCCTCTTTTGTCCCATATGCTTGAGCATGACAATGATGGATAATCTGCCCATGTTTTTTGCTGAATGCTATTTATTTTTGTTTGAATGGATATCAGTACATCCTCAAAGTTGGTGCGGGAGGAGTTGATCAGTGCATTAGTGGCTTTACAGCAATGGATGTGGCACCACCTCGTGGTCCCCTTTGGTATTCACTGCTCTCTTGTTATTTTAATATCTAGTTTGATAATCTAAAACATTGGATTTTACTGTTACTGAACTTTTTATACCAAATTATTTGTGCTAACGTTTGGCTCATCACAGGATCCTGGGAGATATTTTCATGGGACGCTACCACACCGTGTTTGATTATGGCAATATGACAGTTGGATTTGCAGATGCTGCATAACGTAACTATTTCGCTTCGTTTCTACTAATTTTCCGTGTGCTTATCTAAAACTCGAAACGAAATAGCTTTGTGGTGATTGTAGAAGTGGTTGAAGCGCCCCTGATAGTTGCTTGTAAATATATAAGCTGGGTGTTTCAACATAATCAAACTACCAACTGTACCTTTAAGTTGTGCTGTTTGTATTCTAGTTATCGAATGATATGCACCAATGCGATGATCAGAATGTGGATTTATATGCTTATCATTTGATTTTGGATGTCTTATTTTCCTATGTTTTCTAGAGATACTAATGAATTTGATACACCCATGTGCTGCATTATTGGATAGGATTTTGGTTATTAGGGCCAATGGTGAAAAGTGAAACTTTCACTCCCCTTTAGACTACCAAAGCTCGCATTTAGTTATCGAGTGGTTTCGCATTTATAATATTTTATCTTCTTAGTGAGCCGATCAAATGCAAATACCATTAGTCTAATGTAGTACCTTTAGAAATAGTATGTGGTTTAGACTTAAAGATTATTATTAAATACTCTAGGTTTAAAATATGTTGTTTACTTGGACCGGTCGTCCTGTCTAGTTCAATTTAATCATCCCTGCCTATAGATAGAATTCCAAAGTACCTTTTCTTCCACATCATCATGATTGGTTAGATCGACAGATTTTCTAATTCAACCAAACTTTATTTAATTAGCAAATGATTTGAATGTTTGAAATGATCAGTGTTACTACTCCCATCCTAAGATTTTTCAGACAATTCAAGAACTCATGATAGCTGTAAAGGGAAAAAAACAGGAATTAGAAGCTCTTTAATGTACTCTTTTAGCGTCATCCGCATCTAAGATTAGACAACCACCGGGCACCGCCCTCTGCGCAAAGTGTTTAGAGATTTATTTTTATTTTTATAGGTGAGTGAGGTTCGAAATTGAGTCTGAATCTCTACTAGTACATGTACTACTAGATAGACATATACATACTCATTAATTGTGTTTAAAGAATCTTTAATTCTCAATAAGGCCATTCTTCCTAATATTCTAAAACAATCAGAATTTCCTTAGTTTCCAAACATGGATAGTGTTTAAAAATATTTTAAAATAAGTTTGGTAAATAATATCACTGTTAATGAAAGAGATGATTTTTTTGAGTTAATTTTTTTTAAAAAAAAATTAGTTGAGATAGATTTAACAAATATAAGAATCATTTAGGGATTTAATTAATTAATTAATTTTTTGGAGTGTTGCAAACACATGCATTATCTTTGATCAGAACAGGAATTACTTCAACTTTACTCAACCTCACCCAAAGCTTTATTTTGCCTCCATCTTAAACCAACTTCAATTTTTGATTCCCTCATAATCATAATTAATTCTACTTTTCTTGCACTGATCGTAGGAGTAGATGCCAATCATATTCCTTCTTGCTTTGGCTTTGGCTTTGGCTTTGCTCGATTCCTCAAATCAGAAATTATCAAAGCCTGCATTCTTTGCACTTTGGAGGGCATTCCACCACACACCAGGGCCAGAATTAAAAAATCAGAAAAACACACGTTTTTATTTTATTTTATTTTTTCATTCACAGTCATTTTGTTATTAGGTAGACCAACAAGACGGTTTCTACTTTTTTAAAGTCTTTCTTTTCTTGAAAAACAAGAATTTAAGAATATTAACGAAATCACATGTGCCGCTTCACACACCTATTACACAGAACGAACGCGTAATGATGGAGTAAAATAGAAAGGAAAAAATAACATTTTGTTGGATTGGTCTAAAATACGAACTTGTGTGTACGTATATAGAAATGAAGCGTGCAATCAAATAGAGTTTTGAAAATGTCATAATTACTATTCATCATGCCTTAAACTTGCACAAACTCTTTGATCAATATCCAATATCAAGCACTCCCAAGTCGTGGCTTGTGATTGCCGTCTAATATTTAGTAATATTTATTTAGTTTCTTAATGTTGATAGTGAGCCAATTAAACTTGTGAAAGAAATATAAGTAATCGAATTATTAAATGGTTTCCGACGAAAAAAGAAAGAGGGATTCTAAATTTTAAAATTAGACAAATATATGAGATGAGAAGTCTCATACGTTGGCAAAAATTGACTTTGGTAACATCTACCTAGGAGTTGTCATAACAATACTAAGTACAATTGGGATCTATCTCGTTACCTTAGTAACATGCTTTGCATGAAACAGTTGTCACATAATAAAAACAATTTCCAACTTTCCATGTATAGCCCATGAGAGTTTAATCAAGAAGTTCAAAATTAACCCAAAAAAAGAAAGATATAAATAATTAAATGAAGCCCCACAAACAACATAACGCGACTTACAAAGACCAATAAAATTTATTCATTAATAATGAAAATTTCTATAATAAATAATATTCATAAGAATTTTTTGAATCTTAAATATTCAAATGAGATCGGTATCTTAAATGAAAGAACCAAAGAACCCGCGGATGGAGAAAAGAAAACAAAGATCAGGGTTTGCCGCCGCAAAGTCCATGGATATTCCTTGTAAAACACCCAATAATCACGCCATCCTGGCATGTGTTCACATGCCATCTCCATCTCACAGCCTGCCGATCCCTTCTTTAATCCTAAACTTGTCCTATTCAATTTTCGAACCACCGTCCATGGACAGCCAACCTTCTTTCTGCCATGTGGATGTGGTTACGCTTTTCACTATGGAAAACCTCACAAAAACTTCAAAAGAAAACTACCAAGATTGAGCATACATGGGACAATTTAATGATCACTATGCTATTTCTACGTTAACACAAGAAAAAATATAGAAGGATATCGCGTATAGTTATTACTATTATGTTTTTTTCTTATATTCGAACACAAATTATATTTATACTTGATCAGTTTATTAAAAAATAAAATGATTCGATGATAAAATAAGGATCGTACCAATAATTCTTATTTAAAGGGGTAAAAATTGAACCGAAAATTTCTTAATTAAGAGGTGAAAGTATCAAACCAATTAAATAAATTATTAAATTATTATCTTTGTATACTAGTATTTCTATGCAATATAGTCCAAACCATCATGACAAGTCAATTTATTTATCTATTTTATTTTTCTCCCTACATTACAAATATAATATGCTAGCATCTCCATTTGCTAAACCCCTCTTTGCCACTACTACCTAAACCCAAAACAAGAAAAACTCTTATTTTTCTCCCTTGTGTGCTCTCTTTTTCTTCTCCTCTCATGGAATGGACTAGAGGGCCAACCATTGGCCAAGGCTCCACCGCCACCGTCTCCCTAGCCACTTCTATCTCCTCCGGTGACCTTTTCGCGGTCAAGTCATCGGAGCTCTCTCGTTCTGTTTTCTTGCAAAAGGAACAGCATTTCCTATCCAAATTAAGCTCCCCCTATATAGTCAAGTACATGGGTTGTGACATTTCTGAAGAAAACAACAAGGTCATGTACAATCTTTTCCTACAATTCGCTTCCGGCGGCACGCTTCATGATGCAATTTTAAGGAATGGAGGTCAGCTAGATGAGCCTATTATAAGATCATATACACAAAACATCTTACAAGGTTTGAATTATTTGCATGCATTAGGATTAGTGCATTGTGACATCAAAAGCCACAATGTTCTAATAGACCAAGATGGAGCCAAAATTGCTGATTTTGGCTGCGCCAGAGTTGTATCAGGCGATGACAAGTCATCATTTTCCGGTACACCGATGTTTATGTCACCGGAGGCGGCGCGGGGAGAGGAGCAAGGGTTTGCAGCTGATGTATGGGCTGTAGGGTGCACAGTTCTTGAAATGGCAACTGGGAAAAACCCATGGGCAGAGTCAAGTGACCCTGTATCTGCTCTGTATCGAATTGGGTTCTCTAATGAGGTGCCTGAGATTCCAATGTGGTTGTCAGAAAAGGGTAAGGATTTCTTGAGCAAATGTTTGAGGAGAGATCCGAATGAGAGGTGGACAGCGAAAGAATTGCTTGGTCATCCATTTCTTGATGATTTGAATGATGATCACTTGGTGTCAAAAGAGTTTATAATTAGTTCTCCTAGTTGCGTTCTTGATCAAGACTACTGGGGTGCATTGGAAAGTCCACAAAATTTGACACTTGAAGGGTGTTCGAGCTCGAGCTCGAGATCGAATTCGAATTCGAATTCTCCGGTGGAGAGGATCAAGAGTTTGATTGGTTGTGATTCTTCATCATCAATTCCAGATTTTCCCAATTGGGGTTTGGAGGAGGATTGGATCACAGTTAGAAGCAGTAACATTGAGGAAGAGAATGACAATGTCATGTCTGAAGATGAACTTTCTGCAGAAACTATGTTAATTTTGTCAGATTCAATTATTTCTGATCAAGAGCTTGATCAAGATTTTGTATTAGAATTCAATGTAGAACATGATTTCAGTATCCCTACTGATGATTTTGTATTGGAAATTTTCAATCTTGAGATCTTTAGTAATGATCATAATGATAATTCTTGTTTTCTTCAGTTTCTTGATTCCTTGTTCCTTAGTCTTTATCTTCAACTGTTTTTTTCTTCTGAGATTTGAGTTTTTGCATTGGATGCTAACATCTGCTTTGATTTGGTGGTGAACCAAAGTTGACCGGCGTAAACTAACTTCTTTGTTTGGTTACTGGTGTTTGTTAGCCAGGAACGGCCCAAAATTGTTGGATGTTTTCTCGAATTTGAAATTTAACCTTTCCATTCTTTATAAAAATTACGGCAGATGAATTCGAAACTTTAACTCCATTATGCGTGAACAAGAGAAGATTTATCGTTTAGGTAGATACTGAATGTCAATGTTGTCTTAACTTTGAGATCTAAACATTTCTATTTTACAAAAGGTATAATGGAAGAATTCAAGAGCTAGCTACTCATTGGTCAATGTTGTCTCATCTTGGAATGTGAACAGAGACTTGTGGTTTAGGTAGAATAGATATATGGTCTTAAACTTGAAATGTCAAAAAGTTGTATGGAATTGAATTGATTTATTATTCTTTAGAGTGAACAGAGAAGACTTATTATGGGTTTAGGTAGATGAGAAGTTGGCTTTCTCCGTTACTTTTTGAAGGTCAACAAATGCAAAGTCAACCAACTTGATGATCTAGATTCAACTGATGTGGGCCTTACCTTAGTGCACCTACAAGAATGGGGCACCCCTACAGTTCTGTGCGGTGCACCCTGTTTCTAGACATGGGTTTGGTGCCCTAAAATCTCAAGTCTTTAGATTGTTTTGCCCCAACCCTTAGTTTCTAGGTCCGTTCTTGCTTCCCATCAATACTATAGTGGACTTAACTTTATCATTTGCTAGCTTCTCACTCCTCTGAATGTGCAATTTTTGATTTGTTTTTCTATTTTATTTTATTTTATACATATTGGTCTATATATATATTATTCGTTTTCAACTGATACTCCATTGACTCAAACTTATAATTTTAAGATACAAGGCATGTCACTGATTTATGTATAATTGAAATAATATTTTATAAACCTCAACATTTGGAGAAAATTTCCAGTACATAGACAATACCCTATTTTTTCCCCTTTATAACTTATACAAGAAAAAGAGAATGTACAGTAATCTAATGTACTGGAGATCTCTTTCGGTGTTTCTCTCACATTAAAGACATTTTAAACTTTTGGAGTTGTCAATTTTTGGAGAGTTATAAATGTTTTAATCTTACTGTTCCTTGACTGGAGTTTCATTAATCTTTTTTTTTTTGGGTGTGGATTAGATTGGTGGCTAATCCTTTCACAGGGGTCATCATCCAGATGGATGGAGGGTTTGACTCTTATGTGCATGATCAAATGTGGTGTGACTAGTCAACCACTTTGGGTAGTGCTAAAAGTAGGGGTGTCAATTGGTTCTAGGATTCGGAAACCCGAACCCGGGTCTTTTTATCGGGATCGGGACCATTTTTTTGGGTCCGTTTTTAGGTCGGGTCGAGATAGATCCGACCCTATCGAGTTCGGGTCTCGACTGAGTGAGATCCGGACCTGACCAGGTCAGACCCGACTAAGTTAGGGTTACTACTTATCACCAGTACAGACCTCTCAATCTCATCTCATTCTCTCATCAACACAACAGACCTCCATTCTCCTCGAGCTCCAATCCAACCTCTCACACAACAACAAACAATATGTTGCTCCGACTTCTCATATGTTCTCACTTCACGCTCTTCTCTTGCCATCTGTTCTCCTCCGTTCTCACTTCTCATCTGCTGCTCCTTCTCCGTTCTCATCTCACACAACAACAAACAATCCCTTCTAATCTTCATCTAATTGTTCTCCTTTTCTCACACAACAACAAATAATCATGTCGGACGCCACACCCTCACCACCGAGTTGATTGAGGTGAGTTTCTTTTAGCTATTTCATTAAATTAGGTTCTGTAATTTGAAAATTTTAATTATTACTGAACTGGGTGCCTATATTTTTGTGTTTTTTATTTCTCTTGTTTGATTTGAGTTTGTTTTGTTGTTAAAAATGCTTTCTTTCTTGTTCCTTTATCATTTATCATTATGGTTTCTCCCCGCTTGGTTTTTTGTTAAAAAGATTTACTACCAGTTGATTCTTCGATCATTTGGGGTACTACTTGTGTGAATATTACACACAGCTGATGTGGGAATGTGTATTTAATGGTTTTTATTTTCCCCAGCTTCAATCCAGTTTTTCTTGAATGTCTCTTTCTAGGTGTTTTCACAATTTGACTCCGTGCTATACTTGTCTCCTGTGAAATGAAAAAGAAGAACAATAAATAGCTTTGTATGCTATAATAAGTTCGAGTTTTGTTCTAATATACAAAATTTATTCCAAATGTAGAATTTTATGGAATGTGAAAACAATGGATCTCAATACCTCTTGATTTTTTGGCATTAGGAATTTCTTACTTTTTGTTGGATGGACTATATAAAGATTTGAATCGTATGAAATTTAAGCCATACATAGAAGTTAAAGATGCTGATGATCGTCCACACAAAGAGTTAGCAGAAGAATATTGGAAGAATCACCTTGCTCGCAATAACTCCATAGTTGATTTTTGCCAAGTAAGAATTTTGTGGTGTTTTCACAATTTGACTCCGTGCTATATTTGTCTCCTGTGAAATGAAAAAGAAGAACAATAAATAGCTTTGTGTGCTATAATAAGTTCTAGTTTTGTTCTAATATATAAAATTTATTCCAAATGTAGAATTTTATGGAATGTGAAAACAATGGATCTCAGTACCTCTTGTTTTTTTGGCATTAGGAATTTCTTGCTTTTTTGTTGGATGGACTATATGAAGATTTGAATCGTGTGAAATTTAAGCCATACATAGAAGTTAAAGATGCTGATGATCGTCCACACAAAGAGTTAGCAGAAGAATATTGGAAGAATCACCATGCTCGCAATAACTCCATCATAGTTGATTTGTGCCAAGTAAGAATTTTGTGGTGTTTTCACAATTTGACTCTGTGCAATACTTGTCTCCTGTGAAATGAAAAAGAAGAACAATAAATAGCTTTGTATGCTATAATAAGTTCTTGTTTTGTTCTAATATACAAATTTTATTCCAAATGTAGAATTTTATGGAATGTGAAAACAATGGATCTCAGAACCTCTTGTTTTTTTGGCATTAGGAATTTCTTATTTTTTATTGGATGGACTATATGAAGATTTGAATCATGTGAAATTTAAGTCATACATAGAAGTTAAAGATGTTGATGATCGTCCACATAAAGAGTTAGCAGAAGAATATTGGAAGAATCACCTTGCTCGCAAAAACTCCATCATAGTTGATTTGTGCCAAGTAAGAATTTTGTGGTGTTTTCACAATTTGACTCCGCGCTATACTTGTCTCCTGTGAAATGAAAAAGAAGAACAATAAATTGCTTTGTATGCTATAATAAGTTCTAGTTTTGTTCTAATATACAAAATTTATTCCAAATGTAGAATTTTATGGAATGTGAAAACAATGGATCTCAGTACCTCTTGTTTTTTTGGCATTAGAAATTTCTTGCTCTTCTGTTGGATGGACTATATGAAGATTTGAATCATGTGAAATTTAAGCCATACATAGAAGTTAAAGATGCTGATGATCGTCCATACAAAGAGTTAGCAGAAGAATATTGAAAGAATCACCCTGCTCGCAATAACTCCATAGTTGATTTGTGCCAAGTAAGAATTTTGTGGTGTTTTCACAATTTGACTCCGTGCTATACTTGTCTCGTGTGAAATGAAAAAGAAAAATAATAAATAGCTTTGTATGCTATAATAAGTTCTAGTTTTGTTCTAATATACAAAATTTATTCCAAATGTAGAATTTTATGGAATGTGAAAACAATGGATCTCAGTAACTCTTATTTTTTTGGCATTAGGAATTTCTTATTTTTTGTTGTATGAACTATATGAAGATTTGAATCGTGTGGTGGAGATAAAGACAGTATTGAGATGTCAGATTCTTTTGAGACATCTATTGGCATTCATTCAATTAAAATGAATGGGACTAGTGATACTTCAAGAGGAGTTAGTTGTTTGGGTTTAAGGGGATTGCAAAATCTTAGAAATACGTGTTTCATGAATATTGCAATTCAATGCTTAGGGCACACGCCCAAGCTTGTTGATTATTTTCTAGGAGATTATCGTAAAGATATAAACTATGAAAATCAGTTAGGGATGAAGGTATAGTTTTATTTTTTTTTATTACATTTTTTTTTCACGGAACTTATATTGGGATAAGTTTTCTTCCTTTCTATGTTATTATTTCTCATTTCAATGTGTAATTATTGTCTAGGGAGAGCTAGCTTTAGCATTTGGAGATTTGTTAAGTAAGCTATGGACTCCGGGAGCAAACCCTGTTGCTCCAAGAATGTTCAAGCGAACATTAGCTACCTATGCTCTTCAGTTTAGTGGCTATAATAAGCATGATGCCCAAGTTAGTATCACTAATTCATTTTAATTTAATTTTACGTTCTTCTTTTCTACTTCTATTAATGATTGGAATAAAGTTATGGAATGCGAAAACAATGAATCTAAATACCTCTTGTTTTTTTGGGATTAGGAATTTCTTGCTTTTGTGTTGGATAGATTGCACGAAGATTTGAATCGTGTGAAGTTGAAGCCATACATAGAAGTTAAAGATGCTGATGGTCGTACACTCAAAGAGATAGCAGAAGAATATTGGCAGAATCACCTTGCTCGTAATAACTCCATCATAGTTGATTTGTGCCAAGTAAGAATTTGGTGGTGTTTTCACAATTTGACTCGGTGTTATACTTGTCTCTTGTGAAATAAAAAAGAAGAACAATAAATAGCTTTGTATGCTATAATAAGTTCTAGTTTTGTTCTTATATACAAAATTTATTCCAAATGTAGAATTTTATGGAATGTGTAAACAATGGATCTTAATACCTCTTATTTTTTTGGCATTAGAAATTTTTTATTTTTTGTTGGATGGACTATATGAAGATTTGAATCGTATGGTGGAGATAAAGACAATATTGAGATGTCAGATTCTTTTGAAACATCTATTGGCGTTCATTCCATTAAAATGAATGGGACTAATGCTACTTCAAGAGGAGTTGGTTGTTTGGGTTTAAGGGGATTGCAAAATCTTAGAATTATTTTTCATCTCTTATTTCAATATTTTAATTCTTAAATTTATTTATTTATTTGAATATTTTGTGTATAGTTATAAGCCAAGAAACTTATATATAAAACGTAAGGTGTACTAATCAGATCTTGCGACGTTAATTAGTTAAAAATGTGCTAAACTAATTTTTTATACTGGTCACACAAACAAAGCGTAATTAGAGATGTTTTTTGTATAAATAATATAATAAATCCAGTTTGTCATTACGTGGCAGAGGCATTAATATGAATTTCCGAAAGACAAAACACACACAACAAGCACGTTCAAAAGCATTATACAGAAACCATAAACAATGAGAACAAAAATCTTTTGAAGCATTATACAGAAACCAGAAATATAAACCCATAAACCATAATTACTATTGATTAAAATAAAACTGATAAGTTAACACCTCATCATCAAAGCATACCAACATAAAACCATAAACAAACCCTAAACCAGAAAAACCCAGAAACCAGAAAAACCCATAAACCACCCATAAACCCATAAAGTTGAGACCTTTATAAACAACTGCCAAAAAAAGACCAGAAACGCATAACCTAGAAAACCCAGAAATATAAACCATAACCCATAAAACCCAGAAAGCTTCAGTCAAGCACGCCTCACGTACCTCACCAACATGAATGGCGCGTTGTCATTCAGAGTCCTGTAGATAAACATCGACCATCCTTCCGGCCTTCCAACGACGCTCAGAAGGTAGTAATCGGAACGGGAACCGACAAGCTGGTTTCCCCTCCAAACATTTCTGCGCCTGTCGGCTCTCCATCGCCGGTTGGTAGGAAAACGAAGCATGGGGAGCTCATCGGTGATGCTGTAGGTGGAATGGCCGGTCCTCAGTTCCAAGTGATTAGCATGGATGAGGGGAGCAACAATTTGCCCCAATATCACCTGTATTGGGCAATATCCAAGAGCTAGTAAGTTTTGGAGGACTGGTTATGTGATATATTGGAGGTCTTGTTTTGGGTTTTCTCGTGTGCAACTGCTGCAATGAAGGGGGTAAGGTAGTCTAGCACCAGCTCCCCGTCTTCCGGAACAAACCGGTAAGACATAGTCAACGGAAAGAGCTGGGCTAGTAGGAGGTCAATAAGTTGAGCCTCACCTAAGATATTTAGGAGCCCATCAGCCTGGCCATTTGGGTTTGGGTTTGGGTTTGGGTTTGGATTTGGATCCATGGGAGAGGGAGAGGGATGATTGATAGAGGAATGAAAATGGAGACTGAGAAGAGATCAGAGAAGGGGGAGAGGGAGAGGGATGGCTGATGAGGAATGAAAATGGAGACTGAGAAGAGAACAGTGTCTGTCATATATAGCCAATACATGTTTCATGAATAGTGCAATTCAATGCTTAGTGCACACGCCCAAGCTTGTTGATTATTTTCTAGGAGATTATCGTAAAGATATAAACTATGAAAATCAGCTAGGGATGAAGGTATAGTTTTATATTTTTTTTATTACATTGTTTTTTCACGAAACTTATTTTGGGATAAGTTTTCTTCCTTTCTATGTTATTGTTTTTCAATTCAATGTGTAATTATTGTCTAGGTAGAGCTAGCTTTAGCATTTGGAGATTTGTTAAGTAAGCTATGGACTCCGGGAGCAAACCCTGTTGCTCTAAGAATGTTCAAGCGAACATTAGCTACCTATGCTCTTCAGTTTAGTGGCTATAATTAACATGATGCCCAAGTTAGTATCACTAATTCATTTTAATTTAATTTTACGTTCTTTTTTACTTCTATTGATGATTGGAAAAATATTATGGAATGCGAAAACAATGAATCTCAATGCCTCTTGTTTTTTGGGATTAGGAATTTCTTGCTTTTTTGTTGGATGGACTGCACGAAGATTTGAATCATGTGAAATTGAAGTCATACATAGAAGTTAAAGATGCTGATGGTCGTCCACACAAAGTGGTAGCAGAGGAATATTGGCAGAATCACCTTGCTCGCAATAACTCCATCATAGTTGATTTGTCCCAATTAAGAATTTGGTGGTGTTTTCACAATTTGACTTCGTGCTATACTTGTCTCTTGTGAAATAAAAAATAAGAACAATAAATAGCTTTGTATGCTATAATAAGTTCTAGTTTTGTTCTAATATACAAAATTTATTCCAAATGTAGAATTTTATGGAATGTGAAAACAATGGATCTCACTACCTCTTGTTTTTTTGGCATTAGGAATTTCTTATTTTTTGTTGGATGGACTATATGAAGATTTGAATCGTGTGGTGGAGATAAAGACAATATTGAGATGTCAGATTCTTTTTAGACATCTATTGGCGTTCATTCCATTACAATGAATGGGACTAGTGCTACTTCAAGAGGAGTTGGTTGTTTGGGTTTAAGGGGATTCCAAAATCTTAAAAATATGTGTTTCATGAATAGTCCAATTCAATGCTTATGGCACATGCCCAAGCTTGTTGATTATTTTCTAGGAGGTTATCGTAAAGATATAAACTATGAAAATCAGCTAGGGATGAAGGTATAGTTTTATATTTTTTTTATTACATTATTTTTTCACGGAATTTATTTTGGGATAAGTTTTCTTCCTTTCTATGTTATTCTTTTTCATTTCAATGTGTAATTATTGTCTAGGGAGAGCTAGTTTTACCATTTGGAGATTTGTTAAGTAAGCTATGGACTCCGGGAGCAAACCCTGTTGCTCCAAGAATGTTCAAGCGAACATGAGCCACCTATGCTTTTCAGTTTAGTGGCTATAATCAGCATGATGCCAAAGTTAGTATCACTAATTCATTTTAATTTAATTTTACGTTCTTCTTTTTTACTTCTATTAATGATTGGAAAAAAATTATGGAATGCGAAAACAATGAATCTCAATACCTCATTTTTTTGGGATTAGGAATTTCTTGCTTTTTTGTTGGATGGACTGCACGTAGATTTGAATCGTGTGAAATTGAAGTCATACATAGAAGTTAAAGATGCTGATGGTCGTCCACACAAAGAGATAACAGAAGAATATTGGCAGAATCACCTTGCTCGCAATAACTCCATCATAGTTGATTTGTGCCAAGTAAGAATTTGGTGGTGTTTTCACAATTTGACTTCGTGCTATACTTGTCTCTTATGAAATAAAAAAGAAGAAAAATAAATAGCTTTGTATGCTATAATAAGTTCTAGTTTTGTTCTAATATACAAAATTTATTCCAAATGTAGAATTTTATGGAATGTGAAAACAATGGATCTCACTACCTCTTATTTTTTTGGCATTAGGAATTTCTTATTTTTTGTTGGATGGACTATATGAAGATTTAAATCGTGGTGGAGATAAAGATAATATTGAGATGTCAGATTCTTTTTAGACATCTATTGGCGTTCATTCCATTAAAATGAATGGGACTAGTGCTACTTCAAGAGGAGTTGGTTGTTTGGGTTTAAGGGATTGCAAAATCTTAGAAATACGTGTTTCATGAATAGTGCAATTCAATGCTTAGGGCACACGCCCAAGCTTGTTAATTATTTTCTAGGAGATTATCGTAAAGATATAAACTATGAAAATCAGCTATGGATGAAGGTATAGTTTTTTTTTTTTTTTATTACATTGCTTTTTTACGGAACTTATTTTGGGATAAGTTTTCTTCCTTTCTATGTTATTCTTTTTCATTTCAATGTGTAATTATTGTCTAGGGAGAGCTAGCTTTAGCATTTGGAGATTTGTTAAGTAAGCTATGGACTCCGGGAGCATACCCTGTTGCTCCAAGAATGTTCAAGCGAACATTAGCCACTTATGCTCTTCAGTTTAGTGGCTATAATCAGCATGATGCCCAAGTTAGTATCACTAATTCATTTTAATTTAATTTTACGTTCTTCTTTTTTACTTCTATTAATGATTGGAAAAAAATTATGGAATGCGAAAACAATGAATCTCAATACCTCATTTTTTTGGGATTAGGAATTTCTTGCTTTTTTGTTGGATGGACTGCACGTAGATTTGAATCGTGTGAAATTGAAGCCATACATAGAAGTTAAAGATGCTGATGGTCGTCCACACAAAGAGGTGGCAGAAGAATATTGGCAGAATCACCTTGCTCGCAATAACTCCATCATTGTTGATTTGTGCCAAGTAAGAATTTGGTGGTGTTTTCATAATTTGACTTCTTGCTATACTTGTCTCTTGTGAAATAAAAAAGAAGAACAATAAATAGCTTTGTATGCTATAATAAGTTCTAGTTTTGTTCTAATATATAAAATATATTCTAAATGTAGAATTTTATGTAATGTGAAAATAATGGATCTCAATACCTCTTGTTTTTTTGGCATTAGGAATTTATTATTTTTTGTTGGATGGAATATATGAAGATTTGAATCATGTGAAATTTAAGCCATACATAGAAGTTAAAGATGCTGATGATAGTCCACACAAAGAGTTAGCAGAAGAATATTGGAAGAATCACCTTGCTCGCAATAACGCCATAGTTGATTTGTGCCAAGTAAGAATTTTGTGGTGTTTTCACAATTTGACTCCGTGCTATACTTATCTCATGTGAAATGAAAAAGAAAAACAATAAATAGCTTTGTATGCTATAATAAGTTCTAGTTTTGTTCTAATATACAAAATTTATTCCTAATGTAGAATTTTATGGAATGTGAAAACAATGGATCTCAGTACCTCTTGTTTTTTTGGCATTAGGAATTTCTTATTTTTTGTTGGATGGACTATATGAAGATTTGAATCGTGTGGTGGAGATAAAGACAATATTGAGATGTCAGATTCTTTTCAGACATCTATTGGCGTTCATTCCATTAAAATGAATGGGACTAATGCTACTTCAAGAGGAGTTGGTTGTTTGGGTTTAAGGGGATTGCAAAATCTTGGAAATACGTGTTTCATGAATAGTGCAATTCAATGCTTATGGCACATGCCCAAGCTTGTTGATTATTTTCTAGGAGATTATCGTAAAGATATAAACTATGAAAATCAGCTAGGGATGAAGGTATAGTTTTATATTTTTTTTATTACATTATTTTTTCACGGAATTTATTTTGGGATATGTTTTCTTCCTTTCTATGTTATTCTTTTTCATTTCAATGTGTAATTATTGTCTAGGGAGAGCTAGTTTTACCATTTGGAGATTTGTTAAGTAAGCTATGGACTCCGGGAGCAAACCCTGTTGCTCCAAGAATGTTCAAGCGAACATTAGCCACCTATGCTTTTCAATTTAATGGCTATAATCAGCATGATGCCCAAGTTAGTATCACAAATTCATTTTAATTTAATTTTACATGCTTCTTTTTTACTTCTATTATTGATTGGAAAAAAATTATGGAATGCGAAAACAATGAATCTCAATACCTCATTTTTTTGGGATTAGGAATTTCTTGCTTTTTTGTTGGATGGACTGCACGTAGATTTGAATCGTGTGAAATTGAAGTCATACATAGAAGTTAAAGATGCCGATGGTCGTCCACAGAAAGAGATAGCAGAAGAATATTGGCAGAATCACCTTGCTCGCAATAACTCCATCATAGTTGATTTGTGCCAAGTAAGAATTTGGTGGTGTTTTCACAATTTGACTTCGTGCTATACTTGTCTCTTGTGAAATAAAAAAGAAGAAAAATAAATAGCTTTGTATGCTATAATAAGTTCTAGTTTTGTTCTAATATACAAAATTTATTCCAAATGTAGAATTTTATGGAATGTGAAAACAATGGATCTCAGCACCTCTTATTTTTTTGGCATTAGGAATTTCTTATTTTTTGTTGGATGGACTATATGAAGATTTGAAACGTGTGAAATTTAAGTCATACATAGAAGTTAAAGATATTGATGATCGTCCACACAAAGAGTTAGCAGAAGAATATTGGAAAAATCACCTTGCTCGCAATAACTCCATAGTTGATTTGTGCCAAGTAAGAATTTTGTGGTGTTTTCACAATTTGACTCCGTGATATACTTGTCTCTTGTGAAATAAAAAAGAAGAACAATAAATAGCTTTGTATGCTATAATAAGTTCTAGTTTTGTTCTAATATACAAAATTTATTCCAAATGTAGAATTTTATGGAATGTGAAAACAATGGATCTCAGTACC
The DNA here is from genome assembly GCA_963691705.1 of Viola odorata. Lineage (NCBI taxonomy): Eukaryota > Viridiplantae > Streptophyta > Magnoliopsida > Malpighiales > Violaceae > Viola > Viola odorata. The sequence goes on along the minus strand of OY829546.1, from coordinate 50,527,598 downwards.
TCTTATTTTTTTGGCATTAGGAATTTCTTATTTTTTGTTGGATAGACTATATGAAGATTTGAATCGTGTGAAATTTAAGTCATACATAAAAGTTAAAGATGTTGTTGATCGTCCACACAAAGAGTTAGCAGAAGAATATTGGAAGAATCACCTTGCTCGCAATAACTCCATAGTTGATTTGTGCCAAGTAAGAATTTTGTGGTGTTTTCACAATTTGACTCCGTGTTATACTTGTCTCGTGTGAAATGAAAAAGAAAAATAATAAATAGCTTTGTATGCTATAATAAGTTCTAGTTTTGTTCTAATATACAAAATTTATTCCTAATGTAGAATTTTATGGAATGTGAAAACAATGGATCTCTGTACCTCTTGTTTTTTTGGCATTAGGAATTTCTTATTTTTTGTTGGATGGACTATATGAAGATTTGAATCGTGTGAAATTTAAGTCATACATAGAAGTTAAAGATGCTGATGATCGTCCACACAAAGAGTCGGGGTTTAAAAGGCTAACTTTTACATGGTTTAAATCCAACCCTCTTACTAAACGGGCCAGCCCATTTAATTTTATGTAATTAGAAAGGAAAAAGGAAAAATACACCCCTACATTTGTATCATAGGTTAAGATAACCCACTGCATTTGTATCACATGTCAGGATAAGCCACTACATTTGTAATTGAGTCAAATAAGCCACTGCATTTGTCAATTTGATCTACATTAGCCACTCATCCCTAAAAATAGTTATACCTTGTTTGGATATATCATAAGAATATGCTTACATGGTATTCTTTTTTAAATGACACGACATAAAAACGACCAACACTCATTTTTACAATTGAAAAATAAAAAGTTGGATCCCAAAAATAAATAAAATTGAGTGCACAAAAGTAGTGGTTTATTATTTTGATCTTACTCGATGTTTTATCGCTAAAAAAATGAATATTATTTTGATCTCGCTCGATTTTTTATTTTTGAATATTTTGATTCAACGTTTTATTTTTCTATTGCAAAAATGAATGTTGAGCATGATTTTTATGCCATGTCATTTAAAAAAAAATACTATGTTATCATAGTCTTATGATGTATCCAAACAAGGTATAAGGGATGAGTGGTTAATATAGATCAAATGGATAAATGCAGTGGCTTATTTGGCTCAATTACAAATGTAGTGACTTATCTTGACATATGATACAAATGCAGTGGCTTATCCTGACATGTGATACAAATGCAGTGGCTTATTTGACTCAATTACAAATGTAGTGGCTTATCTTGACCTATGATACAAATGCAGGGGTGTATCTTACCGTTTTTCCAATTAGAAAAAATGATAATTTTTGTATATCAACTACAAACTTTAAATCAAATATTCGTTGAAATTGAGTTTCACATGTTCAAAATAATAAACTGAGTATTTTAACCTTAGAATCACAATTGATACTTAACCAATAATAACAAATATATTGTTATTCTCCCTACAACTCATGATCGACTCATGAAAGAGAACAAAATAAAAAGGTATCAAACTCAACGAGATTATCCTGAAATCTAGGAAGTGCATGACATTGATAATAGAAACTCATATCACGACTCTACAATTTATTTATTTATTTAAAAATTAGAAGTTATCAGATCAGATTATATATTTATATGTATATATATAACGAATAATTATGATGTATGCAGAGCAAGGTTTAAAATCGGAAAATCCAAACTCGTTTTTTTTACATTGACGGGCCGAAACGGGTTTGAAAATTTTGCAACCCAAGCCCGTCCATTTAGGCTAGTAGTAATGGACAAATTAAGCATAAGACAAATCTGCTTGAATACACCTATCTGTGCAGAAGCATTTCCATTAAAATATTAGAAAAAGAAGCTGAGTTTAAATGATTGAGAAACCTAAGACTGCAGATTAACGTGTATACTGATTTGATTGTTAACCTCTTACTATATTAATGTAATAGATAATTTTGTGACTGATATCTCACCACTGATCCAAACTTGGCGGCTTAAGATAATGTATGTATTGAGCAAGAGATCACTATCCTTCTAACATCAAGAGATTCCTTGTCTTGGTATTCATAAATCATGTAGCATATTCTTATTAATTGCCATCTCTAGCATTATCCTAGTTTTGATCACCTGTCCTAATGAAAGCATGATTGTCAATTGTACATGTGACAGAGGTGAGAGGTCCAGATTCATTAAACATTTCGCATTTTTTTTTTCTGACAACTATTTCTTGTAGTAAGATTTCTTGTTTTGTCTTTTGCCTCCTTTGGTTTTCCTCTATGAGCAGGGTAGTAGTTTGCAGCTATTTACCTCTCTGCCACTCTGTCTCCTCCATGGTCTGGCTTCTTTTGTTTTCTGTTTAATCTCTTCACTTCTACCAACTCTTCCCTAACCAGATCAAGTTCTTTAATGTAGTAATGTAGCCTGTCTATCATTATTGCATGGAACAAAGAAAACCCTGCAAATTTAATCATAATTCGTCAGTATTTACCGGCGAAAATAGGGTTATTTCTCTATTGCAACAAAAAGATACCACAATCGTAACTGTTTCGTCGCATATGCAATAAGCCGCTGGGGTTGAGCCAGTGTGAGGATTTTTGAGAAGTCAGGATTCAAATCAGCTTATAAAAAAGTGTTTCTGAACAATGGGGGCGGATTGCAGTTATCTTACATAGCTCAAAGGATTTCGTTTTTCATGTTAATAATGTGAAGGAAACAAGCAGAACAAACAACATTCATCAACAATGTTATACGAAAACAGTTAACTAGTTACCCATCAGAGATGCTTCCAGAATACGTTCCGCGATCAGAACCTCATCAGTTGAACTCACCACACCTGCATCCAAGGAACGTTTCCGAATTTGAGTCACATTGTTTATGACTGAGCCAAACACTACAACTAGCGTCGCCGCTACCGTTTTCGCCACCAAGGGACCTTTCCCTTGCTTCAACAGGTCAAGTCCCAAGATCAACAGCTTCCGCAGAGGGGTCCTGAAAGAAAGGGTTAGAATCACGGCCATCTGGGCGAATACGACTGTAAACAAAAGGTTAATCATTTTTTCTGTAAAGCACCCAACAAAGATCAAGAGAACAAGAATATCGCTTGTGTTACATTGTTTTGTGCTTTTTAAAGTGGTGATTCCTTTTCAAGACTTAAAGTTGAAATAAAGTATCATACTTTCCATTGTGAACAGTAACTGCAGAATATCTTCAGCATTGGAAATTAACCTGTACACGTTGAGTAAGCACAGAAAATTGAATAACCTGCAACCTCTACGTCAAAGATATATGTGGCTACAAAAGCATCTTTCAAAGTTAGTGTTTTTCGCTCTGTGGAAAATGCAATTTTCTGCTATTATTTAGAAATATATAGAAAGAAAGTTTATGTTGAGAAATGAATCACAGTCAAATAAATATACCTATAATCAATTAAATAAAAGTTGAGGGAGGACAACCTTTTATAAGGCTTTTCCATCGAAAAATCTCGACCTTCCTGGCATTTTCACTTAAGATTACAAGAAAACGATGATCTACTTTTTCTTTTGTAACAAAATTACAAATATGAATTTAGGGGTTTCAATTTGAATATTACTACTAAGGTGCTGGAAGTTTCCTTTTAACCAAGCTAGCAGCTTCTAGCATTCTCCAGCCAAATCAACCTGGAAATTTCCAAAGATGCGTTTTTCATTATGGAGGATTGATTGCCAAACAGTCTGCAGATGTCATCCAATTTCACAAACATGATGCTCAATACAAATTTAATGCCTGCATATGCCATATGTGCACAGAAGACAATAATTAACAACTAGTTGTGCCAGAAAATGGATTTCCTTTTTCTTAAATTACAAATGTCTCTAACAGATTGCTCTTATCTGATAATTTTCTAAAAGTATAAATTGTTTTAATTTTCTTTAGAGTGTTGTCCTTTCTGTTTTTCATGATAAATGCAACAGATTTTGCCAAAATTTGCAGAGTATTTTATAGAATAAAAATAAAGCAATGAGAAGAAAATAATCTGAAGTTACCTAAACTGGCAAAAGCATGCAAAGTACCATTTCAGATGATATCATCTTCCTTCCATCGTAGAAAGTGTCACGTTATTGATGGTCGCAATTCCAGCATTTCTTGTGGATGAACTTGAATTTATCATGCTTCGATGTTGAATAAATGCAGGCTGCTTAGGCAGAGGCAAAGGTGCATGTTCATTGGCAATCATCAACACAACATCAGACATAGTTGGCCGATCCATAGGACTTTCTTGGACACAAAGAAGACCCATGTTAAGGTATCCCAGCAGCTTAGAAGTTGAAGGAGCATCAGTCAAGATTGGATCCATCAAGTCCAGACCTCTATCAGAACTCCATAATTCCCAAGCCTGTCACATTTTCAAGTGCAATTTTGCTAACGGATAATAAGATTCTGGTAGGAAGCAAAGACAAGAAAATAAGAGATACTAACTTGTGTTCTTTCTGCCACTAAGAATCTCAAGTAGCAGTACTCCAAAGCTAAACACATCAGATTTTATTGAGAACTGCCACTCCATAGCATACTCAGGGGACATGTAGCCACTACATTTTTAAATGTCATGAAAACTGTATTAGTGGTTTTTACTGTAAAACCTGATGAAATGGAAGCAAATATGTTGAGTGATATCACCCTTACTAGGTTCCAACTATCCGTCCAGTATTTTCTTGAGTCACGTTGCCTCCAAACATCCGAGCCATGCCAAAATCGGAAATTTTTGGGTTCATTTCACTATCCAGTAGAATATTACTAGGTTTTAGATCTCTATGGATGATTCGTACTCGTGAGTGTTGATGTAGATACAGAAGCCCTTGAGCAATTCCGTCAATTATGCTAATGCGTATCCCCCAGTCTAACATCTCTCCTTTGGTTGGATTTGTTTTTATCCATTTTCAGGTATAAACTTCACAGCAAATATGACCAGTAATGCAACAAAAAAAAAAAAAACAAGAGCATACCCACCGAATAAAAAAATATCTCAACTTTTATTTGGCATATACTCATATATTAGTATATTTTCATCCCTTTGACTGCAGCAACCCAAGAGCTGAACAAGATTCTTGTGCTGGAGTTTGGCAATTAGCATCGTCTCATTTCGGAATTCCTCAATCCCCTGTCCTGATCTTTTTGAAAGCCTCTTCACTGCTATTTCTTGTCCCTTGGGTAACTTGCCCTAAGAAATGAACATAGACTACTGAAACTGCCTTGACAACTCTAAAATGTTATGATCTTTTGTAAAATAAACTCCTCTAGGAAAAGAAAAGCATGTCCTGCTAGAGTAATGCTCTTTTTTACCTGAACTTTGTTAATTAAACCTCCTGAGACATAAAGAAGTGACAGCGGCTAGTGCCTTATTTCCTATTTGTAAGCCTATGAGCAAAGAGAATGAATCTTACCTTGTAAACTGGTCCAAAGCCTCCTTCTTCCAGTTTATTTGCCTCGAGCAAATTTCCAGTTGCAGCAGCTACACTTCTGTAACTAAATAATGGCAACTCAGTAGTTTTTCCTCGTCTTTGTAGAGTTTGATGCATTGGTAGTTGAACTTGGATAGCTATCAAAATCAAATAGTAATAGATCTTCCCCTGCATCGTCCTCTGCTGTTATACAATGACAGGACTTGGTCACATTGTAAGAACAATGCAACAACTGTGATCAATTCAACCAGAAAGGTCACATCTTTATGTCACATAACAAAGATTTGGAAGGTTGGGGGATAATACAAATGCAAGTTGATGTTTAATTCAATGATGGCTTGTTCGTGAGTTAGAATCACCGGTCTATCACCATAAGCTACATGAACATACCAAACAAGCTCCTTGATTTTTAATTGCATCATTAAAAAGGTGAAAAGAGCAATTTAAAATTAATCATTGATTTATTTCGATGACAAAATAACTCCACGAAACTCTCTCTATTCAGTAACAGCATTAATGTCTATCTGCATAATTGAATTGATCGTAGAGATGTACCTTTGTGAATGAGAATTCCCTTGCAAAGAAAACACTTGAAGCAGCACAGAAAAATCAGTGATAGAGGAATAACAACACCCAAGATTACCCATGTCGTCTTTCTGTTACCTGTTTTGCATATGTACCAATCCTGTTATTCCAACTAACCAAAACATATGCTTAATATAATAAAGTACAGCTAAAGGAGATGGTTCATGAATCATAGCAAGACAAAAAAATGTGTTACCACCAGTCTTTCTTGTGCCAGCTTGAAACTCAGACGCAGCAAGTCTGATGTAAATGTCAGCACCAGGACCACCACCACCTCTCTGCAAGTTTAAAAGATCTCCTTCCCATATCAGGCACCCGCTATAACTGTAAGCATATGCTGTACAGGAACAATTTTTCATGCATTCCGATTCACATCTTCCTGCACTTGCTCCTCCGTAGGCTCTTGAATTTTCTGGAAGACTTAGAATTGGCATCTTTAGGAACCAATCTTTATTTCCTGTGTTATTCTCATTCTGACACAGCAAAGGGGTATCTCTCGAACAGCCGTTGTACCAATCATTTTGGAATGTTGAAAAACCTTGTATACATTCACAAGGAGTTGATACATCATTTTGAAAGACACCGAATGCCCCACAAGAAGCATAAACATCAGATTGGTATTTTGGTTGGGCCCAGAACAAATTCCACTCCCACACACCAGACAAACATATTAGTACACTTAACCTTCCTGAAGCATCCATCGCAAATCTTGAAAGTATAGAAGTATTATACAGTGAATAGGTGTAATAACTTTCATTTTCATTCCTTTCAAAGCTGTAATTGTAGATGTAATTTCGCCTCATCTCAGGAATATTGGCAAAATAATTTCCATCCAAGGTTCCACTGCTCCAATACCTATAGGACTTGTTCCACTCTAAAAAAAATCCACCACTTCCATTTGCATCTATCGTAGGTGAGAACATACCTGCTGCAGGATCATCTTGTTTTTTCCAAGAAATAAGCCGCTGTGCTTGCCCATTCCGTGTATTGGGTTGGCACCTGCTAGAATCGTGTCAGTTGGGCAATCAAAACTCTGCCAATATATAGTTGATGGCTTTGATCCATCCCTTAGCATAAAGTTTCCACTATCAAGAAGAACTGCTTCTGTAGAATTTGACATAAGCGACATAATAGCGACGACCATACTGTTTTTGTACTTGAGAACAGGGCTAGATTGCCATCTCTAGATAGCTGAAGTTTCAAAGAAGCTGGGTCGTCCAAAGGAGCCTCCCTGTTCGCCACCCAAACGATGGTTTTATCGGCAAAGTTCTTATACCATATACCCAGGTAGATTCCTCGCTCAATGCCTGGCCGGAAAAAAACCCAGTTCAAATACCCTGCCTTTAGATAATAAAGTGTCGGTTGACCCAAGAAATTGGCCAAGGGAAAGCGTGTCACTTTCCGCACAAGAATAAATTGGATGATGTGGAATGAGAAGCAGGAAGAGCAGATAGAGGAAGAAGCTTGCTCTGAATCGCGAGAAACAACTATCCACCTGAACATTTCTTCAATTATGGAAGAGGAGAAGAGGCGATTACCAGTCTAATTCAAGTCGACTGCTGGGTGTAATCTTCTTGCCCCCATGTTTTCATCATCTTTTTTAGACTTTTTTAGTCTCTTGCAGTAGTAAGAAATTAAAAGCACAACTTCACAAAAAAGAAAAAGAAATTAAAAGCACCATAATACTAAAATCTATCATCTTTCATTCCTTCCCTCCTACAGGGCGGCCTCTCTTTCCTTCATGGCACATCATTTAACCTATAGGGAGAGTTGACATATGGAAGCATTCACTCCACTTTGCACTAAACTACCGGGATAAAGCAAAAGGATGAACTTTCTATGAACTACTGAGTTGAGATATGTCTTTTTTCCATGTTGGCATGCATGGTGATTGGTGAGTACTAGACTACTGAGTATTGATGATTTGAGTCTGACTTGTATTTTCTTCTTTTAATAAATACGTGCTGTGTTTTGGACAAGAATTAGGAGAGTTCCGTACGAGCCCTTCCAATACTTGACTTCACTCATACGTATTGTGGAAATATTATTAACATTTTAAATGTAGATTTTATATATAAATGTTAAAATTAAGTTCACGTATCTAAATTTTAAAAAATTATCATACCATATCCACGCATTAATACTTTCAAAATAAATCTTCTTTTTACAGTGTAATGTGCTGCCATGCTTTTTAAGTTGTTGGTGATTTTCTGTTCACATTTTGTTACCTCCCAATTTGTCTAGAAGCGGGGTCTCAATATAATAGTGAGACATTGTCCACCCGACAATGGTCGAATAAGACTAATTCGCCATCCAGAGGAATCAGAGAACACTCACGAAACTAAAAAAAATAACCTTATATTATATCTCATCAAGCTGTTTATGGAACTGACTCAACAAAGTCTTCATCATTTCAAAATTCTATTTCATTTCATTCATCAAACCCATGTTCTCATCTTGGACATTAAAGGTCATACAGTTAAATGTCAAATGAAAAAATCCATTTAACTTAAAATTTATAGGTAGAATGTACTCAGTGCCTTGGGCAACCAGAAGATTTGGACCTGTCCCCTCTCATTTCAATTATCAAGGAAAGCCGCAACTTGAGCAACAAAAAATGCCCTACAAAATTTTCACTTTCAGAGTTTTTATTGTTCTCCGATAAAGAATGATCAATCTTGGCATAGCAGGAAAACCATGATATTGGACCGCAGCTCTTAGCTTGGTCATCATCATATGTCAAGAAGCAGTCTGCGAGGATCCTCCACAACATCCTTGATCCTGCGCAGGAAGAAAACTGCCTCTCTTCCGTCGATCAGTCTGTGGTCATAAGTGAGAGCAATGTACATCATTGGCCTCGGAACAATGTTGCCTCCAACAACCATTGGACGGGATACTATTGAGTGCATACCCAAGATAGCCGACTGCAAAACAACAATTACTGTGAGATTCACCACTGAAGAAGTCTATAAAACACGAAGAATTCAGTGAACAGGAGAGATTTTCTCAGAAATTCTGAGTGTCAGTATCTAGGCAGATAATCATCCACCACGTACTTATTGAAGGACACAGCAACTTAAGACAAGAGCGGGATCTATAAAATCAGCAAATATGAAGGGTAAAGTGCGGTTGATTATCCACTAACAACGAACCTGAGGGGGATTGATAATGGGAGTACTCAACAGGCTTCCATAAACACCTCCATTAGATATTGTAAATGATCCTCCAGCCATCTCATCAATTGAAATAGTTCCATCGTTCGCCTTCTTTGCTAGAGTATTGATCTCCTTCTCTATCTCAGCAAAATTCATCTTATCAGCATTCCGAATAACTGGAACAACAAGGCCCTGAGAAGAAAAAAGAATTTGGAAGTGATGAGCTGTCTTGGGTATAGCACTAATAGACCACGCAAATAGTTAACAAGTTCTGATTCTTCATCCACATGAGAATTCTTGAAAGGACCAAAATAATGGAAAAAAAGTTGACATTTTGTCATATCTTCTACAGTGGCTTCAGTGCATGAAATCATAATGCGCCAGGCACAAAACCTAGGTATACAAGAAAAAGAAGCTGGTCTGGAAACAAAAAGAAAAATCAGAACGACGTTATTTTACTGGAGTTACTACAGACAAGGCATTTATGCCATTTCACATCCGCAGCTTAGGCGAGAAATAATCCCTATAATTAATCAAGAAACTGAACGGCCAAAGAATTGCCATGCCTGGAGAAAGTTACTCATCGCTCACCAAAGCATAGACAACGTTGGGCGGGGGCAGTTAGTCAGGATTTCTAACCATAATGCCATCAAACCAGAACAAAACATCGAAGAAAACTCATTCATAGTAATTAAATAGGCGGCGAATATAATGAGGTGGAAATGCAGACAATAGGTGTCATAGGCAGTGGAAACCAATGCATTGAAGAGAGACTAGATAGAAGAGCAAGATTTCACAGATGCAATTAGGCACCAAAAAGGCTTAAAATATTGCCATATTGAGACCACATTTGCATACAACACACCAGAATTCCTTTTTATAAACCAACTTAGTAAAGATGATTAAATAACTCTACTAAGCCAAAGTAAATATTCTATTAGCTATTAAGGATAAAAAGGAGATAGTATCTTATTGTTGTTTCCTAAAATAGAAAACAAAATAGAATACTTAGAAAAAAACATTAAAAAGGTATCCTAACTGTTATGCCTTATTTGCTTTTTCTAAGAGGACGAAATACCACTCAAGCTCCAGAAACATTGAAGGGTATGGAAGACACTGAAAGCTAAATATAGTAATACTCTACCAGTAATATACACTGATTCAAATGCTAAAAACTAGAGTGAATAACATAAATAAAATCAATCAATTAAAGAGGCTAAGACAAACCTTTGAGGTACCAACAGCTATACTGATGTCTATGTAATCTCTGTATATAATATCATCACCATCAATAACTGCATTTATAATTGGCTGATTCTGGAGCCCACTGACAGCAGCCTGGCATATTTGACAATGAGAAAAAATAATTTAAAACCTTTGTGCACAAATGGAGTATTTGACAGGATGTGTCCTGATTCCTGTTTATGCATTGGATACCTTTATAAATCCTGACATGAGGCCCAACTTCACACCATGCTTTTCAACAAAAACATCCTTGTATTCGGAACGGAGCTTCATCAAATTAGTCCTGTAATAAGTAGAAAATCAGTGACTGACACTTATGGGGCAGAGAAACTCTGTTGAAACTAATATAATCTAATTCTAGAACTGGCCTCCCATCTTCATTTCAAAAGGATTATGTTATGGGTGGATGTATGTGGGTCAAGGGTGTGGTGTTTTTGTGCCAGGGTGTAGAGAGGTGAGGGCTGTGGGAAATTGGAGAATGCAAACTCAGGCCGGACGTCATATACAGGCACGCACCTTGTGTGAAACTAAAACAGTAAAAAGGGCCTAACAGCTACTATTACAGAATTTTAACAAGGAAAAGTGATATGTGAAACCAATTTCCAATATCAAAACTCACATATCAACTTCGTTGAATGTTGTCAGCAAAGCAAATGTGTTTTGAGAGTCCTTCAACCGAGTTGCAACCCTTTTCCGAAGCCTAGTCATAGGAACCTACAATAGAGAAGAAGCAATATAACCAAGCGATAAATGTTCCTTGCCCCATGATAATAGAGTTCTTTTAAGTATGTGATAGCTCTCTAAACATGGTGACGAAAATCCACAAAATACATACTCGTCTCTCCCTTTCCTTGGGGGGGAGCTGGGGCTCTGTAGCTGACTGCTTAGGAGGTGGTGGCACTGGAGTTTTAGGTTTCTCTGTAACAGGAGCAGCCTCAGCCTTAGGCTTTTTCTTCTCAACTGTTTTTTCTGTACTTGCAGATGGCTTAGGGGCATCTTTCTCTGATATTTTCTCAGATGGAGCAACATGAGCTACACCTTCGCCAGACTTTGAAATAATAGCAATCTTGGTACCAGGCTCCACAGTTTCCCCTTCCTTAGCCACAAACTGTCAAACACCATGAACAGGAAGAAGCATCAATCCTTCAGTCTCCATCAAGAAGAAAAATAAAGATGACAAAAAGACATTAATATTTACCTCTTTTACCACACCTGCTTCTGGGCTAGTAACATCAATCGTAACCTGAAAAAATTAAAGTTGTAGTAAGAGGAGAAAAAGGATAGTACGAATTATTTGGGTTCGGTGGAAAGAGTAGGGGGGAGGAATATGTGTGCAAAGACCTTATCTGTCTCAATTTGAGCAATAGGCTCATCAACTTCAACACTATCACCAGGATCTGACCTCAGAAATCAGGCACAAACAGAGTTAACAACACGCTCAAGAAAAATAAGCGTTCGGCAAAAACAGATGGTCCATAATAAAAGCTGGAAAAACATACTTTTCAAGATCGTTGCCAGGGTGCCATCAGTGATCGATTCACCCATAAAAGGAACAACAGCATCCACCAAATCCCCTGCATTAAACAAACAAATATAAATGCCACATAAGCAAGAGATATATTATAAACCAACTAACAATGCTAGCTGATTTAGGTATATCATTCCTATTGTTTTAGCTATAGCTATTGAATATAGTTCTAATGATATCGTAATACTTAGAAGAGAGAACTTTACTTTTGATTAAATGTTATTCAGCTAAAACAATAGTTCCTATATATACCCACTCGTCTGCTAGACAAATCCAAAAAAGTTGAGTTACAATATAATTCCAGAACGACACATGATTGATTTAGCCTGCACTACCTTGAAGTTTAAGTGCCAACAACAAAAAGACCTTGTCAGCAGAAACAGAGGTGCTAAATGGGTTAGAATGGTTTCAATAATGTCTCTCCTACCTAACAGACGCTCAAGAAAGTGCTAAAGTGCTAATACCCTTCACAATATGGTAACTAAATAACCAGCATCAATGCAATGATCCTTCACCAATAGCAAATGCACACTCAAGTCATGCATGTCTACATAAACAAATTAAAGAACTCTTCCAAGGAAAACTACTTAATGTCTCACCACTATCCGAAGAAAATGATCTGCTCCACATCTGTTTGGAAGCCCTGAGGTCAATGTTAGAGATAACATCTCTGCATAAAAATGAAAGCCATGTTACAAGAGTCATGATACAGCAGTGTAATTGAAAAAAATTATGCTACTTACATTAAATATCTATAAATATACTATCTACATCTATATGAATCATTTCCTTTCTAGCATAACTTTTTTAACAAAAAAATGGGACATCCTGTCAGAGTTGGCGCTCTTATTCGAATAGCAGCGCTTTGAAAATAAAAGAAATATCTTGGTTCCATTGACCAATCCAGTCATGTTATCTCTATCTCCATATAAAGGTTTAGAAGCTGAATGCACCAATAAGGGGATGTAAAGCATCAAAAGCACTCTTTCATTTATGACATGGATCAAAATCATTCAAGGACATTCTACTATTGCAATCCTTCCAAGCACTCTCTTCACTTATACATACAAGGTAAGCAATTGAAACCGTGTCCATCAACAGAGCACAAATGAACTCAGTAGAGCTAATCCATAGCTACCAGCACTTTCCTATAAAATTACAACCCTGAAACAGACTTCCTAATGAAGCTATCATCAAAGTCACCAGAACAGAATCCATCACTAACCTCACAGGCCCTGCAATAAACAAAAAAAACTCACTCAAGATCACAACTTTCATGGCAATTACAACCCAAAACCATTACCTACAAAAAAACAAGGACCATTTATCTCAATCTTACCCCGTGAAAGAAGGTAGCTGAACTTACGGAAATGCCCAACTCCTCTCGAGTGAAGTAAAACCTGCTCACGCATTAAAATTCTCTTAAAAAAGGGGAGAAACGTAGCATTTAAACAAAAACCAAAAAGAAACAGATAGTTACACATACCTCATTCTCAGGAAGCGATGAAACACAAGAAGCGGCTCCAGGACGAATATTTTGCAATGACTGCTTCAGAATCTGACATACACCACGAAAAAGGTTCAAACGAAAATGAAAACTCAAAACAATTTCGTTGAAACAAATGAAAGGAATAAAAGAGAAGGAATCTAACCGAAGAAGAGGAGGAGGCTCCACTTGCCGCTCTCCTTCGTAAAATTCCCAACATCCTTTCTTCCTTCTGATCTCTGCTCTTCAAAATCAACAAAACGAATTAACAAAAAAATAAAAAAGCTGATTACACTTAGCGTGAGAGATTTGAATGTGAAAGTTTGAACCTTTGACGGAATTGAAAAATGTAATTCTGACAGAGAGAAGTAGGGTTTTGGCTTTTTCCTATTTAGAGACGCCGCGAAGAAGAATTCAAGCACGTAGGTTTGTGAGGGGGGAGAGAGAGAGAAAGGGGAGATTTGGGCACGTGGCGGGGCATGATTGCGCAAAAGTTTAATGTCTATATTATTGGGAAGTTGCCATTTTCACTGCTTTTTGGTCAAGGAGAGGAAAAGAGGAAAGCAGAGTAGGGGACGAGATTCAACGGCGTCGTTTCCTTTTTAAATTTTTTCTTTTTCAAGGCAGTTTTATAAATAAATAAAAAACAGTTTTCTTTTTCCTTTTCTCTTCAAATACAAGAAGAAAAATTAGTACTCATCAGAAAGAAAACGGTTTCATTCTGAAATCAATAAGTCATTATTTCAATTAGATTCATCTATTTGGGGTTTTTAAATCATTTATAATATTTTATATATTGATCCTTCGGTGAAAAATCTAGTTCAATCAGATTTAACTATTTGATGTTTCAAAATTATTAAAAAAATTAAATTATCAAGTTTAGTCGATTGATCGATGATTCAATCATGTTTCAACTAAATTGGATTTTGAGTTTATACCCAATTGCATACAAAAATATAATAATTTAGTAATATTTTTAGATTATAAATTAAAATAAACATCAAAATAATTCATAAAAATATTAGATTAGTGAATTTGATTAAAGTATTAATTGACTAAATTAAAGGATTAAAATCTAAAATCCTAAAACAAAAAATATTCTTGACCCCTCGGAACCAGCCCGATACTATAAATATACATATTAATTAACCATTCAGTAGCCTAATATGAGAATTCCCCAAATGATTAAATTACTTCTTCTTTTAGTATAATTAAAGACTACTTAATTAATTAATTGTTAAAACGGTGCGTATCCTTTCATAATTTACTAGTGTTAAATCTGTTAGATTAATTTATATAATTATATAAAAGGAGAGGGATTATTACTTATACGAATAAGAGAATCATGCATTAATAAAGATGTTTATTTCTTCATAACTGGAACTTCAAGAAAACATGAAATAGCTACCAATCCAAACGTAAAAAAGCTTATTTAAACATGCATATATGTTACATAATTAAACATCCATTTTATATAGTTGTACGTAAAATTTCATAGACCAAGCTCATCTTCTTGTCTTCAAGGCCGTCCACCTCCAAACCCTCCACCACCTCCTGCTCCGCCACCAAACCCACCTCCAGCTCCTCCACCAGCCCCTCCACCAGCGCCTCCACCGAATCCTCCACCACTACCAAACCCACCTCCAGATCCACCACCACCTCCAAATCCTCCTCCCCCTCCAGCTCCACCACCAGCACCACCTCCAAACCCACCACCAGCACCACCACCAAACCCACCACCTCGTCCAAGTCCTCCACCATGACCTGCACCGCCACCAAACCCACCACCACCGCGGCCGCCTAAACCGCTACCTCCACCAAACCCGCCACCACGGCCTCCACGACCTCCACGACCTCGGCCACCAAACCTTGGACTTTGCCGCCCGTAGTAGTGCTTGTCATCCTCCAAAGAACCCTTCTCAGCAACAAGATTCCTTGCGTTGATAATGTCGCAAACAAGAGCGCAAACAAGCAGTGCAAGAAGCAATTTGGAAGTCATTTTAGAAAATATTTTTGTAAGAAAGAAATAGAAGATTGGTTTGAATGAAACTTGAAAGAAACTGAGGGATATATATAGAGAGAAGGATAGGATAGGATAGGAATTAGCTAGGGGAACCATGCACGTATACGTTTTAGCTAGAGGGGGTTGACTTTCAGAGTATCTCTTAATTAAATTCATCTTCTCATCTGCTAACTAAAAAATTCAAGTTGTGCTGCTGACAAACCTTAATTCCATAATTTCCACCCCAACTGTACTATGGGAAATATTGGAACACGAAACGGCAGCGTACCACCGACTTGTGGGACCCTTCCCCTTGGAAATTAAATCCAGGTTGAGATCTTTGCGCCAACGAATGAGATCAACTTCGTGAAGGATATATACTTGTATATTTCAATTTTCAAAGATGATGTGGAGATGTATCAATTAAGAACAACAAGTAATAAATAGAGATGGCCTCTATCAGTATGTTAAAATGAGTATGAGCGGTTATGGGTAAATACTCAATTTATACCCAAAACTAAATATCCATTATAACTCATATCCAATATGTTCAATACCCAATTGGGTATGTAATACTAGATATCTAATTACACTTACTTATTTATTATTTAACTTTATAAAATTATTTCACCAAATTTTTTTTTAATTAAATAAAAATTTACTATTTGGGTTCGTTTTCACTCGTTAAATTCATTTTTTACCATTTTGCTTCGTTTTTTACCATTTTGCTTCGTTTTTTACTTCTTTGCCTCGTTTTAGCTTATTTTTTACCATTTTGGTTTTTTTTTACCGTCTTCGCTCATTTTTCATCATTTTGGCTCACTTTTTACCAATTTGGCTTGCATTTTATCATTTTGGCTCGTTTGTTACCGCTTTGGCTCATTTTTTTATCATTTTTATTATTTTCAACTCAACACAGTAGTTAGATTGGATATATTTGTCACCCCTAATCACAGTTGAGTTTGAACATTTAGGCTCAATTTTTATCATGTATGTTCGATTTTGAACATTTAAGCTCAAATTTGACAATTTAGGCTTGATTCTTACTATGTAGTCCATTTAATCCCGAAAACAGGGAGATATTTCTTTTCTTTTTCTTTTCTAATCTTTTGAAAAATCTTTGGTTTAATTTTCTAATGAAAAACTGAGATTGTTGTTTATTTTGAATGTTTTTTCCTCTTTTCTTTTCTATTTTCTATTGAAAAAATATATTTTATTTTTAATACAAAATTTATGTCTTTTCTCCCTTCATCCTCTAGCATCAACAACGAATTTTTCAGTTTCAAATTTTCAATTGAAGATTCAAGATCGATGGATCATCCCTCAATCCCACCATCATCGACCTGTAGATTTTAATCCCACCCAATCTCCATCAAATAAAATAAAAAATTAGATTTTCTATACCCATTAAAAAAATAGAAATTAACTACTTTATTCCTACACAAACAATTAGATAAATATTAATTTATCCAAACAACTAATTAAATCAATATTAATTTAAATTAACCAAATAATTTACCCAATATGTGAAAGTGCCTTGGTCGGAGGTTGTGGGATAGTGGGTAGGTCGGGCGGTGGGTGGTGGTTGTCGGATGAGGTTCCGGAAGTTGTGGTTGAAGGCTGGACGGAGTGGTGGCAGTGGAGAGGGCGGCGGAGGTTGTCGGTGGTAGATCTGGCAAGAGGGAGGGAAGGCGGTGCTAGTGTGGGCGGCGGTGACTGAGAGAGAGGCGGTGGTGATAAATATGGTGCTCGTGGAGGAGGAGAAGGGAGGTGGAGGTTGTGGGTGGAGGAGGACGTGGTTGTGGGAGTACCGGTGAGGAGGTGTGGGGGAGGAGGAGGAGGACGACACCAGAGAGAGGAAGGAGAAGCGTGAAAGTGGAAAAAAAAATCAAAAAATAGGTTATACCCGTTCGGGTATTTTGCGGATACCATACCTAATTATACCCACAATTATAAATGCGGATATTACCTATACCCAAACCATACTCAGTCAAAGTGGATATTACCCGTTAAAACGGGTATGAGTACCCATTGTCATTCTTAGTAACAAACCAATAAGCTTGTAACTTAAGGAGTAGTGTTTTTTATAAAATAAATAGAACAAAATTTCATATTTAAATCATTTTGTCTATATTTTTTTATCTATGTTAACAAAAGAAAAGAAAAGCACTACGTGTCATTATGTGATTTCTACATATTGATCATGTGTTATTTTTGCCACGGTAAACTATTAATAAAAGAAGTAATAAAAACACATAAATTATGTTGAATTAGAAAACTAGTTGATTCGAGTTTAAATTTAAATCTCACTTTCTTCTAAAAAAAAATTTGATTAAATAAGAAAGAATACAAAGTATGCACGTACATTATATATATATATATATATATATATATATATATATATATATATATATATATATATATATGCACGTTGACAAAAATGTCCTGAAATCATCAACTCCAGGTTGCTGTGGTATTATGAAGAAAAAATGTCATGAAATCCATTTATTTTTATGCAAAGTTCCTCAACTACCAACTACGTGGTGATCAATGATGGTTAGCTCATATCCAATTGTATTATACTCCCTACGATGTAAAATAAACGACGTTTTAGCTTGTTGCACGTGGTTTAAGAAAATGATTGGTTCGAAAAAAATGAGACACTTTATGACCATAATACCTATTTACAAATGAAAACAACTCAATTTTGAAATGGGCAGGATTGAAGCCGGGCTGGGTTGATGCACAAATATGGCTTGTCAAGTTGGGCCAAGTGTGCCGTCGGCTTGGATGAGTTCCAAACGAGTTTTTTTGAACCATAGATTGAACATTTCTGTCTACTTTATATTTTTATATTTTTATTTCGTATCATTTCTTTTATTCTATTTTATTTCACATTTGGGTATTTTCCGTTCGAGTTTTATCAATTTTAAGTAAGATTTCTCATTCCGATTAGCTCAAACTAAATAAATAAATAAATAACTCTAATTTATCATTGTGCCATTATAATTAATTTGGTACAACTTTTTACTGTTCACCTTCTTCCTCTGCCTCTCCTCCGCCATAACTAGAAACAACATCATCGGTTCTCCGATCTTCCGTTCCCACACAAATTTCAGATTCAAACAAAAGAGAGGGAATCGATGTCAGCGTTGAGTCAAGCCGAAGTCGTCGTCGTCACCAGCGCAGGCGGGGACACCCTCGTCTTCTCCAGCGTGGGAAACCGAAAACGTCATTTGTTTGGAACCTATTTTTGGACGTTAAAATGTCATTTGTTTCGAGTCAGAGGGAGTACTATCTCCAAAACAATAATCGAGATTCTACTACTCTCTCAAAAAAAAAATTTGTCGTTTTTAGAGAAAATAGAATTAGGGCGAATTAGTTGTTCATTTTTAATTTTTAAGATGATTAAGAGTAATTGTTTACGTGGTTATTCGTAAACATCATTAATTATTCTATAATTGGCAAAAAAAGTTACAACGTGGTTTGCTAAAAAATATTTGGATGGAGTAATTCTTAAGAAATTGTTTTTATTAACTTAGTAGGTTTGTGAGGGGAGAGAGAAAGGGGGGAGATTTGGGCACGTGGCTGGGCATGATTGTGCAAAAGTTTAATGTCTATATATATTATTTGTGAAGTTGCCATTTTCACTTCTTTTTGTAAAAGAAAGGAAAAGAGGAAAGAGTAGGGAACGAGATGCAACTGCGTCGTTTCCTTTTTAATTTTTTCTTTGTAAAGGCAGTTTTTTTTTTCCTATAAAAAAAAAGGAAGACAGTTTCCTTTTTCCTTTTCTATTCAAATACAAGAAGAAAATCAGTACTGATTAGAACCGGAAATACAAACGGTTTCAAATACAAACGGTTTCATGTTATCATACTAAACTGGATATCAAACCGGAAAATTTTCCAAATTAATAATTCATTTACTTCAATCAGATTCAACTATTTAGTGTTTTTAAATTATTTATATATTGAACTATTAATTTTAGTCGAAAAATATGATTTAACCAGATTCAACTGTTTGGTGTTTCAAAATCATTAAAAAAAAATTGAACCATTAAATTTAGTCGATGGATCAATGATTCATTCATGTTTCAACTAAATTGGATCATTGAGTTGTTAAAAAAATAATTATGCATATTTATGCCCAATTTCATACAAAAATATAATAATTTAGTAATATTTTTAGATTATAAACTAAAATAAACATCTAAGTAATTCATAAAAATATTAGACTAGTGAATTTGATTCAAGTATTAATTGAAAAAATTATTTGCTAACAGATAACAAATAGAGATGTCCTGACTTGGAATCTTGAAATTACTGGCATGTTTATTGTTAAGTCCTTCTGCCGGGGGATTGAGAGTCATCGGTTTGGTGGGACTAAAAACTTTTTATTGGATTCATGTTGGAGCAGATTGGTCCCACAACGCGTCGAATTCTTTGTATAGCTAACTCTACAGGACCGCATTGTAATGAGAGAGTTTTTAAGGATCCGTAGCATGCTGACTCTGGATTCTAGCTATTGTCCTTTTAGCTCTGAAATGGAGGAAAGCTCTACCCACTTACTCCTTCATTGTCGGATCATATCTCCAATTTGGGACCGCATCATACGTTGGGTGGACATTGTGTGGGTGTCTCCGAGGACCTTGCTAGATCTTTGGTGGAACTAGAGCGAGCTGTTTGCTTTAGAGCAGAAGCATGCTAATGTGATGTGAAAGATGTTATTGTACGTTGTGGTATGGATCATTTGGTTACAACGTATCAAAGTGATCTTTCAACACGAGATTTTTTGCGCGTTTCGCACCCTCAATCTTATTTTTTCAAAAAAATCTATATCATTGTATAGTTAAGTAAAAAAAAAACTTTTGTCTAGATTTTAAATCCTCTCAACTTTTTACTATAGCAATTTAGTCCATCTACTATTCATTTTTTCTCTTTCATCCAAGCTCTTCTTATCACCGGAGGGCCGCTTTCCAGCCAACTACTACTCTCACCTCCATACCAGACGGAAGTAGGCGGCAGGGACGAAGCAGCAGCATCTTGAAGCGGCCCAATCCGACCACGGACGCGCCTCCACGCGCAGCCGGAGCGCCGTGGTGCCTCGCCCACGCGCCGGCGCGTGTGGACCACCTCGGCCTCCGTTGACCCTGAAATCTCCGGCGTTCTTCTCGTCTCGTCGGTCCGGTCACGTTGCTGGGGTCCGTTTTCAATTTCATCATCGCCGGCGATCCTCACCTCTTTTTCACTCGAACCCGTCGAAATCCGGGCACTTTTCTCCTATTCAGGCTTGTTTCCTACATCCTTTTAATTTTTTCTCTTCTGCTATGCTTGGTCTGGATTGAAGGGACTTCGTGGGCCCTTAAATTTGTGGTAATATAGTAGACTGTGAATTTTAGTATGATTTCAAGCTTAGATTGTCATGGTATTCGGAGAAAGGGCTGAGCCTGAAGGCTGTTTTGGGTTGGAATCAGCAAGTTTTATCGCTTACTGAGGCCGAGGTGGTAGTTGAGGTATAATCGGTGGAAGTCAGTAGGTTTTTGAGGTGAAATTTACTTTTATACGGATTTATTCGATGGCGGGTACTAAGAAAGTGTACTATTTTAACCGGAATTTGGCAAATGTAATCACTTATTACGTGGAAAATCTACCCTTTCATGTTGATCATCGAGCGCTCCGACACCTAATCACTCAGAGATGGTATCTGCCTCGTTTCGGCAGACTTGTGGATGTGTTTATTCCTAACAGAAGGAATAAATCGGGGAAACGATTTGGTTTCGTTCGATTTGATTGGGTAGAGAATAGGATTGATATGGAACTAGCTCTTGATCGTCAACACATAGGAGCTTCGGGCATAAGGGCCAACCTAGGTCGAATTGGGAGAAGGGGGTCGGGGATCTTGAACAAAGATCGCGTAGAAAATTCGAACTCAAATCCGAGGCGGAAATATTGGGTTCGGAGCCAGGAAGGAACATTGAGAGATCGCACAGATGAAAAAGTTGCAGCCAATCAGTCTTATAAGGAAGCAGTTTCCAATACGGGAAGGGATCACCAGCAGGGATCGGTAGCCAAGGAGGATTTGGATTTGGGTTCACAGCTAGACGGTCGGATAGGTCAATCTGAGGAGGAAAAAGTGAATGAAGTGGAGGATTCTGAGGTCTTAGACTTGGAGATTCCGGATGAAAACAAGGATTGGCTATCTCGGAGTGTAGTGGGCATTCTTAGGAAAATTGAGAACATCCCAGAAATACAAGAATTGGTGCTTGATTTAGGGTGGACTTGTGTAACAAGAATCCTTGGTAGGGGTCTAGTTTGGATTGAATTCGACAGACAGGAAGACAGAGAGCAAGCACTTTTTTCAAATGAGGGCTTCCATCGCCTGTTTTCCAAGGTGGTACCCTGGACAGAGGTTCTTTCAAAGGCTGGTAGGCTGTGTTGGGTTCAATGCTCGGGTGTTCCGGTCCAGAGCTGGGGATTTGAGACCTTCGAGAAGATAGGGTCGAAGCTAGGGAATCTTGTTGTAGTAGATGATAAAACACTAGCCCGTAGAAGGTTTGACGCGGCAAGGATTTTAGTTACAACCGATCAGATGTATGTCAAGAAGGATATTCTGGTAAAGGTTGGGGACTTTAGCTATACGGTGAGTTGCCATGAGGAACCTTCACAGGGGGAGATTTCAAATCTTGATTGGAGGATAGGTGTCAAGTCAGATGCAGAAGCTTCTGATGATGAGTCCGAGGTAGGAGATTATGAGGAAGCAGAGGAGATGGGTGGCAATGATCATCATATTCCTTCTTTGGTCAAGGAGGCAGGATCGGCGGAAAAAGAGAAGCAATCTTCTCTTCATCAGGGGCTAGGGGAGTATCCCTTAGTAACGTCGAGGCGAAAGGAAGATAAGATTAAGAGGATTACGGCTGAAACGGGCAGTTTACACACGGTCAGCTCATCTGTGAATTCGAAAGTGTCAGTGTTTCGGGCGGAGGATAATGAAATTGTGAACATGAACAAGCTGGCTGATGCCAATGTGGTGGAGACAGACACTTGGGAAATAGGACGTCTATTGTCGATAACTGACCATGCCAGTGAAGAAGCAATAAAGGCCTTTGATTGAGAGAGATTTGATGTGGAAAGGGACAATATGCGAAGCAGGGTGGTTCCGGAGGCGAGTGCAGTAGTGACATAATGGTTCAATTATTTTCGTGGAATTGTAGGGGGATTTTATCAATTAGGAAGAGACGGTTTATAAAGAAAATATTTCAAGGAGAGCAGGCGTCGTTTTGCTTGTTACAAGAAAGCAAGAGAGAAGAAATTGATGATTTTCTTATACACGAATTAGGAGGGAATAATGAGACTCGATGGGTGTACACTCCTTCGATTGGGAGATCGGGGGGCCTAGTTTCGATGTGGGATTCCAAAGTTTTCCAGATGGATCATTCAGAGGTTGGTAACAGATTTATCTGGATCGAGGGTACACTTACAGAAAATAATAGGAGGTGTGCAGTTTTGAATGTTTATGCTCCCAACGATGTTGTGTTACGAGGTCATCTATGGGAGAGCTTGGGTAGAAAGATAGAGAGCGCTACGATCCCGGTATTAGTAGCGGGTGATTTCAATGAAACTCTAGTCCCTTCAGATCGCTTGCATGGGGGGGGCTACTCTCGGGGTATGGTCCAGTTTCAGGATTGGGTGGACAGGTGTGGATTGCAAGACATTAGGCTAGTAGGGAGGCGTTTTACCTGGTCTAATGTCATTAGCAGGAGTAAAATAGATAGGGTATTTGTTCAAGAAGGGTGGATGAATTGCATTAGTGATTGCGAGCTATCAGCTCTTGAAAAGAGTGGATCAGACCACACGCCTTTATTCCTAAGACATGATAAGGTTGATTGGGGCCCCAAACCATTCAGAGATTTAGCTGTGTGGTGGGAAGACATAGGGTTCAAAGATATGGTGACGGGTTGGTGGTCAGAAGCAGGAATCGAGTTCCCAGGTAATTATCGGGTTATTCATAAGATGCGATACTTGAAGAAGAAAATTCAGATTTGGAATAAGGACGTATTTGGAAATGTTGAGTCCAATCTAAGAGAACTACAGGATCGTCTTGAGGCATTTGATCGACTCGGGGACGAGCGGCATTTTACCCAGGAGGAACAGAGAGAACACAACGACATTAGGCTTCAGGTTTGGGCTCAACAGGATCGGGTTGATAGATATTGGCAACAAAAGAATAGATTAAAGTGGAATATTAAGGGGGATCGAAACACTGGGTATTTTCATAGGATGGCAAAGATTGCAGTGAAAAGGAACAACATTAGAGAGATAATGACGCCTAATGAAAGACTCACCGACCCGGGGGGCATTAAGCGGGCAGCTGTTCAGTACTACGAGACCTTTTTCAGATCCGTCCGTTGGAACAGGCCTCGGATGCAGGATTTGGGATTTCTGAAACTGACTGAGGATGAAGCGTCAAGGTTGGAGATGGAGGTGACTCGTGCAGAAATTTAGGAAGCGGTTAAAGATTGTGACGGTCAAAAAACACCAGGGCCGGATGGATTTTCTATGCGATTTTTGCAAAAGGCATGGCACATTATCGGAGATGACTACTGCAGATTGATTCAGGAATTCTTTAGGTCAGGGAAATTCCCATCAGGGGCAAATTCTTCGTTCTTGACTCTCATTCCGAAGATTAACGATGCGAAGAGGTTCAGTGAATATCGGCCCATAAGCTTAGTCAGTAGTTATTATAAGATTGTGTCCAAGGTCATGGCGAGGCGGTTGAGCGAGGTAATTACAAAAGTCATTAGTGAAGTGCAGCATGGATTCATTAAAGGAAGACAAACTCTAGACTGTGTCATGACAGCAAATGAGGTGGTCCATTACTTGCAGGAGACGAAACAACAAGGGCTGCTTTTTAAGCTGGATTTCGAGAAGGCATATGACTCCGTCGAATGGGAATACTTAGATGACGTGATGAGGCATATGGGATTCAGAGGGAGGTGGAGGAATTGGATTAAACAATGCATTAGCACGAATAAGGTTTCCATACTAATTAATGGGTCACCTTCTGGCCAATTCTGTGTGGGTAGAGGCCTTCGGCAGGGATGCTCTATGTCGCCGTTCTTATTCAATATTGCAGCGGAGGGTTTGCATCGTCTATTTGTTAGAGCAGAAGAGGTTGGGATCCAGAGAGGTATAGGTAACCCATCAGCAGGGTGGAATCTGAGCCATCTTCAGTTTGCGGACGATACTTTGGTTTTTGTGAATAACAATGAGTAGGAGATCCGGGGAGTGAAGGGTATTTTGAGATGGTACGACGCCTATTCAGGACTTCGAGTTAACTTCCACAAAAGCACCTTGGTAGGAGTGAATCTAAGTGAGCAAATCGGAGGTATCTTAGCTACTCGAGCTGGTTGTAAGTATGAGGTACTCCCTTGTAAGTACTTGGGATCTCTGGTGGGCTTTAATCCGAGACGAAAATCAGGGTGGGAGTTCCTTATCCAGAAAATGAGGAAAAAACTTTCAACATGGAAGGGGCATCTACTCTCAATGGGGGGCCGTGTGACGTTGATCAAGTCAGCGCTAGCGAGTCTACCTATTTATAACATGTCTATTTACAGGATGCCTAAGTCCGTCGTTATTCAGTGCGAAGGAGTTATGCGGCGCTTTCTTTGGAGTGGCGGCCATATTAACAAGGGGTTGGCTAAGGTGAACTGGAATGAAGTGACTCGGTCGACTGCGCTAGGGGGATTGGGAATTGGGAGGATACAAGACCGGAATATTTCGCTGCTTTTCAAATGGGTGTGGGAGATGCTGAGGGGTAGCAGGAAGTTGTGGGCGGATATCGCTCGTAGGCAATACAACCTCCTTTCCATTGGAGACTTGTGGAAGGAGAGGGAGGGGAGGATGTCCCCAATATGGCGTGATCTTTTGGGAGTTTGTGGTCGAGGAAGTGCCTTTTTCGACCTGTGGACCAACAACACTTCGATAAAAATTGGGGACGGGAGAAACACAGTCTTTTGGTGGGATACTTGGGCAGGTAAGAAGCCATTGGCCTTGGAGCATCCTCGGCTATACCATATATCGACCAATCAGTATGGGACGGTCAATGAATTTGGTATATGGATCGATTCTGTTTGGGAATGGGAAACTGTGTGGAGGCGCGGTTTGTTTGAGTGGGAGATAGACGAGTGGGTATGTTTGACAGCTCAGTTACCTCTTCCCTGTAGGAGATATCAACATCAGGTTCTTCGTTGGGAATTAGATCAATCGGGGACATACACGGTGAATTCAGGGTATAAGAAATGGGAGGAATCTAGGTTTGAGCCAGCTCCTCTGCTTCGGTCTTGTTTGACTGGTCTAGCTCCATACCGAGTGGAATTTTTCCTTTGGTTAGCACTGCGAGAAAGAATTGTCACTAGGACTTTCCTAATGAAGCGAAACATGATTCCTGATTACTTGAATGTCTGCCCAATGTGCAACAGTGAACCGGAGAATGTTACTCACCTTTTCTTGCGTTGTGAGGTAGCTTCGGGTATTTGGGAGTTTATCATGCGTTGGCTTCAGGTGGTTTGGTGCCAGCCTCAAAATCTTTCGGACCTGTGGCGAACATGGGAAAGTTATTTACCTTGTACAAACAAGCAGACCGGTAGTGCTTGGAAAATCCTATTCTATGCGGTTATTTGGACAATATGGAAGACACGCAACGAAGTCGTGTTCAGACAAAAGGAGTACAGTGACTCGAGGTGTCTTAATAGGATTTATTCTTTGTGGCATTGGTGGTTGAAAAGTAAGGACAACGGGTTCGCCTACAGTTTGTCCGATGTCCTTCAATCCCCGGCATGGTTACTCAATCGGTGAATCGAAGCTCGGTTTTCTCATATGTAGGTTGATGAGGAGTCAGGTCTAATAGTGGGCTAGGGAGTCAGTCCTTTGCCCTTTTCTTTGGGGCTTCGTTTGTTGTTGAGAACGTTTGTCGCACTGCTATTGAAGCAGTGTCTTGTAATCTTCAGTCATGTTCTTCATGACAATTCATTTTAATATAACTTTCTGCTGATTAAAAAAAAAAAATCAATCTTATTTTTTCATCTTGGCAGAATTGGCTGAGAAGTAGGGATCCCTTGTTCCCTTACAATGCGGTGCAGATGTTGTTATCTTCTTCGTGGTTATATTCATGGGGAGGGACGAGTTAGTACATGCAGATGCTCTTATCTTCTTCGTGGTTATATTCGTAGGGAGGGACGAGTTAGTACGTAGTCTGTTGTCTGTAGAGCCAGCTTGCTTGGCTTGTGTTCTTGTCTCCTCTTTCCTTCCTGTCTCGTGTTTCTAGTTCTTCTTGTTCTCTTATGTCATATTCTCGTAATCTTATTAATATATTTCACTCTACTTATTAAAAAAAATATCTTAAAGTATATATTTTAATTATGAGATATAAACAATTACCAAAATATATATACTTTTTAATGTATTATATATATATATATATATAAAAGAGATTGCAAGTAAAATAAACTCTATAGTTTGTGCATGAAGGAGGATGAGCCCTTAACAATCCTTTTTTATCCTCTCTTTTATGAGAGTAAATATGACCAATATTATTGGTTAGCGTTAGCAGTTAGTAGCGAAACTCATCTGAAAATGATTGATTGAATTGTTTTGATTAAGCAAAGTGGGAAGTCAAAGATTTCCGCGGAAACGTATTTATTTATACGGTGACATCTTCTTCTTCTTCTAGCAATTAATTTGTTTATACATTGACCTTATTTTCACCCTTATTAATTCGAGTTTCAACTTTATCTATAAAAATAAAACTTGATACCTAATTAGATCAGGTTTTTTACATATATAATGATGATACATGCAGATTGGGATAAAATAAATAATTTTTTTGAAAAAACGTTATTTCCTCTTCCAACTTAACTTTCCTCTCTCTTTTTACGCATCACATGAATCAATTGTTAACATTATATTAAATTCAAAATGACTTATTTCTGTTCTAAAGTCATGATTCATTCCCGTGAGTGGCATGCTCATTAATATTTTTTCCCATAATTAAGCTGATGATTTTATTACGATAAACACACAAATAGCACCGAACGAAAACTAAAACCGACCTAACACATGCAAGCCTTACAAGAGTAGGAGCATGCTAACTAATAGAATTAATTCCCTTTTACTTGCAAGGATTAAAATCTAAAATCCTAAAACAAAAAATATTCTTCTTCCTCCTTGCAAGGATTACCCCTCGGAACCAGCCCGATGCTATAAATACAAATTAATTAATCATTCAGTAGCCTAATATGAGAATTCCCCACATGATTAAATTACTTCTTCTTCCTTTAGTGTAATTAAAGACTACTTAATTAATTAATTATTAAAACGGTGCGTATCCTTCCATAATTTGCTAGTGTTAAATCTGTTAGATTAATTTATTAAAACGGAGAATTGATACATTTTTCTTTATATAATTATATAAAAGGAGAGGGATTATTACTTATACGAATACGAGAATCATGTATTAATAAAGATGTTTATTTCTTCATAACTGGAACTTCAAGAAAACATGAAATAGCTACCAATCCAAACGTAAAAAAGCTTATTTAAACATGCATGTTACATAATTAAACATCCATTTTCTATAGTTGTACGTAAAATTTCATAGACCAAGCTCATCTTCTTGTCTTCAAGGCCGTCCACCTCCAAACCCTCCACCACTTCCTGCTCCGCCACCAAACCCACCTCCAGCTCCTCCACCAGCGCCTCCACCGAATCCTCCACCACCTCCAGATCCACCGCCACCTCCAAATCCTCCTCCCCCTCCAGCACCACCTCCAAACCCACCACCGGCACCACCACCAAACCCACCGCCAGAACCACCGCCTCCTCCGGCACCACCACCAAATCCACCACCAGAACCTCCACCAGCACCACCACCAAACCCACCGCCAGAACCACCACCAAACCCACCACCAGCACCGCCGCCTCCTCCCGCACCACCACCTCCTCCAAGTCCTCCACCGCCGCCTAAACCGCCACCTCCACCAAGCCCGCCTCCACGGCCTCGGCCATAGTAGTGCTTGTCATCCTCCAAAGAACCTTTCTCAGCAACAAGATTCCTTGCGTTGATAATGTCGCAAACAAGAGCGCAAACAAGCAGTGCAAGAAGCAATTTGGAAGTCATTTTAGAAAATACTTTTGTAAGAAAGAAATAGAAGATTGGTTTGAATGAAACTTGAAAGAAACTGAGGGATATATATAGAGAGAAGGATAGGATAGGAATTAGCTAGGGGAACCATGCACGTATACGTTTTAGCTAGAGGGGGTTGACTTTGAGAGTATCTCTTAATTAAATTCATCTTCTCATCTGCTAACTAAAAATTTCAAGTTGTGCTGCTGACAAACCTTAATCCCATAATTTCCACCCCAACTGCACTGATGGGAAATATTGGAACACGAAACGGCAGCGTACCACCGACCTGTGGGACCCTTCCCCTTGGAAATTAAATCCAAGTCACGGATCTAGCCCAGGCGAGAGTGGGCGCGGCTGGATGAAAAGAAAATTCTATTGGATGCAGAAGTGTTCGATACAAATACTCTTGAGCATTAAATTTTTCGTTCAGCTCGCTTGCTTTCCCTTTAAAATACTCTAATTTTTTTTTTCGTTCAGCTCGTTATTTAGTGACGGATTCAAATACTCTTAAGTATTTGTTCAATTTTTCGTTCAGCTCGCGTGCTTTCCCTTTATAATACTCTAAAAAAAAATATTCGTTCAGCTCTTTATTTTGTGACGGATACAAATACTCTTAAGTATTTGTTCAATTTTTCGTTCAGCTCGCTTGCTTTCCCTTTAAAATACTCTAAAAAAAAAATCGTTCAGCTCGTTATTTAGTGACGGGTTCAAATACTCTTAAGCATTTGTTCAATTTTTCGTTCAGCTCGCTTGTTTTCCCTTTAAAATACTCTTAAAAAAAATTTCGTTCAGCTCGTTATTTAGTGACGGATACAAATACTCTTAAGCATTTGTTCAATTTTTCGTTCAGCTCGTTTGCTTTCCCTTTAAAATACTCTAAAAAAAAATTCGTTCAGCTCGTTATTTAGTGATGGATACAAATACTCTTAAGCATTTGTTCAATTTTTCGTTCAGCTCGCTTGTTTTCCCTTTAAAATACTCTTAAAAAAAATTCATTCAGCTCGTTATTTAGTGACGGATACAAATACTCTTAAGCATTTGTTCAATTTTTGGTTCAGCTCGCTTGCTTTCCCTTTAAAATACTCTAAAAAAAATTGGGGGCGCTGTCCATGAACCCCCGCCCCCCCTGAAAATAATTCCTGGATCCGTCCAATTGCGCCAACGAATGAGATCAACTTCGTGAAGGATATATACTTGTATATTTCTATTTTCAAAGTTGATGTGGAGATGTATCAATTAAGAAGAATAAGTAATAAATAGAGATGATAATTAGGCGGGTATTAGTATGTTAAAATGGGTATGCGCGGGTATGGGTAAATACTCAACTCATACCCAAAACTAAATATCCATTATAATTCATACTCAATATCTACAATACCCAATTGGGTATGTAATGGATATCCAATTACACTTACTTATTTATTATTTCACTTTATAAAATTATTTTACCAAATTTTTTTTTTTAATAATTAAATGAAAATTTACTATTTAAGTTCGTTTTCACCATTTTTGTTCGTTTTTTACCATTTGTGTTCACTTTTTATCTCTTTGCCTCGTTTTAGCTCATTTTTTACCATTTTGGTTCTTTTTTTATCGTCTTCGCTCGTTTTTCATCATTTTGGCTCATTTATTACCATTTTGGCTCATTTTTTACCGTTTTGGCTCATTTCTCACCATATTTGGCTCATTTTTTTACCATTTTTATTATTTTCAGCTGAACATAATAGTTAGATTGGAAATATTTGTCACCCCTAATCACAGTTGAGTTTGAACATTTAGGCTCGATTTTTATCATGTATGTTCGATTTTCAACATTTAAGCTCAAATTTGACAATTTAAGCCTGATTTTTACTATGTAGTCCATTTAATCTCGAAAACAATGGGATATTTCTTTTTTTTTCTTTTCTAATCTTTTGAAAACTCTTTAGTTTCATTTTCTAAGGAAAAATTGAGATTGTTGTTTATTTTGAATGTTTTTTCCTCTTTTATTTTCCATTTTCTATCGAAAAAATATAATTTATTTTTAATACAAAATTCATGTCTTTTCTCCCTTCATCCTCTTGCATCAACAACAAATATTTTCAGTTTCAAATTTCCAATTGAAGATTCAAGATCGATGGATCATCCCTCAATCCCACCATCATCGACCTGCAGATTTTAATCCCACCCAGTCTCCATCAAATAAAAAAAATTGAATTTTCTATACCTATTAAAAAAATTAGAAATTAACTACTTTATACAATTAGATAAATATTAATTTATCCAAACAACTAATTAAATCAATATTAATTTAAATTAACTAAATAATTTACCCAATATGTGGAAGTGGCTTGGCCGGAGGTTGTGGGGGTAGTGGGTGGTGGTTGGTGGTTGTCGGATGAAGTTCCGGAAGTTGTGGTGGAAGGTTGGACGGAGTGGTGGCAGTGAAAAGCCAGAGGTTGTGGTGGCAGTGGAGAGAGCAGCGGAGATTGTCGATGGTAGATCTGGCAAGAGGAAGAGAAGGCGGCCCCGGTGTGGCCGGCGGTGACGGAGAGAGAGGCGGTGGTAACGGAGATAGTAGCGGTGGTGGAGGAGAGGGGAGGTGGAGGAGGACGTGGTGGTGGGAGTACCGACAAGGAGGTGTGGAGGAGGAGGACGACGACGACGGCGCCAGAGAGAGGGAGAAGAAGTGTGAAAGTAAAAAAAAAATCAAAAAATAAGTTATACCCGTTCGGGTATTTTGCGGATACCATACCCAATTATACCCGTAATTATAAATGCGGGTATTACCCATACCCAAACTATACTCAGTCAAAATGGGAATGTTATGGGCGGGTATGGGTACGCAAAATTGTCATCCCTAATAACAAACCAATAAACTTGTGACTTAAGGAGTAGTGTTTTTTATAAAGTAAATAGAATAAAATTTCAAATTTAAATCATTTTGTCTATATTTTTTTATCTATGTTAACAAAAGAAAAGAAAAGCACTACGTGCCATTATGTGATTTCTACGTATTGATCATGTGTTATTTTTGCCACGGTAAACTATTAATAAAAGAAGTAATAAAAACACAAAAAATTATATTGAATTAGAAAATGAACTGATTCGGGTCTAAATTTAAATCTCACCTTTCTCTAAAAAAACAGAATTGATTAAATAAAAAAGAATACAAAGTACTTCATTTTCTTATACATATATATAAGGAAAAAACAATAATAAAAATGACATTGTTTTAATAAAATGACGTGATTTGGATAAAATGATGTAATTTTGATGATTTATAAACAAATTTATAACTCATCTAGTTTTTGAAAAGATCATTTAAGTTATCGTGTCACTACAACATCAAATGATTTTTCATTTCAACTGATTGTTTTACATTTTCAGTTCAATTAATTGAATATAGGGCCAGTTTCATATTCAGTATCGATTTTCTAATTCAATCAATGGTCGATCTGATTTTAATAATTACGCTCATGATAATTGCAATAGATTATTAAATATGTATCTAACCGGGCAAAAAAAAAAGTCGACGACCCATCCTTCTCTTCTTCCTTCTTTTCTTTCTTTTGGTCTACATATTTTTGTAGTGGTCTGTTGAGTGTTGACCATAAGTAAATAATAACTCTAAGATATAATAAGGGTCATTGTATGACCGGAGGCACGTTTGGCCGGTAGAATTCGAGGCATGTAGGTCGGGGGTTCAATATATTGTGAAAAGGAGGAGTGTATAGGCTTTTACATTATTAATATAAGAGATCAAACTCATGATGTATATTATAAATACGGCATGCACTAATCAGTTAAACTACAATTTTATGTGTAAAGTTTTTTTTTATTTGTAAATTCTCTTTTCGCCAATTATAAAAAAAAATGAATTTTTGTTTTTTTTATAAAATGATAAAATGCTCATATAATACTCTAATTTATCACTAGAAAGTATCCCAGAAGTATAAAAGGGAAAATGGAATCTAAAATCTTAGAATCAAATCATAAAAAAATGGAGTGAAATTTTAATTGGTGAAAATTTTCATGAGTCCCATTTTTTTAATTAACGTAATTTTTAGTAGAGTATTATCCTAAAGTAAAAATCATTGGAGTTCGAACTTCAAAAATTCACCAAAAAATCACTTCTTGGAGTTTGAAAGCCTATTATACATTGTTAGAAAGCTTAGAAAGTCTAGTTTCTTTTGCTATAAATTTAAAAACTCTTCGATTCTCGTGTAATTTTAAAGTAAATTTTAGTAGAATTTTATTCAAAAAGTAAAAGTTCAAACTTTAATTTTATCTTAAAAGTTCTTTGGTGGAAATCAATGTCTTCAGACAGTCAGGAGAGACTGTGGCGCATAGAGTTGATTGTAAATTTAAATCCTTAACTTTCAAGTACTTAGGTTCCTATGTCGGGATGAATCTGAGGAGACTTTCTAGTTGGAACTTTGTACTTCAGGCAATGAGGAAAAAGTTATCGACATGGAAAGGCTCCCTGCTTTTAGTGGGTGGGAGGGGGACTCTAATCAAGTCTGCGTTGGCTAGTATTTCTATATACAACATGTCCTTATTCCGAATGCCAAAAGGTATTATCCTTCAATGTGAGTGAATCATGAGAAGGTTTCTCTGGAGCGGGGATGAGTTGACGAGAGGTTTAGTTAAGGTCAAGTGGACAGTTGTTGTTCACCCGAAAGAGCTAGGAGGCTTGGGTATTGGGAGATTGCAAACCCGAAATGAAGCGTTCATGTTAAAATGGGTTTGGGGTCTATTATCCGGCGAGAGGAAACTTTGGGCTGTGATGGTTCAGAAATAGTATAATTTTAATACGTTGGGGGACTTCTGGTTAAAAGAAAGCGTCAACTTCTTTCAAATTTGGGGAGATATTATTCCGGCATGTGGACGAACTAACTCCTTATTCGATTTTTGGACCTCTAATATAAAATTAAAACTAGGCAGCGGTGTGACTATTAAATTTTTATGGGATTTGTGGGCTTGCAAGTGTCTCTAGCTCTACGATTTCCCCGTCTTTACTCTCTATCCCGCAACCAGCTAGGTGTGGTCAATGATTTTGGTGAATGGCAAGGTGATCTTTGGGTTTAGGGTTGGAGTTAGCGAAGAGGTCTATTTGAATGGGGGTAGATGAAGTGAGTAACCTTAAAGATTTGATAATAAAACCGAGTATGAGTTAAAATAGAGATGTCCTGACTTGGAATCTTGAAACTACTAGCATGTTTACTGTTAAATCCTTCTACCGGGGGATTGAGAGTCATCAGTTTGTGGGACTAAAAACCTTTTATTGGATTCATGTTGGAATAGATTGGTCTCGCATCGCAACGAATTCTTTGTATAGCTAATTCTACAGGACCGCATTGTAACGAGAAAGTTTTTAAGGATCCATACCATGCTGACTCTGGATTCTAGCTACTGTCCTTTTTGCTCTGAAATGGAGGAAAGCTCTAGGCATTTACTCCTTCATTGCCAGATCACATCTCTAATTTGGGACTACATCATGCTTTGGGCGGACATTGTGTGAGTGTCTCTGAGGACCTTGCTAGATCTTTGGTGGAGCTGGAGCGGGTTGTTTGCTTCAGACCAGAAGCATGCTAATGTGATGTGGAATATATTGTTGTACGATGTGGTATGGATCATTTGGTTACAATGTAACAGAGTGATCTTTCAACACGAGGTTTTTTTGGGCATTTCGCACCCTCAATCTTATTTTTTCATCTTGGCAAAATTGGCTGAAAAATAGGGATCCCTTATTCCCTTATAATGCGGTGCAAATGTTGTTATCTTCTTCGTGGTTATATTCATGGGGAGGGACAAGTTAGTACATGCAGATGTTGCTATCTTCTTCGTGGTTATATTCGTGGGGAGGGACGAGTTAGTACGTAGTCTGTTGTTTGTAGAGCCAACTTGCTTGGCTTGTGTTCTTGTCTCCTCTTTCCATCTTGTCTCGTGTTTTTGGTTCTTCTTGTTCTCTTATGTCATATTCTCATGACTTTATTAGTATATTTCACTCAGCTTGAGATATAAAAAACCAATAATTAACAAAACATATATACTTTTTTTTAATTCATTATATATATATATAAAAAAAAAAAGATTGCAAGTAAAATACACTCTATAGTTTGTGCATCAAGGAGGATGAGCCTTAACAATCCTTTTTTTATCCTCTCTTTTATGTGAGTAAATATGACCAATATTATTGGTTAGCGTTAGCATTTAATAGCTAAACTCATCTGAAAATGATTGATTGAATTGTTTTGATTAAGCAAAGTGGGAAGTCAAAGAACTCCGCGGAAACGTATTTATTTATACGTTGACATCTTCTTCTTCTAGCAATTAATTTGTTTATACGTTGATTTTATTTTCACCCTTATTAGTTCGAGTTTCATCTCTACCTATAAAAATAAAACTTGATACGTATTTAGACCAGGTTTTTTACATATATAATGATGATACATGCAGATAATATTAACTTCTATTCTAATATATCTCTATCTATTTAAGGCAAAAAAAACTAATTTAATTTGAGCATTTTTAAATTTTAGTCAAGAATGATTCTCTTAAAACGATTTTCTTTATTTTTTGACCAAAAATTGGGATAAAAAATTTATTTTTTTGAAAAAAAGTAGCTGCAATATATTAAAAAAAACGATAAGGAGTCGTGAAATATGAATTAATGGTAAACAAGTCCTTCATCGTCCAACTTAACTTTCCTCTCTCTTTTTACGCATCACATGAATCAATTGTTAACATTATACTCCCTTCGTTTGGAATTAAACATCGTTTATTGTTTGGGCACGCATATTAAGGAAGCCGGATGACTTATTATTTGACTTAAAAAAAATTCTTACGTTTTTTCGAACATATGTTAATCCTTATGTCTGAGAAAAAATAAGGGGCAAAATTGTCTCAAATAGTGAGTCATCCAGTTTCTTTAATATGCGTGCCCAAATAGTAAACAACGTTTAATAAAAAGAGGGAGGGAGTATTAAATTCAAAATGACTTATTTCTGTTCTAAAGTCATGATTCATTCCCGTAAGTGGCATGCTCATTAATATTTTTCCCCATAATTAAGCTGATAATTTTATTACGACAAACACACAAATAGCACCGAACGAAAACTAATTATTACTAATTAATTAATCATTCAGTAGCCTAATATGAGAATTCCCCAAATGATTAAATTACTTCTTCTTCTTTTAGTATAATTTTTAAAACGGTGCGTATCCTTCCATAATTTGCTAGTGTTGAATTTGTTGATTAATTTATTAAAACAGAGAATTGATACATTTTTCTTTATATAATTATGTAAAAGGAGAGGGATTATTGCTTATACGAATAAGAGAATCATGCATTAATAAAGATGTTTATTTCTTCATAACTGGAACTTCAAGAAAACATGAAATAGCTACTACCAATCCAAACGTAAAAAAGCTTATTTAAACATGCATATATGTTACATAATTAAACATCCATTTTATATAGTTGTACGTAAAATTTCATAGACCAAGCTCATCTTCTTGTCTTCAAGGCCGTCCACCTCCAAACCCTCCACCACTTCCTGCTCCGCCACCAAACCCACCTCCAGCTCCTCCACCAGCGCCTCCACCACCTCCAGATCCACCGCCACCTCCAAATCCTCCTCCCCCTCCAGCTCCACCACCAGCACCACCTCCAAACCCACCACCAGCACCTCCACCGGCACCACCACCAAACCCACCGCCAGAACCACCGCCTCCTCCGGCACCACCACCAAACCCACCACCAGAACCTCCACCAGCACCACCACCAAACCCACCGCCAGAACCACCACCAGCACCACCACCAAACCCACCGCCAGAACCACCACCAAACCCACCACCAGAACCGCCGCCTCCTCCCGCACCACCACCTCCTCCAAGTCCTCCACCGCCGCCTAAACCGCCACCTCCACCAAGCCCGCCTCCACGGCCTCGGCCATAGTAGTGCTTGTCATCCTCCAAAGAACCCTTCTCAGCAACAAGATTCCTTGCGTTGATAATGTCGCAAACAAGAGCGCAAACAAGCAGTGCAAGAAGCAATTTGGAAGTCATTTTAGAAAATATTTTTGTAAGAAAGAAATAGAAGATTGGTTTGAATGAAACTTGAAAGAAACTGAGGGATATATATAGAGAGAAGGATAGGATAGGAATTAGCTAGGGGAACCATGCACGCATACGTTTTAGCTAGAGGGGGTTGACTTTCAGAGTATCTCTTAATTAAATTCATCTTCTCATCTGCTAACTAAAAATTTCAAGCTGTGCTGCTGACAAACCTTAATTCCATAATTTCCACCCCAACTGCACTGATGGGAAATATTCGAACATGAAACGGCAGCGTACCACAGACTTGTGGGACCCTTCCCCTTGGAAATTAAATCCATGTTGAGATCTTTGCGCCAACGAATGAGATCAACTTCGTGAAGGATATATACTTGTATATTTCAATTTTCAAAGATGATGTGGAAATGTATCAATTAAGAACAACAAGTAACAAACCAATAACCTAATGAAGCGAAACATGATTCCTGATTACTTGAATGTCTGCCCAATGTGCAACAGTGAACCGGAGAATGTTACTCACCTTTTCTTGCGTTGTGAGGTAGCTTCGGGTATTTGGGAGTTTATCATGCGTTGACTTCAGGTGGTTTGGTGCCAGCCTCAAAATCTTTCGGACCTGTGGCGAACGTGGGAAAGTTATTTACCTTGTACAAACAAGCAGACCGGTAGTGCTTGGAAAATCCTATTCTATGCGGTTATTTGGACAATATAGAAGACACGCAACGAAGTCGTGTTCAGACAAAAGGAGTACAGTGACTCGAGGTGTCTTAATAGGATTTATTCTTTGTGGCATTGGTGGTTGAAAAGTAAGGACAACGGGTTCGCCTACAGTTTGTCCGATGTCCTTCAATCCCCGGCATGGTTACTCAATCGGTGAATCGAAGCTCGGTTTTCTCAGATGTAGGTTGATGAGGAGTCAGGTCTAATAGTGGGCTAGGGAGTCAGTCCTTTGCCCTTTTCTTTGGGGCTTCGTTTGTTGTTGAGAACGTTTGTCGCACTGCTATTGAAGCAGTGTCTTGTAATCTTCAGTCATGTTCTTCATGACAATTCATTTCAATATAACTTTCTGCTGATTAAAAAAAAAACAAACCAATAAGCTTGTAACTTAAGAAGTAGTGTTTTTTATAAAATAAATAGAACAAAATTTCAAATTTAAATCATTTTGTCTATATTTTTTTATTTATGTTAACAAAATAAAAGAAAAGCACTACGTGTCATTATGTGATTTCTACATATTGATCATGTGTTATTTTTACCACGGTAAACTATTAATAAAAGAAGTAATAAAAACACATAAATTATATTAAATTAGAAAATGAGTTAATTCGGCACCTTCATCTATACATTTTTCTTTTTTAAATGATGGGATATAAATGCACGTTGACAAAATGTCCTGAAATCATCAACTCCAGGTTGCTGTGGTATTATGAAGAAAAAATGTCATGAAATCCATTTATTATCTCCAAAACAATAATCGAGATACTACTGCTCCCTCCACACAAAAAATTAGCTGTCATTTTTAGAGGAAATAAAATTAGGGCAAATTAGTAGTTTATTTTTAGTTTTCAAAATAATTAAAAGTAATTATTTATATAATTATTCACAAACATTCTTAATTACTCTATAATTAATAAAAAATAATACAATTTGGTTGGTCGAAAATTTTAAAAATGATGGTCATTTTTTGAAAGAAAAAACGTTACAATTTAATTTACTGAAAATTTAAAATATATTATTGGCATGCTTTTAATAATCACTTCATAATTGATAACTAATAGTTGTCTTGGTTCCTAAAAAATTAAAAAAATGACAACTAAAAAAAACGTTAAGATATATTTTTTTTATTAATGGTTGTAACAAGAGATTATTGAATTTATCCTTTTTTAAATTATTTTATATTTCTATTTTAGTTAAAATAAGCAACTACTATAGATTGGAATGAAAATTCTTGGCTATAGATTCTTTTATAAAAGTTCTTTTATTATAAGCTGACAATATTATTAAACCACTACATACATTATTATAAATCCCTTATTATATAGAAGTTCCGACCTGCTGCGATCAAGCGATGGCATCAAGTTCTAACTATGTATTATTGTAGCATAAAATTTAGGATGAACCTAATTTTAATTTATAGATATGTAACCAAAATACTAAAATTAATACTAGCTAGCAATATTTATTTATTTTTTTCCTATATTATGATTTTACGAAAGAAAATATTTTTTCATTAATGTAGCATAAAAAAAATACTTTGCATATTTTTTTTATAAATCTGATTTATAATATAATTGAAAGTTTCGAGCTATCGATTTGAAAGGGAGAGTATAAGAAGTACATATTTACATATCTTGATTTATTAATTAAGTTAATTGACGTGTATATAACTCATTGATTCTCGACATAGGAAAAAAAATTGTAATGTTAAATGCACTTTTAATTCACTACTCACTAGCGAGAAAGAAAGTGTTACGTTACTACTGTTAGCTTGCAGAAACAATAATGGCACCAAGACTTGTTCAACCATGTACAGTGGGCCAAAAGTCCAAAAATGAAAATGGACACTCTGTTAAACTTCCTATTTTGAGAATGTCAGCTCAATAGATATTCACAT
Source organism: Viola odorata (assembly GCA_963691705.1). Taxonomy (NCBI): domain Eukaryota; kingdom Viridiplantae; phylum Streptophyta; class Magnoliopsida; order Malpighiales; family Violaceae; genus Viola; species Viola odorata. The sequence goes on along the minus strand of OY829546.1, from coordinate 50,488,298 downwards.
TAATAATGCCGCCTATAAAAACTATAGCGTTTCCAAACCATCTAATAAAAGCTCTCTAGCTAGTTAGGTCTACAAGAGTGGAGTTCTAGTAAAAAAATTGTAGTAGATCCCACCACTAACGTGGTGTGCTCTTGCCTGCCGAATCGCCAATTACTCGGCAATAATGCAAGGAATTTGGAAAAGAATATGTTCATAGCATGAGAATTATAAAAGTGTAGATAATGAGAAATCCATTGTACAACCACTTATATATATTTGTGGCGACAGAAATTTTCCCCTTCCTTAAGCAAGAATGTGAATCATATGGCACCTAATTAGTGCATATTATTTTGCATAACCAAGAAATTGCAGAATAATAATGCTTCAAATAATTGCATGTTATTTTTATAAAATAAATTATGGGTTCAATTAATGAGAAATGAGATTTCAAAATTTTATATTTTGTTTGAACTATAAAAAAAAATATATAAAAGAAAAGATGGAGAAAATCACAGTAAGAGAATCATCGCTTTTAAGATTCTAATAAAACTTGAACGAAATTAATCTCAATTGAGAAAAACGAGAAGGAAGAAATGAACAAGAGTCTGGAGATCTTCCTTCACAATAAAAATTACATTAACCATCAAACATGCAAACGCTTAGATAATCACTCAAACAATTTTAAAGTACATCTTGACAATATTATAGGTATTAATGCATATATTTATCTTCAAGGTAGTCCACCTCCAAGTCCACCGCCAGCACCACCACCAAACCCTCCGCCAGCTCCACCACCAAGTCCGCCACCACCTCCAGCACCAGCACCTCCTCCGAACCCAGAACCGCCACCAGCCCCTCCTCCAAAGCCAGACCCACCACCTACTCCTCCTCCTCCACCACCTCCAAATCCTCCACCCCCACCAATTCCACCTCCAGTTCCTCCACCAGCACCTCCTCCAAATCCAGAACCACCACCAGCTCCACCTCCACCACCAAGTCCACCACCACCACCACCACCTAGTCCACCTCCACCTCCAGAACCACCACCTATTCCTCCTCCAGCTCCTACACCAGCACCTCCTCCAAATCCAGCACCACCACCAGTTCCACCTCCACCACCAAGTCCTCCACCACCACCCAGTCCACCTCCACCTCCGACACCACCACCTAGTCCACCTCCACCTCCAGCACCACCACCTAGTCCACCTCCACCTCCAGCACCACCACCTAGTCCTCCTCCAGCACCACCACCACCTCCAAGGCCGCCACCACCTCCTAGTCCTCCACCACTACCAAGTCCTCCACCGCCGCCAAGTCCGCCACCACCTCCTAGTCCACCACCACCGCCAAATCCAGGACGCCTGTGAAACAAAGTCTTCTCATCCTTCAAAGAAGTACCCTTTTCAAGCTTTCTTGCACTAGCGGAGCAAAGAAGTGCACCAAGAAACAAAACAAGAACCAACTTAGTAGTCATCTTGAAATATTGATAATTAAGCTAATTATTGGTCAAGATGACTTGGATGAGAAGCTCAGAGTCGAAGAAGCGCTATATATACATATTACAAACAGAGAAAAAGATGGAAAGTGAGTGTGCAGTTGAGCAGAAATAAATGATTGCTACCTTCTCAGCTAAAAGCCGCGTTTGGATAGTAAATGCTTCTACCTGTCAATTTTGAAAAAAGGAGCTCTTGAAGCATTTAGGAGCATTTAGGCCAATCCAGAGAAGCAGATCAGAGTTTTATGCTGTCCATATGGGTTGGTCTATTAAACAAACGAGTGTATGCGCGAAACGAGGTTTTGATGGCCGTGTTATAACTTAAAACAAAACTTCGGATTGTTAAAACAGTACGTTCGTATATATAAGCACAAAAGTTTATAAACCCTCTCCATTCTCTATAAAAAATGTTATTTAAGAGTGTAAAAATAATTCTTGATAATATTTTCCATGTCATTTATAAATCGAGTTGTTTTTTTAATAAATAATTCTTAATGTTTATTAACCGATTTATAGTATAGTTATTTAATGTAGAGTAAAGAGATATTTTCTTCGTGCGACAATTAATTATGTTTTTTTTTTGCCAAAGTTATTTAATATAAAAATATTCTTAAAAGTCTCTACTGATCATCACCATAGTCTACGTAAAAATTTCTAGAATGATAAGCTTTTTTTGTTTGTTTAGGGTTTTGGTGGGTATTCCTTGGTGAAGAAAATTACTGCAATAATTTAATAGTTATGCGTTAATTAATTTCTTTTTTAACAGGTCAATCAAATTTATTTGGACTACAAAAAGGTGGTGTATGTTCCAGTCAGTCACAGTTTAGAAATGATGAGACGTAATTAATTATGTCTGCCGGCAAATTAAATTCTTTGTCATTCAAGCTTATTGAGATCGGACCAATATTTGAGAGATGATGGAGATAGGTTCATTACTGGAAAAAAGAAGCTCAACTTAAATTATTAATTCTTTTACTCTTTCTTGATAAAAAATTAACCTCGTTTAAACATAATAATACTTTAAATTGACAGCGTTTATTTGAACCGACACATATAATTTGTTTACTTTTTAATTACAAAACTATTAGTAATAATTTAGTAACTAGGACATGTATTCTAAATCAACATTGGTTGTACTCGAGTGTTAAAAGATTTGGCCACGTGAGTTTAAATTTTAAAAATGAAACAAATCATGGTTAGAGATTTATCCTTCTCTAAAGATTCGATAATGCTTGAAACAACAACTTTGAAAAAAAGAAAAAAGAAAACTGCACTCTGTAAGTATAGTCTTCGATTTGACATAATGAGCATGTTCTTTTCCCTGGTAATGCACACTCATAATATACGTACGCCATAAATATACTCGCTCTAAAGTCATACAACCTTAGCTGTTTTTGTACCGAAGTAACGACATAAGACGCCCAGTACTAGCCGACCATGTAGTGTGTACTTGCGGTGAATATTCTATCCGATCGGAATGGTGTCGAACGGAATTCAAATATAAGGTTAAAAATTTAATAAATTTGAAAATTCAATATGATATTATCCGAAATCCGAAATATCCTAATAATTAAGTTCCGAATTTATTTTTATATTTTAGTTTTACTTCCGTTTTTTTTCTTTTTGTCTTTTCCTTGTTGTCCATTGATTAGGTTGTAATACTGTTATGATAACTTGTTAAATTGCATAAGAGAAAGAGTAGCCGAGGATTAAAAAAAAAGCCTAAAATTAATAAAATTTGATTTTTTTAAAAATAAAAACCTAAATTTATCTTTAAAAATCTGACAGATCCGATCCGAAATAGTCGAATGTTATTCAAAATAGAGGGCCTATTAGGATACCGATAATTTCGGATCAGATCAAAATCTGAAGTATCCGAATAACATCTGAATTAAAGTCACCATATAGTTCGACGATTATACATACTCTTCGGGAAAAAAATTATTACGGAACTTTAAGGATTATTATGGAAGAATAAACAAATTGAATGGGTAATAAAAATGATTAATGTAAAATAAATATAACTTTAAGAATTATCGTGGGAGAATTGAAAATTTTGAGAGCATCCGCCCACACATCTGTCGACATTGGTTTGATTAGTTTCAATTTATCCATTAAAAATATTCCTTATAGTTTTGACTTTGTCTACTAAATGTTTTGTCAAAATTGTAAATATTCTGACGTGTCCTCATGATTTGTGACTGGTAATTGGAACTAATAAATTTAAATAAAAATTAAAAAGTAAAATATTGGATTGAATTCTTCTTACTTAAAAGAAAAAAATATTAAAAAAAGTAGGAGAGTAAGGGTAGTTTCGGGTTTCAACCCCACTTTAGAATTTTGTTAATAATAACTTAAGTAGTTTTTAATTCTAGCAAAAAAGGAAAAAAAATCAAGTTTTTAAAAACCAATTCCGCTGCCGGGATTTGAACCCGGATTTCACCCAAAGGAATTGCCAGTGTGCTACATCGGATCACATGTCAATCAATGGCATAATATGTTATTTCATAGTTTACAAAACAGTCGCCCTCACCTCGCCGTAAGCCCACAGATGGCCCAAATGGCAAACTTAGGAAAGAAAGAACAATCATATTTACAATTTGAGACTTAGTGTCGAATAAAAAATTTTAAAAAATATAGAATTTTAAAACATACAATCCTGCAAGATAAATAGAACTTTTTTTTTGATATTTAATAACTAACAGAATAATTGTTTTAATTTTTTTTGAATTTTTCAATTAAATAACTTAATTGCTATTTTGTCAAAATTGTAAATATTTTAAACATTTTAAAGCTTCTTTCATTATTTATGATCTATAATCTTCTAGTGGTTTAAATTTCCACAAAAATAAAATAAAAAATTATCTTGTATTCGAGTAACATTCTTAAAATGCTTATAAAAAGAGTAAAGTTAAAAAAATGGTGAAAAACAATAAGGAAGATAAACAGCAAAATCTTTAAAAAACGGTTTCCGCTGCCGGGAATTGAACCATCCATGTAAACGGAGTCCACAGGCCCAACAATAACGCGGCCCAAATGGCAAGGTACATACTAGTAAATGCACACACTCATGTTATTCCCGTACTTAATTATATTTTGTGGTCGTTTATTTAAGTAAAAAATAAATCCTAATAATAATATAAAAAACAAATATATTAGTAGAATTACTTAAAGTGTTAATATTAAAATATTACTATTTTTTTAATATTTTATAAATTATAGGGTCACTATTGATGAACCTCACTATTTATATGAATAGAGTGTAAAGTGTGAGTTGACACATTTAAAGTATCAATAATAATAAAATACAAAATTTATTTAGTAAGTGAGCAGTGAACTTTCCAGAGGGTGGCGCGCACGTTTTAACCATAGAATTTTTAGCATCAATCGGCAACCATTTCAACTAAAATTTAAATGTTATTTTCTCCGTTTTACAAAATCATGTCTTTAAAATTAGATTTTTCAAACCACGTTTTGAGCTTAGGCTAACCCTATAGTAGTTTGCTGGACCCCTCGTAAGTCCAAAAGTGAGTTGTATTACTAACAAATATCCCAAACAGCCACGCACAAACATTATCCACACCAGATAGCCACCTGATCAGCTAAGAAGGCATTTCTGTTGCGCTGATAAGAAATACTCCGACCAATCAAAAACCGTAAAATGATGAACTGCATCCAGTTCCACTCTCCATTCCTCCTCCCCGTCTATTGCCAGCTCAAATACAAGCAACAATGGGCGGCGTGTCATTCGTTTTGGCACCCTACAAAATGTCCCAAACTTGCTAAGCATAGCCAGAAAATGGCAACAAGGGCAACAATGGCCATAACCAGTCCCCTCATTCTTGGTGTCACTTCTCCTGGAGGAGGAGACATGAGAGTTCTGCTCCCGACGAGGTTGGTATATATTTATGCTTTGCATCACTCACTACAACGTATGTCTCGTATTCAAGTCTCCAGTGTAGGATTCTAGCTCACTTCCTCTTTTTTTCACCCCTGTATGGCAGCGCTGTACTTCTGTTTGCATACGTGATTGCCAATTTTGTGGTGCCTGCTTTCATAACCAAGCAGTTCGGGTTCGACAAGGTAGATGAAAACCCAAAACCTAAAAAGAATAGTACTTTGGACGACAACGAAGAGGATGATTTAGACGAAGATGATGAGTAAGAGAGCATAGCCACAAGTAACAATGCATATTCATTACGCTCGAGTTACAGAACAAGAAGCTACTGCTAATTTCTTTATTTATTTCAACATTACTGTTATTTTAGTATGATGATTTAAGCAACAAATGTCGGGTCGTCGTGTGCCAATAACATTCGTGGCGACCCAAAAAAAAGAAAAGAAAACTATTTCCTTCACTTATGATGGAATCAGAAAAGAAAAAAGAGGGTGTACCTAAATAGTTTACAGTTCTCTGAAAGTTTCAGCTTCAACAAAACAGGGGAGGAGAGAGTGGAGGGTATTCTGGTGTTTTTTTTTTTTTTTTTTACAGAAGTGTCCAGTCATTTTCATCTGGGGAAGGAGTTTTGTCACCTTGAGGTGTAGTCTCAGGCTTAGGAGGTTTCTTGCCAAATAAAGACGACTTGCTATCGAAGAAATTGGAGAGTGGTTGCCCAGCTGAATTCTCCTCTGAATTCTTCTCATCTCTTGGTGACAGCTTCCTACCAAAGTTCAGACCGAGCCTCTTAAACAAACGTCTCAGTTCCTCGTGGGGGTTGTCAACTATCTGCTTCAGTGTCTTTAAGACTTCGTCTGGGTCGAGCAACATTGTCTCCATCGTTTGGTATGCCTGTATCACGGTATGTTAGCGTAAAACTAAACTAAACAAAACTAACATAAAATATAACGTTATTGTCAATATTTTCTCAAAATCATTTTGTTTCGAGGTAGCAACATAGCCTACCTGGCAGAGATCTTCCACTTTTTCACTCCATGAGTGTCCTTGACAAGTGGCAACGACGTAGTCTTTGCTCTCGTAAAACAGTTTCGACAAATCATTGTTGTTGGGTAATTTAGCCTCACCCATTACAAATCCCAAGCCAAGCTGAAATGTTCAGAGCAAGGACATAAATAAGCATTATAAATGACAGATCACAGATGATTTATAGGTTTAGCAATTGCTAATCATTTAGACCATGAATGCAGAATCAACTTTAACTGTACGCAGATACTAAAATGCAGGATCAAGGAATTCAACAGAAAATAAAAACGCCAAATATTAAAAGAAAATTCTAAAAGATCGGTGTTCATTAAAGATAAATTACAAAAGCTTCTGATATGAAAAAACTTTTAATATAACAACCTAGTACAGCAACCAACTTGAACACAAACCTAAGCATAAGCAAAAAAATCCTTGTTTCTTATAGTACTATGACCAAAAAATCATTTGAAGAAAGGCTACAGTATTAATTCATGGTAAGTAATACGAGATATTCATCAAACTACAGACTAGTAATACGGGATATTCATAAGAAGATAGACTCACCAAAGAAATAAACAGTTGTTCAAAAAGTTGAAAAGGTGGCATCTCCTCCAAATCGTTCAGAATAGCTTCCCTGAATGATCAAAGCAACATTCTGTTATAACTCAAGCATATACAGTAATCAGAACATGGAGGTTAAAGAAAAAAAGAAGCAAACCCATGTTATTAATATGAACTTACACTTGCACGTCCTCATCATAGAGGGGAGCCTGTTTAATAGCTGGTACTGGTTTTGAAGTTTCCCACAGCTCACGCCATAGGTTACCTACCACAAAGGCAAACAGCTAATAACATCCCAGAAAGTTGCAGGGAGCTTAAGTTCAAGATGCCAGATAAGGTGTGGATAAATCTAACTAATCCATAAAACAATGCATGTCCATACAGTTCACTAAAAGATAAGATAGAATGCCTTTCAGTTAAATAAGTATATGTTTCTCAAAGTATGCATCAAGTAAAATATTATCCCACATAGACCAACAAGTATGCTAAGCAAGTCACGAGCAGATAAAGCAATTTCCCTCAGACACCCAATCAAAGCTAAAATTTAGACAGCTGTAACTGGTCACAGTAAGACCAAAATTCAGTAATTTATTTAGGATATGAGAACATGGGGCAAAGGGGAGACCTGCTTTTTGCATCCGATTACTCAGTTGACCTCTTGTACAAGATGAGTCACTTCCATTAAAAAACTCAATAGCCTCACTACTTTCCGTCCAGTCAGGAGGAGAGTGCCATCTTACGAAATCTTCCAAGATGCAACCAGGATTCGCAGCCTGACATGCGTAATCAGTTAACATAACAATCATTTGATATGCTATTAGGGAGAAACTCTCTTTGTTGAGAGAATGTACCTTGAAGGCCTGCATGTCTGAGAGGAGCTGAGAACATCCAGCACCAACACTGACCATAAGAACAACTATTCGTCAAGAATTATCAAATGTTGATCATTTTGTGTAGACAAATAAGGTTTTATTCCCAAGAGATAAGGTAATTGTTATAAATATGGGCACATTTAGTGCCAACCCATCCCACTAGGGGCAAGATAGTTATGCTTTTAAAAGTTGATTGTCTATGTTATAGCAAAGCATAGCCATGAAGGTAATGAAGACAACAGTGCTATGTACAGTATTTGAAGGATGCAAATGGACCCCAAATCTTAAAAGATACATAGACAAGGAATTCATTGGGAAAGGAGTGACTTAGAAGAACACCTATAAAAATATGTTAAGACAAGGTTTTAACTCCAAGAGATAAAGTAATTGTTATATGCATGGTCCAAAACCCATACTTGGGCACATTTAATGCTAGTCCAGAACACTAGGGGCAAACTAGTTATGCTTTTAAGAAGTTCATTGTCTATGTTATAACATAATCAAAGCAACGGTGTGAAGGTAATGAAGACAACAGTACGATGTACAGTATTTCAAGGATGCAAATGGACCCCACATCTTAAGAGATTCATAGACAAGGAATACATCATGAAAGGGGTAGCTTAGAAGAACACATATAAAAATATATCAAGATAAGTGGTTCCAAATTTAAAAAATTTGACCAGGCTAAACTTTAGGAACTCGATAGACTGACCTCCCAGTTCGAAGCACAAACTCTTCTGTTTCTTTGATAAGATCTTCTGTAAGCAAAGACCCTTCCTGCATATTTTAGGTACAATTAGAACTTAACAACTGAACTAAGGATAAATCCAAGGTCACTTTCTACCACATCTCACTGCACAAACCTGGGTAATAGGGGAATATATAGGTTCACCAGTCTTTAACATGTTTAAACCATCAGCTCGACAGCCAACTCCCAATCGAAGAACCAGCTCTCCAGTGCTTATTCTAGCATACAAGATTGAACTTGAGGTGGATGCTTCTCTCAAAACAGCTGAATCTTCAGAAAAGGAATTGGCATCCTTCATTACGGATTCTATTGATTCACTGGCAATAGCAAGACGTCTTTTCCTTGAAACACAGCAGTTAATAACCTGAAGTTTCTGGTATAACAGACAGGAATTCAGATCTGGGATTCCATCCAGAGGAATGCCAGGTATGTGTAGCTCTTCTTCATACCAAAGTCGTCTAATCTGCATGAAATAATGGACTCAAATCATATTTTGTCAACTGAATTTAACAATGAAATAAAGTTAATACCCCAATTGGAATGCATAAGAGATCAAATATAACCAATCTTAGCAGTAACAGAGAAGAAAGGAGAAAAAGCAAATGGCATGGAAAGAAATATTACTTGGAAGTGGGAACCACTCAAAATGTAGTAGCATATGAACAAGTTATTATATTTTTACGAAAGAAAAAACTGATTATTTGAGCTTATCACATAAGAGATCACCAAGAACTTTTAATTTCATAACAAAAGCATCCATTCAGCTGTAGCTCAAGAAGCAGCAAATATAGTAAGAAAGTCCTATTGGGTTTCAACTGCATATCTTGGTATAAACGACAAATTCTACTTTGAGTTTTTCACTGACCTCAGCAACAATTTTGCACCACACCAGAGACATCTTCTGCAGGGTTTTAAAGTTTCCCATCACTTCAGATAGCTTAACAAGAAAGCTCTCAGGAGGACTGCCATGAATATCTCTGGGAAAAGATAAAGCCTCTGAACCAGAGCCAATGTTCCTTCTGAGAAAGTTTCCCTCTGCGAATATCTTGCAAATATTACAACGGAAGTGAAAGATCATCACAGGATAGTGCAGTAGATTAAAGATGAAACCAATATAAAAACCTCATTTAAGTGTAGGTCAGCTAATTATGAATCTACCTGCATCAAACAGTGATTGTATCAACAACAGAAGCTTCTCGTCATTACCAAACTCTGCTAGCTTATCCTCCTTGTCACGAAGCACTAATGACTTCACTGCAGCAAGGCTCAAGCTTGCCCTCTCTTTAATAGGCGAAGAGCCTCCAGATGATGCCAAAATATCTTTCATTGACTTATATTTTTTCCCAGCTCTGCATTCAAAGGGTACAACACGGATAACTAAGTAAACCATATAGGTAGGAAAATTATACTCATACGAGAACTGTTCTTAAAAGTCAGTGCAACCCATGGCGACAACAAGCATGAGATGTGAAGATTACTGAGAAACAGAAAATTTTCTTCAGGTTAAAAATGTAGGGAAATAGTTATGAAGAGAACTTACTCAACAGCTACAGCCAGTTGCTTCAGAACAGATGTTGGAGGAATGGTATCTGGATTGGTGGCATTTAATCTTTCTAAAATAGAAGAGGGTTGTAAACTCTATAACAAAGAAACCAAATAACGAATCTTATAATACATTGGATTTCATCATAAACATGGAGCGCATAACAATAACAAAATATACAACAATACTTACCTTTGCTTCAGCTTCATTTTTCAAGTTCAGTACGTAAAAATTCTCGTCATAAAACGGCATCCCCATGGTTTCAATTCTCTCGGTAGGACTTTCAGCTCCTCGTTTCCCTATTCGTATGTTCTTGAATCTATCTTGCCACTCCTGCTTTGTCCCTATATTTGCAGGCCTCCACCTTGAATGCTTCCCTTCACTATTACTCTGCAAACCATTGCATGATCACACTTTTTCAGCTAACAGCTATATTACAATCCACACTTCCACAAACAACAGAAGTACTAACCCCACCAAACCAATAACATAGGTCACCAATAAAATCACATTCACGCCATTCATAACAACCCATAAAAACAATAATCAGAAAACCAGTAAAAATGTCAACCTCGGTTGATGCTACCTGATCAATCCATGTCTAATCAATCAGCAAAACATTTTCAATCAAAACCATTGCCATAAATTAGAATGCAACAAATGAACTATACCTTTGACTCGGTTTCAATCTTCGGAGACTCAGGTTCCACCTGCTTTCCACCTTCCTTCGGCGAGACCTTATCAGAATCTTATCAATAAAAAAAGAAAAGAAAACGAACGATTAATCAAGAACCTCAAAAACAAATTGCGGCGGTTAGGTGGGACAGAAATTGGTAAAAAATAGAGTAGTCAAAAATAACGAGTGAAGGAGGAGAAAATAGGAAAAAAAGAGAGAGAGTGAGGAAACTATGGAACCTGAACGATCGGGGATGAAATCAGATTTAATGTCGGTGAAAACGCGCTCCGCTTTAGCAGCAGCAGAATGGAAGGCGGTCCTGGCTTTGGATACAAAAGAGGAAGGCGCCTCCATGTCCTACGAGAAGCGCGGAGGGGAAGGGGTGCGTAGGTTAATGAGGTGGTGGTAATGGATAAGAAGCGAAAATGGAGGCATGGTTACAGCAGTAGAGAGAGAGATTGTATTGTAGGGAGCGGGGATGGCGATGCCGGAGTTCTTCTAAGCAGTGAAGGAGAGTTATTGGTGTGAGTTTATTTAATTCGGGTTTTTTTCACTTTTGAATTTTGAATTAAAGAAACACCGGAGTTGAATCACTCGAGTAAGAAAGGAAGAAGAAGAAAGGAGAAAGTAAGAGGGATCAATTATGAACAAATAAAAGTAATACGGACCAGTTAATATATTAAAAAAACAATTAATATTGATTTATTTCAACCAATAGTTGTAGCTAGAAGCCTAGAACGAATGTGTTGCTACCCGAATTTGGATTTTTCATCATAACCTTACGCATTTTATTGTTTATCACATTATTAGCTCGTCTACGTCAAATTTCAGCTACTATGAAATTGTGAGAGGTTTATTTTTATATTTCCAATTATACTAATTACAAAATCTAAAAAAGCGAGCAAGGAAGGTTATCGAAATCACATGGTGCTATTATTTTTATCTTGCATAATTAAAAAATATATATTAAAATGTAGTTGTTTATGCACTTCAACGTTTAATGTGTGTTATGTTATTAGTGACGTAAGTTACGAGTTCAATTTATGATATTTATAATGATAATCAAATTAAAAAAGAAAATTAAGATTTTCTTAGTATAGTTGAGCTCGAAAAAAAAAGATGTATTTATATCATTTTTCAAATTTGAATTTAACGTTTGAGTTAAGGTTACGAGCAATTTACTACTTAACAATAAATAACGTTAATTTAATAATATCCCATTGCAATTAGCTAGCTTAAGCTAAAATTTGATGGAATGGCACAAAAATGGGAAGTAAGATGCATTAATTTATATCCCAAACATATATAATTAGAAACTCAAACAAATTAGGTAAAAAGTTAATTAATGTCTCATCATGTCACTAATTTGGCTACGTTAACTCCAATTGGATACATTAAATGCGAGGCAAACATATTTCCTCTTACCGTTTATGAGGTAGTTTGATCCAAAATATATTTCGGATTTCCATTTCAGTCCAAAATATAGTTTCACTTTCTAATCGCCACCACTTAGTGTACTTTCTTTCATTTAATTTTTTAGAATAAGTGATGGATTACTTACTTTTGAATTGAATCTTGTAATTTTTTAGAATTGAAGCCAGTGACTTTACATATCCCTATATTTTATGCACCAACTCAAACCATTTGCATTATGAATTAAAAAATAATTAGACGGTGATTAATATAAACGATTCGATACTTTTATTTTAATGGAGTTTATTTTATTAGGTAAAAATGCAAATCTCCAAAGTTTGTTGTTTGAATGGAGCTTAAATAACATACTCCTTCTAGTATAGAATAAATGACGTGTTCTGCACCAATCAAAATTGTGCAAAATTAAATGACGTTTTACCATTTTGAGGTTGGAGATGATTCTCCTGCCCTAGCCTCTGTTTGCCGCCTTGACTCCATTAATCAATTAATCATATTTTTTTTTTTTAAATACCCAAAAAATAATCAAGTTATTTGTATTGACTTCACAGTTTGGTTTTTTTATTTATTTTATTTTCCACCAAGCCAATAGGCTAATACTACCAAGTCATTGCCCGCGCAAATCTAAAGCCGGCCTGCACCAAACCAACATCCCAAGGAGAATAAAAGCGTCCATTTTGAGCTTTTTTTTCCCTATGATCATATTCATATTCATATTTATGTAAAAAAAATTAAAATTATTTTCAGTAAATAATTACATACTCATACATAAATATATAAAAAAATATAAAAATTAAATTAATTATATTTAAAATTTGAATATATCGAACCACTCACACACGATGACGATAACTACCCATCGACTAGTAGTTTATCTAGATGTTCTAATCACCGTGGTTGTTCTAATACGACAATACAATAGAACCAAATTGCTTTCCGATTATGATTTCATTGATTGCAGCCAAAATTGATGGGGATTTAGCTCAGAGAATGTCGCACATCCTTACACTTTAACCGTCTTAGTCTCTTAGGTATATCCATTTTTCTTTTCCACGTGTCATTTGTGCACGATTCGCTTGAATGATAAGAAAATTAATCACAGTTAATAATATTACGGGAAAGCTATATAAAAAACTTTAAAATTTGTAAATTTTTTCAATCTGAGTTTTAAATTTGAATCTGAATTTGAGTATCTATTAGTATCTTTACCATCGGCAAGACAACCAATGAGCTACTTGCTCATTATTAAAACTTATATTATAAATCTTCTAATTTTTTTATTATTAAATTTTTTAAATAAGTTACATATTTTTTTCAATTTATTTTTATTTTTTAATTATTAGAAAAGTTAAAATTATTACTTCTAAAAAAACTATATGGTTTATATTACTGATTTATTAATTAATGAAATCCTCATGTTATTACCAAAAAAAAATGAAAAAAGAAAAAAGAAATGCAATCCCCAAGTCAACTGGCCAGGTGCAAACATTTCTTGGTCAACGCTGCTTGTTGCGACATAAAAAAAGAAAATACTTAAAAAATAACACAACTATAAAATCATGGACAAGCAAGCAGACCAATGGCTAGCAAGTATAACCATTAGTTAATTGACAAAATTGAAAATACTATACAACATGATATATGATTTATTGCCAACTTGCTTTTCTTTCTTTTATTATCGAAAGGAAAAAAAAAACTTTAGATTTTTTCAAACTTTTATTGTAATCATTTAATTTAACAACCTTTTTTGATCCCTCACTTTTTCATACAACTCATCTTCAATCCCTTTACATTTTCTAAAATTTTCATTATGATCTTTTAAATTTTATTTTTTCTTAATATTTTAATCCATTCCATAAGTATTTATAATAATAAAATGCTCCTTTAAGTTTTTTTTTTCTCTTACGGCGTGGCTTCTCTCACCTTCCGATCATGAGATCTATATTTTTTCTTTTTTTTTTGAAAAGTGATTAAATTAAAGAATAATAAAATAAGACGTAAACCAAACCGATAAGATTTAGTTCTGACCTCTATTGAGACAAGAAATAGAAAAAATACAAGTTAATTCCAAACAAACAAATATCGACATTGAAAAATAAATTTTAAAGAACTGTTACTCCACCTTCGGTAAAAATACATAAGCCGAGATCTACAGTTTTTGATTCTTTTTTTTCTATATATATAATATAATTTTAGTATTTTGGTATTTAATTCCTCTTGAAATGACTTCTTAGTTCTTGCTGGCACGCAAACAAAATTAACAATAACATGCCAACGGGCCTGGGCTAGTGCGAGGAAAACGGATTTGTACGAAGCCCATTAATGAAATAGGCCCACATGGTCACGTAGAAGTTGTTTACCAACTTTATACTGTAGCTCTTAATCAATGATTGTTTTGTCAGCATTAATTTTGTAGTGAGATCCTAACTAACAACGTCTATCAATAAGCTCTATCATAAGTGAAAGTTCGAACATCATGTATGAATAAATTTTTTATTAAAAATTTAAACAAGCCAATCATTCTCCAAGCCGTTGGAGTCCTTCTCTCTCTTTCTGCATTTGGTAGCTGATCTACCGCCGGTCACGTTCCGGATTCGTTCCGTTCTCACCGCCCTTCTAGCTCGGTGCGGGAGGTCGAGACGATCCTGGAGCCGTTTGAAGCGTCCAATTCTGTCAACCCACGCGCCCTCTGCAGTCGCCGGAGTCGTCCGGCTGGTCCCTCACGTTTCCCCACTCGCCAGCGCGTGGGGACCACGCGCCGCCTTCCGACCATCGCTTGCCTCACCGCGACCGGGGTTTTGCTCACCGTTACATTCCGATCAGGTTGGTGGGGTTGGATTGCAGTTTCGACGACGGTCACTATTCATCTATTTTAAATCCGTACTTTTTGCTGGAATTTGGAATTAATTCATCCGAGAGGCGTCTTGTTGCTGGTTGCTGCGCCATGGTGCCGTCCGCGGATGCGGATCCGAGTCCTGTTTCCCATGTGCCGGCCGTTCCTCCATCATTGTCACATGTAGCCCAGTCAGCGGACTTTCCACCGGTTCTTCAATTTGCAGCTCCTACTGAAAATCAAGAACAGCGGGGAGAAACCAAGGTTCATTTATCTGCACCCCATGGTTCTTTCAAAGATGTTTTATTGGCTAGGAAGGGAGCGAATCTTGATATGGATTGTGATTCTGAGGAAGAGGTTGAGTCTGATGAGTCCGTTAGGGAAGATGATAATTTAGAGCAAGTTGGGATTGCATTTATTGATAGAGATGATACGTTTGAGCTTCAAATTTCAGATCCGTTCGAACGGAAAATTTCTAAACCGTGGAAAAAAGCTGTTGTCGCGAAACTCATGGGTCGACCAATTGGGTACAAGAGTTTTTGTGAGCGCATTAATTCTTTGTGGAGGCCAGAAGGGGGTCTCAAAGTGGTCGATTTAGAGCGCAATTACTTCCTTGTATCCTTTGACCTACAATCGGATGCGTCCCATGCTCTCTTGGATGGACCATGGATGTTGTTTGGCAGGTACCTGGTGGTGCAACCTTGGTCCCCAGATTTTACTCCCGAGAATGACCGCATTAATAAAGTTGCAGCATGGATCCGCTTTCCTGGTCTAGCCATGCACCTTTACCACAAGCAAGTCCTTCGTGCTATTGGTAACAAGATCGGGAAATTGATTCGAGTTGACTTCAATACCTCCAATTCGGATAGAGGCAAGTTCGCTAGAATAGCGGTAGAATTGGACTTGACTAGACCTTTACTCCCATATTTCTTCTTTCGAGGCAAGATGCAAACTATTGTGTATGAAGGGCTGCCAGCGATTTGCTATCACTGTGGCATGGCGGGGCATGCAGTTGAGTTATGTGGCCAGAAAGGGCCTATAGGGGGGTCGGAGCAAGCGTCTAATCCGACACCAGTTTCATCCCCCAAAGACACTCAAAAGAATGGTCCTAGCATGGATGATAAGTATGGCCCTTGGATGGTCCCACAGAGACGAGGGAGGAAACCCGCTCCCAATGGATCTTCTTCTTCTACTCAGGCCACGAAAAGTATTCCTCAGGTCAGCAGCAAGTCTAGATTTGCTACGCTAAGTACAGAGGTTGAGGAGTGTGAAGTGGACTTCCATGTCAAGGCTCAACCGACCGCAGTTACTGTCCCGTTCGTTAAGGCTAAATTAAGGAATGTTCTAGCTGATAGTCCCAGTACTAGTGGTGGGCTTGTGGAATGTTTACCAGAGAAGCGTTTGGTCGTGCAGGAATCTAATAAAAGAAAGACCGATGATAGTCGTTTTCCTCCCGCAGCCATTGGGGAAGAGCATGATCAGGGGGATGGAAAAATCGAGGACATGCATTTGGCTATGGTTGTTGTGGAAAAGCCTAAGGGAGTCCGCTTGATGCGGGGAGATGAGCCAAACTTAGTCTCAGAGGCTCTTGACAACACGCATCATATGGCTGTCCTCGCGCCCCGCCCAGCTGATAGGGGCAAGATGACAGGCCGGGGTAATGCGAAGGATAAGGGGGTCTCCATCGGTATTAAGATTGGAAATATGCGTGGGAATGGGGGTCGCCCGCCAGATGGGAGGAATAAGAAAGCGAAAGGATTTGGGATCTCTTCGGACAAATTGATGATTGGGAGCTCAGAATCACTCTCCACGGTTGTGCCCCTGTCTGGGACGAGTGCGCAGGATATGGTGGGGGACAACTCTTCTTGAGAGCTTGCTGGTGTCCTCTGTCTTCAGGTTTGTTTTCTTATCCTCTTTATTTTTTATGGATTGTAAAATATTTTCTTGGAATTGTCAGGGTTGCAGGTCCGCTGATGTTATCAGGTATTTGAAGGATATGCGTCGTATTCATGATTATAAGATCCTATGTCTGTTTGAAACTCGAATTAGCAGAGATACGGCTGACAGAACAGTGAAGAATCTGGGGTTTGATGGCTCTTTTCGGGTTGAGGCAGAAGGGTTCTCCGGGGGAATTTGGGTGTTATGGCATTCTACGGTGAAAGTCAGCATCTCCTGCTTCTCCTACCAGATGGTTGGTATGACAGTATCAGGGGCGGGTTTCTCAGCCTTTACTCTTGCGGCGGTTTATGGTGACCCTATTGCTGGTTATCGGAAAGCCCTCTGGGAGCAAATCTCTTACTTGGCTTCTGTCGCTTCTACGCCCTTTTGTGCCATAGGGGATTTTAATGCTTTCTTATTCTCCTTTGAAAAGATTGGAGGGTCTATACAGGGTAGCCGCGCGTGTCCTTTATTTCAACAGTGCATTCAAGATAAAGGCTTAATCGATTTGGGGTTTCAAGGCCCTCGTTGGACTTGGCAGAGGGGGATGGTCCAGGAGAGACTTGATCGGGCCGTTTGTTCTCTTGAGTGGAGGGTTCAATTTTCTCGTGCCTCGGTCCTGCATCTTCCCAGATTGTTATCTGATCATCGGCCTATTCTGCTATGCTTGAATGTTGGTCAACGTGTTCCGACTTCTGCTCCATTCCGTATTCTTGCTCCTTGGTTAATTCATAAGGACTTTGGTACGTTTGTTCAAAACTCGTGGAATGGTGATGCGGGGGTGGAAGTTGCTATGAAGGAGTTCACTGCAAAGGCCAAGGTTTGGAACAAGGAAGTGTTCGGTAATTTGTTCCAACAAAAGCGCCACATCTTTGCCCGGCTTGCAGGGGTGGAAAGGAAATTGGATCGTTACCGTACGCCTTTCCTGACTGACCTTGAGATCAATCTGAGGAAGGAATATGAGGAGATCTTGAATCAGGAGGAACTGTATTGGAAACAAAAATCCAACGCGGATTGGATGCAACATGGGGACCGCAATACATCCTTTTTTCATGCTAAAGTTATGGTGCGATGTAAGAAGAACTTCATCTCTACTCTTCAGCTTGAGGATGGGTCTTGGTGCACTGATGGTACTAATCTTCGGAACAATGCAAGACAGTTCTTCCTGAGGTTATTTTCAGCAGATACCGCTAGTCTCCCTCCGTACTCTATTCGAGGATACTTCAATCGCTTACCCCAGGCTGGTGTTGAGGATCTTCCTAGACCTTCTACAGAGGAGGAGGTAAGGGCGGCCGTGTTTGATATGAAGCCTTTCAAGGCCCCTGGGGAGGATGGTTTCACAGCCGCCTTCTTTCAGAAAAATTGGGTTATGGTGAAGCATTCTATTTGTACCTTTGTCAATGAGTCTCTGGCTGGCAAAGAGTTTGATCCATCCATTTGTACTGCTCTGATTACGTTGATCCCCAAGAAAGATAATCCTACTTGCATGGCAAACTTGCGTCCCATCAGCTTGCTTCCTGTGGTGTTTAAAATCTTAATAAAGGTTTGTGTTAATAGGTTGAAAGAGTGGATGCCTGGTTTGATTGGGGGTCACCAAGTGAGTTTTGTTCCTGGCAGGCAAATTATTGACAATATCGTTATTGTGCAAGAGGTGCTCCATTCTATGAGGCGTAAGCAAGGAAATTGTGGGTGGATTATGATCAAGGTTGACCTCGAGAAAGCTTATGACCGGCTTCGGTGGGAGTTCATCCAAGATACTCTAGAAGATGCAGGCTTTCCTGATGCATTCATTCATATGTTGGTTCGCTCTTGGCAGGCTAGTACGGCGAAGGTGGTGTGGAATGGGCAGGTGTCTGAGAGTTTTCATCCCACGAGAGGGGTTCGTCAGGGTGATCCCATGTCTCCATACCTCTTTGTCCTGTGTATGGAAAGGCTGGCTCATGGGATTCAGAAGGCGGTTTCGGAGGGGGTCTGGAGGCCTATTCGTATGGGCAGGCAGGACATTCCGATCTCCCATCTTTTCTTCGCAGATGACCTTGTCCTTTTTTGCGAGGCTTCAGTCGATCAGATTCAAATAGTTCTTAATGTTCTTGCTGATTTCTGTGCTTGCTCAGGAGGAAAAATTAATGTGGACAAAACTTCTTTCACAACTTCTAACAATGTCTCCCATCAGGTGAATTCAGACATTGAAAACCTGACTGGATTTCACTATACGAAAGATTTAGGGCACTATTTGGGCGTTCCTCTCCTGCATGGTCGCAATAAGAGCAAGTTTTATGACTATTTAGTTGATAAGGTCCGTAAGAGGCTGAGTGGTTGGAAAGCCAAAACCCTTTCCCTTGCTGGGAGGATTACTTTGGTTAACTCTACTGTGATGTCTATCCCTACTTACGCACTCCAGGCGTGTGTGATCCCGGTTAGCATCTGTGAGAAGATCGAGCGGCTCAGTAGGGATTTCATTTGGGGGGGTGGCAATGGAGAGAGAAAGGTCCACCTCATCGATTGGGAGACAGCTTGCAAACCAAAAACAGAAGGGGGGCTAGGAATAAAACGCCTTAAAACGTTCAACAGGGCATTTATTGCAAAACTTGCTTGGCGTTTTATAACTGAACCACACAGTCTTTGGGCTTCTGTGTTGGGCGGAAAGTACAATGTTAACTTGGGGGAGATGCCGATCCACCTAAGGGTTCGCAACGGTTCATCTATTTGGCGCGAGATTTGCCATATGTGGGATTTAGTTCGGACTTATTCAAGTTGGTCCATTGGAGATGGGCATGACATATCCTTTTGGTACGATAGCTGGGCAGGAGACACACCTCTATGTGATTTGCTGAATGTTGAGATCCCGTTCAACATCAGAGACTGGCGTTTGTCTACAGTTGTTCTCCCGGATGGCAGGTGGAACTTATCTTTGTTGCGCTTTCATCTTGATGAGGAGATTGTTTCTCACATCTTCAGCTGTTGTCCTCCTGCTCAGTTCTTGGGTAACGATCAACGGTACTGGCGCCTGTCGTCAAGTGGGGATTTCACCGTAGCTTCGGCTTATACTCTTCTAGCTGGAGTTAAGGATGGCCCGCGAGATCGTATGTGGACCATGCCATGGAAATGGGCTGGACCTCAGAGGGTTCGTTTGTTTTATGGTTGGTGTGCCATAAACGTTTGATGACAAACCAAGAGCGTTGTCGGCGGCATTTCAGTGATAATTCCTTATGCCCATGTTGCGGGTTGGAGGAGGAGTCGGTTGAGCATATCCTTCGAGATTGCCCTTCTGCTAAGTCCTTTTGGCGCCAGTTGGGTACTCCGGCGGTTTGGGATAGGTGTCAACATGGGTCTCTGCGGGACTGGTTGGCGGATAATTTGAATGGGAGAAGAACAACCGATCCTTACAGTAATTGGAGCCTTATCTTTGGCCTTGCCTGCTGGTGGTTATGGAAGTGGCGTAACGATCTTGTCTTCAAAGACATTCACGTGCCGGTTATGACTAAAGTTGCTACTATCAAAGCTGCGGCCACTGCTGTTTTGGCTTCTTCAACGGTTGGGGCTAGCAATGGAGGAGGCTGCATTGACAGGACCCCTTCGGGACGTTGGATCGCGGCCCAAGATGGTAAAATCACTATTAATACAGATGGTGCTTATCGTCAGACTTCGCAACGTTCTGCGGGTGGAGGCTGCTTTAGGGACAAGGATGGCCTTTGGCTAGGCGGTTTTTCTGTTGAATTAGGACAATGTTCTGCCCATCGAGCAGAACTATGGGCCATGGTTCATGGTATTCAGATGGCGTTTGAGCGAGGATGGACCAACCTGGAAATCCAATGTGACAATGCTGGTGTTGTGCATGCAATCAATAGATATCGTTCTTTTCCGATAGCGAACATGGATTTGGTTCGTCAGATCAAGGACCTTCTCCGCACTCCTGGTTGTGCTTATCGAGTTATTCATGTTTTCCGCGAAGCTAATTGGGTAGCGGATGGGCTAGCCAATTTAGTGTTTGTGCAAGATTTAGATTTTCAGTGGTTTGATTTTGTTCCTCCGAGTTTAACCATGATGTACAATGGTGACAGAGGGGGTTCTATCCATGATGTAATATAAGGCTTTTAAGCCTTTTCTCTTTTATAAAAAAAAAAAAAAAATAAGCTCTATCCTTATTTTGGCTTTTGGTACAAGAACAGTAAGTCCCGTTGATAACTACTAACAATAATTATATCTACTTTTCGATAAAAACTAGTAATAAATTAAACACTTTATATAAAAGAGTAAGTAAGATGAGATTAAAAAATTGCTAAGATAATAGCTTATCGAAGCACGTGAAAAACTACCACTTGTCAAAAAGAAGCAATCTCATTCTAGATGCTTTTAGCTAGCGCTCACGAGCAAAAAAATATTCCCATTGCAATCTTATTATCACACTCGATAAATACCTTATTAAAATAAAAAGAACAAAATAGTTAATCACTTAACTTTATTTTGTTTAATATCTCAATTCTGGAGAAAAATAAATGTTTTGGGAGAATTCTCAAGAGAGTGTTAACTACTTAATTTGACAAATTAAACAAATCAAAGGTTTAATTATTATTTTTAGTTATACAGGAGCCTAATTGAAAATGTTAAGCAAGTATAGGGGCCAAAAAGGTCCTTTTGCCTAACTTTTTTTCTCCTCCTTTAATTTGATGAGTCATACTATAAGAACAGAGAACTTTGCTCCTTTTTTTCCCCCTCACTCTCACATCACAGTCTGGTTTTCATTCTTCAACAGTGACAAGCGCACACTAAATTCCTCTCCCAGTTCAACATAAGAACAAACAGTAAAAACGACAAGCTTACAAGCTCTTCGATTCTACAAAAATGGACGAAATGGACGAACCGGATGCCGAGTCTCAGGTTCTATTACTCTCACGCTTCGTTCTCCAACTTCTTCGTTTGGTTCTCGAGAAACTAAAGAGGAATTTGAAATCTGTTTTAGTACTTGCTTTCTCCTTTCTGAAAATGCAGAACATATTTCATCGTTTTTGTGATTTTGAATTTCCGCTGTAACTGCTGTTTACTAGCGTTTTTATTGATATTTAGCTCGTGAACAGATTGGATTCTGCAAAATTCTGTCAAATTAACTGATATGCGTAAAATATTTCTTATGAAGAAATGAACTTGCAAACTGATGCTTGATCTGATGGTTATAACTCTTATTTCTGCAAGTTTTATAGTTAACTGTCCATACATGATGCTGTTTGATGAGGATGTCTAGAATTTTGATTTGTATTAGACGAAGTTGTCGATTACTATATTTTACTGATGTTAACTGTTTCTTTTTAATCAAAATGCAGGTCTATATGGCATGCATTCAGCAAGGCAAGAGGTAAGCTGCTTCTTTTGTCTTGTGGATCTATCATGTTTGCGGGAAAAAAGTAAAGCTACTTTTAGTGCACAGAGATCCATGTTAGTATAAAAGTGGATTTATATTGTAATTATATGAAATATGATGCAGCGAATAAGGATGAATGATCTATGAGTTATTGTTTTGTCATTTTACATATGGCTCAAGTTCATAGACAGATATGGCTCTTGTTAATTTGTGCCTGTCTTGTGTGGAGTAGATAATATAGGTTTTGCGAAACTCTATGGTTCTACATGCATGGATTTCTAGTCTCATGGGAATACAGTTAGTGATAGATAAAAGTGAAATTCACCGAGATATAAGTAAATAAAAATGTAAGCAATAGAAACCAATGTGTTGAAAATTTGCAAAAAAAAAGAGAGAGGTAGAGGTGTCGCACTTTGTCCTGGTATTTCGTTTTTATTTTTCACTAGAAATTGAATAGTGTTGATCTGAAATGGACACCTTCATGAAACTTATGTACAGAGTTGGAATTTCTTACTATGATTCCGCTATTCGTCAACTTCATGTGCTTGAAGTTTGGGAAGATAGCAGCTCAGATTTTCCACTCATTGATCTGGGTATGTTTTCCATTTCTTCTTGTTTTCGCGTGACTTGCATTTCCTGCATCTCTTATTTGTTTTGTAATGTTCTTGATGATGAAATGAACTATGTTGGATTGACTTTTTTAAAATGGAATTACTTTCTCATTTCACACCTTTTGCTCTCTTTTGCTTCTGCTGTCATCATGTCTTTGTTATCTTATCATTTTTTTTTGGTTTGAACACTGGTTCAGTGAAATATCAGGTGAAGCCATTGATAATTTACACAAGCACTAAAAGTGAAGAATCCTTCTTGTCCGCTTTACAAAGAAATGGTATTTAGTTCTTGGTTGATTTTGAGCTGCCAGCTGTTTGCTTGTGTACTGTGTTCATTCTTTAAAGTAATGCAGATGGCACAACTGAGGGTCCTACGGTGAAACTGGTAAAAAGCTCAGTATTCAGCTATGAACAAGCCTGGCACAGGTATACGAGATCAGTAGATGCATCCTGACGCTTTTGTGCAGACCTGCTGGGCTGGGGAAAAACTCCAACTTCAAGCATTTAATGGGCATTTGATAATAGTAAACCATTCTTATCTGAATACCATGATATATGCTTGGCTCCACAGAATTGGATGTCTGAAATATTAATGCTACTCGGTTGTTAGACACATCATATTGATTTTCCTATTTTAGATCTTCATTTCCACATTGTACAAGGATTTACAGTGCATTGTTGTAAGACATAGCACTCTTCTTATTGTGCACAATAAATGTGGTGGTATGGTTTCTTTTTTACTATACAAATTCAACAAACAAATGAGTCACGAGTGTTTGGGCTTGGCCATTAGTGTTTTCTACTTCGGGCATGTGGATAAATGGTATACTATCTGATTTTCCTCTTTGTATTGACTTATGTTGTTTTCGTCCTCCAAAACCACACAATTGAGTGATAAATCATAACTTAGTGAACCCTTCACTCCAACAATTGACAATTAGGACCTGCATGAAAATGTTTCATGAGTTTATGCTCTCTCCCATCCCATTTCGTTTTCTTTTTGTAGATTGATTTACCTTCGAGTAACAGGTATGGATGATGGATTAAACATCAAGGAGAGGATTTGTTTTGTAAGTATGCAATCATATATTTTTATTTTTGCTCATAATTACTCACATCTACAGCCTTCAGTTTGTTCTGCCATTTAAATCTTGTTTATTCAAGGTCAGGTTTGAATTTGTCTTAATCTGTCTAAACATGTTCCATGTCTTAGTTCAACCTTTTAGCTTCTTCTTTTTAGTGCATGCATTAGTTAAGGAGGATATAATAACTTGGACCACCATCTTTCTTTGTAAAGTTCTTTGGACCCGGACCTCGATTTTTTTTCTTGTGAAATCTTTGGATCTCCAATTGTTAAGAAAGTGATAAGCTTCTAACGTTTTATATTATTATTACCTTGAGATTTATTTCTTGGCATCGCTGGTGATTTTTTTCTGAGATCATTCCAGTCCTTTTTGGTCTGGGGAAGAACACTTCTTTTATTAACATGATTGTGTCTTTCGATTATTGAAACTTTATACCAGTCCATATAGTCATTAGGTGAGCTTAAAATGTGACTGTACCAGGTCAAACCATGATCTTTCTAAGTGTCAAGCTCCTTTTCTCTTTAATTTTGCAGCTGAGTTCTATGATGGACGTGGGAAGTGATATTCAAGTTCGAGCAAGTGGAGGTCTTCTCGCCATATTAGAGACTGAAAGTATTGTAGATACCCTTGAACAAAAGGAATGTGGGAATGCATCAATCACAATTGATTCTGTCATAGAGATCTCCTTGTATCTTTTGATATGTGGATTTTTATTCTTGTCATTTTCTTTTTTTTCCTTTTTCTTAATATGCTTTAGTGAGGAACCAAATAAATAAATTTAAAACCAACCGGAGTGTAATGTCTCCTTTACATGTACATATAGAAACAAATTTCTTAAAGTTGATGCAGCAGCTCATGAGGCACTGCAGATTTTCCAAGTGGACAAACATCCAAGCCATATGGGCATTGGTAGAGCAAAAGAGGGGTAAATTGTAGTTTACTACATGAACTATTTATTTGGAAGAAAAAGTTCTGTACTAATATCTTGGCATGCAGGTTCTCAGTGTTTGGCATGATGAATAAGGTTTGCAGAACTCCATTTACTATGTATCGTCTCTTGCGCATATTACAAGTAGACTAACTGAATTTCTAACAACAGTGTGTCACACCAATGGGTCAACGACTTTTGAGGTGAATTGCAATTGAGAAATTTGTGATCCCCTTGTTCTAACATCTTTCTCTAACTTAAGGATTTGAACAAAAGGTTTTCTGTGATGTAGAGAATGGTTCTTGAGGCCCATACTAGACCTTGAAAATCTGAATGGCCGTCTCAATGCAGTATCCTTTCCATGTTTATCAGACTAAAATTGCTCCTCTTTATCTGAAGTAGAGCTTGGTAAAGTAACTTAACAATACAGGCAGATAAACCAATGAGATGACAAGGTCATGAATTAGGGTTTGCTGGCATGATCTTGCTAGAGATGCAAGGTCTGAACATTATGTAAACCATATAATATAGTTCAAACAAAGTTGATTTTTTTGTGTAGTGTTATAATTGATTTATAAAGATTGCCAAGCTTCAGATACTTTTGGTACCGTTATAAAAAGCTTGTAATCCTTAATGAGATAAAGATCTCTTTCTTTCTTTGTTCTGAAGAACTGATGGTCTCTTTCCGTGAAACACTGAAGTCTGTCAAAGACATCCCCCGGATACTCAAGGTACTAGTGTTAATTAACTACTGTGTAGGATTTTCCAGGTTGTTTTGAAGGTAAAGATGCTGCAAGCAAAATCATTTATTAGAAATATAATGACTTTTGTACACAAATAAAGTTTGAAGAGTTGCAGCCTCATGGGTTGTCTAATCCAAAATAACCGTCTCCACTATCCTTTGCCATCCAGAATGGCAACCTCATAGATTATGGTGCTTGGCATGCAATTATTTTTTCTACCCTTAGGTATTGCTGCTAATGTTATGACTGATGTTTGTCAACTCCAGAACTAACGAAGACCATCTGCCCAACCAAGCTTCGCGTCACCTCTGTAATCTTATGTAGTTTTGAGAATCTCCTTTCTTTCTTGCAGAAGTTCAACTCACCAAGTTCTATTTCTACTAGTGGTGAATGGACAACCTTTTTGAAGGTAATCTCCTTAGTATGACGTTTTTTCAGTTCTTTCTTTTCCTATTCGATAAAATTATCCGTCATGTTTGCTTGTCTGGTCACACAGCTAATGAGATGCTTAACACCCTCTTGGTGTTTCATTGTTCCTTCTTTCTCCTTTATTTTCCCATAGGCAATTACAAAGTTCTCAACTATAAATGGGCCTGTATATCTAACATTTAATACCTGGCTGCTCAATTTTGTGAAATTTTGATTGTAGTTTCTTCTTGCCAGATTCCTTTTGTCTAAGCAAAAACAGGGATTATTCCCCAATGGTATAGGACATTAGTTTGCCTTTGAAATTAAATCTTAGGCAATAAGCATTCAACATTCCTTTGAGAAGAAAAAATGATTAATCGTCCATGTTACAGCATGCAGTGTCCTGTTTAAACACATGCATATCATTATTTCTCTTATGTCAATAAAGTAGTTGCAAAATCAGCTGAAGTATGCCTCCTATTCTTGAAGCATATAGGAAGCCGTCTATTTTGTTTCTGTATTCCATATATTTTGAGTTGGTCAAGTTAGAATCTTTACATAGAAATTATGTGTAAAATTATGTGCAAAATAACCAAACAATTTCTTCACTACTATGAAATGATGTAATGTTTCAAATTGATATTTTCTTTTGCAGAGCACTTCTGCACTTTTGCATGTAGCTAAGATATTTGAAGTAGGGATTTCTGAAAGTCTTCGAGAGCATGCAAAACAGTTGAATTTGGACCTTGTTGGGAAGGTACTCTGTCAGATTGTTCCGTTGGTTGTCTTTTCAGTGAAGCCATATGGTTTTATTCTTGAGGTTCTGTGATGTATCATACTTAACTTTACTGTCATCCGATCATGTTTCAGGCTTCTTCTTGCATCACAACGGAGCTTGCTTACATCTACGAATTGGTTAGTGAGTGTTGATTTCTCATTTCTTCATGGTTTAACCATGTTTACATATTCAGTTGCTGTGGATTTAAATATTTTAACTAATCATCTCATTGGAAGTAAAGTTATTGCTCAGTGGATAGAAGCCCAAAGGATTGCAATCTTACATGTGGTGTTTCTTGTAGGTTATTGGTGTTGTTGATGCTAATAGAACCAAAGAGAAAGGTTATGGGACAATTGTGAAAGAAGGTTTCTGTGATGAGGTTACTAGTTAATCGTTATTTTCCAACCTTCTTTTTGAATAAGTGGATACTAGAAAGTTTTTATTTAGGTCCTCTTTCTCTATTATTTCTTGCCTATTCACACTAAAAACCTTTGTCTTTGTTTCCCTAATGTTTTCACCTTTACAACATCCTTGTTTAATTGTGGATTTCTGAGCTGTGGCAATTTGTTCTTCATTTCACATGCAGCTGGATGAACTAAGGCAAATCTATGAGGAACTGCCAGAATTTCTGCATGAGGTGCTTCCTTAGTGGCAGAAGGAGTTGTAATTTGTGATTTAATGTTTGTTTGGGTCTGTCTTCTTCATGCACGCCCTTGTAGGTTTCACTACTGGAGCTCCAACAACTTCCACATTTGAGCCAAGAAAAGCATGCCCCTTGTGTTGTGTACATACACCAAATAGGTTGGTCTGCACTGCTGTACGTGCAACATTACCTTTCTTCATTACTTCCATTTACTCTTCAATGCTAGGCTTGTTTGGTTGATGCTGGATATACGTCCAATTCTTTAGTACCCTGCAGTTTATATTTTATTTTCACCTGATCAATTTGCAAACATGAGAGTCTAAGTTTCTATCATTTAAGTATGATATTTAGATTTTTCATCACTCCGAAACCCTTGCCATTGGTAGTCCTTCATTTACGCTGATTTCCTGGCATGTAAATTGACTGATAAATTTATTAGCTCTAGCTTTCCCTATCAGCGATGTATTGCCTGCCTTCTTTTCTAGTGGAAATTTCTCTTTGTCCCTTTTCCATAATGCATTTTATTTACCTGTATGTCCAGGGTACTTACTATGTGTTTTCGAAGAAAAGCTTGATGAAAGCCTACAAGAGAAGCCTCAAGACTTTGAATTTGTGGTAAGTTGATGATTGCATCAGTTCTTATTACTTGGTGGAATAAAAAAATATGTTTTGCATCCACTAAGCAAAAAATATTATCAAGTTTAGTTTTCAGATGCTGATGGAGAGGAAAAAAGATTCTTTTATCGTACCCCAAAGACACGAGAGTTGGATACCCTTTTGGGCGACATTTATCATAAGATTCTAGGTATGTAATCTGAAATTTATATGTAACATATGCTGGTAGTAAAACTTATGGAAGCATAATAACTTGATTATTCTGGAAAATTTATCTTTAGCTGATATGGTTTTGTTAATTGTTTTCTTTAAGATATGGAGAGGGCAATTATTAGGGACTTGGTGTCACATATACTTCTATTTTCCGCTCATCTACTTAAGGCCGTGAATTTTGCTGCTGAACTTGATTGGTAAGGTTCATTTAGTTATTTTGTTCAACTATCCCATGAAGGAAGAAGATTTAGCAACTAGCTCTCTCTACCATAACAGCCCCACACCTCTCCAATTTCCATACTATCCATGTGATTTTCTGTTTTCCATCATTTGGATGTTTATTACTGACTATATATTATGTGTGATAATGTAGCATCTTGTCATTGTCCCTTGTTGCTCATCAGAACAATTATGTGAAGCCTATTTTGACAGAAGAAACCTTTCTTGATATACAAAATGGACGGTAGATACTGATTACGTTATATGTACCCCTTTTTATGTATAAAAATTCCCTTGATGAAGTTGGATTTACAAATTCAATGTACTAATGAGTGATCCCTATTGTATTGCAGACATGTTTTACAGGAAATGACAGTAGATACATTTATTCCCAATGATACAAAGATTCTTGATGATGGTAAATCACTAGTAACTTACTTAACAGATCACTCATCTATGAAGCTAGTTCCATCATACTCTACCTTCGATTGCTAAGAATTTAAGGTATGTTGCTTCAGGAAGGATTCTTATCATTACTGGTCCAAATTATTCTGGAAAGAGCATATATATAAAGCAGGTCAGTAAGTATTTCTACCCTAGCTCCCACTGTCCCATCTAGTGTTTGGGGTGTTTTCATGTGCGCTTTAATGTGCACCAACATCTTGCAAGTCTTAATCTGACTATGCCAAATACATGGATGTGCCTGTCTGCACGTCCTTTAAATTGTGTCTTCCAAACTTCTTGTTGGTGTGTCTTGGATCACAAAAGTGCATGGACCATGAGTAATCCTCGTTACCATCTCAAATCTTGCAAGATTGGCATTAATACAAGCTTTGTACTTTACTCTTAGGATGCCATTCTGCTCACACTTGTTTAGGTCTCTCTGATACATGGCAATCAAAGATCTTTATATTATTCCTGTCATGCATCACATGATATGCATTCTGAAAATTGGTTTCCAGGTGGCTTTAATTGTTTTCCTTTCGCACATCGGAAGTTTTGTACCTGCAGACGCTGCTACTGTCGGGTTGACTGATAGGTAGTAATGATCTTCAAATTTATAGCATCTTTCTCAGAGCAGCAGTTAAATTATTTATTTATTTACTTTATATACATCAACCAGAGCTCTTTTGCAACAGGATATTTTGTGCAATGGGAGGCAAGCTTATGACTGCTGAACAATCAACATTTATGATCGATCTACATCAAGTAGGGATGATGCTGAGGTAATTTAAAAGGAGGCTAATTGTGATGACCTCACATTCATGACCGCTCCCTATCTTTGTTATGAACCATATTTTAATTCTTATTAGGGTTGTGTTACATTCATGAATTAGAAGGCCTACCCGTGGAAACTCTCACTCTCCCACATGATTCTAGTGGGAGGATGTGGTAGTGCTGGAGATCCAGAATTATCTGAATGGTCTAAACTGCTGAAGCTATCATTATTAGAATGTGCTTCTTTGCAATCCTATTGATTCCTTATGTTTACAATTCAGGCAGGCAACTTCAAGATCCTTATGTTTGATGGATGAATTTGGAAAAGGCACTCTTACAGAAGGTTAGTTTCTCCCATAAAGGACTGACTTTTACTATGGTCCTTCTTTTTGTCCTCTTATTTTTTGTTAATTGAATGCAGATGGCATTGGTCTACTTGGTGGAACAATAAATCACTTTGCTGAACGTGATGACCCTCCAAAGGTTTGATGTGTTTCTATCTGCTGTGACAATTTCATTTTACTGTAATAGTTCATTTAGATTAGTGAGATGCACTTTCATAAGATAAACTTATTCTTATACACATAATGTTGTTCCTAGACACATGCATGATCTTTCTGGAAAGTGTCCTTATACTAGCATTAGCACCAAAGCAAAACAGAAACACCTGTGGTAGTTAGTTTCTTAAGTAATTTATGAAAATGACCACATCCATCCTTCTATTGTGATTATTGGCTCTGTTCCAGTCCCACTCTAGTGGATTCACTTGGTTCTTAAAGTTCATTGTCACCACTGCTTTGGTATTTTTCATTGTAAATAAACAAAACTATTTCAATTATCATTTTCTTATTTATTTTGTAGTTAGTTCAGTAAGCAGTCATGTTCCTTTGTTCTTTCCCAAATTGGCCATGACATTTTCTGCGAATCTAGGGAATACATTGTATAAGCCATAGGACAAGGCAAAGTGTACCTGTAAGCCCTGTCTGCTAACACTTTGACTGTTATTTGTTCACAGATTCTGTTATGCACTCACTTGACTGAGTTATTTGATGAGACTTGCTTACCTATGGTATGCATTCTTGACAAGTTGCTATGACACTGAGATTCATACTGGGAACTCCTAGTGATATTTTAATTTTTATCATGATTTCCAGTCTGAGAAGGTAAAGTTTTACACCATGAGTGTGCTGCGGCCTGACAACAACTGTACTGATAGTGAGGATATCGTATTTCTTTATCGGTACATACCTATTGCCTACATCATATTACTGTAGACAGTACATTTTACTCTTATGGGAAGGAGCCGTTGCAATTTGTGGCCATTGGACAGACACGGATAGTTTTCATTACAGATTTCTGTGTGGCGACGCTGAAGGAAAATATGTGCTACGTTCATTGATCTGACATTATGATACTAGTTGTTGTGTTTTTTACTCCTTCAATTACCATTTTATATGCGTTGACAATATAGCATCTAGATATTCTGTTTCTATTGGATATGGGAGGTTAGATTTCCACAGTAAAACTAGCTAGAATATGCCGTAGTGGTCTTGGATTTGGCCTTTTATCAGCCACATTACATCATCATATTGCCTGCTTGACTTTGACATTATCTAAAACTTCTATCATATCCTTACCTCTTAATTGAAGGTATTATCACTAATAAGTAAGAGACTATCTGTTTTGCAGGTTAATTCCTGGGCATGCACTTCTTAGCTATGGTGAGTATATATGTTTATTTACTCCAAGTTATATATGATGGAAGTCCGATCGTAAGCTCAGATGTTATTTTCATGATATGCAGGGTTGCATTGTGCGCTACTTGCTGGTAAATACTGGATCTTTCTTGACTTATTTTATCAAATGCTTTCTTGATGACAAAATTTCAAAGAAGCTGAGGTTCTCTTCATTTCATTTTTAACAATGGAATAAAGTTTTGTTTTCAAGCATTCACTTTGTAGTCAGGGCTCTGCCACTTGATCCAATTTTCTGATAGACCCTTAAAATGTTAATGTAGGTGTTTCTGAGGAAGTTGTTAAGAGAGCAGCATATGTATTGGATGCTACTGGGAGTAACAACTATATCAACCGATTGTGCAGTGAGAGTATATCAGCACAAGAACAACAATACAAGGTTTTGCCGACCGCCCAACTCTACCACCAGATGAATTTACATGATTTCTGTAATTCTTTCACACGTTTATAACTCTCATTTTAATAAATGCAGGATGCTGTGGACAGGATGTTGGCTTTTGATGTAGTTAACGGTGACCTTAATCTCTTCTTCCGAGAACTATTTCCTTAATCACGAGAGCATCATAGGGGTATCCTTCCTTACCGATATATATGCTTCTGAAATCACAACCTTACCAAATGCAGAATGCAAAATTTTAAGTTCAGATTTATTTTGCGCATCATAGGTGAAGTCACAGTTCATGATATAACCTCAACATGTAGTTACACCATCACTTTAACCTTCTTCAGGCTTTGTAGGTTTTATAAACTCCTAAAATTACTTTGAAAAGCTTATAATATTTCATTGATACACGACCAACATATCAAGGTTCATAACTAGCACATAAATGGAGCTGAAATTTTATGCTCGTAGCTTTTGAATAACATGCGCCCAAGAGCTGTGATATAGTCTTCTTGTCCTTGCATTCTGTGTACCATATGTTTTGCGGAATTTAGACTGCAATAAGCTGTCTCATATTCATGGGAGATGTGTATTGTGAAGGGTCGTCATAGACGATATCTACAAGGATGCGAGCAGTTGCCTGTGTTGGATGGACCCTGTCCCAATACACATGGTTACTTCTGTTGGAGCAGACGGTTGATACTGGAAGGCAAGGCAAATTTGCTTTGAGCTTCCCGATCCCACAGCAAGCAGCTTTAACCTCAGTAAATCCTGAAAGGAGTGGAAATTTTGAATATTCCAAAACCGTATTAAAGAACACAAAAGAAATGGAAATTACATATTTTATTTCTGATAAAGGAAGACTATGAGAGGAACATACCGTAAGCAGCAGGTTTCTGGATGATGATTTGAAAAGCACTATACATGTCGAAGTAGGAGTAGTTGATGTCTTTGTGCTCAGTTTTCAGTTGCTGCATCATGGACTTGAGACCTGCATTGTACTTGATAGACAAGGCATTCAGTTCTCCATTGCATTCTTCTGCTTCGGTCTTAATCCTCTGCGAAGGAGCGCAACCCAGCACTGGTACCCCAGTGACCACGAACTTACGTGCGCTGGAAGAATACAATCTCTGCCAGGAAAAACCGATTCACGGTAAAAGATATGGAGTGTATCGTAATTAGCTATACGCTTATCGTAATTAGCTATACGCTTATCGTAATTTAGTTTCAGCTACCTGTATCTGTCCTTTGAGATTGAAGATAGCCAAATCCGCGTACTGCTGAGGAGTGTTCTTCTTACGGATTTCTTCCGATTTGAAGTAATTTAGGAGGTCATTACTGCCAGTCACGACGGCGAAGATAGATTTAGACAAGTGCTTCTGCGCACCATTTGATCCCAACTTTTTCACCAAAACGTCATACACAGCTTCGTAGCTTTCCACTTGTTCCGTCATATGGATTACCGTTCCCTGCCAAAGTACAATTTTAAAGTAGGTATGTATCTTACGAATTAGTGGAGGTTTTTAAGATGAGTTGGTGTCGGTTTATCATTTCACTTACAAGGGATTGACCGGTGCCGTTGAAGATTCCCGATCCGCCGGAGGCGAAGTTCACACCAGTTAGGAATGCTGTGTCATTCTCCGTGAGGATCAAGGAGAGATAGGGTGGTGAACTGGGTAGGTTCAATTTCTCAGCTGTCAATAATCCACTAAAGTTAAGTTAATATGGTAAGTTAAGGAGAAATTATTTACCGAGAATACCTTACTCGCTACTTTTAGTGCAAATAAAAATAGTCTTAATAAATTTAGAAATCCAACAGAAAGTTGGAAATGTTTTTTTTAGCGTCAGATGGAAATGTCATATTACAAATAAAGGTATAGTAGGAAAGGTGGAATAGTGATCACTGTATATATGATGTTGATTCGAATACAGTTTCCAGTTATGAGGCTTACGATGGATGGTACACACAATAAATATGGACATTAAGAAACCCAACTACCACCGGTCCCATTTGGTCTCTCATCTTTCATTCTTGTGGTATAAACCAACCATATTAGTAATTAGTGAAAGAATCTAAGAAAATCCCATCCGGTAAAAAAATATTGTGCTATTTGGCATGATTTTTGAGTAATTGATAATTTGTAAACAAGATTAGTCTATTATTTTTAAAAAAATTAAGAGATTAATATTTTATTTATAAAAAAAAATTATCCAAACAATGAAAATATTTCATAATTACTAAAATCAAATCAAATTATTTACACAAAAGAAGTTTAATCTAAATACTAATATTCTCATGCAAACTGCATTGCGATTATGAAAAGCAACTTGATAGTTTAACGTGTATGTGTACTACTAATTAACAGTTTTCATTTGATTTATGAATTTAAACAAAATCATCTAACCCCCTTAAACCTGAAATTACCATTAATCTAACCCCCTTAATCCCAACAAAACCATAGAAAATTCTGTCTTCAAACCTCACTTGATGAAGAACATCAAAAAACAACTTAGTCTTGCCGAGAGTTGAAGAATATAATGTCGTTAGTACGAAAAAGGAAAAAAATCTTACCGAGGAAATCTGCGGCGTTTTTACCATTACTGAACCGGCCGGTTGGTTTTTTGGAGGGGAAGTAGATACCATTTTGAGGGAAATCTGCCTTGGCAACGCAGAAAGGAAGGTAATTGTTGTTGCCGACATCAACAGCGGAGTCCCCCAATATGAAAAGAGCCGGCGCCGTTTCGGCCGAGTTATCCGACGAACAATGTTTGAAACTCAAGACTAAAATGGTCAAGAAAAAGTACCGAATCAAAGATGCCACATTGTAGAGATTAAAAAGAAACTCTTTTAATTTTCTTGGTTAGTTTAGATAAGGAAAATTGAGCAATGGGGTTTTGTCACACGGGCAATCCTTCATTTATATACTAAGATTGATCTTGAGTGGAGTGTGCTCATTTTACAATTTTTTACTATTTTCACACGCCTCTACATTTAATGTTTATAAGATACATGTATTTATGTACTTCGTGCAAAATAAAAAAAGGTCATGTACTAGTGTTCTACAGAAAAAAAAACTTTTTATTTGGTCATTTTAAATCTTTATTAGTTATGATTATAATGAATAAGTTTCCTTAATCCTTATTTCTTGTTCTATAAATTAATGATAAATGACTGTATAAGATATGAGATTCAAAGAAACTAAAAAGGTAAATTTTAAGAATGTCCGAACCAATATCAGTAATTTTCGAAAGGCTTTCTCCAAATTTTTACTTCCAGACTCAATCTGCAGCAAGTTAGGAATATCATAAAAGTGGTTTTCAGTTTTATAAAATATTATATTTGGTACAAATAACGATAACTATATAAGGACCAGAACTAATGCCCAAATAGCTATCTATCAATAAAAACAGTGAGAGCACATAAAATTAAATTAAAATGTGGAAGGAGAGGAGGTATTCTTTGGCCCTTACTATTTGAATACAGTAGTGAAATAAAACAAATGCGGGGATAGCTCAGTTGGGAGAGCGTCAGACTGAAGATCTGAAGGTCACGTGTTCGATCCACGTTCACCGCACAAGTTTCAAATCTTTGAGATTTTTGGTTTGGGCTGCAGGCCCAGTCTTTGTCCAATCAATTGTCCTGAAAAAGGTTTTTATTTCTCCGACAACTCTCCAACTCAGACGAGCATCTTCCGTTGAGCTTCTTCTAAGTGACTGGTTCACCAGCCCAACATTTACATTCTTGAACTCCAGTTCATCAAGAAATGGATGTAATGGCATAGTTTTCAGTTGGGGACAATGCATAACAGCTAGTTTTGAAAGGCAAGGAAACCATGGAACTGGCGTTGCTGTTGCTTCTGTTCCTCCACCAGTGTTAACAGCAGAAACTTCCTCCCTCTACCATCCTTTTAAATTCGCAGGTCGAAGAATATCGACTCTTTCAAGCTAGGGAAGAACAATATTGATTCTTTTTCGTCTCCTCCTGCGACTAGCTGGTTGCTTGTAGTTGTTGAAGATGCGGGTGCTTCATTTTCATCCTCTATGTACTCCAAATCAGCTATCAGTTCAAGTTTCAGAACCTTAAGCGAAGTAAGTTGACCAAACAAGGGAAGTTCTAGGCATCGAAAGCATCTCCATAGGATGATATCCACCAGATTTGGCAGCCATGTCGACAGTTCATACCTTATCCATCTTGGAAACCTGGAACCCCATACCCATAAATGTGAAATTCCTTAAGATTAGAATGTAGTTGGAGGTGCTTTAGCAACGGTTCATCTTCATCAATCATTTCGTGATCATTGACTTCCCGAGACCATGCTAATCTAAAGACCTCTAAGTTCTACTTATCCTTCGAGTTTTCTTGGTTTGCTTCAGTTGTAACATATTTCAAGTTTTCCAACTTCGCAATCGTTAACTCTCCTCTCAAGTTGTTTAGGCCTTTCAATTCCCCTAGCCTTCCATATCGCTTAGAGGAAGAGTGACAGCTGCCAACTACAAACTGAGATACTTTTCTCATTTTCACCGGGATAACCAGTATGGACCGAGATATAAATCAATATAGTACAACAAATTTTATCTCATTTTTAGTATTGAGATCAGAATACTGTCCAGTATAAAATTAATAACCTCGCTAATAACATAAAAAAAAAGATACGAGACATCATATTATCTATGTATAATAAGAATTTTGTGAGATTTTATTTATTTATCAGTTGTTAATTGTTGAATAGGGTCTAATTGAATTATTTATGCAAATATAAAAAATATTTGGGCTTTTTTATTATTATTATACAAGGAATTTATCGACAAATGATTGATACAAAATTTCTTCTTTCCTTTTTCAACTCACAAATGAAGAACAATAATAATGATCACCACCTCCTTATAACATAACAATTTTTGTGTGTGCTATAATTAATTAATTAATTAGTAATGATAAAGATTTCATGTTTTCTATATATATGTTGAGCCTAATTAATTCGCAGCCAGTAGTTTTCTCACATTCATAGGAAAAGTGTATTGTGGTGGACCGTCAAATATTGCATCCACAAGAATCGTAGCAGTTGCCTCCGTTGGATGAAATAGATCCCAAAAAACATGATCTTTTCTGTTTGGACAGTATTTTGAGATTGGTATGCATGGGATCACAGCGTTTAGTGTCCCAAGCCCACAACAAGCTGCTTTAACCTCAGTAAAACCTGCAATTATTTAGATTTTTTTTTTATGAAAAAATAAGTTTGTTAGTACGCTAACCCTACTCGTACTTTGTCATTAACTATATGCTCATCGGCTTAAATTTATGATGATAATAGAATTATTATATGTACCTACCATAATTAGATGGTTTTTGAAGGATGCTTTCGAAAACGGCGTATGTGTCAAAGTAGGAGAACGATATATCGTTCAGCTCAGATTTCAGTTGTTGGAGCATTGACTTTAGGCCATGATTGTACAAGACAGCCATGGCATTGCTTCCTTCGTCGCACTCTTGCGTCTTGTTGCTAGCTCTAGATGATGGGGTGCAACCGGTGGGCGCAACTCCCGCAAATGAAAATTTACGGGCACTAGAGTTGTGTAACCTCTATCAAAAGATTCAATTACAATTATTAGTAAGCACTTTCACGTCGCTAGCACAATATAAAATAATTCATTCAATCTAAATAATCGGTAAAAGCTTGTTGTTTTATTTTAAATCAATCATATAAATTGAATCTTATCAAAAATTATTTCAACCAATTACTTAAGTGTACAAAGGGTGCATTATTTATAATGAAAAGACGTAACTCAGACCGAGTTTAGGAATTACCTTGAGTAGCCCTTTTAGGGTGAGAAGCATGAGATCTACGTATTCTTGAGGGGTTTTATCGTTGGAGGGAGAGTAATCGAAGATATCATTGCTACCGATAACAATGAAGAAGAGAGATTTGGCTGCGTGGGTTTGTGCACCGGAGGATCCAAGCCTTCTGACTAAATCCGCATACGCTGATTCGTAATCGCCTACTTGTTTTGTGAGTGGAATGGATTGACCCTGATAAAAACAATGACATTAATTCTTAATGGATGAATAAGCAGCAAGCGGGGATAGCTCAGTTGGGAGAGCGTCAGACTGAAGATCTGAAGGTCTCGTGTTCGATCCACGATCACCGCATGTTTCTACGTTTTATGGCTATTTTTGGTTTCTGTTTCAGGCCCATATTTAGGTGGGCTTGGGAATTTTTTTTCCTGATAGAAAAAAGTGCGGGCCTATATTGGAGCCCATTTTTAGAAGGCCCACCATCGAAATTACATTCCTCAATTTTTAAAATTTTTGGTTTTTGTGGAGAACGTACCAGTTTTTGGTCTGAGCCGTTGAATATTCCGGCGCCGCCGGAGGCGAAGCTAACACCAGTGATGAAGGAGGATGTGTCCTTTTTTGGTGCGGATAAGTATGGTGGTGAAGTAGGTAACCCCACCTTTCGAGCTGCAAAATGAAGGTTAAAAAAAGTTTAATTAATCTGTTAATTAGTGTATAGTTGTGATTATGTACCACAAATAAAAATAAAAAATGAACTTGCTTAAATTTATTCATTGTTAAAATAAAAATAAAATAATAAAAAAATCACACCACACCAATATTGATATATATATATATATATATATAATATATTGAACTTTTCCTAAGAAGGAATTGATTCCTTTTCCATGCCTTTTTATGAGGTGGTGTTTTTTTTTCCTTCTTTTAATTTAATAATATATACTCCCTTCAGTCTCAATTAACTGTCATTTTTCTACTGAATGTTACTGTACACATTACTTGATTTTTTGATATTTATTTTACTAAATGTTACTGTTTTAAAAAGTCAATTAATAAGAAGTAGAGGAAATACCGTTTTATTTATTATAGTTGCTGAAGAGTCAGAGGTGACAAGTGGCGATTTTAGTGCTTAAGTCATGGAATATTAATGTAGCTTTACAAAGGGTTGCACAGGTGTGCCATCACCTCACTTAAGGGAATGCAACATGTTAAATTATCTTTGAGGATCTAATTTTCTTTTGGATTTCCACAATATATATTCATTGTTTTTGTGAAATGTTATTTAATAATATAAATTGTACTTATGTATAATTAATTTGATTTTAAAATTATCAAATACCATTCTCATCTTAAAAATTTAGTCTCGTTTTAAAATTGATCTCGAAAAGTGGAGTATTATTTATGTTAGATGATCACGTTTTAAAAAATAATGTAATTTTATTAGGGGATTTTTTCAACTAACTTCTTTAAAACTCTAAATTTGTCATTTGATTTGAAAAAAAAGTTTTTTATCAAACCGTAATATCCTTTTAAAAAGAGAGGGAGTATATGACAAATAATTTTACTACCAAGAAAAATATAAACGTGGTTTAACTAAGATTTGGTAGTGTTGTTATTCTAATAATACCTAAAATTTGGTATGTTTATGTGCATATGCCAAATTGCCAATAGTGGACACACAACTCACACGCATGCGTTGACAACGAAAAAGATACCTACCTACCTAATTAAAGCTTAAAAGATGGTACAGTAATAATTAGTACCGTTAGTAGAATTAATCAATTTCTCTATATAGGTTTAAGTAAGGATTATGCAACTAATTAACTGATCAATGGGATGATGAGTTTAATTCACCATTATTCAATCCAACAAACATTAAGAAGAAAAAAGAGAATCATGGGTTCGATCTACAATTAGTTGCCAATGGATGGTTAATTAATAAAATTAACTTCTTAAGTTGTATGTATAGAGTGATTTATCGTAAAGAGTATAAACTATATTCAATCACTTTTAATTTAAGTTTTGAGTTCGAGTTTGAAAAATGAAACAAATATCGGAAAAGAATTTCAGGATGCAAGAGAGTTAACTCACCAAGCAAATCAGCGGCGTTCTTCCCGTTGCTGAACCGTCCGGTGGCCTTTTTCATCGGGAAATCGATACCGTTGTGAGGGAAATCGGCTTTGGCAATAGAGATGGGAAGGTAATTGTTGTTGCCGACATCTACTAAGGAGTCACCAAAAACGTACATGGCAGGCACCATTTGAGCCTCTGAAAATTCGAAACTCATCAAGAAGCAGAAGAAGAAGAAGAAGATGAAGAAAGTAGAAACCATATTGAAGAAAACACCCCTCAAGAAAGTTTTCAAAAACTTCCTCAAGCTATAAAGTGTTGTAGATAATTAGTTTTTGATTGGATAAATAATGAAGGGCTTGTGCTATTTTTATAGAGGGAAGAGACGACAGAAAATAGTAGTCCACGTGGACTTTTTTTTTTCTGTTTTGTTTTTTTGGTGTGTGAAAAAGAAAAACATTAAATGTGAACAAAGTAGTGATTTTGTCCAACTCAACTCATATTTTGTTCCAAGAAAATGGCTGTGCTAGAACTATTTGTTTTTTAGGACTCGACGTAATATTGATTGTGATTTAACTAGTTAATTTACTGACGATTTAAACTTTGAGTTATAATTTAAAGATTGAAATAAATTACGCTGAGAGAGTTATTTTCGTAATTATCGTTTGACAATATACTCATGTGGATATGGACGGAGTAGTGCTAAGTTTTGACGGGTCACGACCCTCCATTTTTTTTAAAGTTTCATTTTGATCCTTGTTTTTTAAAATACATATACCCTTGATTTTATTATGGTAGGTTGTGTGTGAATCCCATTAGAGACCGCAATATCAGAAGTGAAAGTGGATTAAATTCAATCAAGTATTCTTTCGGTTTTGAATTTATTTTCAATTTTTATATGATTGATTATTGGTGTGTCCCTTAGCAGTCTGTCTACAGCCTTCGAGTGTTTATTATGGTGGGTTCCACGGGTTCATTATCGTAATTATGTAGAGATGGAGAGTGATTTAACATATAGTGTTCCATAATTTTGCCAAGGGAATTTTAGATCATGTACAATATTAGCCAATCGTTTGGAGACATTTGTGCGTTGACCATTTTTTCTTCATTTTTCTGTTCTGATCATCCATAATTATTGCATTGATCTTGAATTAGTTAGATCAATCCATGGAAATGAAGTTTAAAAACATAATAAGATAAGGAGACCTATACCCATAGAAAGTAACCGCGTTGGCTAGCTCTTTTTCAAGAGACCTACACGCGGTGATGAGGAGATTCTTGAAAATTTTAAGATGGATGGCTACCATGTGGCACGCATCACTCCCATGATCTTTAAAATTAAGTTTATAGGTCTGCAAAGTCAGCATTCCAGCAATAAGAATACTGTGTGCATCAATTCCATGTGATGTGGTGCTGTTCTGTTTTTTCGGTTAATGTTTAATATTAGCTATAAATAATTAAAAAGTCCAAATATATAATTACAAGAGGTCGAGATATACATCGAGTGGGAGGACTGAAAGTGAAGTTTTATGTAGTTTTGTAGCGGAATATATCTCTCAGTCTCTCGTATTATTACTTGTTTGATTTTTTATAGAGTAATTATACTTGAAAACATGTTTCACTCGCATATTCTAATTAACAAGTCTTAAACATATTAAAATAAAGACATTATGTAACAATGGATATAATCAAACTTTAATGATTTACATGTGAGACACATGGCTTGCTTGACTTGGTTTACCATCTCATTTACAGCAAAGATATTTTATTTAATTAGTTTAAGTGTCTATTTTCAGAGGATAAGAAATGAAATTGACTATGATGGCAGGACCAAAATAATCATAAGATCATTTTAATTAATGAAGAACAGCTACCATATGATTTGTTTTTCATTAATTGCAAGTTTCAGGGGTGATGTGTAAAATTTTAGAAATTATAATTTTTTTTTATATACTTTTACCTTATAATTTAAAGTGAAATAAGATCTTTAAACATGTATGGGAAAAAACCGTAAACTTGCAATATAAACCAATTGTTTCTAAAATTATAATTTAAAATTTTACCGTAATTAAAAGGTTAAAAAAAAGAAAAAAAATACAA
Organism: Viola odorata; assembly: GCA_963691705.1. Classification (NCBI taxonomy): domain Eukaryota; kingdom Viridiplantae; phylum Streptophyta; class Magnoliopsida; order Malpighiales; family Violaceae; genus Viola; species Viola odorata. The sequence goes on along the minus strand of OY829546.1, from coordinate 50,446,384 downwards.
TAAATTATGAAAACTAGAGAAAAAATGTGATTAACAAATATGTTAGAGTAAAAAAAATGAAAGAATTAATGAGAAAAATATTTTAAAAATTATTCGAAAGTAAATAAATACACGTTTTTCATTGTAAACTATAGGATTTATTTTTCAAATTATAAAACTATAGAAGTTAGAACTCAAAGTAATTTTTTTGTAAACTTAAAAAAGTTCTCACACTCATCACGAGGCTAAGTTTGGCGAATACTCGCTTTCTCATCCAAGTGTGCACTTGCTCGAAGCATTCGCTCTTTTATGATATAATCGGTATTAATTACATGCGTTAGTTGTTGGGTGTAGACCGTCTTTTTCTCTTCAAATAAAATTATTGTAAGCTGGCAAAGACCAATAACACGTCTATATAATAATTTTGAGTTGACCAGTAGTGGGGCGAGGCAGTGGAGTGCACCGGCGAGGAAAAGCCCTTAGAATTGGGTGGGGTCGACCGACAGGGCTCACCACTAAAATTTATCTGTGGTTCTAGTTCCATGCACTTGTATGCTTGTAGAAATAGTTATTCTCAAAACAAAACAAAAAAAAAAGTAAAAATATTCCATGTGAAAATGGAATGAGATCTTTTAAGAAAATAACGTGGGCAATATTATTTGCTAATATTTACTATTATTTTGTCACCAAAAAATAACCAATGAATTAAGTGTACGTTGGTATAAATATTTTCCCAGTGTTTGTGTTGAAATTCAACAAATTACTATAACATCAAAGAATTCAAATCTTCTACTCCCTCTGCTCCGAAATATATGACTTCCTCGCATCCCAATATTCAGTAGGAAACGAATATCGAGGACGCCGGATAAGATACTATTTGACCCCAAAAAATTTCGTACTTTTTTTCGAACGTACGTTAATCCTTAACGTATTTCCGAGAAAAAATTCGGGGCAAAATTGTCTTAAATAGTGACTGTTCCGGCCGTCTTAAGATACGTTCCGGAACAGTAAAAGCAAATGCTAAAACGTCATACATTTCGGATCGGAGGGAGTATAACAGTCGCAAAAAATGTTTTATTTGGAGACAATTGGGAAAAAAAAGATGCCAAGTGTGTCCAATTTTCCGAACTTGAGAGATAAGAATTACTTCCTACGGATTTTAATAAAAGTCATTTTAGGTCCGAATATATTTCTTAATAATATGATTGGTTTGGAGCTATTAAAATTGTTTGTACCCCTCTTATCTCTTACTGACTCTTTTATTTATAATAATACCAGTTGCACAACTATGTAAAATTATAATGAAAAAAAAGAATAGAACAATAAAGAGCAAAGAAAATACTATCTAATTTGGCCCAAATTTCAGACCCTAGTATCATAAGTAAACATGTTCATATTTGAATTCGTTTCCCTTTTAATCCACAGGTTCAACTGCTCTAATTTTCTCCTCAGTACCACCGGATTTTTTTCTTAGTAATCTCCTCTTAATTAGAAGGGTATAAAAACTTCACTTTTATTAGGGTAAAGTTCTAGTACTTTGTGTGAATCTTGAACTGAATTGGCCGGCCGGTCTGAATAGTGAATCGATGATCCAGATCACCTGATGGATCCGTTGTTATGTTTTATATAAAAAAAGTGGTTGAATCGATCGAACTAGATAGTCAAACCAATTCAACTTGGGATATTTTTTTATTTTTTTATAGTATAAGTATGCATTTTTATATGCATACTAAACTAACAGTCAATTTATATTAAGTATAATTAAACTATTGATATAAAAGCTTGAATAATTCGATATTAAATTTAGTTATTATATATGCCTTCTAATAAAAGGTGAAGGGTACATAATATGACGGATGTACTAAAGTTATCGGGTCAATTTCAAGATAAATGCAGAAATCATTTTTCTTCTTTTCAATTACTCTTTTTATCCTTTCGAGTATTTTCAAATTTTTTAATAGATGGTTTTCCTGATGTGGCTTGCTCAATTCATTATATTGGACATCGAGATTTAGATAAAAGGTAGAAAATCTTTTATCACCCATAAAATCAGATGATATCAAGACTGATTGTAGCTCTTAAGCTTAGTTTATTAAATGGAATAAATAGCTTTATATAGCCAATAAAAAAGTAGGATCCATGATTTACAATATTATATCATGGCTATTCCTAGGGAAGAACAAATCAACAAAGAATCCTATCCCTAGAGAATAGGTTTATTCAAAATGGAAAAACAAACAGCTAGTTCTAACAAACCCTCCCTTAAACTGAACTGTTATTCAAGAATACAGTTAGTTTATCCCTTCAATGCTGCACATTCCAAGTCTTTCTCTCAATTTCACGAATATTTCCAATTTCAAAGGCTTGGTCATGATGTCAGCTAGCTGATCCTTAGTACCACATCGCACTAATTCAACTTCTCCTTGATTTGCCAACTCCCGAAGAAAATGAAATCGAACGTGAATATGCTTACTCTTACCATGCATAACAGGATTCTTCGAAAGTTTAATCGTTGAACTATTATCGCAGAAAATAATGCACTTACTTTGCTTAATCCCCAACCTTTCAAGTACACGCATCATCCAAATGCTTTGAGCAGCACAAGCTGCTGTAGAAATAAATTTGGCCTCAGTGATGGACAGTGACACCACAGGCTGCTTCTTAGAGCTCCAAGCAACTAATCCATTCGATATCTTAAAAATATACCCTGAGGTACTCTTTCGGTCTTCAAGGTCTCCGGCATAGTCACTATCACAGAAAGCTACCAAATTCTCTCCTCTTTCTCTTTTGTAAAACAACCCCAGTTCAGTGGTTCCTCTCAAGTAGCGCAGGACCCTTTTCATAGCTTGTTGATGCATAGTCGTTGGAGCTTCCATGAAATGAGCCATAAGACTTCCCACCATTTGCTTATATGTGGTGGCATCAACCTTCAACCCTCCAGCATCCTTTGTGAGCTTGCACCTTGGAACGATTGGGTTTTTGACAGATGAGCAATTTTGTAACCCAAACCTTTCCAGTACTTCGTTAGCATACTTCATTTGACAAATAAAAATGTCATTTGAAGTCTGTGTGACTTCCACACCAAGAAAATATCTCATGCATCCTAGATCAGTCATCTCAAATTCCCTTTTCATTGAGCTCTTGAATTCTTTGAATAGTTTCTCACTATTTCCTGTAAAGATGAGGTCATCCACATATAAATTCACAATAAGAACATCTCCTCCCCCTTCATTCTTTGTAAACAGAGTGTGATCACTCGTGCTTCGTTCAAAACCTTCCTTGATAAAGTATGATTCTATCTTGCTGAACCATGCTCGAGGGGCTTGTTTAGCCCATAGAGAGCTTTCTTTAGTTTATACACTTTATCTTCTTCACATGTCACCTCATATCCCTTCGGTTGTTCCACATACACTTCTTCTGCTATCTCTCCATGTAGGAATGCACTCTTAACATCGAGTTGATAAACTTTCCATCCTCGACTAGCTGCAATGGACAAAGTTAGTCGAATGGTATCCCATCTTGCCACAGGTGCAAATACCTCAGTGTAATCAATTCCAGCTTGTTGAGCATATCCCTTCGCTACAAGAAAGCTTTATATTTGTCTACTTCTCTTTTTTCATTCATCTTGGTCTTAAATACCCATTTAACACCAATTTTCTTTGCTCCTGTTGACAGATCTATTAGTTCCAATGTTCCATTCTTCTCAATTGATGAAATCTCACACTCCATTGCATCCCTCCATACCTGACTTTTGACTGCTTCCTCAAAGGTGGTGGGATCATTTGGCACAAACATAGTAAGCTGCTGCATCTCCTGGGTGAGCTGCTCCACTCCTTCTTCTTCCTCTTCTGACAATCCAACTCCAGACTCATAGTCCCTCATCCACATTGGCTGCCTTCTTCTTCTCCTTTCAGGGACATTGATTCTCTCATCTCCTACAATTTCTTCTTCCCTGTCATTATCTGCTTGATTTTCAGCTTCTGAATCTTCATTCTCCGTATTCTCTTCATTTTCTTCGCACATAAGATCAGGAGAATTAGTCTCTCCTGACTTCTTCTAATCCCACTTTTCCATTTCATCAAAAACTACATCTCGGCTGATGATAATTTTCTTTGTTTCTGGATCATACATTCGGAAAGCTTTGGACTCCTCACTGACTCCCATGTACACGCACTTGATGCTCTTCCCATCCAACTTCTTCCTTGTGGCATCAGGAATATGAACATGTCCTATGCATCCAAACACCTTGAGATGTACCACTGATGGTTTTCTTTCCTTCCAGGCTTCTTCAGGTGTTATGTTTGGCAAGGCTGAGGTTGGACATCTATTTAGAACATGAGTGGCCAGGTTAGCTACTTCCGGCCAAAACTCCTTTGGAACATCTCGTGCGGCAAGCATACATCTCACCATATTCATCAAGGTTCGGTTTCTTCTTTCTGCAACTCCGTTCTATTGTGGTGAGTAAGCAACAATGAGCTGTCTTGCGATTCCATTAGTGCTACAATAGTCATTGAACTCTGATGAAGTGAACTCTCTGCCTCTATCTGTGCGCAAACAGATTATGTTGTATCATGTTGCCTTCTCAACTAATGACTTGAACCTTTTGAATGTATGAAAGGCTTTAGACTTGGCATGTAGAAAGTAGGACCACATTTTTCGGCTATAATCATCTATAAAAGTAATTATATACCTCTTATGACTGTGAGATTCAGGAGTAATTGCCCCACATATGTCTGAGTGAATGAGCTGTAAAGGTTTGGATGCTCTCCAAGTGCTTTTCTTTTTAAAAGGATCACGTTGCTGCTTTCCTGTCATACATATGGTGCACACCTTGGATTGATTCTTCAATATTGGCAGGCCTTGAACCATCTTCCTATAGGCAAGAGTCCGCAGTCCTTTCATGTTAAGATGGTCGAACCTTTGATGCCACAAGCTTGTGACATTTTCATAGGTCACATTGAAACAGGCTGCTTTTGATGCATTAGTAGAGACAGAGGGAATAGAGGCTAAAAGTACAAACATGCGATTTGCAGATATCATAGTTCGTATGATCAGACCTCTAATATCATGATAAATGCTATAGTAGCCATTCTTAATCAGTATAGATAGATTTCGTTCTTGAAGCTGACCAATGCTAAGTAGATTTGATTTGAGATCAGGAATGTAAAATACCTCTGATATGACCACAACTCGTCTATCTATTTTCATTCGAATGTTGCCTTTTCCCATAACAACCAATTTGGAGTCATTTCCTGTTTCCACTCATGTGATTACTGCACCCAGAGTCCAGAAACCATACTTCATCTCATGTGGCTCCTTGCATTTCCATATAAGACATAAGCAGCATCTCTTCTCCTTCGTCCAGCTCTGTGTGTTCTGCATAATTAGCATAGGTTGGACATTCGTACTGGAAATGTCCCAGCTTGTGACATCGGTAGCACTCAACTGTGGATTTGTTGAATGCTCTACCTCTCCCTCTGCCTCTGTATCCACCATGCCCTCTGCCTCTGTCACCGAATCGTTCGTCAGCTCGTAGAGTAGAGTTGTCTCCTGTAACCTTCAATGCTTGTTCAGTCACTTCCTTCCGTTTTATCTTGTGTTCATGTACAAGCAATGAACTGTGCAGCTCATCTACTGTCATCTCATTAATATCTTTGGACTCTTCGATTGAGCATACAATATAATTGTATTTGTCAGACAGTGTGCGCAAAATTTTCTCAACAATATGTCCATCCTCCATGGTCTCTCCTGCTCCTCTCGTGTCATTTGCAATTAACATGACTCTAGAAATGTAATCATTCACGCACTCACCATTTTGCATTTCTAGAATTTCAAAATCCCTGCGCAGCCTTTGGAGTTGAGCTCGTTGAACTCGAGTATTTTTGCTTCATCGAATCCTAGAGTGCTTTGGAAGTGGTTTTGCTAGTGATCGTTTTCAAAATATTCTTATAAATAGATTGAAACAGATAATTCTTTGCCCTCAAGTCCTTCAGATTTTGCTCCTCCAAGGTTCGACGTTGTGCTCCTGTGAGTGGCTCCAAGGTTTTAGGCTCTTCATAGCCTTGCTCCACCAAGCTCCAATACTCCTTTGATCTCAGCAAGTTTTCCATTAGCATGGACCAGTGATTATAGTCTCCATCGAACTTCAAAATACTGAGGAAGCTATTGTCGTCAACCATGGCTTGTTGTTGTTTCCTCTCCCTCTGTGTTTCACTTAACTTCTCTCTTTGTGTCTCACTCAACTTCTCTCTCTTGTTCTATAAAAAATCAGGCCCTTGTGTGGGCTCCGCTACCACTGTTAAAATCAGATGATATCAAGATTGATTGTAGCTCTTAAGCTTAGTTTATTAAATGGAATAAATGACTTTATATAGCCAATACAAAAACAGAAAGAGTAAAAGTAGGATCCATGATTTATAATATTATATCATGGCTATTCCTACGGAAGAACAAATCAACAAAGAATCCTATCCCTAGAGAATAGGTTTATTCAAAACAGAAAAACAAACAGCTAGTTCTAACAGACAAGATCTAAATTTTAGACTTCTTTACCAAATTTATTAGAAATTCCACTTTTTTTAATAGATTAGAAAATACACTTGATTTTGAAAGAAACTGATTTGGTTTTTTTTCCAGCAAAATGTCATGCTTGAGAACGAACTGAGTTGAAACTTGAAACCTTCAACTTCAATGGCTCGATAATTAGGCACCATCATTTGTCAACGGTCCTGCGATTTTTTTTTTCCTTTTTTCGGAGAGAATGTTCTGTTATGCGTATTTGATCTATTGACGCCACCAGGGTTTCATTCCTTATCATTTATTTATTTTCAGATTTTTATACAGCAATTCCTTATTTGAAAAGTCCAATCTTATCAACATTCCAAACTAATATAAAATATATATTCAATTTCCTTTCTTGAAGAAAATGATATTTTTGCTCAATTTACTATGCATGTATGATCGTACAGGCAGGGACGGATCCAGGAATGATTTCCAGGGGGGGCGGGGGTTCGGGGGCAGCGCCCTTGAAATTTTTTTTTGGGGTATTTTAAAGGGAAACCAAACGAGCTGAACGAAAAATTGAACAAATGCTTAAGAGTATTTGTATCCGTCACTAAATAACAAATATTTAGATAACTTAACAAAAAGATAAATAAGAAGACAATATAGAAAAAAATTAATTCATATAATATACGTACTTCTTACAATTGTTCTCTATGAGTTTTCATTTTTTGAAATCGTTGAATGATTCTCTCATTCTCTACACTATCAAAAACATCTTTTTCAACAAAAGTAATCAAACAATCATTTAACAAATCATCTCCCATACGGTTCCGCAGCCGATTCTTCACAATGCTCATATAAGAAAAAGTCTTTTCCACTGTCACAGTTGCAACCGGTAAAATCAAAGCTAGCTTCAAGAGTAAATACACCAATGGATAGACAATATGCTTTCTTCTTTCAACTAACTTTTCGGAAAGATCATTAATCCCTTTCAAATTTGAAAATCCAACATCCGACCGCATATCCAAAATATAATTCTCAAGTTGATTATCAAGAGTAAGAATATCAACTCTAGAAAACTCATTAGGATAAAATTGAGTCAATTGAAGCAATTTCTCCTTATTGAAAGCAACAAAGGAGTCTCTTAGATTTAAGCATGCCACACAAATGAGTAATTCGCTATTCCTCTCATCAAATCGATTATTAGGATTGTAATTAGCATGCCACTCTATGTCTCTTGGTTGACAAGGACCTTTCAACATATAAACTCTACGAATTTGATCCCGATCATTAGGATTGTATTCTAAAATCGAAGGCCGCATACCTGGATCAGCAGGAAGATTTTTCAAATCAACTTCTAAAAATTTCTTCGACTTCTTCGCAAGTTGTTCTTCACTTTCATTTGGACCAACATTTGATGGTGCTTGAGTAGATGGTTTAATCAAATATTTGTCCATATCTACAAAAACAAATATTAAGGCTAAAATATTTGATCCCGACCAACAACCACAAAATGAAAAACGGAGTAGACTAAAATATTTTAAAATCAATCGCCGATTCACCCATTCGTACGAAATATTCGATTGATGGACGACCAAAATTTAGTTTTAAAAATACGAAACTTTGGCTAATTAATTTAAAATGCAAAATTGGAGCAAACCGTTAATCGATTTGTGAAATTGAGGATATGTAATTAATCTAGAGATGTAGCACTAATTATTTAACAACAGATTGGGTATCAATTTACTCAATAAGGCAATTAATTTGATTTAATTATCAAATGACCTAATAAATAAACAAGTGCAAAAAAAACTTGCAGTGAATGCTCCGGCTCCCAGGCTTGAAGGAAGGGTAAAGGGAGTGTGGACAAAATTGGGCTCAGGGTGGGCAAAAAATGTGTAGGGTTGTAAAAAATGGGCCCTCTTTGACACCTTGTAAGTGGGTTGATTTTTTTTTTGGACGGGCCCAGGGTGGGCAGCCACCTACCCTCGCCTGGGCTGGATCCGTCCATGCACACAAAGGAGTAATTCGCTATTCCTCTCATCAAATCGATTATTAGGATTGTAATTAGCATGCCACTCTATGTCTCTTGGTTGACAAGGACCTTTCAACATATAAACTCTACGAATTTGATCCCGATCATTAGGATTGTATTCTAAAATCGAAGGCCGCATACCTGGATCAGCAGGAAGATTTTTCAAATCAACTTCTAAAAATTTCTTCGACTTCTTCGCAAGTTGTTCTTCACTTTCATTTGGACCAACATTTGATGGTGCTTGAGTAGATGGTTTAATCAAATATTTGTCTATATCTACAAAAACAAATATTAAGGCTAAAATATTTGATCCCGACCAACAACCACAAAATGAAAAACGGAGTCGACTAAAATATTTTAAAATCAATCGCCGATTCACCCATTCGTACGAAATATTCGATTGATGGACGACCAAAATTTAGTTTTAAAAATACGAAACTTTTGGCTAATTAATTTAAAATGCAAAATTGGAGCAAACCGTTAATCGATTTGTGAAATTGAGGATATGTAATTAATCTAGAGATGTAGCACTAATTATTTAACAACAGATTGGGTATCAATTTACTCAATAAGGCAATTAATTTGATTTAATTATCAAATGGCCTAATAAATAAACAAGTGCAAAAAAAACTTGCAGTGAATGCTCCGGCTCCCAGGCTTGAAGGAAGGGTAAAGGGAGTGTGGACAAAATTGGGCTGAGGGTGGGCAAAAAATGTGTAGGGTTGTAAAAAATGGGCCCTCTTTGACACCTTGTAAGTGGGTTGAATTTTTTTTGGACGGGCCCAGGGTGGGCAGCCACCTACCCTCGCCTGGGCTGGATCCGTCCATGCACACAAAGGAGTAATTCGCTATTCCTCTCATCAAATCGATTATTAGGATTGTAATTAGCATGCCACTCTATGTCTCTTGGTTGACAAGGACCTTTCAACATATAAACTCTACGAATTTGATCCCGATCATTAGGATTGTATTCTAAAATCGAAGGCCGCATACCTGGATCAGCAGGAAGATTTTTCAAATCAACTTCTAAAAATTTCTTCGACTTCTTCGCAAGTTGTTCTTCACTTTCATTTGGACCAACATTTGATGGTGCTTGAGTAGATGGTTTAATCAAATATTTGTCCATATCTACAAAAACAAATATTAAGGCTAAAATATTTGATCCCGACCAACAACCACAAAATGAAAAATGGAGTAGACTAAAATATTTTAAAATCAATCGCCGATTCACCCATTCGTACGAAATATTCGATTGATGGACGACCAAAATTTAGTTTTAAAAATACGAAACTTTGGCTAATTAATTTAAAATGCAAAATTGGAGCAAACCGTTAATCGATTTGTGAAATTGAGGATATGTAATTAATCTAGAGATGTAGCACTAATTATTTAACAACAGATTGGGTATCAATTTACTCAATAAGGCAATTAATTTGATTTAATTATCAAATGACCTAATAAATAAACAAGTGCAAAAAAAACTTGCAGTGAATGCTCCGGCTCCCAGGCTTGAAGGAAGGGTAAAGGGAGTGTGGACAAAATTGGGCTCAGGGTGGGCAAAAAATGTGTAGGGTTGTAAAAAATGGGCCCTCTTTGACACCTTGTAAGTGGGTTGAATTTTTTTTCGGACGGGCCCAGGGTGGGCAGCCACCTACCCTCGCCTGGGCTGGATCCGTCCATACACACAAAGGAGTAATTCGCTATTCCTCTCATCAAATCGATTATTAGGATTGTAATTAGCATGCCACTCTATGTCTCTTGGTTGACAAGGACCTTTCAACATATAAACTCTACGAATTTGATCCCGGTCATTAGGATTGTATTCTAAAATCGAAGGTCGCATACCTGGATCAGCAGGAAGATTTTTCAAATCAACTTCTAAAAATTTCTTCGACTTCTTCGCAAGTTGTTCTTCACTTTCATTTGGACCAACATTTGATGGTGCTTGAGTAGATGGTTTAATCAAATATTTGTCTATATCTACAAAAACAAATATTAAGGCTAAAATATTTGATCCCGACCAACAACCACAAAATGAAAAACGGAGTCGACTAAAATATTTTAAAATCAATCGCCGATTCACCCATTCGTACGAAATATTCGATTGATGGACGAATAAAATTTAGTTTTAAAAATACGAAACTTTGGCTAATTAATTTAAAATGCAAAATTGGAGCAAACCGTTAATCGATTTGTGAAATTGAGGATATGTAATTAATCTAGAGATGTAGCACTAATTATTTAACAACATATTGGGTATCAATTTACTCAATAAGGCAATTAATTTGATTTAATTATCAAATGACCTAATAAATAAACAAGTGCAAAAAAAACTTGCAGTGAATGCTCCGGCTCCCAGGCTTGAAGGAAGGGTAAAGGGAGTGTGGACAAAATTGGGCTCAGGGTGGGCAAAAAATGTGTAGGGTTGTAAAAAATGGGCCCTCTTTGACACCTTGTAAGTGGGTTGAACTTTTTTTTGGACGGGCCCAGGGTGGGCAGCCACCTACCCTCGCCTGGGCTGGATCCGTCCATGCACACAAAGGAGTAATTCGTTATTCCTCTCATCAAATCGATTATTAGGATTGTAATTAGCATGCCACTCTATGTCTCTTGGTTGACAAGGACCTTTCAACATATAAACTCTACGAATTTGATCCCGGTCATTAGGATTGTATTCTAAAATCGAAGGTCGCATACCTGGATCAGCAGGAAGATTTTTCAAATCAACTTCTAAAAATTTCTTCGACTTCTTCGCAAGTTGTTCTTCACTTTCATTTGGACCAACATTTGATAGTGCTTGAGTAGATGGTTTAATCAAATATTTGTCTATATCTACAAAAACAAATATTAAGGCTAAAATATTTGATCCCGACCAACAACCACAAAATGAAAAACGGAGTCGACTAAAATATTTTAAAATAATCGCCGATTCACCCATTCGTACGAAATATTCGATTGATGGACGAACAAAATTTAGTTTTAAAAATACGAAACTTTGGCTAATTAATTTAAAATGCAAAATTGGAGCAAACCGTTAATCGATTTGTGAAATTGAGGATATGTAATTAATCTAGAGATGTAGCACTAATTATTTAACAACAGATTGGGTATCAATTTACTCAATAAGGCAATTAATTTGATTTAATTATCAAATGACCTAATAAATAAACAAGTGCAAAAAAAACTTGCAGTGAATGCTCCGGCTCCCAGGCTTGAAGGAAGGGTAAAGGGAGTGTGGACAAAATTGGGCTCAGGGTGGGCAAAAAATGTGTAGGGTTGTAAAAAATGGGCCCTCTTTGACACCTTGTAAGTGGGTTGAATTTTTTTTTGGAATGGCCCAGGGTGGGCAGCCACCTACCCTCGCCTAGGCTGGATCCGTCCATGCGTACAGGTCTTTTAAAATATTCATGTTCAATGCTTAAAATATAGAATGGGAACAAGTGAGTTGAGTATCAGTCGCGAAGCTAGGAAGAAAATTTTGGAGGCAAATATGGTAGAATTTTTTTTAGAGGCTGAAATACGATAAATTAACTAAAAGTATAACGATCGTTGGATAAAATCTAAAAATTGGTGGGGCAAACTTAAAAGATTTGTAAGATAAAGGGGTAAAGAATTTGTATACTCTTAACTTTAAATACAATTTTAGAAAATGAAAGCAAATCATCATCATCATAATTAAAACCCGATAATACATGAGAATAGTTTTCTACCAAAATGGGAGAGAAAATAACCCAACGAGACCAAATAAGAAAAATTATACTTCTTGTGACAATGGGCTCATGGACTAGGTTAGAGTTAGATCCAGGACAAGACCTGAGCCCATCCGCAACAAGCCCGCCCTTTAATATTGCCAATGCCATACTTCATTTTTTCCGGATTTGAAATCGAGACAGAACCCTGTCATTAGAATGTTAGAGATGACTTTCAAAGATGCATTTTATTGGTTTGTAGCATTTCCCTAAACAATTACAAATTCCTACTTGGTTTTTTTCTTTTAATATAATGTGGTGTCTCGGAATTTTTTCCGGACTAGACTAATCTATAATCTATTGAGTTAGTATCTGAAGATTAATCTAAGTTGTACCTCAAGGATTTTTAAAAAATTTGCTTATTTCAAGACTCAAACAAGAGACTTTTAGAATATAATTCTAAACTAATTTCGCTGCACTTTTTTAATAAAATCCTACTCGTTAATTGCGAGTTCTCTGTAATATTGGTTTTCCTTTTTTTGGTAAAATGAAGCATTAAGGAAATAATTCATTATATAGTCAAAGTAGATCAAGTGTCTTATTTTTCAAAAAGCTGCAATCAAGTAGTTTAAGTTTTGGGCCCAGTTTTGAATTGTTAACCAAATTCTAACCCATCTGCTTGTCGAGTAGAGCCCAACTCACTTGTTATAAGGGAATTAACTAAGATTTTATTTTAATTAATCTAAGTTCACATAATTCCAATCTTAATATATATATTGTTCGTTGTTTTAGTTTAACTAGAAGTCTCAAGTTTGAGCGCTAAGTATGTAGCTGTGTTAAAATTTATGAAAAAACTTAATCACTCTTTTACCCAACTCGAATCCGAATTAATCGACATCAATATGGTGATCAAATTATCGGATAGTTTTTCCCAAGTTTGAAATTTCCTTATTTCTCTCATTAAATTAAAAAATATATATTCAATCTGTGCAAACTGCTAAAATAATCGATGTCATCAAAATATATCGTCTGACACCAAATCAGATGGCAAACTTCCCGCCAAAACAGTGAGTCAATTTAATCACAGCACAGAATCATTCAACCCAAAAAAAATCGTTATTGTTTACCAGTAAAAAGTTAAAATGCACATGACATTTGCGAAGAAAATTCTTTTCCTAAGGAAAGAAAGGGAACCCGGGTTTTGCCATTGACTGTGGACAGTGGACTAGTTGGCTGCAGAGGCTACATTTGAAGGAAAACAACAAAGAACTTCGCCCCACCGGAGAAAGAAAACGACGGTGTTTGATTGGCCACAGTTTCGGTGATAAATCTATTGAATTGTCATATGCCAAATCCTACGGCTGATATTGATTCTAACACTTGTCCCATCCTGAAACACCGTTCCGCTCCCGACGAACGTTGTAGTTTCCACTTTCCACCACCACCAAGCTTGCGGGACCCAAAGAAACCCAACGACGTGGGTCCTACCCATCACCTACTGTGTGTGGTAGCCCCACACTCATAATAAGGAGAGCTGAATTCCGGGTGGTTTCATTTCACTCATCTTTTGAAAATTTTCATCCATTAATTATTGCCTACATTTTTTTTCCTTTTACAATTATTTGACCTCCAAGATTATGACATGATACATTATAACTTTCCCATTCTTCGTTAGGCCAGAGATAAATTACTGTTTTTTTTTAGTAGTAAAAGTGGGGTAAATTTTAATTAAATGACCTATAAGACCTTTGCAGAAGGCGTGAAGAAAGCAATTCTTTAGTGTCTAGTTCAGTCAAAACACAAAAGTGCTGACACCGCCGTGCGGTCCCTCTCGACCATGTGGTCACGGCGGTCTCTTTCTAACTTTGTTTGAAAACAATTGAAATGTATCACACTTTCTCCCCACTCGCTTCTCCCCGGCGCGTCTAACCACACCCCGTTATTCACATACCAAGTGTCATGGGTCAGCTATGGCTCCTTTTTCTTCTCTCTTTCTGTAAAGCCACTCTTTATGTCCAACCACTCCAAATACAATTCTTACAAGTTTGGGGTGATCTTTTATTAGGTCACATTAGTTCCTTATTTTGAAGACTTGCCATCATCTATGTCACTTTTCCAAGTTTGTTAAACAGAAAATCACATCAACACATACTATTCTCATAAGAAGTTAATTTTCTAAAAAAGGTAATTTAGTCTCTATTTTATTTTTCTATCACCTTTTTCTATATGCATTCATAAACATTAAACGATATAAAAAGTAGTTAATTGTCAATTCCTATTTTTTATTAATATTATCCACGCATTTGTTAATTCTTTCATTCATTTTTTATTCAAAATTATATAGTAATTCGATTATCATATTAGATATCATTTATTTCAAATTCGAATTAAAACCTAAAATACAGTAAAATTCTCCCCCTCATTTTTATTACCACAAAAAAAATGACTCTTTTTTTCACAACGAACGAATCAGTTACCAATGACTTTACTTACTTTTGCTGACTTTAATTACTAGTGCCTGGCACGTAACAACCACACGCCTATCCAGTCGCATTGTGGAACACGCGCCTAAAACCCACTCTGAAGACCTTTCCCTCGGGGGGAAAAAAATACTCAGATGACGTAGATAAACGTGCAATTCAAAAAAACCACGCAAAACCCCATTTCGGGCAAACGGTCAGCACTAGACGCCGTCTCACACCATTTTTTAAAATTATCAAAACGACCGAAGCTCAGGTTCGGAATCAGGTTTGGGCACAAAAAACAAAACACACTCTCTTTCTTATCACTATATCTCTCTCTCTCTCTCTCTCAAAAAAGAGCCAAAGCTGGCCACCATTTCCGTAAAGAAAATAATGGAACCAAAAATCTAGAGAGAGAGGTAAAAATAAAGTAAAAGAAAAAACAAATAAAAGAAGAGAGAGAAAGTGAGGAACCTGACCCTCCACCAGATGGGACAGATCGTGAAGGGGAAGAAGAAAGGGAGGCCATCGAAGGCAGATCTAGCGCGGCGAGCTGGTCAGGCAGCTCCGGCGGCGGCGGATGACCAGACTGACCGACGGCGGAGCCTCCGGCGACGGAATGTGAGGTACGACAGCTTCATCGACTACGACGATTATCTCGACCAGTTCGAGGAGGAGGATGAGGAGGAGGAAGGTGAAGTGGAGGAGAGGAGGAAAGAGAAGAAGGTGAAGCTGGCGAAGCTTGAGAACCAGAAAAGCAGCAAGTCTGCGCGTGGTGGACACGCGCGCCGGGATGGTTCTTCGTCGGAGGAAGACGAGAGGGAGAAGAGGCCGGTGACGAAGAAGAGGAAAATCAACGGTGGAAATGAGAGTGATCAAGCGGAGTACGGGAGTGAAAATGAGGAGGAAGATGATAAAAATAATAACAATCATAATGAGGGTATTATTGATCAAGAGGTATATATTTAATGTAAAAATTAACTGCAGTTAGTTTAATTAATTGCGCGAAATTGTGGGGATCTGTAACTGTAAAGAGCGAAAAAATCGCAGGCGTGTACAGTTGGATTTTTCTGTCGTTCTTTCTTCACGCTGTGTGTGTGTTGAGAGAAAATGGATATGGATGGATAGTAACGGTCGGGTCAACTGTCAATAAAACTAACTAACTATAACTAACCATCTAACAGAATCTGATCAGGGAGGCTATTCCTCTCTTTCTCTCTCCATATCTTAATCCTTTTTAGTTACGCACGCACACTCACGCACTTCTCTCTCTCTTGCTAGTGTTGTCTGCTTTTACTTATACTTCACTTACGTTCCTGTCTCTGTCTGTCGTGCCTGTCTCTGTCCTTTTGTTTCTCTTTTGTGGCACCACTTGCAAGTGTTTTGTGTCCATGTGTTTCATTTTGTGGGTTTTAAGGTTTACTGATGTTGGCAGGAAAGGAAAGGGGGAGGCTGCGGTGGTAGTGCTAAAGGAAGGCCGGAGGATTCTGTTCCAGGTTTGTTGTTGTTTTTTGGGTTTTTTGATTGGTTCTTCTGTTTGTGTTGTTTTGTTTATTGATTTTTGGAATTTGATGGGGTGGGGTTTGTTGAATTGTTGCCAGGGACCCCGTCTGGCAATGGGACACCTATCCCGGATAAGAAGTCATTGGATTTGATTCTTGACAAGCTTCAAAAGTGGGTTAAGAATTTTCTCTTCCTATGTAAATGATGGATTCAAAACTGTCGAGCTGGGTTTTTTCTTTTTCTGATGTTAATTTTTGTTTTGGGTGTGAATTGTGGTAGGAAGGACACATATGGCGTGTATTCAGAACCGGTTGATCTTGAGGAGGTGGGTGAAACGGGGAATTCGTTGGCTAACTGTGGGCATGTTTTTGGGAGACATTGTGTGTTGGAGATTGAAGGGCTAATTTCGTGCTTGTTCTCTGTGTAGCTTCCTGATTATCTGGATGTAATTGATCATCCGATGGACTTCACCACAGTGAGAAAGAAATTGGCAAATGGTTCATATGCTACACTTGAAGAATTTCAGGTTTGTATGTTACTCACCATTCCTTTAGTTATGCTATCTTCTTCTTCTTCTTGCACAACAAACTGCTGAGCAATGCTGTTGAATGCATTTCTTTGCAATTTATGTGCGCAACGGATAGTTCCTATTTGTCTGGGTGTATCTATTCGAGGCCGGAAGAAATTTTAGTTGCTCTTTATGATTCAAGCAACAAAGTTTTGGTACCAACGAGCTTGTAACTTAGTGGTTAAGTGGTACTTGCTTCAAGGCAGGGAGGGTGAGGTCTCGAGTTCATGGGACAGTGACAGTTGATCCTTTTAATACTTAATAATTTGTTCGGTATTGGCCTTCAAGAGCTGTCTTTGACTTTTAGGTGAATATCACATTCAGGGAGTCCTAGGGGTGGAAAAGTATTTTGTCAGGAATCTTGATCTGTTCCTCTTTCACAGCAGAAAATGCATGCTAGATTCTTCCACTTACTTGATGGGCACTTTTAACCAATCTGTTATCTAGATGGAGATAGTTCTAGTTCAGAGCAGACGCATTTTACTTTCTCCTGATAAATCGTATTAATGGAACCTCTAAAAGTTATGGTGCTAGGACTCTTGAATTGTTGTTGATCATGAAGGGAAAAAAATGATGATTATTCTACATTGGCTGTTATTGAACATAAGCTTATTGGGAAAGTGTGGAGTGTACTATGAGTTTTTCTATTAGTATCCAAGTCAAAACTGGGATTCATGGGGGACTTTGAGACTCCTATAGTGCTTCCTTTTTTGCTACTCCTAAAATGGCAGTATATTACTCCGTAGCTTGTAAAAGAATGTAGTGGATAGAGGAATGATTATGGTTCTCTTTCCATGACATGACATTCCATTAGATAGTGCCAGATATATCCTTTTTGGGAAATTATTCTTAACTTGTTCATCTACCTTTTCGAGAAGTTGTTCCCTTTCTCTTGATAGTAGTCTGTTGTTGCAGTTGTCTATTAGCTACCGTTCCTGAACTACTTCTTTGCAAGGTCTTTTTTTGAGCGCTTTATTTTGTTAAGGCTTATAAAGCAGGTTTTTCTTTATTAATGCAGAGTGATGTGTTTCTAATTTGCTCGAATGCAATGCAATATAATTCTTCAGACACCGTATACTATAAACAGGTATTTTTCTTTATGGTACTCTTTTTTCTTTTGAAAGTTTGTTATACTTCTTTTCTCATCTTCTCATGCTTTCTTTACAACTGGTTTTAATTGGATAAGGCTCGTACCATCCAAGAAATGGCAACGAAGAAGTTCCAGAAGTTAAGGATTAAGATTGAACGATCTGAAAAGGAGGTCAAATCAGAACAGAAAGAAGTAAAGTTAGAGCAGAAAACAAAATCCAACTTCTCGGCCAGGAAACAAATGAAGAAGCCTGTGAACCGAACTGTGCAGGAACCAGTTGGCTCGGACTTCTCCTCAGGTGCCACTCTTGCCACTGCTGGTGATGCCCAGAATGTCTCTGCTGCTACCCAAGCCGGTGGCTGTGAGAGACCAAGCAATCCTGCTGATGGTCCATCTGAGGGCAACTTCGCCCTGTTGGATGGTAATGTGGAGAGAATAGAAGAGCTATCGTCAGGTATGATAGAGGAAGTGAACTTTTTTTGTTGTATGATAATATTGAATTTGAAAATGCGTAAAGTTAAAGCATCTTCGGGATAATGCATTAAGCATTTTTGGTCAAATGGCACAAGCATTGGGTTTTACTTCAAATAAAAAGTACTAGTGAATAGGTTGTCTGTCAATTCTGCTGAAGTATAGCACTGATGAGCCTTTTAATAATTACTACTGCTCCTCTCTTAGGGAAGGGCCTCCTATCCAAATTTGGGAAGAAGTCATCTGGGATTGATGACAACCGCCGTGCTACTTACAACATATCCAATCAACCAACGGATGGATCGGATTCAATATTTTTGACCTTTGAGAGTGAAGTCAAACAGCTGGTTGCAGTAAGTAACAAAGAGACTCCTCTATCCTCTTCTAAACTCAGTCTCTAGTCTCACTTTGTTTTTGTTTTCCTCATATCAGGTTGGGCTTCATGCTGAATATTCCTATGCAAGGAGCTTGGCTCGTTTCGCTGCAACTCTCGGACCTCCTGCTTGGAAATTTACCTCGAAGAGGATTGAGCAAGCACTACCTCCTGGATATAAGTTTGGTCGTGGATGGATTGGAGAATATGAGCCACTTCCTACACCAGTATTAATGCTTGAAACATGTGCCCCGAAAGAACCTATTTTGCTTACTAGACCCCAATGTACTGCAAATGAATGGAAAGGGGATGTGACTCCAAGGACCTCAGCTCTTGTTAAGGAGCCTCCTGTTCAACGACCTACTCTGGAAGGAAAGGCATCTCTCTTTCGTCCGATCAATGGGTCTATGGTGGAAGGAAAACCATCCTTGTTTCCTTGTGGTGAGACGAAACCCAGTTCCTCCATGAATCCACCTCATCAGCTGCAAAACCTGCCACCTGGGAAAATATCTGAGTACCACAATAAGGCTTTAAAGCAAGTTGAATTGAATTTGCCACCTTCTGGTTGTCAACAGGATACTGATACTGTTTCAAGAAAGCAGCTTCCTAAGAATTCCGAGATGGCAGCTTTCAATCCAATGGAGATGCCAAAGGCAATTTGTCCTGTACAATTTGCACCATCTAGGCAACCAAATGGAGTTGTTTCTGGAGGGTTACCCAATGGAAAATTCACAAGCAGTCCTGTAAACAGTCAAATGGTGAGTTCATCCTCCAATGGTGTTCCTAATCAAATGGCTCGGGCAGCAAGAAACTTTACCAAGGGAAAAGATCAGGGCCTCACTGACCCTGTTGAGGCGATGAGAGTGTCAGCTGAAAAGGAGGCAATGAGAGTGTCGGCTGAAAAGGAGGCAGTGAGAGTGTCAGCTGAAAAGGAGGCGAGGAGAGTGTCAGCTGAAAAGGAGGCGAGGAGAGTGTCAGCTGAAAAGGAGGCGATGAGGATGTCGTCTGAAAAGGAAGCGATGAGAATGTCAGCTGGAAAGGAGGTGATGAGAATGTTAGCTGAGAAGGTTCAAAAGCAACTACAACCATCAAGGCAGTCCTCTGTTGATACACCGCCAGTAACACCATCTGTTCCCTCCCCAAGAAATGACTCCAACAATGCTGCAGCTGCTGCTGCCCGGGCATGGATGTCTATTGGTGCTGGGGGCTTTAGACCGCCCACTGAAAATTCTGTTAGTCCAAAAGGTCAGATCTCTGCTGATTCATTGTACAATCCAGCTCGACAATTTCGCCCACAAATTCCACAAGTTCAGGGTCAGTTTTCTTTTCCTGCGGGGATGAGACTTCCATCTGAAGGCAACTTTCCGTTTCAAGCATTTATGGGACAACCAGTTCATGTGGGAAATAATGAAGTACAGATCCAAAGACCTATGGCCTTCCCTCAATTCGTAGCGGCTGACTTGTCTAGGTTTCAAATGCAGTCCCCTTGGAGAGCACCAAGTCCTCATCCCCAGCAAAAGCAAAAGCAGGAAACACTTCCTCCGGACTTAAATATCCGCTTCCAGCCACCAGGGTCTCCTGTGAAACAGTCTTCCGGTGTCATGGTTGACTCGCCGCAGCCAGACCTGGCATTGCAACTCTAAGCGTGGACCAAATGAAGGCTCAAAGGTAAACTTGGCACCAACCTCAGGAATTTTAGGTTTCGCTCACACCTCAGCAGAATAATTCTGTTAAATTTTTAATATGGAGATGTGGCTTCCCTGCTGTGTGTGTGAGGATTTGAATCATCCCATCTTTGCTTGTTCCAGAAGAGATGTTGTGTTTACTCCTGACAGTTTTATGTATCAAAAAAATTGGGCTTTAGCACTTGCGATGGATGGAATTTCTTCTGGGAGATCTGCATTTGAGTGTTTTGTCTTTTCAAGATGAGGATTACTGACTTTGAACTGTTCCTAGCTTATACTATCACCAGGAAGTTAAATTATTGAAGAGAGTCCGGCATGATGAATCAGATGTTGATATGTAGTAGATGGATTAAGCTAGTTAAACACTTGTAACAGTAGATACATGAGATGAGAATGAGTTGAGTTGCTTGATTAGATTCTTGATGTCTCGGATGATTCCACATGTGGAAAATGATTCATGATTCCATTTCTTTTTGTTCTACTTGTGTTGCTGTTATTACATGTAGCTTAAAGATATAAAAAATTGCTTGCATTTTTGCTGTGTTTGGTTCTTCAGACATGACACCATTCATAACTCCAGTTCATTTCCATACGTGGGATCTTGCATCTTGATCCTTGAAAGGTTTTATTACTACAGTTTAGTTCGAAGATTGATTCAACATTTTATATTATTATATTACAAGAGCCTAAAAATATATAAATCTCATTCCTCACCTAATTGATCGAAATTATGACTTATTTTATAAAAATTATGACTTATTTTATAAAAATAGTAAGCACACTTTTTCTAATTAGCGGTTAAATTCTACCGATACTCTGCCACAGAGACGGTCAATGAAAATATGTACTTATCATTTGTATTATAATTTTATGTGCTTGATTTAACATTCACTAACTAATGTTAGATTTTATGAGATTGAGCAATTTTACTTTTTTGGTCAGTCATTTAATTTTTTATCACTATATTGAATGTCGACTATTCCGGACTTCAATCGAGTAGAATTTTAATATAGTAAAAAAGAATAAAGGGAACCTGGATTCCTACGTTTTATTTAATCACAACCTTTATTTTCTTTTTTATTTTTATACCCCTTCAATTCTTTTTATTTATTTAATTACAACCTTACTGTGCCTACCGTGACTGAAAGTTGACATGGTATCGTTAAATACCACGTTAGCATTCTAATATTGGGTGCAAAAATACTTCTTAGTTCCTCCGTTGATTGTATAAAATTTGACCAGGCAGGCTACGTCGGCGAGGAAGATTGGTCCTGCAATTATTGTAAGAACTAGTTATAAAATCTCAGCCGAACAGGCCCAAAGAAATAGAAGGCGGAAGGAAAAATGGACTCATTCTAACCTGAAAATGATCTAAAGATTTTCTATTATCTATACCAATAGATACCTCTCTCCTGGCCCAAGGAATGGACAAATAAGCAAAAGAAAACTAAAAAAAGTATCGATCTATAATTAATCTTATTCGCTCATTATCACATTATCACGCAAAGGGGAATGAGTCTCTAGTTTATATAAACATCAGAGGGGAACGGTTCTATAGTTTTACTCTCTTTTGATAATCAAATTCGAGACTTTAATTATGAATAACTTCCTTCCGAATTGCCAACCACAACTTCCCTGTTTTTTAACAAACAATAAATAAACGAAAAGAAAAGAAAAGAAAGCCATATATCCAGACATTGGACAATCATCTTGCCATCTCCAAGAAAAACATACAGATCTTGAATACCCCAACAAATTTCTAAGAAGTTACAAAACCCATACGAGCGATTATAAGAAATAACTATACAAACATAATAAAGAGAGGATTGATGAAGATAGATTTTTAATCAGAAACTGGCTTGGTCTGCAGATTGGATCTTTTCTTGACAAATCTCTTTCTGCTGCTGCTTTGATCAACAAGAACACAAGCATCCCCTTTGCATACATATCTCTTAGATGGAGGATGAGCTGCCGACGATTCAAGAAAACAACAACTCAAGAAATTTGTGAAAAATGCCATTTCTTTCTTGATTGATTGAAAGTAAATGATCTTGGTAGGGGTTTGTGACAGAGTATTTGGACTAGATATATAATATAATAAATGGAGGGTGTTCTTGGTGTGTGAATATAGATGCAACACGTTTTGTATCTTGAATTAGACCATACATTTTATTGATTGATTTTCTCTGTAAGTTCTTTTTTGAAAGTTTATGTTGACTGACTGTTTTCTAAGTTGAAGAACCCAGAGTTGGTGTATGTACAGAATTTCATTTAATTAAATCTAAAAAGCCTATTAAGCCCATACCATATTCCACAGATTACAATCTTAAACAACTAGCCCAGCCCAAAGGAAAGGAATCATAGTGTTTAAATCTCAAATTCAGGGTCCTGATGGATTCGGTGTCTACCACGAATTTATGATGGTTGGTGATTTGAAGGAAATTCTTAAACACGGCGTCGACATGGAGGACAGATCACTCGTACTAATGAAGCGTGGAATTAGACACATCATCAAGCACACATCCAATGCCTCACTAGTAGACTAGTAGGAGTGATCTGTCCTCCATGTCTACGCTGTGCTGTTGGAGCATTTCCTTCAAATCACCAATCTTCATAAATTTGTGAATTTGATGTCGTTTTGTGGAAGAAATATAGTCTTAGTGTTGCCTTTTTATTAATTGTATATATATATTTATATGTTTCGATCACTAAATTAGAATAAGTATTTTCAACAAAATTTGAATACTATGGTTTGGTAAGAATTTGATTCTACCTTTCCAATTTATGTCATAATTTTTTTATTTTTCACAACTACATACGTTTTTTAAATAAGATTAATTGTTTAATCTTAGAAATCCATCCAAAATAAGTTGCGCCCGGGTAAAATATCTTGTCTTATTAATTCATGTATCATTATTTATCTTGAATATTCTCAATTAGAATATATTTAGTGACTTAGGGTCTGTTTGGCGTTCCGGTTCTGGTCCAAAAAGTGCTGTGAATAAAAGTGCTGTCGAAAAAACACTTTTGCGCAAAGCAGTGTGCTGTTTGGTAAACATTTTTTAAAAGTACTGTGGGAAACGAGAAGTTGTTTTTGGTTTTTGATAAAACTATAAAAGTGAAAGAGTTGGAGTATAAAACTCATTTTTAAAAAATTAATAAAAATAGAAAAAATGGGTCTAGAATTACTTATCTCGAGATAGAGATTTTATTGTGGTGGTTTTTAATTTATTTTGTGCATTATATAAAGTAAAATAATGAAATTAAAAAAAAAAAAAAAGAAAGAGGAGAGAGAGGGTCAAACGACAGCTTTGCAGGCAGCTGCGTTGCCCACTGCTCCATTTTCCTGCAGTGGAGCAAGCTGCCTTCTAAAGGCAAAAAACTTATAGAGTTTTTCAAAAGCTCGGTTGGAAAGGTGGTAGCCAAACACCTTCTTTAACTTTTGGGTTGGGAAAAATTCTACTCCCCACCGCAACTTTAACCCCAAACGCTACCCTAATGGGAGACATTGGGGTATTTAAAAGTAGTTGATTCTAGAACTATAAATGACTCATGGAAATGTGATTCAACAATTATCGTAGAAAAAAGAAAAGAAAAGAATATATTCCACTGCAATTCTCACGTGAATCCGACCTATTTTGATAAGATTTATTTTCTCGTAAAAACCAATAAATTATAATTTAAAAAAAGTACCATGTGAATAAAATTCATTAACATATTTTACCATGCAAAAATCTGTAAATATATGTTATTCCACAAAGACAAGTTACACAATAAAATTATCAAAAACAAAATGGTAAATGATAGCATTATTTTTTCAAGTGAAAAATGAATCAAACCTTCACAAATGTGAAATGAAATATTGGGCGCGTGGAAGTGTGAGATTTTTTTTTTGTAAGATCAGATATACAATATTTTTATTATTAAATATATATTCATTATTTTCATTATATTAAAATATTTATTTATTTATTATTTTAATTGAAAAATTATAGCATAAGAGGGTGAGTTACATATTTCCCAAAATAATTTACCGACATGTCCCTTTCATTTTTAACCGCGGTGGAAAAAAGAAATAATAATATAACTCCAACCATGGTGAAAATAATCAGGTTGAACTAGCCGGTCCAACCAATAAATAAATATACCAGACATTAAATTAGTTTTTTCTTTTGATGAGCTGATGTGAATTAGTTCGAAAAAAATGACCAACAAGATAGTTGAATCGGTTAATCTTGAATTTTTATTTTAAAGTAAATTATGTACGTAGATTTTATATATAAATGATCGAAGTTCTAACAATTGAATTTTATTGAATCGTTGATTAATTCGCTTAAAAATACTCAAACAATTCGAGATTGGATTCATTCCTAAAATCTGACTAAAAAAAAGATTAATTCCTAAAACGATGTTTTTTTAAGTAAATTCAGATGATGATGATGGTTTTTTATTTATTTTTTGGGAAAATGATGATGATGATATTAAAGAAAAAACTCAAGAACAGCCTGTTTGTAAAAATGAAAAAGGTAACAGCAAGCAAACAAGGCCTAATAACAGGGTCCACCATTGATTTCACTTCTAGCCAATAGTGCCCGGAAAATTCTCTCAAAACCCACTCTCGCTCCCAAAGCTCACCCTTTTGTGGGACCCAGTTAGCCTTCAGCTAGACCCCACCACCAGAAAAACGAAACCAAATAATTTCCATACACCTCCCAAAAAGCCCCTCCTTCCTCCTCCTCTAAAACCCCGTCAGCAGAACAGAAAACCCCGTCTCTTCACGGAAGTTAGATGATCACCACCGGCAGTGTTGTTGGTGGTGGTCGCGACACGAAGGAAGGGAACAATGTGAACAATTGTGGTGGTGGTGGGGATGGGGATGGGGATGGGGATGGTGTGGGGTCACACCATTTGACGGTTGGTGGGCTGAAGAAAGGGCCGTGGACGGCAGCGGAGGATGCGATGCTGGTGGAATACGTGAGGAAATACGGGGAAGGGAATTGGAATGCGGTGCAGAGACATTCCGGTCTGGTTCGCTGCGGTAAGAGCTGTCGGCTCCGTTGGGCTAACCATTTACGGCCTAATTTAAGGAAAGGCGCCTTCTCTCATGAAGAAGAAAGACTCATCGTCGAACTACACGCCAAGCTCGGCAACAAATGGGCTCGCATGGCTGCTCTGGTAAAAAAAAATAAAAAATCATTCCTCCGTTTTTGAAATTTGAATTTGTTGGGTTAATTTGTTCGCTTCTTGAATTTAATGATCTTGTTCTTCTGAATAATTGTGTTAATTTATCATTTTGTTTTGTTTAAAACATTCTCATACGTTCTTGTCCTTTTCCTTTTCTAGATCTTATCTAGCTAATTTCTAGCCTTCTAAAAGTGCCAATTTTGGTATTTGTTTGTTTCTTTTTTCTTGAATTGTTCTGTTTTCCTCAGCTACCAGGAAGAACAGACAATGAAATCAAGAATTATTGGAACACGAGGGTGAAAAGACACCAACGCCAAGGCCTACCTTTGTATCCTCCTGATCTCCTACCTCAGAACAACCAACAAAACTACAACCACCAGAGTCACCATCAGAACCACCACCACCACCAATATTCCTCCGCATCCATCACCCCAACCACCCCAACTTCCTCCTTCACATTCCAAACCCACCTCCAATCCCCAACTGCTCCACTACTCCACACCCCTCCTCATACCCCTACTCCTCCCCCTCTCTCCCCAATGTCCTCTCCTTCCACCACCACCACCAACAATACCACTCTCCCGCTCTTCGACTTCGCCCTCCCCAAAACCCCTCCAATCCTCCAAACCCCTCTTCGCTTTAAGCGCTACAACAGCACTTGTAACATCAGTGATGCATGCAATGGCAATGATGCACATTTGTCCATCGGCAATGGTGGGATTGGTCATTTGTCTTTGCCATTTTCGCCGTTGTCCATTTCTCCAGCTTGGCAGAGCGTTCCTTATTGCTTCACTACAGGCCTGGTAGGTGGTAGCAACAGTAGTAGCAGTGAGTTTCATAACGAGATGGCACGAGAGAATCAGAAAATGTGCTCCTTATTCGCGGCTGTGACACAAAATCAGATGCAGCTGGAGCTCCCTTCAAACCAATATTTGCAATCAACATTGCCTCAGAATAATTGGGATTCTGGGCTTGGTGTTGGTTTCGATTCCTCTTCAAACGCGAGTAAGTTGGGTGGTAGAAAAATGAATAAGAGAAAGTACAGTGAAATTGGTGGATTGGAATTGGTGGAGAGTGGTAATGGGTTTTTGGAGGGTTTTTTGGCAGAGGCTAAGACATCAGCTGCTAATGGAGTGAGTTCTATGGAGCAGGATTATTTGCTTTTTGATGAACAGAAGCCAAGGTCGCTTGGCTTTGACGAGTTTAGCAAGAGTTGGGATCCCTCAAACTCTCTTACTTTGTCCTCAGGTAAGTTTTTGTTGTTTGATTCTTCTCTGTTTCATATTTTTAACTCTATTTGCTCTAGTACTCTGGATTAATTGAATTATAGATGCACTGACAATTTTTTTCTTATTTTTTCGAACATGAATGATTTTTAGAATCTTGAATTGGATGTTTTTGTTCTGTGTGTGTTTTCTTCACACTTGAATTGATTGCATTAGTTATCATATTGATTTTGGATTGATCTTTGGAATTTACAAGTATAATCTGTCAAGTTGCGCTAGTTATTATGTTTAATGTTGATTAATACAGTCTAGATGCATTGTCTCTTGCTCTTGCTCTTGCTCATGAGTCATTTAAAGGAATCTATGCTCTTTACTCAATCTACCACAAAGCATTACTAAATGAATTTCCCGAAACAAAATGGACTCGAGCGTAATGGCTTGATGTGCTTGATCCCAATTTAACCAGCATTACTCTTCCATTAGGTACCTTTAGGTATTACCTCCTCTTGTCTGGTTGTCCCTTCCGGATTTCGGAATACTTTCCTTGTTGTTTAAACCAAATTAGAAGGGAAGAAATTTCTTATGGACCACTTCTGCCAATTATAGAAAGCTATATTAGTTGTTGTTGCTTGAGAATTATGCGTCACATACGAAAATAGAGTTTTGTAACCCAGGTGAAAGTTTAAGAGTTCAGTTCTCATGAATCTATAATTGGCAGAACTCTGAGTTTGCCATTCTGTCTTAGTAATTAATTAATTTCTTGTCTACCTTTCCTTTCCAAACTTCTGAACTTTGCTTTCAATCGATGCATACAGAATTGAAACCGAATATGGAAGCATCGGGACAACAAGACACGATGCCTGAAGACTTGAACACCCTCCCCACTTCTATGCCGCACGACTTATATTCTGACAGTGGGGACATCTCCAACGGACAATCCTCTGTCGTTACGGAAGACAACATTGATTATGAGATGCAGCAGATAGCGTTGTTGTTTCCCACCACAGCGGACCAAAGCAGGACCCTTGGCTCTTGGGACACACTGCCTAGGATTTGCTGAGCGCGTTCTGAGGAAAAAGAAAAATGAAGAGGGCTTTAGATTGCTGTTGTTGGTATTCTCTATAGATATTTGTTTGTTGTATCTGTACTTGATGGAGTTTCTTCCTTCATAAATTTATTAACAACATACTTTCCTGACTTATACAAAATGCCGTACTAAATTTATAAATAATACAGAACAGATGTTCTATTGTTAGATGAATGTATTCATTTTCTCCTTCTGGTTAAAGTTCCGGGTTGCATTGCGCTGGGCGGGTTTGTTTATTTTACAGTTTCAACTTGTCGTAAAATGAGTGAATCGTGTGTAGAGCACGCTCAAGAGTTAAAAACGATACTGAATTTTCGCCGGTTATCTCAATTTTTGAGTAAATTAGGTTTGCGTAAGAGATAGATTTGAGTAGGTTATGCTAAAATTAGATGCATTTTCCTACTATAATCTAGCCAAAATTGAAGCATTTGATTGTGTAGCAAGAAAAAAGACGTAAGCTGGCTGACCCGCAAATCTCCAAGCTACTGATCTCGTCTGACAATGTCAACACGCTTTATCTCTAACTGTTTTAGAAATTCAAAAGTAACCTTATGTTCTCTCTCAATTATAAATGAGTGTTCAAATATAACTTAGGACATAAAACAAAGAGGACATTAGATTTACTAAGTATAAGGTATATTTATAATTATGATCTGAAGTTCGAATTTTTAACTTTACCAGAAGAAAACATATAGGCTTGCATATCATTCTAACTCATGATATATGTTCTTTTCATAATTTAGGGGACCCTATTTTCGTTGTTTGTGTTTTTTTTTTTATATAAAGGAAGATAAAATTTAAATATGAGTTCGAGTTTTTACTGATACTTTTACTATTAGCAAAATAACTAATGAATTACACCAACATTCGCTGTTGTTTATGTGTGGTTATTGAAACTAGTGGCAGGCTTGTGAAATGACTATTATGGTTATATGATTTTTAAGTATGAAGCACAACTATTTCTAAGTTTATTGGATTAAGACCTTGTTCGTATTTAGTGGGACCTTTAACATATA
Organism: Viola odorata; assembly: GCA_963691705.1. Lineage (NCBI taxonomy): Eukaryota > Viridiplantae > Streptophyta > Magnoliopsida > Malpighiales > Violaceae > Viola > Viola odorata. The sequence continues at coordinate 50,417,512 of OY829546.1, read as the reverse complement.
AATTGCTCTCGACATGCTATAACTTGATATACGAAAATCGAACCGATAAAATTTCTTTTCAAAAGGTAAAAACGTCGAACTACTCACATTAACCACTGGTTGAAATATATAATTATAAACATATATTTTGAATAACACAAAAAGTGCATGGCTATTTATGGGCATTTGTATCAGAAATTTTGTGCATTTTCTGAAGGAAGGCAGCATATTTGGTGCCCTTTGGAAAGTCTTCATAAAATCCATGACAATGATTCTTAGCTTACCTCTTTGCTCTCCCCCTAATTAATTAATTAACTAATATACTTGCATTAGGATGCATCAAATTACACCGAATAAGTTAGAAGATTCGAATTTGAGAATTCCATCAACTTTGCGTTAGGATATGTTGATGAGTTACACCTTTAAACTCATTAATTAACAGGGTTTTTCACCTTATGCTACTACTACCATTTTTATGTTTCACTTTCAAGAAATTTTATATTGTATTATTATTTTTACACATTTTTTACCCTCTTTAAACAAAAATGTTAAGTAATGACGTGGTTCATAGAAGTGCGTCTTATAATTCTATAAAAAATGCCATAGTAATCCAATTTACACAAAGCAAGGATATAGTTAATTATGTTTTTTTTCAGATAAATTAGGACTATTATCATTCTAATCCTTATTTATTTACAATTAGGAAATATCTTTATCGATAATACGATTAAGGTGTAAAAAAGGGTGACCTTGTAAAATTAACAAAAAATTGTAATGAAAATCCAAATATGATATTTTATATGTAAGCGGTTTTCTCGGCTCCCTTGACATTTTTAAAGAATGGAAGAGGTATGAAAAAAATCTTAACTCAATAAGATGTAAGGGCAGCGTCAGCACTAATATATTATTATTATTAGGGAGCTTTTATTTTTACACCCAATTAGTTTATTTTCACACAAAAGTAGTTAAATCTAATAAAATAGGAAAAATATTTTTAATAAATATAGAAAATTAAGAAGAATTTAATAAAATAGGAAAAATCTAATACTTTTCTATATTTTTTTCAAATATATTTTCAAAAACAAAACATGTAGAACCCATTGGATTTCAGTTTCTCAACACAATTTCAAGTCTTTCCAAATTATCTTTTAATTTCTCAAACATCTCAATTTATCATACAAATTCTCTTTTTATTTGTTTGGAAAAATAAAATATACAAACCCTATTCTTCACTGTTGCATATTCTTCATATTTTTATAATTTTAAAATATATTTTCTATTTTATTAGATTTTTATTTATTTTTTCCTATTCTATTATATTTTTCTTAGTTCTTATATTTTTTTTTCTAACATAGTTTATCTCCGTTAATATTTTTTTTCTATAATTAAGACTATATTAAACTAATGGATAAAATATTTGAGACAAATAAAAATAGGAAAAAATGTTTAGGACTGATGAAAATAAAATGACAAACATTTAGGAAACATTTAGGACCGTGAAGTGTATTAACTTTTCAAAATAAAAATTAGTTGTCAAATTATTAAGGATAAAAAATTAGAAGTAAATTTTACATTGAAAAAAAATTGAATATCAAATAGATATTTTTACAAATAATTATTTAAAAAAGAAAAGAAAAAAAAAGTGGATGATCTCAAAAATAAATTATAACAGTTACGAAAGTTATCATATAAAAAGAATTTGATAAAGAGACATTGAGAAGATAATAAGATAAGTAGGCTACTTTATTATTATTATTATAAAACATAAAGCAATCTCAAAGGACTCGAGTCTTCTGCTTATTTTCTACCATGGTGCAGTGCAAGTCATCATTAGTGAGATTGGCTGAGTAAAAGTAGAGTGATGAAATTTACATGTAGTCATCGACATTTCTTATAAACGAATCGAAGATTAATTCACAACATTTACTGCATCAAATTGAGATAAAATAACAGTCATATTACCCAGATTAAGGAAGGTTTAGCATAGAAAGATTCAACAAGCATCGCCCATGACTAGAGAGTGGAAAGCCAAGAATGTACAAATGGTCATCATGTCGTCACAAGTCTTAGTTTTTGCTCAATGCTTCAGCTTTGGACTTCAAATGGTGCTCCAAATGTATTCTCACCGCTGTAGGTCATATACAGGAAGCCATCCTCGTCTTTGTTTTCCTCGTAAATTGAGGACATGAGAGCAGCTGAAATAGCAGAAATCGCCGTGTATAACAAAATGAACAAATGAAAGGATACAAAAGGAAAAAAAACAAATAGCATAGAAAAACAAGTTATGGTTTCTCACCGGTTGGAGGCAAAATGTTCTTTACAAAGATGAATATAGCCTTTTCAGCACTGAGCTTAATCCTCTTCCGAACCACATAGACAAACTGGCCAACAGTGAGATCAGCGGGAACCAGATATCTGCACCAAAACATGATATAGAGAACTAATTAATATTATTCCAATATCAGCAGAACAATAGTTGTCAGACATTAGAAATTGCAAACAAGATGTATGCAATATTTTGTCAAATTGTGTGGAGATTATGTATGCCTCCAATATTGCAAGCCATACATTAGCAGCTATTTAGTTCTCTGCTGATCTAATCTGTAGAACTTGAAACCCACTATACTTGAAAACAAAGCACCAAAAAAAATCAAATAGCCTTTTATCAATGTTATCTTATCAAATGATGGAGAACTTTTAATTTCGTGGGCAGGGTAAGGGAGAAAGAAGCTGTTGCAAAGAAGAGAGCAGCAAATATCACAAAAAATCAAATTAAAATAGTAGATGGATTAATACTAACTGTCTCCAATGTTTACAGTCCACCACAGTTACCAGGCACCTTACAATAATCACAAGAGGACTCGGTTGTAACTAAACTTCACTCCATAACATCCAAGGTTCCTATACATTGTAACACTTAGCCATAATTATATGTTTTTTATTTGTCCCCTCCCCATCCATTCAGCAAGACATCCTCTTCCCAGATTCCTGCTATGCAATCCTACTTTTGACATTGCATCAACAGGAAATTATAGCTTCTTTTACAATGATCCTAACGAATTCACTGAAATTACAAAAAATGCCATCAAGAAACTCCATGATGGCAGGAAAACCAAAGGAGAACGATTGAAAGGACTTAAAGATATGAAACTCATCTCCCTTCAACTAACAGAAAAATACACAGTGATTAAAAGTGAAAAAGAATATCACTAACTTCTTTTTGTCAATGTCAGGTATGTCACTCCTTTCGGCCTTCTCCACAATAACCTAGGCACCACAAGAAGAATGTCAGAATCTAGATCAAAAGATGTGCAATACATAAACCAAATTATTGATGAAGTGGATGCAATTTTCATACTGGGATTCTATCTGGATACTTCTCCCGAATGCGAGCTGATTCCGCCTGCCTCCTCTCTGACATGTAGAGAAAAGGAAACCAGTCATTAAAACATACAAAATAATTTAATGCCACTTGAACTCATGACTCATGACATCCACCACAATCAAAAGTTGCCTCAAGTAAACAAATGCAATAGTATTTTCCAAAACAAGCCCAACACTAAGGAAAACATCCTTGCTCATTACTAAAATGATTTTTCATCAAATCAACACACAGTTTAACACTAATTGACCATCAAATTTTAATCTTAACCCTAGATCATGCAGCAAACAAAAACTTCCATATGTTTACATCTATCTTAACCCAAAATGAAACAATCATGCAGCTTCCAGAAATCTTCGTTTATCACCTAGCTTGAAAAGTAAGGATCAACCAAGATGAGAAACAGAAAAACCTCATAAAGGTATGGATCATTTAAAGGAGCAGTATTTGCGAAAATAAACAGAAGCCCAGATCATAAAATCGAAAATTACACACAAAAATTAACAGGGGTGAGAGAAAGGGAGAGAACCCAAAGGATGCTCCAGCTTGAAAGAGCTCTTGGCCATGGCGTTGAAGAAAGTTCCTTGCTTTCTGGTTGATAAAAGATTACGGTTTGTTTATGAGGGTTCGATTATTACTTTTATAGTTGTAATTATCTATGATAATTAGTGCTAAAAACGGGATCTTGAGGGAGAGATTTTGGGGGAAATTTGAGAATAAACTGAACAAAACAACATTTTTTTCTTCTCCTGGACTTCAGCCAGGAATTAAATCCTTCTTTCCCAAAAGAAAAAGCTTTAATTGCAATGCTAAACGACAACGTTTGTATTTTGTTATTAATTTGAAAAAAAAAATTCTTTTTATATTGAAAGGAAAAGAAATCTATGATTGAGAAAACAAACAAGCTTTCCGTTTCCGAGTTTTATTTATTTTCTTTAGAAAGAAGGAAGTTGCTGGCAGTGAATGAGAAGGTTCTTTTCTTGTCACGCTTAGCTTACTCCTTGATGACGGTGAAGGTAGAGCCAGAAGAAAAGAAGAAGAGTTCGGAGTAAGAAGTTAGAGATAAAGTTAATTTTTTTTGTGTGGAGGTCATATCATATGGTGATATGTAAAAAGATTATATTATACTCCCTCCGGTTTTGAAAGAATGTCTTTTTAAAACAGTAACATTCAGTAAAACATACATTAAAAAGTCAAATAAAGTATACAGTAACATCCAGTAGCAAAACGACATTCTTTCAAGACCGGAGGGAATGCTTTTCATTACTTTTTATTCTTTTAATACAGTAAAAAATAACATATGTGATGATATTGATTCGCATGTTTTAGGTCATGTTTGTGGTGTGGGGTACTCGTAGCTCACCCATGATACAATGAAAGTAGGCTTTATCATAGATTAGATTACTTTCTGATGAATTAGTTCACTCGATCTTATGTTGACTTAGCAAAAGTTCGAATCTACCTCAAACTCGACGCGCATAGGGTTTAGACTCGAAGATTCATCCGAAGTCTGCCCGTTGGTTAACTCAAGCCTAAATATAAATAAACATGACGGTCAATTTTAAAAAGAAAAATAAAATAGATTAAATATTACATCATAATACAAATTGACCGGTGACTTGATGGTAAAGACTTACTTCCTAGAGTGTATTATATATATATGTAAAAAGAAAAATGAAGTCTGAGGGTCAGTCGGGAACAACTAAGCCCAAGCCCGACAGGGGGGAAAAGCTCAGCTCGGCCTAACTCAAACACAGATCTACTCCTTGGGCTTGGGCTTGGGCTTGGGCTCTTTATCTATAAAAAAGGTGATCTTTTCAATTCTTAAATACTGTTTTTCTTCTCCAATTCTCAAGTTTTTTTATTCTCTTTTCAATTTTCAACCATGTTTTCATTACCGGATTTTGGGATCGCACCAAAAGAAATGTTAAATGTTTTAAGATTTAATTGAAATAGATTCCGACTCATATACCACAATTTCTTTTATATACAGGTTTAAACTGTATATTTTTTAAACATAAACCCTAAATTTCAATCTAATTTTATAAGAAATTGTAAATCTAGAAAAAATAAAACAAAACTGAAATAATCTAATTAAAATTTATTGTTCAACTGAAATAATATTTAATGAAATTCCTATACTTTAATATTTTATCTAATTACTCCTAATTGTTTGTTTAATTACCCTAAATTTATATTTTTTTTATTTAATCATAACTAAATGATGATATTATACTCAATTTTCCATAAAAAAAAGTGTTATATTAGCACTAAAATGTCATTTGGTAAGTATCACATCACCCTATCATGGACCACGTGGCATGGTGTGAGATGATGCGCTATATCACCATTTGAAGATAAAATAAATTATGTGATATGTGCCACCAGGCACGGATCCAGCCCAGGCGAGGGTGGGCCCCTGGGCTGGATGAAAAAAAAAATCTATTGGATGCAGAAGTACTCGATACAAATACTCTTAAGCATTTGTTCAATTTTTCGTTCAGCTCGCTTGCTTTCCCGTTAAAATACTCTAATTTTTTTTCCCTTTCAGCTCGTTATTTAGTGACGGATTCAAATACTCTTAAGCATTTGTTCAATTTTTCGTTCAGCTCGCTTGTTTTCCCTTTAAAATACTCTTAAAAAAAATTCGTTCAACTCGTTATTTAGTGACGGATGCAAATACTCTTAAGCATTTGTTCAATTTTTCATTCAGCTCGCTTGCTTTCCCTTTAAAATACTCTAAAAAAAAATTCGTTCAGCTCGTTATTTAGTGATGGATACAAATACTCTTAAGCATTTGTTCAATTTTTCGTTCAGCTCGCTTGTTTTTCCTTTAAAATACTCTTTAAAAAAATTCGTTCAGCTCGTTATTTAGTGACGGATACAAATACTCTTAAGCATTTTTCAATTTTTGGTTCAGCTCGCTTGCTTTCCCTTTAAAATACTCTACCTGAAAATAATTCCTGAATCCGTCCCTGTGTGCCACACCATTAGGTGTGCTGATGTGGCATGTTACCACGTGACAATAACTAATGATATGGTATGTCATGTAAGTTTTACATCACGATAAGAGAGTAATTAGATAAAAAACACAAATACAAAGGAATGATTAAATAAAATATTAAATTGTGGGGTTAAAATATTATTAAACCTATTAACTAATAAAGATAAATATGGCTAGCCAAATAAAGAAATAAAAAATAAAGTATTTTTCTCCCAGTCCAATCGATTTTTTTCTTACGTTTATTTATTTTCCTTTTATTCTTTTCAACTCTTTATAACTTTTGTATCAATCACTAAAAGATGAGAACTACAAAAGAGTTACTATAATCAATTCTGGTCCTTATTTTTTAAAAAATAATTAAAATATTCGAGAGTAAAATCTATGTATTTTTTTTATTACTATCTAATTATATTCTACTAATATATAAATTATATGTTACAAAAACGTAGAATTGTATTAAATACTTGTTATATAAAATTACATAATATCGAAGAAAATCCAAAATTAATAATTTAATCGAGACTGATTCATTTCGTACGATGATAAAACCGAGATAGGTTAGTGGAATGAAGTCGACAACCTTATCTAAATGTCTTCTTATGGTAGGTGAGATGCACCACTCGTACACATGTGATGACAATAGTAGTGACTTTGTGTAGGTAATCTACAATCTTTGCATTCCGTTTTCCACTTCCAAAATTTCATTAATAACACAACTTAAGATAACTTTTTATCTTATAACTTTATTTATAAATTATAACCGGGTGAGACACTTATTTATTTTTAATTTAATTTTGAGATTTAAATTAATCGTTTAAATCATATATCAAGGTCAAGAAATATTGAATAGTAATATAGTTGGGAGGTTTTTGAGGAAATAAATAACCTCCGAGTTCTTTCAGATTTGGAAAGCATCTAAAATAATTAGTAAATTATAACTATATTGTATCGTAATTGGTGCGTTGGTTTTTGCAACTTTAATGTTTTTTCAATTATGTCGAAAGCATCCGTCATTTTCGAAGAATAAGCTCATAAAAATAGTGTTTTTGATGCATATAATTCATACTCTCATTTGTATAAAACATAGGTGTCTTTCTTGCACAGTGGAGCATTAAAAAGAGACGCCAATCCATCTTAAGGCGCCCTATCTTCTAATTCCACTTCCTTAGAAGGAACATTGGGTGGTTCAAACATGCTTAAAGCTCTATGAGTAGAGATTACAGCCAAAACAATGAAACAGCAAAGAACCAAAGCATGGAGTATAGCAGCCACCTTCATTTTACTGCAAAACTTCCCATAAGAACTGCAAGCCTCACTCCATGTCACTTCTCTGTCACCATTGTAAGCCAAGTACAGTATTTCCGTAGCCGCAGCTCCAGATGTGACCATCAAATAAGCAACAATCTGCTCGAACACAAAGACCATTAGGCAAAAGTACGCATAAAGAAAACCGAATTACGAAAGCCACTAGGATCGGTACAGTAGCCAGCGTTTACGGGGAAGCTGTAACAGGTCCGTCATGCGTTCAAATCCTTGTAAACGAGAAAAAAGTAAATATGGGTTTAAGGGGAAAACCTGGTCAGAGACAAAGAAGAACCAAGCTTTGGTGACTAAGCATCTGATCCAGATAGCAACAGCAGCAACAAAAGCATAAAAACCACATATGGCACTGATGGAAACCATGTACCTGACAAGAAAACCATTCCAGTTCTGTCAAAATGGGACAACAACAACACAAATTAAGGAAACAAACTAAACTATAAACATTTTCTTACTTGAGTCCCAAGAGATCGCTGTACATCAAATTCCCATAGCTGTCATTATCTTGCTGGTTTGTGACAGTTAGCCATATGGTTGCAACACTGAGAGGAATGACAGTGAGCCTAAGAGAACAATCTAAGAGCTTAAGCATTGGAGCCATATCAAATTTGAACAACTGGGTTCTTCTTACCGATGTTTAATGAGGAAATGAAAAAACTGGTAATTTTTTTTCTTGTTGAAGTTGGTAAAAGTGAGGATATATAGATGCAGTCTTCATCTGGTATGAAAAGGAATTTGAGTGGAAAGAGTGAGAATCAGTGGCATTTGCTTTTTTCAGGGAAGGAATCATGGGTTTTATTTGTTTGGTATTATCTGGTAGAAATGGTAATGATTTGCTTCCACGCTTGCTTAATTTCTTGCCACACAAAAGCAGTCAGTTTAAGCTTTAATCAGATCCTCCACATGTAAGGCTTCAATTTGTGCTTACCAGCTACCATTTTTCGTCTGTGTTTAACACGAATATTTCTAAATCTACTGAAACATAAATAATCTTATTCATACTGGTCTGTTTATTAAAAAATAAATATTTATTTGTTTTTTTCTTACTACACCACGTATATCTTTAAATTTATTGAAATACGAATAATTTTATCACAAGTCTGCCTACTAAAAAACAGCATTTTTTGTTTTTTGCTTACTACACCAGGCACCAAGTTTAGAACTTCCAGAACACAATCATTCTTGTTATTCTTGTTTCCCTTGCCCAAGGGCAGTAATGATGTGCTGTTATCGTCCAAGCAACTAACCTAATCTTCCTTATCATACATTTATTTAGGATAGGAACCTACTCACCTACTGTCTACTGATCATGCCACAGATTAAATAAAACAAGGTAAGCCAAAGTTTGTGCTTGAGACATGCAATTCACAGCTATAATACATCCTAAACTCGGGACTATCCATTTAGAACCTGACCATGAATAGAATTAATCTGGTGCCTATATAGAGAGGATATTCGGAGATCCAATGGCTTCATCAAAATTGAATTCAAAATTGAGAATCCACTAAGTATGAAGCAAAAAGTAGCATTGGCACTTATTATAAGGAGTTTAAAAGCCATGGAAAACTTACAAAATGGCCCCTCCTAGCATTATAAAGAATAAATAATTTACAATCTCTACACCTAAAAATGTACTGCTGGGTTTCATCTTCCTCCCTAAAATGAATCAGAATCCCAGCAGCAAGAACTATTCCCCCCCACCCCAACCCGTTTCTCTCATTACATTTTCAAGTACAAATTTCTATATCCAAATCCTAAATCCCTCTTGAGCCATCTAAGAGTTTGGAAGAGGAGGGCATGTCAGAATTCTGCACTCCACAAGGCATTCTCACCTTCACCGCAACGCCGGTGAACCTCCTTGAGCCTCTCAACAGACTTGCAAATACCACTACAGCTCCAGTCAAATGAAGCAACGCATATGTTGCCTGCCTGAGCTTTCCACTCACAATCTGTGGTAAATTTTGGGATTACACACTTTTAGAAACAAATTCTTAGTAAATACTCTTTGGATGAAATTAAACTCAACTTTCAACTATTTTATCTATCTACTGCGATGTAATTGCATGCAAACAAACATGCAACATCAAGGTAGCAGAAACCCATGCATCCCTACACAGTCACAAGAAAGAGGAGATTGCATCTGAAAAGCATGGCATAGGTGAATGAAGTCGCATACCAGTGACCATAATGATGATTGAACTGGTTTCCATCACCTGGACTTTTCTTTTTCCGTGCACGAGGTGGTACCGTAAAGTCATGAAACACTAACCATCAAACAGACATGAACTCTGCTAATAAGATCCTATACTGACTTGATCTACCTATATATGTCAATTGTCCTTTTGGTTATGTCCTGACCCTGTCACGGACAAGGCAGCTCTCATTTTGAAGTTACTAAAAGGTAGCAGCATCAGGTTTTTATTTAATGTTAACCATGCGGAAAACATCCACAGTTGGGAGGAACAAATCACGTACTTCAATGCTCCGTACCAGTTTGGAGATAAAAAAGTATAATCTAAGGCTAGCAAATTATTTCAAAAACATTTCAACCATGACTCTGCCCCAATCACGGGCTACTATACTATTGTGCAAGGATTTCTATTTTGACTCATCGATAAAATATGAACACTGTTTCCCTTTAGCATACTAGTATGAAATGTACCCTTAGAGACTGTGTGGAAATCACACCAACTTAAGATGGTGTGATTTTATTCGTGCCAGACAAATGACTGAACTCTATCATGGTCAAAGTCAAACCCTTCTGTAAGTAAAACCACTGATCCAGACAAACATTAAGAAGTTATATGATGTATAAGATTACCAGGCGGGGTGCCACAACAGAGTCTCCGGTCATCAATATGCTCCACATCTAGTCCGATAAACCACGATCCCAGTGAGACATCTTCATTGGCATATTTGTGAAGTACATGCCTAGAACATAAAATTATGGTTACAGAATTAATATCCTTGAGTTTGGGCATAAAGTTTTTTGCATTAACTTTTAAAAGGCACGAGAACTTACTGGTTGATCGATATATAAGTAGCCAAATCATTTGAAATAGCATACAGTTGCCCAGTAGCATGACGGAAATACCTGTTTCCCTCCTCCCCAAATTTCCAATACTCAGGTTCATGGTATTTCACTCCCCTGCAAACGAAATGAGCACATAAATAGTACCTTGGATCTTATATATTTTATAAACTGAGTAAATAAAACATACTATGCTTACTTTTGAGCAAGAACTGGACCAGATTTCATACATCCAATGTAAACTCTGGGTTTTGACCGATGCCTGGCTAAAGTTGCTCCGAGCGTTGCTGCAAAATGGCAAATTGGTTATACCATGCAACACCTCACATGTTGATTGAGCTTCAAAGAATGATTACAAGATTGACATGAAACATTAACAATATTGCTCTAGTTTTTGTGGACAACATCCAAGGACTAGATGTATGCTCTCGCTGCCAACACACATCATTGGTATTTGGGTACAAGTACATCACTCTGTGCCTGATTAAAGAACCCATAAGGTTCATCATCATGACTTTACCTATATTTACATGCACATCATCATCCACTTTGACATAGAAATCTGCATCCCATAAAGCAGCAGCAGTAGCAAAGTATATCTTTGTCTTTGCAGATAATTCAAGATAACCCTCAACGTGCTCCTGCACTCATGGTTTATGCAAATAATATAACAGAAGTTAGCTTCTCTTCACTTAAGCAACAAAATTGCATTCCTACACTGTGCATGATTTTGGTTTAATAGACATGGCAAAAAAGGGAAATGTAAAAAGCTCTACCAGTCTCAAGAAGTCGCCATGCTTCTGGTCTTCAGCCTCAACAGCTCTATCAAGGATACCACCCGCTGAAGCACTGGTGATTGAACAGCCAAGTACAGAAATAGTAAGTAAAAAATAATTACACAACATCTTTCTAAGATAGTCTATTATTCTAAAATGCTGTATGATTTAAGTATCTCTCTCTCTTTCTTCAATGCACATATTTGTTCATTTACAGATAATGATCATGCTAGACCACTGGGTTCCGACCCAACTTCCAGTGACAACATTTCTCTATTAGATAATAGTTAGGAATAGGTTTAGCTAATCCGAGTCAACACCTATATCAATATTTTCTAATAAAATTTAACATTGGATACTGAATTGTACCAGTAATGCCTAACAATGCAAGTAAAGACAACTGTTTCAACCAAATCAGATCTGAACTTGGACAATATACCAACCTATGGCCTATTACAAAGCGCATAATGATGCCCTTCTCTTCTTCAAGCTTCTTTCTTTTATCACCTAGTTTTAACACAGGGAAAAAGGACAGCAAATAAAAATCACATAAAAAAGAAAGAACAAAACCTATAATTATAGTCATTTAACTAAAACTAGTTGTCGAGAAATAGCATTCACTAACCTTGAGGCATCCAAGTAGCGCGAACTGAATCTCTTCGTTTCCGGCTGCTAAAAGCTGTATTTATGCCTACAACCATTAAATACTTTCTCTTGATATCTGATTCTGTGACTCTTACATTCTCTGACACTGGGGAACCATTTAATGTAGATTCCTGAGCAGCCCTAGCAGCAGCTAACTCCATCTCCAAATTTGAAATTGTTTTATCAAGAGTTCTGTTGCAACCAAACAAACATTAGTGTCCAGTGTCCACCACTTATAAGGAATAGGGACATACAAAGTAACAAAACCCCAGTAAGTAGCTTACTGTATAGCATGGTGTGTTTTTGAAACTTCCCCCATTATATCCTTAGATTCGTGTTTTACATCCTTCTGGTAGGAACAAAAGTGCACCAGCATGTTAATGAAGCCAACTAGCAAAAGTCTCGGAAAAAAATCTAAAACAAGCCAAGACTATTATTGCAATCAGGGCAAATACTTACAGTCTCTGGGGCACAGCCATCTGAAACTAGCTTTAGCTTTTCATCTTCGAACTGACTTGCATCTGGTATACCTTTAACTTCAGGCAGTGTCCCCATTCTATCAAAAGATAGTTTGTAATTAGTATGACATAACACATGCATTGCAGATAGACATAGCTATATATAAACATAATGGGCATCATATACATTCAAAAAGGTAATAAAAGTTTACAGCATGCATGAGAACCCAACCTATGTAATCAAGCTCATTACTGGATATACGAACGAAATACAACTGAATAACACCAGATTGCAGACTCTCCCTAGAAGCAGAGCATAGTCATTAAGGGAAAGCAAGCGAACAATCGTGCAAAGGGATTCCGACAACAAATCACAAGATATTAGATACTGTACGTTGTTTTAAAACAAAAATGTATTGTCCCATGCATCTAGAGGCCTTTAATGGCAATGTCACAGTTGTTATCATGCGGCCTCTAGTTGCCTACCTTGTCGGAATTTTAACAGCATTTGCTGATGGAAAGGAAAGCTCCACCTATAAGTTCATACAATGTTTGGCTTGCCTAATGAAGAGGGTGCACCTTCAAAAGAGCCAAACCAATAATTTTGATATCCCAACGAAGAGATTTACAATCTAGAGACAGACACAGAGATGGGCCTTCCATATATGCTTGGGTTTGCGATATAAACAACAAAAAACTGCCAATTTTAGTAAATTATGGATGCCACTGGACCAGTTATTAGACAAGAACCATATATCGATGCTTAGATGCCAAATGAAAACGAACCCTATATCCAATGAGGAAACCTAATTTTCAGGGCTGATAGAAAACAGTTCTCTATCAGCATGCCAAAAGGCTTAATCCTCCTGCAGATTCAACCACTTTCCCCTTCTCTGCGATGAAGCATTTCTTGCTTTACAAAGGTTAGCACTTAGTGTAGAAAATGAAAACAGCCGTCCTGATTTAAGCCAAATTATTTTTCCACTTCCACCAATTTTAACTTTTAAGTACACTCATCAGATTCCTCTCAGTATATGAAATGCATACCAACAAATTTGAGGCCTTGAAACCATAGGTGCGTAGGTCAAAGGAAAGAGGGAAAAGATGGTGAAAGGATTAAAGTTAGTGGAAGAATTGATTACACCAATCAGGTTAGTACTAATCAAAATAAGCAAAAAGGCAATGATATCACTTCTTGAGATGATTACAGTATAAATGGCACAAAAGACATCAATCCTTAAATACAGGAACTTGTCATCCAAAAACTTTTTATCTGAAGTATATGTAAAAATGCTTCAAATCCAATTACGTTGGAATTGAATCCGAAACCTTATAAAGCAAAAGAAGAAAGAAAAACTATGACAACATAATCTACTTCCACACTTGATTACAAAACCCAACCAAAACTTATTCCAATTGTGATTCTCAATAAACATATTCTATTACAACAGATAATGCCAAATTTACAAACAAAAACTCAAAATCACCACAAAAAAAGAATAACTTATCTGCAATTTAATAAGAAACCGATCAGAAGCTGACTTTTGAAGCAAAACTAAGAATGAGTGAAAGCTTAGCCAACTAAAGTAATTACCTGTCTGAGAACAGCATTCCTGCACAGAAGCAACCAATACAAAGCAGAAGCGCCCATTTCTTTGAGACAAAACTCTTAGAAGCTGCTTCTACCCCTCCTCTAGTCTTCCAACCCATTCTGTGATCAAAATTTTCACTTCACGAACCAAATCACCAGCCAAATTAAACCAAAACCCATCTCAAATTCTGACTCATTTCACAGAGTTGACCCTGACCCAGATCCAAACTCACCTCCTTTACTTCAAAAAACTCATCACTAAACCAATCCCCAGACAAGACACCCTTTCTTGTACAAATTCAAGCCAAACAAGGGAACAGAGAAAGAAATGAAACAGAGTCTACAGACACAAAGGTATGAACTTGAGGCTTAAGTTCTTCCTATCTCTCTGTCAAAGCACAAAACAAATTTCTCACTGTACAAACAAAGAAAGAAAGAAAAGTCTCTATCAGTTGGGTTTTAAAGTCACTGTATTGATGTTTTGTTTAGTGAGTGTCAAAGTCACCTAATTCGGGAGAGGAAGAGAAGGTGGGAGAATTGCTTGAAATTAGTCTTAATTTAGTGGCAAAGCAAACGAACACCAACTAAACTTTAGTCTTCTACTTATTAGTTCGAGAGAGAGTGGTAAAACATGGATGCACTTTGGGTAATAAATTAATACTCTTTAACATTAACCACCACAAAACAAGCCAGACTCTTATGTTATTAATGTTTGTTGTCTTCTTTCCTCACTTAGAAAGCAAGCTTGTCTGTAACTAAGAGGTCAATCGGTAGTATTTCGGAAATACCCAAAAAAATTATGTCGAGTACGGGTATTTCGAATTGTCTAAAAATATTCTCGACCCCGAATTCTAAAAACTCCTTCCGATCTTGAATTTTTGAAATCATAATTTCGGGTATTCTCGGATACCCGAAATTTCCAAAATTCAAATATGTGCCGCAATTTGCACCAATCAATCAACAACAACAATCCGAAGTACACAATACAAATTAAACATACGAATTGGAATCCAAGTAATCCAACAATTAATTAATGTTTCAATTCAACCCAAGTAATCCAACAAACAACAATAGTAATAGAAAATCCACCGCCAAGCAAGTGATCTGATTTGAAAGTCCAACCAAGCAACTGATTTGATTTGAAAGTTCAAGCAACTAAATTTCTGTAACGGTGGTCTCCATTGCCATTTGAGAGAATTCTGAAAATCAAAGTATTTCAAAAAATAGAAAATATGAGTAATTAAATGTAGAAAATAAATATGTACAGAACTCAATTGTAATGGAAAAATTTACAATTTTTCCATTAAGCTCAATAAGGTCCTCTTCAATTTTCATGGATTCTCTTGATGACCTTAACCAATCTTGTGCAAATATTAAGGCTTACATAACCATTGGAGTCAAAGAGCTCCTAAAAGGGTCAAGGACTCTTCCTCCAGTACTGAATGCAGATTTAGATGCCACTGTGGAGACTTGTACAACTAGTACATCCCTTGCCATCTTAGAAAGAATAGGGAACCTTGGAGCATGCTTTTTCCACTAGTCCAAGATGAAAAATGATTTGCCCCCTTCAATAACATTCTCTTGCAAGTAAGATTTCAGTTCTGACTTGATTTCAAATGTGCCTCCACCATTAGTTTTCTTGAACCTCTTAAACCTTTCTTCTCTAGCACAGATCAACTCAAAAGCTATGTCTACACAACTTTCTTGCATCTGACTTCCACTAGACCTTTTATCCAAAGAAGTTTCACCTACAACACTATGCTCTTTTCTATTCTTATACAACTCTCAGTACCCTATATATATCTTTTTTGTATCCCTCTTCACTTTATCTGCCAACTCTTTCCCAACAATGTCCCCATGCACATCTAATAGAGCAAATGCCACATAATTCATCTTCTTTCTTGGATCAAACACAACAGCAATATAAAGAAGAGAATTAAACTTACCCACATTACCCCAATACTTGTCAAACTTCTCATGCATCTTTACTGCCAATCTTTTAAGTTCTATGTCATTACTCTTCTCCCAACCTCTCAACATGGAAGCCACATTAGAAACTTGATCAAAATAAGTATTTGCAGTAACATATTTAGACCTTGACACAAAGCAAGTTAAATCATAAAAGTACCTCAAAGTTTGACATAATCTTCTTGCATTCACCCAATCACCTTCTCTTGGCACACCACCTCCACCGCCATCAGTTCTATATCCTTTCTCCATGTCCATGACATATTCAACACCATCCTCCATATCCCTCATCATCATCAAATGTCAGAATATCAGCCAAATCAACATCATTTGATTTCTGCTTTCCTTTATTCTTTCTTTTTTCTTCCCTCATCTCAAGCTCAATCTTGTAGAAAGGATCCACATCCTCATATACCTCAAAGGTCTTTTCAAACTTCAGAGCAGACTCTAACATCAAATAGGTGGAGTTTCACCTAGTACACACATCTAAACACAATAATGCTTTAGACTCAACATGCTCTCTTTTTGCACATTCCTTAAACTTAGACAGTCTAGATGGAGACTGTCTAATGTACCTTACTGCCTCTCTGATCCTAATGATTGATGTTCTCACAGTAGTAAGCTCATGCATTATCATCAAATTGAATATGTGTGCAATGCACCTTACATGAAGAAACTCTCCCTCACAAATACTTGTACCCCACTAATTCATCATCTTCTTAATCCAAGCAACAACTAAGTCATTTGAGCTAGCATTATCTACCGTGATTGTAAATACCTTATTGATTCCCCAATCAATCAGAAATTTCTCAAGAGCCTTTCCTATATCATCACCTTTATTACTATTGATTGGACAAAAATTCAATACTTTTTTCTGTAAATTTCAATCATTATCAATAAAGTGAGCAATTACAACCACAACCATGTAGTTAATCCTCTGAATGGATGTCCAAGTGTCAGTGGTAATAGAAGCTCTTTCATAATTGGACATCAAATACCCTTTCAATCTCAACTTCTCCTCAACATACAATTTATAACAAAACCTACTAATTGTGCTCCTAGAAAGCACTACAAACATATTCTGCACAGTAGCCATGAACTTCCTAAACCCTGCCCCCGCTACAAACCTAAAAGGAAGTTCATCCTCTATTATCATTAGTGCCAAAGCCCTCTTACAAGCTTCTTGGTCAAACTTCCAAAGTCATACAGTCTTACTACCATAAGGATTTACATAAGTTGTTATTTCAGTTTGCCTAGGGTCATTAGAATGGGGTACCTCTCTCTACACCTTTTCATGTGATTTCTCATGTCATCTGTACTACCTAACTTAGAATCACATGCAATATCAGTTTTACAGTAAATACAAGTACCTTTCCATTCTCCATCCTCATTTTGGTACTCTGTAAACTGCTTCCACACCACTGATCTTCCAGCAATTTTCTTCATTTTCTTCTCTTTCTTGACTGTAACAGTAGCCGTAGCAGCTCCAGCTTGTGCTTGCATTTGTTGTGTTTGTGTATTTGCCACTGCCACCGCAGCTTCTGCTTGTTGTGTGTCTGCCATTACCACATCTCATAGGTTATCACTCATCTTCCTCTGAATTTTTGAAACTCCTAATTAATAAAATAGAAAATTAAAATTAGGGTTAGTCACCCCAGTGATTGTTTGAAATCCTAGATTGAATTAAAAATAAAACTTGAAACTGATTATAACGTACCTACTAATCGATGAAGATGATGACTGGTTGCTGGATTGAGAGATTGGGTAGTGGGCGACGACGATGGTGTTGGTGAAGAAGATGGTGACTAGTGTTGTGTCCGTAAGAGTAGGGGTAAGATGAATTTGGGTGGTGGCGATGATGGTGTTGATGTTGGTGGTATGGTGACTGGTAAAGATGGTGTTGGTGAAGAAGATGGTGACTGACTGGTGTTGTGTTGTTGTGTCCGTAAGAGAAGAGAGAGAGAGAGAAGAGAGAGAGAGAGAGGTGAGAAAATGAAATCAGAAATGCTCACCCTAGTAACCCCTAAATTCGGGTATTTCAGGTACTCGAAATTACAAAAATGGATCCCGTTTTGTTCCGAAATTAATTTCGAGTATTACCCTCCCGATCTCGAATTTTCGATACCTGAAATTTTCGATCCACAATTTAAAAAAAATCGGGACGAAAAATCAAAATTTTGGATATAGGAACTTTTACCCACCCCTATCTGTAACACTCGATATGTATGTAGTTTCTTTCTGTATGCCTACCAAAAGCACCAGCCTACCAATAATACCATATACCACATCTCATTTTTATTAAATCCTACCGAGTATAGTAGAATAGCGGTTAAGTAATCGTTATATATAACGGTGAAATATAATGGTCGTGGTCCTCAAGATTACAATTGTACTTAAATTTTAAAAAAAAAGTACTCTAATTTTATATCATTTCAATTATTTTTAAATAAACATATATTCTAATATATTTATAAATAAATAGTAAGACATACGTGGTATAATTAAATTAAGAAAAAAGGTCTTCAAATCATATTAAGTTATGTTCCTATAAATAAGTCTCGTATAAATAAATATCGTTTGTAATTGTGTGATACGAGACTTATTCATGTCACTCTTAGCTTTGATCTCAAGTTCGAGTGTGGACAGGCACGGATCCAGCCCAGGCGAGGGTAGGCAAGCGCCCACCCTGGGCTGGATGAAAAAAAAAATCTATTCAATGTAGAAGTGTTTGATACAAATACTCTTGAGCATTTGTTAAATTTTTCGTTCAGCTCGCTTGTTTTCCCTTTAAAATACTCTAATTTTTTTTCGTTCCACTCGTTATTTAGTGACGGATTCAAATACTCTTAAGCATTTGTTTAATTTTTCGTTCAGCTCGCTTGTTTTTCCTTTAAAATACTCTTAAAAAAAAATTCGTTCAGCTCGTTATTTAGTGACGGATACAAATACTCTTAAGCATTTGTTCAATTTTTCGTTCAGCTCGCTTGCTTTCCCTTTAAAATACTCTATAAAAAAATTCGTTCAGCTCGTTATTTAGTGATGGATACAAATACTCTTAAGCATTTGTTCAATTTTTCGTTCAGCTCGCTTGTTTTCCCTTTAAAATACTCTTAAAAAAAATCGTTCAGCTCGTTATTTAGTGACGGATACAAATACTCTTAAGCAATTGTTCAATTTTTGGTTCAGCTCGCTTCCTTTCCCTTTAAAATACTCTAAAAAAAAAAATCGGGGGCGCTGGCCCCGAACCCCCGCCCCCCCTGAAAATAATTCCTGGATCCGTCCCTGAGTGTGGAGAATCGATAAACCACTAAAACTATATCAGATGAAGCATCCCTTTAGAATCCGATCATACTCAAATGACAAAATATACACTTTGACGGGTTGAAAAAAAATTAGAGATTAAAATAAAATAGATCAAACTACCAAATTAAAAGAGAAAAAAATTAGAGTCGTTGTACAAAATTTAAATTTTTGGGAGGGTCATTATACGATAAATTACTAAAAAAAAGAAAGAAGACTTACTACCGGTTACAAATCAAACGACGGAATTTAAGGAGAGAAAAAATTCTAATTTTTTCTTTAGCGGTTAGGGTTTTCTTCTCAAGAAGTATATAACTACGGAATTACTTATGGGATATTTTTGTGCATTCTATATTTCACCAAAATAGAATTAGCTGTAGGTGTTATTGACAATGGAATTAGCTGATAAATAATCGGCTTTGTAATATGTCACCATAAATTAGCTTAAATTTCAATCTAAAGTAAGTAGTATTTGTTCCTTTTGTATAACTAATAAATAATGCAAGACGTAGGGTCTTTTCAAAGACGTCGGTAACGGTTCACCCAAATAAACAAAAATCCGAAATGATGATAAAGGATTTAAAACCAAAACACGGGGGATATTTCCTACCGACACCAGCACCACCTCTCTTTTAAAGTTTAAAGGACATTAATCTCGTTATATATTAATCGATATGTTCGATATCTTTTATTTTAATATAAAAAATAAAATAAAAATTATTTTGTTTCATCTGATTTTATATTTTAATCATACCGATTAAATACCATCAAGTATGATCGGTATATTCGATGCATACCGTTACCATTTTATCCTATTCTTAAAAATAAATAAAAGTGTTTGAGAGTCAAATTTATGCATTCTTTTTATTACTGCCCATACCATATACCACTAATTTGTATTAAACACATAAATTACTAAAAAATATATAAAATTAACTGTATTTGATACTCCCTCCGTCAATTATTAATTGACGTTTTGAGCCTAAAACCGTGGTCTAAAAATAATTGACACTCTGTGAAAAAAGTAACTTTTTTCATTTTTTAAATATTATTTTTGCTGTCGCGGATCCACTTTGACCAATTTTTTTTATTTTTTAAATATTATTTTTGCTGCCACAGATCCACTTTGATTAGCTTTTTTTATTTTTTTAATATTATTTCTGATACAAATCCATTTTGACTAGCTTTATTTATTTTTTTAATATTATTTCTGACGCGGATCCATTTTATTTTAATTTGTGTGATTCGTAGGCTCATGTTAAGTATTTTTGATAGAGAGAGTAGTTATTAATTGTGTGCATTGATAAGCCGAAAATGCATCTTGTAGCAATAACAAAACTAATGTGATCATTAGAATGAGAGAATGACAACCTTCTCGTTTGTTCTTATAATCTTTTGTACCAAAAAAAATTATGACCTATGGATATGAGATTCATGATTTAGCATTTATTTAATTATTCTTTTAGCAATTTATAATCAAATTTCGAGTAATTTAATTTGTTTTACGGTCTTAAAATACTATAATGAATGTAGGGTCATGACTGAGATATCATTAGGATTTCAGACGAGAATAATAAAATATCCTAAGAAAGTAATCTTAGTTGTCTTATAAGTTGCCATGGATCCAATGATTGGTGTCTTCTCTTGCAAAGCGAAACCAAAGTTTTGAGTTAGACAACAAAACATTTGAAACATCATCAATCACATGACATGTGATTATAAGTACCTACACGATATCGTTTCCCACATTTACACCTTTATCTTTTGTCCTCAAATAAAATGGATACATGCCCTTGTCAATTGGTATCATCCCAACTTGTACGTACTTAAGCATATTTTAATTCAGGCAGTGCTAAAAATTTAAAATATATATAGGTTTGAGCACATGACAAGTCGTATGAAGAACATGGCCAATCACATGATTGTGGATTTCACAGCTCACGATAATTCAAATCATCGTTCACTTTCAATCAATCATTTTTTACTCCAAGGATATTAATTTCTTAGAAGTTAAAATTTGGGTCTAAATCTTCGCTCATATCTTTAACATCAGCTAAATAATCAATGAGTTATATGCACTTTTTTCTTACTCCCTCGTGTTTATTAGATGTCGTTTTTTCAAAAAATAGTTTTGTCCATTTAATTGTCGTGTTTCAATTTCAAAAATTTTTTTTTTAGTCAATGATAAAATTAACCCTAAATAATTTTAGATTAACCAATTTTTAAAGAAAAATTAAAGAGGACTAATTAATAATTAATAAAAGCAGTTTAGTTAATAATTATACAATAATTGTAATCTAATGATTATTGTGAAAATTTAAAAACTTTGCACCCCTTGTTCTTCGGAAGAAATGTAACAATTAAATTTTTAAATTTTTTTTTCTCCTCTTTGTATATTCGTGGTTGAGAAACTATATTTTAATAAAATTTAAGGAATATTATACGTGATTGGAATTAAAATCTTTCGAAAGTAATAACATTACTTATGGTCAAGTAATAAGAGGTTTGTATGTTATTTTTAGTCAAAAATTCGAATTTGAGTTTTGAGAATGAAGAAACCATACTGAGAGGATCATATCTTTTTAAACTCGATAGTATTCGAATGAAATTATTCTCCATTAGGAAGATACTTTGAGGAAATAGAAAAAATAATTCTCTTTTAAAAGTAAACACATGATTATTATAATTGTTAGAAGAGATGTGAATAACGTTCATCGATTGTTTTGCTATCTATTAATAAAGAATTGAAGAATAATGTCGGTAGGTGATTTGGTGTCATTTAATAGCTTAAAGGTACTATTGTAGGCATTTTAAACAGGCGCTACGACAAGTTTTGGGGAAAGCAATTTTGTCAATCATACGGCAATCGATCGTGGCTTTTGAATTGAGCTATTTAGAAATTACTGGAATTTACAAAAATGTACATTACTCACTAACTTTTGAAATACTGTAACATGGTAGGGGATGAGTATTGATGTGGCTTTTGTTGGAAAATTTGCATTTGTCCTAAATGAATTTATTTCCCCCGGGATAAAACGATCTTTTTCGATTTGAAAATCGAGAACCAGAACAACAAGAACAATAGTAATCAGGAAAAGACTCTTAAATTTATTTGTGGTGTTTTTCTCTAGATGTGTTATCTTGGTTTCATGGAGCAGGTAGTATTTATAAAGAGGAAAAGATCCAAACCATTATGGTAAAAATTTATGGTCATTATGGGAGATTATGGGAGAGGATTATATGGCCATAGCCGTTGTAGAATCATAGCCATTACATGCTCGTTACATCCGTTGCAGCCATAATATGACCATTGTGGCCATTAAGAAGAAAGATCATAATATGGCCGTTGGGGCCATTAATAAGAAAGATCATGACAACCTTTGTAATATCTATTTTACAACAATCTCCCACATATTACAAAGGTTGAAAGTAGAAATTCCTGATTAATATATAGAGTATAATTTTTTGAATCTGGTGTCTTTTGGACTATGAACAGATCTAGATAAATAAATTTTATCCTTACATAGATAATGGTCAAGTATTCATTTGACTAATTTTAAACATTATTGTCACAACATATATATGTAACTGACATCATACATATAAATTTCATTTAATGCATCTCATTATAACAATATTTATGGCATAAATTACTAACCAAAGATCGCAATCAATTTTATGCCTTAAAGCTTTTCATAAGCCATAAATCTCAACCAATTTCATCTTTATGGTTTGTTTATAAAACATGGGAAAGAATTAATAAAATTTCACAATTAATAAATTTTAGGAACAACGTACCTCTGTACCTCATTACTCTATAAAAATATTTAGCATCTCAACACCACTTATGCAAAAGAAATTTTTCTATAAAAAATTGCTTCTCTAGGTAATTTTACCTTCTTTGCACAACTCATTTGTAATTACTTCACTTTTATAGCAGTGGGCTATAAATAATCAAATTACCTGCAAATACTTAATAGGAGATATATATAGGCTAATGCCATTAAACACACAACTGTAAAATTCTCATGTGGCTATCACATAAATAAAATTACGTTTCAAATTTATAGTTGGGTATCTGAAATACTACTTAATTTTCTCATAGATATAAAGTTAGCAATCACATGTTATTTTAATTGATAACCACATACCTTAGGAGTTTGTATCTGCTCCATTATTGCTCAATAAAAAATACCCTCCACAGTAATAGGTTATTTTAATTGATAGCCACAAAATTAAATGATAAAATATTGAACAATATCAAGACAACACCAACAGCTCAAACTCTTAACACATTAGCTGAATTACGTCATCATGTAATTAAACTTTCTGCGATATTAACTTTTTAAATAAATACTCTCATAAAATTGTAATTGACCATATACCATATATCACAACTTGTATTAACATTCAAATGTTAATTCACCCAAATAATTGTTAGAAACATCTCTTAATTAGGGATACTATTAATTTACCACAAAGAAAAGAAAACTGATACTTATCTGTTGAGCATAAGATGATGATATGAACTTTCTTTTCTTTGCACTCTTAATCGATCCATCACTGGTAATATAAATTCCTTTAGATTGTTGGAAAATTTACAAAACAAAGTTAGAAATATAAAGATCGAGTCACATAGAAACGCTGCCCTAAAAGAATTTATTTCCCTCAGGATAAAACGATCTCTTCCGATTTGGAAATCAGGAACCAGAACAACAAGAACAATAGTAACCAGGAAAATGCTCTTAATTTTATTTATGGTGTTTTTCTCTTGATGTGTTATCTTGGTTTCATAGAGTAGGTAGTATTTATAGAGAGGAAAAGATCCAAACCATTATCGTAGAAATTTATGGTCTTTATAGTCATTATGGGAGAGGATTATATGGCCATAGCCATTATAGAATCATGGCCATTACAGCCGACCATTACATGCTCATTACATCCGTTGCAGCCATAATATGGCCATTGTGGCCATTAAGAAGAAAGATTATAATATGGCTGTTGTGGCCATTAATAAGAAAGATCATGACAACCTTTGTAATACCTATTTTACAACCGCTTTAAAGGACAGCCTTTAGCCACTTCCTGGTTCATTAAAGAATCAAGCATATGACGGATCTCTGCTTTAAGCAACAAAAACAACACTACACCACCACACAGCTGGTGTGGTACGGTGTGGCCGAACAGTCAGTGCCTTTATTTTCTTCCATCTCATTGGGTGTTATTTCTTTCCAATTTGAAAGGTTTGGAGGGGGGTGATGACTCTCTTTTCATGATTTGTTTCATTTTCAAACTTGAATTTGAAATCTTAATTAAGAATGAAGAAAATGAGTCTCTTAACTTAACCACCACAAATTTGGATAGCCAATGATTGTCGATTTGAGCTTTTTTAATTATTATTTACAAGTATTAACCCATAATTTTTCTAACCCTCACCACTAACCAAACCCATTACATGGGCTCACTGTACACTTGTATGGTTTGGAGATGTCTAGTTATCCTGTGTGGGCATAGATTGAAATTGGAGAAGATAATTAGGCGGGTGTATATTTGTGGGTAAACCCATACTCGCATCCGCACCCATACCCGTATTTATTGGTTGCGAGTAAAAAAAGAGTAAATATACAACGGATACCTGTTAATATTCACAAACTTAATTAATTTAGATATTTCAATAGATAAAAATATATCAATCTAATTTAACTACATCACTATACAATTTAATTAAAAAACAGTGACTCCAGTAATGTAATTTCTATCCAAAAAGTTGTCATTCTTGTAATTTTAAGCATTAATTATTGAATTAGTCATATTAAAATATATTATATATATTATAAATATGAAGTGCGAATATTTGAGCGAATAGTTACTAAATACTCTCCATATTCACATAGGCCCATCCATACCCACAAAGCGGGTACAAGTATATTCATATTGCAAAATACTCACTAATATGGATAATAACTACCCATAATAACGGGTATTGGTCGAATTGTCATTCCTAATTTGAATACTCACTAAATGTCCATCGAGTTATGCTATACGTTATTACTCTCATCACAAAAAACCGACACAATCATGCCAATTGAATAATTTTTTATTATAAAATATTTAAATTATATTTAAAAATAATAAAAAGAAGAAATATATTTTATATATCTCATTAATTAATAAAAATGAAAGATTTTTTTCATGTATTTATTATTTTGTCCAGCGTTTGTTAAGCAATTCCATCACTACTAATGGTTTGGCATCATGACATGTTAAATTTCCCAACTTTGTTAAGTGAATCATGCGAGAATGGCCAATCTGATCCATTTTTATAAAATCGGTGGCTAATTTGGTAAGTTAATAAAATATATGGCCAATTAATTTAAATTTAAAATTTAATGTTAATAATGAAATTTTTATAAAGTCCAATGGCTAGAATGTATTTATAACGTTGTCACAACACCATTTTCATTTATAAGAAAAAAAAGGTGATAATATAAAAAAAATTATAGACAGAATGAGATTCGAGTATGAATTTAATTCTCGAATTCTTACTGGTATTTTTATTATTAACAAGACAACCAATAAACGACATACTTATTAATATAATTAATATAAATTAATAACAATTTAATCATTGCGTTTGTCTAGAATTTGCAATTAAATTTTTGTGTAAATAATTTTGTAATTTACTCTTTTTTTTATCATGTTGAAATAATTCAAGCCTCATCCACTAAATGGATATAGTCTCACTTATAATGGTAGGCCAGTCACACACAAGCTCGCTAAATATTGTAGCATTTTGGATCCACATGAGCATTCTTTACATTATTTTATTTTATAATCTGAAGATATATTAAAAACAATACCATAAAAAGTGGACTGCCATAAAATCTAAAATCAATTTTTAAAAAGATAAATTTTAAGAGGTTATGAGCAGATATCGAACTAGTACAATTTTAATTAGATAGAAGTAGAATATAGGTGGAAGAGACCATCATATCTTGCGTATAATACATAAAATCCAGATTTCATGCCTTAATCCATATCCACACACCGTCAAAGATCAAGTGGTTATAAAGTAATGCAAATCTAAGGTGGCAAGTTAAATCAAATGACATCATTTTGCTATAAAAAATATAAAAAAAACTATTTTGCAATCCACCTAAAATTAACGGTATACTTCATTGTTATTTCTCCGATGTCCTCACCTAAAATTAATTTCGTTCATTTTTTTACCTGATCTAAAAATGTAATAATTCTCTTAACATAATTTTCTACATTCTTAAAACTTGAAATCAAAATTTTAATTAAAGTGGACAAATTTCTTAACTCCATCATCTCTGGACCGGCCGACAATTACCTAAATCCCATAAAAAGAAACAGTTCCACGAGTTATTTATCATCGTCCTCAACTTCTTTCCATCTTATTGAAAAGAAAAGAAAAGAATCCTCAACTCCTAATTCCAATCCTTTCAATGGCAGGTGCCAATCTAAAATTTCTTAATCTCCCAACCCCAAAACGTTTGTCATTGTCTCCAAAGCCCAAGTTGGTAACCATGTCCATTCGCATAAACAATAGTAACTCCTATTGGGCCTCCATTAGTGATGAAATTGATGCCCATCTCAAGCAATCCATCCCTCTCCGGCCACCGCTCTCGGTCTTCGAGCCCATGCATCATTTAACATTCGCCGCCCCGCGAACCACCGTGCCCACCTTGTGTGTTGCCACATGTGAGTTAGTTGGCGGCGATCGTGACCAGGCCATGGTCGCGGCTTCCGCTTTTCGAGTTATGCTCGCAGCTGCTTTCATTCACGATCAACTTCTATTGACCGGTAGGCCCAAGCCCAACATTGAGCTCCTAACTGGAGATGGGATGGTCCCATTTGGGCTTGAGTTGTTAGCTTCTTTGGATGACCCGGCTCGAAACAACTCGGATCGGGTGTTACGCATGATCGGTGAGGTCACACGTGTCATGGGCTCACAAGGGATCGTTTACGGAGAAGTCAACGAGTTGCAGTATAGTCGATTTGATGGTGATGATGCAATGCAGAAGGAGTTTTGGATTGATCGTGTGTGCAAGAAGAAGGAAGGTGAGTTACACGCGTGTGCTGGTGCCTGTGGAGCGATATTAGGAGGTGGAAGTGAAGAGGAGATAGAGAAACTAAGATGGTATGGCTTTTATGTTGGCACGTTGCAAGGGGTACTCAATTGGAGTGAAAGGCAAGGCACACTCTTAGTAGAAGATGCAAATGATTTAAGGAAATTGGCTCTAAGAGAATTAGAAAGTTTCAATCAAGAAAAGGTCGAAGAAATTTCTAGCTTTCTTGAGATCGATGTGCAATAAGACATCTCTAATATTAATTTTAAGGTGTATTTGGATTGAGAATATAAATACAATCCGCTGATATGATATGAACATATAATGCTAAATGTTCTCCATCTTTCTTTTATAATAAAATCAATAGTTACCCATTTTTTACAAATATTTTACTCATATGTAGGTATGATGGTTACTTACGTACGATATTTTTAAGTTGTAAATCAACAATCATTATTGATGCTAAATACGTCGATTATTTTTTCATAATAAAACTACTAATAATCATTGTTGGATCTAAACAAAATATTACTGGAATTATAAAGTTACTTTGACAAAATAATTTTAAAATCTCTCAACCAAATGCCTCGTATAGAAAAAAGAAAAGAAATACAAGAGCGATCCCTTTCCAGACAGACCAGGAGGATATCGGGTGGATTAAACACCTAGTGAGGCGGGCACTACTGTAGCCTAGCAACTCTAGAACGCAGTCAGCTACCTACTTAGGGCCTGTTTGGCGTTCCGGTTCTAGCTGGAAAAGTTATGTGGGAAAAAAGTACTGTCTGAAAAGTACTTTCGGAGAAAGCAGTATGTGTATGTTTGCTATTTGGTAAACATTTGTTAAAAGTGCCGTGACAAACCAGGAAATGTTTATGTTGTTTGGTAAAAACTGCTTTTAAAACTGTGGTTGAAATATAAAATGACTATAAAGGACACAATGATATATTAGAGATAACAATTAAGAAACTTGATGAATAATCACAATTGTTTTTAGTTTGTTACATTCTTTGTGATAAATCGTCAACTTAAATATATTAATTAACAAGAAAGATTATGGTAATCTAAAATAAATGTAAATAATTGTTTATGAAATATATTTGAACCTAAATTTGTGTTTTTGAATCATCTTATAATAGAATTAAGAAACCCTTTCGGTGAACAAGTTTTATATATTTAAATCACAATTATATATTCATAATTAAACTATTAGTTATTGAGTTACGAATTACATTCATAGGTAACGTTTGACTATTATCTCTTTGAGTTTGCATACTTCCTTTAGTCATATTCATCGCATCTTGTGAAACTCCCATCGTGTCTGGAAAAAGATCATGTGGTACAAAATTTAGAGCCTCATCCAATCTTCTAAAAGTAGGATTATCTACAGATTTTCTTCGTATAAAATTGTGCAAAACCATAGAAGCAATTACAATTTTAGCTTGAGTTGGAAATGGATATGATGGCATGTCACATATTATTTTCCATCTTGTCTTCCATACTCCAAATGTTCGTTCTACACAACATCTTAATGAAGAATGTGCCCGATTAAAGGTTTCCTTACGACCCCTTGGTGGTTGCCCTCGTTGAAACTCAGGCATATGATACCTTGTACTCTTGTAAGATTTCAAATACCCATTAACGTCAGGATATCCAGCATCTACTATATAATACTTACCTAATAGCATAAATTAGTTAACGTTATTAATACAATAATGATTATTATCATAAATAAATAAAACGTTAAAAAGATGTTATTAACCTGGAGGTGGTTTAGGGAATTTCCATTGTGGATTGTTAACTATAGAATTGAAAATGCGGGTATCATGGGCGGTGTCCTCCCATCTAGCGCAAACATAAATGAATTGCATGTCAAAACTACATGCCGCCATGATATTTTGTGTCGGGACACCTTTTCTACCAATGTATCTGATTTGATCTTCTACGGAGACACAAGCATGTACATGTGTTCCGTCTATGGCGCCAATACAATCCTAAATGAATTTTTAATCAATTTAGTTGTATTAATCTGAAATGTGTAACATATATATAAATATAAAATGTAAATTAAATTAATTATTTAACATACCTTAAAATATGGCATATATCTTGTATCATCCATAATTTGTGGCGGCACTATCGAAATCTCCCGGATGAATGATCTCCTCTGATAATGACCACACAACATCTAATACCTGATTAAATACTCTACTAACTATTTCACTAGAGTGTTGAAATCATTCACAAACGTGCCTGTTTGAAGCACCTAAGGCGATAGTATATAAAAATATACACACTCTCTCAATAACTGACATTCTTCGTGATGACTGCAGATTACATGATGATTGTAATGTTGCCACTAGTTCTAGTATTGCATCTTTATCCATCCTGAACGCATTGATAGATCGTAAATCCCTTTCAGACAATATCTCAATCAACCATCTCATTCCTATTTGGTATGAGGTCATACAGGGTTCTTTATATATGTAAGTGCAAAAATACATATTGATAGATGCAGTCGTAGCGGCCATTAACCACCAAAACTATTCGTCACTTTCTTTAGACAAAGCATTTTCTTCATTCATCTCTGGAAGAAATAATTTGAATGCATGGGTTAAACACTATAAACATAATTGTACGTTAATGTGATGGATGTTCATATTTTTTGCTTTTAAAAAATATTGAATCTTAAGTTACTAATAAGTATTTGATATAAATATCATGACTATAAAATTAAATTGCTGGTTTTAAAAGTATATGAATGAGGTGTGAAATCATCGCATCACATAAGAAGAATTATTAATTTAAAATAGAGTGAAATAAATAATATGAGTTGATCGCGCGTCGAACACGTAAAATATAATAGTGAAATAGGTATGGAATTGGGGGTAGAAATACAACTTATCACTGTCTACAAGAGTTTGTAGATGATGGTAAGAGGATCGTCCACAGAGACCTCTAGGAAATGTAATTCTTGGGTTGACTTCCTCGTCACTGAGTTTTGATTGGGTGGAACCTGAAACTGAAGACAAAACGGAAAGAAGTGAAAACAGCTTAAAATAGTATTGGCCAAAGTCTTGGTCAAGACTGGGGTCAAGATTGTCGTAAATCCGATAAAAGGAAATTCCAGGTAAGGGCGATGTGAGGGCTTTGTTCTTATGCTTCGATCATGGAATCAAGTATATTCATCTCTTTGCTTATAGTACTGCTATAGAGTGGAGGTGCTCCTGTTCACTCCTGTCTTCCCTCCTCTTCAAATTACCTGGCGGGTGCTCCCTTTCCTGATAATCCTAGCCAAGGGACACCTTGCTAGTTAAAGGGTTTATCCGTTTGACTGCTGTCTTGAATGGTTGTTCGCTTCCTCAATGGTATAGGGGAAGACAGTACCTAGGCCAAGGTATCTCCCTATGGAGATCCTAGGTTGTCAATCTGGTCTTGACCTAGATTGCTTATTTCTTCTAGTCTAGCTCGAGACTAGTTGCCTACTTTGTCTAGCCGACGGGTGCTCCCTTTCTGTCTAGACCGACTACAACTCTTCTCTACTAGAGTGAAAGGATGATCAAACCTTGTCTCTAGTGAGTAAGCGATGAATTAAGCTTAAGAAATAAATAAATACAAGTAAAGAGATTATAAAGCACAGTTTAATCTCACGAATGCATAAGAACTTCAGCTCATCAACCCTTACCAAGAATAGGTGTTTAGTTAATCATACTCATAATTGAAAAGACAATATATATTTTTGCATAAATAATAAATCCGAGATTTAAATAAAATCCGGAGCAAAGTTTAACAATGTCAAAGAAGAAGAAAAGAGAAGAAGAAGGTCCGAATCCGATCCTCGACAGAGGAGGAACAATGTTTGGCTAAATAGCCCTAAAACTCCTCTGTCCTACTTCAACTAAACTTCCTAGAAAATCTCTAAAAAGATTCTAACAATAAATTGCTTGAAATTGGAAATAAGATCGCAAATACAAAAGAGGGAGATCCCTTAGGATTCTTCATAAGATAGGCTTCAGATCCCTCTGGATTTGCGAAAAGAAGCGGCCTGCCAGCAGCCAAGGCCCAAAAGGGGTGCCAACGCTACTTCTCAACTGACTTGCATCGCGAAAAGGGTCTTGGCCGAAGTCTAGGCCAAGACGATCTGACTGGTGCGCTGCATGAGATGCGAACGTGTCTTGGCCGAAGTCTAGGCCAAGACAGGAAAATCAGCTCCAGCTATGAAAATCGGAAACTCCAATATTCTGCCAACAGACCAGAACTGCAAAGAATAGGGGAAATCAAGGGTAATTCAGTAGATTTACTGTCCAAATAAACTAGTAAATGGACAATAAAACATGATGAAATGCAATGCAATCATGAGTATAACAACTAATTCATCTTGGTACATTCACTCTCTTGCTATTTCTATAGTTTTATAAAAGAAATGAGAATTAGGGAGAAAAGTAAGTGAATACGCAACCTTTTGCAGAAGAAAAGAGTAGGGAAGCGAAGAAATAAACGACGGAGATTGTTGCTACCGGAGTTTGTTGAATGGAAAAAACAGAGACAATAAACCAAGCCTTGTATCTTTGCAATCCTTTTTTGAAGTTGTAGCAGCAATAGAAAGCTTTGTGCCTTTCTTGAAGTTATAGCACCAATAGAGATGATTGTTGTTTATATATTAGGCTTCTTGGCCATTCTTTCTTTAATTATAAAGTATAAAACAACTGTGTGTTCTGAAGAAAAGTGATAAGAGCATGTAGTTGTACTTGACATGTCCATTAAAGTTTGATGGGAGTGGTTGAAATGTCTGAAAACTGATATAGGATGAAGCTGTTATCAATTATCATAAATTCTCTGTTTCTTATCCAAACAACATAAAGCACAAGAGGTAACCTCTTTTTTAAACTTGTATAAAACTCATCGTTATTCTAACTTATGATTAATTTTCCTTATGCTTAATTTTGTTTACATTACAATCCTATTGAGGTAAAAAAAATTCGTGGAAGCCCTCTATCCAAGTGGCTTGACTTGTATACACAAGTGTACGTTCATGCTTAAACAACACAAGACAAGTAATATAAAAAGAAGCCATTCACTTCAACTACTGAAATAGAGACAAATTCTTAGATATTTTGAGCTAGTCATAGAAGTATATATTACAATACAACTAATATGAAAGTTCCAACACAACACTCATAGATAATAACTAATACAGTTAGTAACCGATACTACTTATTTCGGTCCCTTATGGATGAAATGATAGGTCAGCCACCGAAATGATAGGTCAGCCAGCTGAGCTTGAGTTCTGCCGATTCCAGCTCAAGATAAACCTCTCTCTTCAGTTTATCTTCAAGGAATTCAGTGACAAACATAAAAATGCCACCGTTTATATCTAGCCCTAGTATGGTTTTCAGGTCTGCCACAATAGCCCTCAGGCTAGGAACTTCAGGTTCAACGACTTTAGAAGTCACCGTTGAACTCCTAGAGGCCATTCGGACCACCCCCCCCCCCCTCAACATTTCTCTTCCTGTTACTTGCCAAGCCCGGCTGAGAAATTCCCCACTCAAACATATCATCCAAACTCTCTTCAAATGGAATCCCCTCTGCTGAATCACCACAACCTTTAAGATCAACGTTCTCTTCCTGAGGTGTAACCCGCACATTACATCCGGGTGATATTGCAAACTCTTCGGTGGCTACTATCGTGGAAAACATTACTTCTAGTTTGTCTTCAAGTTGTGGTTCAATTCCACCTACTCTGAAACTTCCAAAATTCGGGTTTACCTACACATTTTAAGACATACAAAGTATCCATCATGCAAATAACTACCAACAAATTATGAAACTAGTGAAAACAAATCGCAAAAAATCAAAAACTAACCTTAATTTTTTCTTCCCACCAAGCATCATCTGCACCAACAGTATTCTTATGGGTATCCCATCCTAACCCCGTCTCATTACGCATCAAGTCTTTCCATAATTTATAATCTTTTTTTAATACATCTCATTTGTTTTTAAGTTGCTTTTGCCCATAATTCAGTCCGGTTTCAGCCCGGAACTCATTGATAATGAAATCCCAACCTTATTTATTAAAATGAGTGTGTGGCCTAAGCATTTTTTTTATGGCTCTAATACAAATATCACAAAATGTATTAACCGTACTCTTGTACCAATCAGCCTTGGGTACTCTACTTGTAGTTCCTTGGCTTGTCATCTACAACAAACACAATGCATTTATCACATGATTTACGACCACTTAATGCAAAGCATGTCATCCAATAATATCATCACCACAATTAGATATAATGTAAGGCTAATCTTTAACGATTCCATCACAGACTTGACAAGCATTCATGTCAAAGGAAAAATCTCCATTATACGGTTTTTTTCAACTCGCTTTCGCTATCAAGTATATTCTTGCTTATCAAAGTGACAATAACAAAACAAACAGACATTCAACTTTCAACATTCAATAAATTATGAACACTACTAATGATTAGGTGCTCTACTCTTGAGAGACCTCCTCCAACTCACCAGTTATTGTAAAAAATTAAAAATTAAAAAAGCAGCTGTTGTGTATCATTAAGTTAGAGTTTTAAGATCGCCATCATGTCTGAAATCCATGAACACCAATTACACCGCATCCCTTACTGTTGGCTCGAATCAATGTATCACAGAGAAACCTAGAAAGCGTTTGTAAAGCACTGATTCCATTGACTTTAAACATAAACCATGAGATGCATGGATATCTAGACACCCTAATTATTTCTAGAAGTACAAGGACATCATGTGCTATTCCTGTAAGGATTCGGACATCTAAATTAGAAAACATATTTGTTTTTATTCTTGTTAGTATGGAAAACTTGAATACTTTTTTATTAATTAATATAAACATAAATAGGAAATAGAAATCCGTCTTCCCATCTCCACAAGATTTTTGAGAATATAAATGTGTGCCAAAGGATGTACTCAACTTTTGCATTCATATTACACTTATGCTTAGTTATTTCCATAATTAAGTACTGAGTCTTCCCCTACTCTAAGCTAGGAGCAAGTAACTGCTTTGAGATCAACCCCTTGCAATTTTCTCTCCTTTATTGGGTTCCAAAGCTTCAACCCTTACTAATGTACAGGAGAGAAATCTCAAAATAGTTGAGATGAAAACATCATACTCCCTCCGTAAAAAAAAAAGTGTCATTTTAGGCAAAAAAATGCACACACGGGAATAGCTGACGCCTTGGTAGAATGTGCCGTCTCCCCTGTGCTATTACGTTGCTGACCCTCATATGACGCGTCTTTCGTCAACTAAACTACAAGTCACTCAAGGGCAGCGTGGGAAACGAAATTTGATTGAATGCCCCGAGCGCGAATTAAAATTTTCAAGGAAACAATGGACACAGAGTTTGCAGACCTCTCACTTCCATCTTCCCCAACCTCTCATTCTCTTTCGTATCTGTTCTCTCTTGCAAAACTAACCAAAAATCTGGTGCAATATGGAGGGAATTTTTTTTGAGGATTCGCAGTACGACAGCTGTGGTCAGTTTGATGAGAACGATGATATGGTCGTCCCAGACTAGCTGGCGGTCGCCGATGAAGAAATGGTTATGGCCGCTTAAGAGAAGGCCAAGTCCGATGAGGTCGTCGAAGACACGTATGAGAGGGATGAGAAGGACAACATGTTAGAGGATATGGGAGGGCAAGAGGAGAGTTCGATTCTAAAGGTGAGTGAGTACGATTCAATTTTTGGATTTGCTGATTCGGATGAGCCGTTAAATTCAAGGGTTACTGATTGTGAAATTGGAGTCAAAGAGGGTAGGAAACAGAAACCCCATTTGGATTTCGACCTAAATGAAATTCCGATAGTGGATATTTCTCCCCCTATTTCTCCGATAGTTAACGCCAGCAGAGGGTTTGATTTGAATCTGTCAGCAGGTGATGATGATTATGAAGACAAGCCAGTGACTGCAGAGGTTCATGAAGAGCGTGATTTTGACCTCAACAAATTGCCAACCGCTGGTAGGTGGAAATTTACCGATGGTGTCGATGAGAGGACTTTCATCCTCATGCTGCGCATCCTTGTACCAGGTTTCCATTAAATAATGTAGTTAAGTGTAGTTCTCTTTTGGTTTATGGATGATGTAATTTCTGGATTTATGTTGCCAGAAATTGCATAATTTTGTGGCATGCCTTGTATGGAATATGGTCCAGTAACTGAAAATGTGAATATGGGGTGTTTGTTGTTGTGCGTATGAAGTGTTTGTTTTTATGTTTACGTAAGAACTTAAATGTGTTCCATACAGATAAAAAGAAAATGGCACAGCATTAACATAAGGAGTCCCATTTATTGATAATTAGAAAGACGCAGTACATCATGAACTTAACCCATTTTAGGGATTGCAGGAAGCTTGTTGGCAAACCTGTTTGATGCCCTCACTGCAGCATTCAGGTTGTCCAGGACCAGCCTCAAGTTGGCTCTTTTGGCCTCCAACCTGCATTTGGTCTTAGCCAATAGAAGGAGGGCGTTGCCCATGGTGAGGATGAACTCCTCTGCATCTATACCTTCTTCATCATAATACTCCAGAACATTAGTCCTAACTACCTTAAGCCTCCTACAGACTTCTTCCATTCGATCAATCTGTTGATTGGTGGAGAGCAACATGTTCTCCACTTCACCAACTTCCTTGTGGAGGGAAGTCCCAACAACACCGGCCAGGCTAAAGATGTTCTCTGCCTCACGAGGGTTCATGGTTGGGGAGTTGGGAGAGGAATGGTGAAACAGAGGTTAGATGGTTTTCTACTAGATTAGAAGATTTTTTTTTGGTGTGTTGAATGAATGGAGTTGTTGCTTTTTTATAGGGATTTAATGTGCATCCCGTGACCAACTGAAAAAATAAAGAAATTTTCTGATTGAGTGTAGAAACGGCAAGGGAAACAGAGGAAGCAGAGGAGGCAACGATGGTTGGAATGTGTGTTCAAACGGTGTAGCTTATTGAACAAGACTCTGAAAAGTCACTTTGGAAACCATATCAAGAAAATAGGGTAAGAGATTGACTGAGAGATTCTCGGCCATTACAATTCCAATTAAACTCACCATTTACTTTCCTTATTCAATTAAAACACGACTTTCCATCTGTTTGCAATTTACCATAATTAAATTATTTAGGTTTTGTAATTCTGGTGGAGTTCCTTTACCATTCGTTAACAGTTGTAGCATTCCAGTGAAACGTTGCAACTGTCCACAACCCCAATCCCTCTTATAATAGACGTAATAACTCCTCTATATAAACAAGCACTCAGCATCCCATGTTCCCTCACACAACAAATCTCCTTCTCTGCATTTTATTGACTTCTTCTTTGTTTACTTGTTTGTTGTTCTTCCTATGGATGCAAGAGAGGCAGAGAGTTTCCTTGCAGGTGGGGGTGTAGTTGGAGGCCACATTGAGGCAGAGATTGTGGATGCAACACGTAAGTTGGAGGCAACCAACCATGACATCACCAGGCTTCAAGGCCATGCTGCTAGACTGAGGATGATTAAGAACCAAACACATGAGCGATACCATGCAAATGATGGTATTGTTATTGTTGACACAGTGGGGCAAGTCTTGTGCAACTTGAGGCAGCCATCCTACTCCTTGAAGCAAAGAATCAGGGGTTGGAGTCCACCATCAACATTGCAACGCTCGCACAAGCTGCTTTGGACAGCTACTGAAACAAGATCCCAACCATACCAAAAAATGATTGACTTAGGGGTTAATGTAATTTCTGGATTTACTAATGTATGAATAAGATGTACTCTCATTTCTAGTCTTAATAAAGATGTGTTCCAGTTTGTACAATTGCAGTTCAATGTTTCTTTGTTAAATTAGATTTGTTTCAAAACGGGGGAATTGATGATAATGTATTTTTTTAGTTTTGACAAATTGCAAAACAGGGGAATTGATGATAATGTTTTTCTGGTTTTAACAACCTGCAAAACAGGGGAATTGATGGGGAATTGATGATAATGTTCTTTCTGCTTTTAACAATCTGCAACGCAGGGGAATTGATGATAACCTAAAACAGGGAATTGATGATATTGTTCATATCTAGTTATAAAATTGCAGAACAGGGGAAGTGCCAAAATGTACAAACTGTTTAATTAGAACACATGCATTCATTAATTCAAATAATACAGTTACACTTTGTTGATCAAATCGTTTACATATCCAATCGATTGGATCATCAAAGTAAAACAAAATACATATACATATGTTTTCCACTACACTACCAGACACATTTGCAACTACACTACCATATGCACAACCTGCCTTAAATACAAACCACCATTAATCTGCATTTGCATCCCATTCTCCAAGTCCATTTAAACCTTCACATCCACCCAGACAGTGACTATAAATGCCATTCAAAAAGTCCCTTAGCATGCCATAATTACAAAACCCCATTACACCAACCAGTGTACTGCAAACCCAAAAGTTTTTCACATTAAACTCTTGCAAACACATCACAAAATTCAATGCATCTCCTTATAGTAGTTGAAATGTCACATTGTGGCAGAGATTAATCCAACAACATTCGCATACACCTCTGGACAGCAAGAGATGCTTGTTGGTAAAACATCTCTTCTTTCAAGTGAGTTCTTCTTCATGTGGGGGATCTTGTATGTGTTACCTCCATCATATTTTAGTACTTCCACCATGCATGTTTGTAATGTTAAATATATGAAATTGCTCTTCCTAACTAGAAACTTCTTATATGCATCTTCAACAGCCCCAATCAATTGAACAAGGGACTTTGAGCACTCTTTGCTTTGGAGTGACTGAATAGCTCTAAAGAAGCTTAAGTCTAACACATTCAAATCCGGAGAATTAGGAGGCTGACACACAAGAGACACATTCAGCCCAATTGACTGAACTGCACATAAGAAACCAGCATCATCAAAGTGTATATGAGACTTCGCATTGTCTTGTTAGATGTAAATGGGATCCAAGATACTACATCTAGGCCACTTATTGGCAAGTGTTGGTAGCACCTTTTCTATCATGAAGGATCTAATTACACTTCGTGTAATGTTGGCAATTGGTTTAATTTCTACAGTACCACGAGGTCTGTTTTGACTAGACCTAACAGCAGCTACAGACTCAACAAGTGGGAACACCCCAATTTTACCATCAAACACACAACGGCCATTAGAATCAAATCTTGACCTCGCAACAGCTGCTAGAAACATAACTTTGGGAATGAAATTAGAGTTCTTAATAAACCTTACTGGATCATTTTCCTCACGCAACAGATAGTATCTCTGTGATCGCTTGCTCAAGAAGAACCATTTCTCGTCAATATGCACAGTGTTCTCCATTTGCAAAAAGGTTGGACCGTATGCAACTGTGCGTGGATCAATAGATGAGAGGCAGTGCTTAATTCTGCTGGTTTTATTCTCCTCTGTCAAACATGGTTTTATGGCGTTTGTGTGCCGCCTGATTACTCCCTCTTTGATCTTGTATGCCACATATTGCCGAGACACCCCCAATGCAAAAGCCACGGCCCTAAGAGTTGTCCTTTGCCCCAGAGGAATATCTCTCAGCCTCTCCACACCAATTTCAATTCTTTTACGCCCACAATTCCTGGCTCTTAGAGTTTGGTAGTCGTGGTTTCCCGACTCCCGTGCACGTTTCCACAGTCTTTGAATTGATCGGATACTGACTCCAAACATAGAAGCAACCACCCTGGTAGACCCTCTCCTCAAAATACCGTTGTGCATCCTCTCCAGCAAGCAGCCATAAGCTCTCTGTCTTTCCACATTGCTCAGCTCTTTCTTGCGAACTAACCAGGTCAACAATTAACAAGGTCACAAAGGAAAACAAAATGAAATCGGGAATTAATTTTCAGGATTTGAAATGGAGTGAATAACCTGGAGTTCCCAAGGGCGAGGTTTCTCGATTGTTGCTGGCTTCAAGCACCGCCATTTCTGGATCACTGAGATTTGAATTCTCAGCATCGATGAAAGAATTAACATTGGCGTCGATATCGTCGAGGTCGACCGCGTTAAACGGTGGAGATTGGGGGCTGTGTGGAAATTCATTAGGATCAAGGACTGGAGAAGCCATTTCAGAGAATTAATTTTTGGGTGATGGACAAAAGGGGTGATCGATTTGAAAAGGTTGGAGATAGAGGGAGTCAGCAATTTGTAATCCATTTCGAATTCGAATGGATTGTTATTTTTGGGATGGAGGGAAAAATTTGCGCTCGAATTTTTGCCAAATTTTGGTGTATGTTCGGCGGGCTAGGGTTAGTGATGGATTCCCAAATTGGGAAGGGGATTTGATGAAGCAGAGCAAACGCGTCCTCGTTTTGTAGAAAAATGGGTTGGAGTCCAAAATGTGACCGTTGGAGAGAGCTGGCCCACGGACAAGACTGACACAAACCTGGGCCACTACAGTAGCAAGGCAGGCCACCCTTAATAGTCGGGATTTGTGGGCCCACGATAAGTTTTTTTTGACGGAGGGAGTAATTAACATCAATAACACAAACATAAATTATTATCTTGTTGTACCAACTTTCCAATGACAAACCCACAACCCATAGATAATTCACTAACAAATTCCACCCAGAAAATGACCAGAAAAACAAATAACCAAATAGAAAAGAAGAAATCTTTAAGCAACAATTAATTGATATAAAGAGAAAGACAAAGAACCTAATATTATCTTCATCACCCAACATAAGCTATAAGAATTTAACAGGAAGGGGTTTTGCTTACCTGAACAGACACAAATCGGAGGTCCGGCGAAGGTGAGAGGAAAGCGAACAGCAAGACGACGACAGAGAGCGAGAGGTGTCTGTGAGAGCTGAAACCGAGAGCGAGAGCGAGAACTGAGAGCTCGACCGAGAGCGAGAGCTGAGAGAGAGCGACGGAGAAGAAGATTGTGAGAGAGATTATTGAACGGCTAAGGTTAGAGGATGAAGGAGAGTAAATGTAGTGAATATATACCTGATTTTCTTGTAAATAAGAAGAGAAAAGACAATTATTTTTGTCCACTATAATTTCAACCCAGCTTCCCGCAAAGTGGCTTCCTTCTGCTGGAGCAAAATCAACCAGCCACAAAACCTTCATTTTTCAAGGTTTAGAAACTGGGCTTCTCTAACTATTGTAAAAATTAGCAGAAAGTCTAAGTGAGTGTTTGGGGTTTTGGTTCTAGCCCAGGAAGTTAGTTTCCAGGCCAAACCCAAGCCAAAACAGCAAATAGCCAAACAGTTTTGGCTTGGGTTTGGCCTGGAAACTAACTTCCTGGGCTAGAACCAGAACCCCAAACACCCACTTAGGCTTTCTACAAATTTTTACAATAGGAAAACTATCCAACAACCTTCTTTTTATCTCTAATTTTTTTGGCACTATAGATTAGTAGTGCTACATTATTGATTGATTAAAGCAAAACATCCTCACATGCATGGATAGCTATATATTAGTAGCATTCAAAATTGGGAAAATGCTGACAAACATCAAATCCCAAGGCCAGTGGCAGTAGGTATTGGCCAACAACCCATGATTAATCTTTGTAAAGAATTTCCTCACATGGAACTGTTCAACTGTAGTTATCAATATCAAACTGTTCAACCTAATACAATCAAACTCTTACAGCCTAATTGTTTGCTCACACTCATCATTGTTATCGGACCATCAAGGATGAGAATGAAAATGCATTTCGTATTTCAATCATTTAAATATTAGTAATAAAGAATGAATAAGAAGGAGTTTTGGAATATAAATTTATATAAAACTAGACCTCTCCTAATATATAATAGGAATTAACATACTCCATCATTTCCTTTCTTTCGTTCTCATTTCTATTTTTTTCAAAACGGACTACCGGCTAAGTGCCTGTTTGGCACCCTGGGTTGGGTTGGGAAAATCACTTTTCCAACCCAAAAGCACTTCAAAACTGTTTGGTAAATCCAACTTCTTCATAATCACTTCTCCAAAACCTTAGAAATTGTCAGTTTTGAAGAAGCTTCAATTACTTGCTTTCTGAAAACCCTTGGTTTGAAAGGAAACACGGGAAGCAGTTTTGATATTTAAGTGGACAAAATTATTGGCCCAAGTTCTTCATATTTACGATGATACCAGGTATAAAATACCTTACCTTCTCACCCGTTCACCTCTTCTCCTGACATTCACATTCTCCTCTCCAACGCAACCCTAACCGACTCCCTCACGCGCAGTCACTCTGCTCCATCGAACGCAAGCAGTACTCGCAACCAACCAGGTCGGTGTTCTTGGCTTGGTTTGTTTGTCTCTGTCCTTCCTCTCGCTGGCTCCCTTTCCTTGCTGCTTCTTGTATTCTTCATCTCAAGGTATGCTTCTTTCTTGTATTCTTCATCTCGCTAGATCGGTTTCTTCGTGATTAGTTCGATGTCCTCTCATGTTCTGAGCTCCGTTTCTGTCACCGATCTATTCATGTTTCTGCTATTTGAGCTTAGATCTTGTGTGTAGGGTTACGGTTTTGTGACTTGTGTGTAAAATTACTACTGTATTTTTTGATCATCACCTTATAAATTGTTTAAGTAATTAAAATTCAAAACCTAAATATAAACACCCACTGTTTTTATTCTGTAAACAAGACAAACAAGAACAAGAACAAGAAAAAGGAAAACCCAAAGTGTTTGTCTTTGAGTGTTGTTCTTGTTTTTTGTTTCAGCAAAGTTAGGATGTCGGTTGGTGTCTGATTCAGGAAAATTCCATTCTACTCTGTGGTCTGATTGGTTTTTAGATAGTTCTGGAGGTGTGTGAAGTAATTGAATCCACTTTTGATTCAAAATTCACCCACCCAATTTCGAAAAATTGAGTCTTGTTCTCTTTTTTATGGCTTTTCATCGACTGTTGATGAGACTCGAGATCTGATTTTTAGTTACGTGTATAGTCTTCTCTTTGTTCGTACTTAATTGACTCATTAAGGATTAAAGTGCTATAAATAAGTAATTTTTTTATATACAAGAATCGAAAAATGTCAAACCACTCGTATCAACATTGATATATACTGGTGAATGCTGCTGGATTTCACAAATCTTGCTTACTACCGTCACATCTTAAATGTGTTCCTATACTATACTGGTAGGGCACTACAAGCAATGAATGCAATTTGGAATTCTAGTCAAATCCTATCTATATAATTGAGTTTCATGTTTTTTTAGAGAGAAATGAAAACCATGAGAACTGAATAGTTTTTTTTTAAATTCATTT
This sequence comes from Viola odorata, assembly GCA_963691705.1. Taxonomy (NCBI): domain Eukaryota; kingdom Viridiplantae; phylum Streptophyta; class Magnoliopsida; order Malpighiales; family Violaceae; genus Viola; species Viola odorata. The sequence continues at coordinate 50,374,751 of OY829546.1, read as the reverse complement.
TAAACAATTTTAATTGCTAATTAATATCCATTTTGTGCTCACTTACGGGTGCATTATCATCTATTTATGTTTATTCAAACATTGATTCTCTAGTTTTAATTGGAACAAAAGTGGAACGTTAATCGCTAACATTAATTTCCAAACATTGATTCCCATAATGATCATTCAAGAAAAAAGAAGAGAATTCAATTCAATGGTTATAATTTTAATTTTATTTCTTTTTTTGAAAAGTGGGATTTGTAATTTATGTTATTTAAAATTTTCTATTGAAACAGTTAGATGAAGAGGGAAGGTAACGTCAATTCCATGATTAAAAAATAAAGAAATAAAAGAAGGAAATTGCAATCTTGTGAGGGTTTGATAGGAGGGTCAAAAGCAGTTTTGTCCTTTGCTTAGGGCAAGGGTCCCGTTGGATATTGGCAGTATTAGCCATTAGGTGATTTTGCATGGGATTTGTTGTATTTGCAAAGGTCCCGTTGGAAATTTGGGGGGCCTCTCTGTTTACTTTTTAAAGGAAAACTTTATAATGAGTGGAGATGCATATACATTTTTGGGAGATTTATATTTCAAAACTCGATCCCCACTTGTTCTCATGATTGATCTAGTTTTGATTTTATTGGTTGTGTTAAGTTTTTTTCAAATGAATTACTGTCACTTAGGAGTAGGGTGATACAAAAGTGAGCAACTGTTGCCATGTTTTATTCCTCTTCTCGCCCACCTTATCTGCTATTACTTCAGTTCTGGAATTTTGTTAACTTACCTTGAGTTTTAGTTTTTGCCGATTCATTTAGGATTAATAAGTAATGAATGTATTGTGTGTGTTATAGATGACAAGCCAAGGAAGTGGAAGTAAACCACCCAAGGCTGTTTGGCAGAGGAGTACAGTGCATATATTTTGTGACATTTGCATTCGAGGTATTGAAAAAATGTTAAGGCCACACACTCATTTCAACAAGCAAGGGTGGGAGTTTGTTATCAATGAGTTCCGTAAGGAAAGTGGATTAGACTATGGCAAAACACAACTTAAAAATAAATGGGATGCTTTAAAAAAGGATTATAAATTATGGAAAGATTTGATGCGTAATGAGACCGGGTTAGGATGGGATACACGTAAGAATACTATTGGGGCAGATGAGGCTTGGTGGGCAGAAAAAATCAAGGTATGTTTGCTATGCTCTACCTTCTCTGTTTTATGGATTATTGTATGATGTTACATTTTTTTTTCTATTTAAATGTGTAGGTAAACCCGAGTTTTGGAAATTTCAGAATAAGTGGAATTGAACCTGAACTTGAAGAGAAGTTAGAACTTATGTTTTCCAACATAGTAGCTACAGGAGAGTTTGCTATATCACCCGGATGTGATGTCAGCCTTACACCTCAAGAGGAAAGAGTTGACTTTGAAGGTTCTGGGGATTCAGAAGAGGGGATTCCATTTGAACAAGAAATCAGTGATATGTTTGAGAGTAGAAGAACTCAACCGAGTTTAGCAAGTAATCAGAGGAGAACTGTTGAAGTAGGGGGGTGTGACAAGTCAAGCATCCGTTTCAAGAAGGGGAAGAGGAAAGAGGGGGGGGGCAGCAATGCTAGCTAAACACATCGATACATTGGTTAGTGCAGTGGCCTCTAGAAGTTCAACGGTGACATCTAGAGTTACTGAACCTGAAGGTCCTTCCATGAAAGATGTTATGACTGATCTAAAAAGCATACCAGGGTTCGATGTCAACGGTGACATGTTCATGTTTGCGACTGAATTTCTTGTTAATAAAGTGAGGAGAGAGGTCTATGTTGAGCTCGAATCACCGGCACAGAAATTGCGTTGGTTGACCTACCATTTTAACAAGCAAGGGTGACCGAAGAGGATTAAAGTTTCATTCAAGTTTTCGTATGAATAAATATTTTGACAATGAGTTTGTACCTACCTTCGTTTGGTGGATGAATAATATGATTGTAATAATTATTTTGACAATGTGTTTATACCAACTTAAGGTTGGTGGATGAATAAATATGATTGTAATAACTTTTGTTATAGTTGCAGAATTTTTTCCTACTATTAGAGATGATTCTGAAGGTAGGCACTATTCACACTAGGTACTGTTCACGAAGGTGTTATTCGCATTGATACTGTTCACGCCGGGTACTGTTCATGCCTGCTGTCATGTTGAAAACAGTGATTGACTTTGATTCCAAAGGGACAAGAGCATGCCTGCTGTCATGTTGAAAATAGTGATTGACTTTGATTCCAAAGGGACAAGAGCATTTAAGGGACGGGCATTCAAAGGGACAAGAGCATTTAAGGGGATAGCTATGCACATTTGGTTATTTGTGCTAAAATTATTTTAGTTGGAAGGGACAGCTATGCACATTTGGTTATTTGTGCTGAAATTATTTTAGTTTCAAGTGTTGCTCCCAGTGTTAAGGCCATAAATAGAAACCGAAGAAACTTAGACAGAAGTTAAAAAGGGAGTCCAGAAGAGAAGAGGGAATACGTACCATACACAAAGTAAGTCTTCAGTTTTTTTACTCTCATTTAGTTTGTATGACTATATTGAATATATCAATAATTTCTTTGTAGACATGGATAAAGCACATGATTTGGTTGATAAAAATGCGGATGAGTTTTGGTCGTTATTGTCTGCTTCCACTGCAAGTGTTGCTACGTATTATTGTAACTACTTGTATAAAGAGCCGTGTATGACCTCATATCAAACAGGAATCAAATGGTTGACTGAGGTACTGTCTGGTAGGGAATTACGATCTATAAATATGTTCAGGATGGATAAAGATACAATACTACAACTGGTGAGCACATTACAGTCATCTGGCAAAATAGAGTCATCAAACCAAATGTCGCTCCTTGAGAAAGTGTGTATGTTTTTATACACTATTGCCCTAGGTGCTTCAAACAGACAAGTTTGCGAACGATTTCAACACTCCACTGAAACAATCAGTAGAAATTTTAATGATGTTTTAGATGTTGTGTGGTCATTATCAGAGTTGTTCATTCGTCCTGGAGATTTCAACAGTGTCCCGCCACAAATTTTGAATGATACAAGATATATGCCGTATTTTAAGGTATGGTTTAAAATTAATTTCATTTACTATTTATATTTATATATATGTTATGCATATTTACTATAACTAAAAATTGATTACAATTTTTTTTAGGATTGTATTGGAGCCATAGACGGAACACATGTATATGCTTGTGTTGCTCCAAAAGATCAAATTCGATACATCGGGAGAAAAGGTATCCCGACCCAAAATATCATGGCAGCATGTAGTTTTGACATGCAATTCATTTATGTTTGCGCCGGATGGGAAGGCACGGCCCATGATACTCGGATTTTCAATTCTATACTCAACAATCCAAAATGGAAATTCCCTAAACCACCTCCAGGTTAAACAAATTTATTCATAAAGTTTATTTTTTTGATAATAATTATTACGGTATTAATAACGTTAATTTGTTTATGATATTAGGTAAGTATTACGTGGTAGACGCTGGATATCCTGACGTTATTGGGTATTTGAAACCGTATAGGAGTACAAGGTATCACTTACCTGATTTTCAGCGAGGGCAACCACCAAGGGGTCGTAAGGAAACCTTTAATCGTGCACATTCTTCATTACGATGTTGTATCGAACGAACATTTGGAGTTTGGAAGACAAGATGGAAAATATTACGTGATATGCCTTCGTATCCATTTACGACGCAAGTTAAAATTGTAGTCGCTTCTATGGTTCTGCACAATTTTATACGAAGGAAATCACTAAATGATCCTGCTTTTACAAAATTAGATGAGAATCCTGATTTTGTGCCGGATGATATTTTTCCGGATACACAAGATGTGATGCATACAGGTGAAGGAAGTATGCAAAATGAAAGAAATAATAGTGAAATGTTACCTATGAGTGTAGTTCGGGACTCAATAGCTAATAGTTTAATGATTAATAATTAATTGTCATTTATATATGTAAATATTTGTAAAAGTGTTCAAAATTAGTTTTTCTCTAATAAAGTATTATTTCTTGTTATAAATAAATTATTAATTGCTAGTTTAAAGGAAAAAAATTGATTTAAATAATTTACATATATATTAAAAAATATTGATTATAATACTTGAAATGCATCGTGCCCTTTATAGTCATTTTACATACCAACCATAGTTTTAACAGCAGTTTTTACCAAACACCATAAACAGCTTCTAATATCTCACAGCACTTTTAAAAAAATGTTACCAAACAGCATACTGATTTTTACAGAAGTGATTTTCATACAGCACTTATCTAAAAAGCTCTACTCCAACCCAAACCTGGGGGCCAAACAGGCCCTAAGTTGTTTAGGGTAATAGGCTAACGATTCCACTTTATGTAGTACTAGTAACTTTTATTATTATTATTTATAATCATGACCTTTTTGGTGATCAATACAGATAACCCTTTTGCATTAAAATAATAAAAAGGAGAGAACAGTAGCATATTGTCACATTTAACAAAAAGAAGAAGAATATATTCCATAATAATAAAACTTGGACAATACCCAATTTGCATACACGATTTAGTGCCTGTTTGGCGTTCCGGTTCTAGTTGGAAAAGTGATTCTGGAAAAGTGCAATGTGGAAAGTACTTCCGGAAAAGTGCGGTGGGAAACGAGAAGTTGTTTTATGGTGTTTGGTAATAATTGCGGTTAAAACTATAGTTAGAATGTAAAATGACCATAAAAGGCATAAAACCCATTTTTTAAAAATTAATAAAAATAGGAAAAGTGAATCTAGAATTACTTATCTTGAGATGAAAATTTTATTGTGCTAGTTTTTAATTTATTTTGTTCTATTATATAAAGTAAAAAAATAAAATTGAAATGAAAAGAAAAAAAAGAAGAAGAATAAAGGTGCAAACGCACCTGCACAGTCTGCACTGGAGCAATTTGCTCCAGCCCGTGCAGCTGGCTTTTGTGCCTGTTTGTGCCTTCAACTAGAACCTGGCTTCTTGAGAAGCCCAATGAGCATGGTGTTACCAAACACCATTGCTTGGCTTTTTCTACTTGAAAAAGAGCTTTCCAAGTAGAACCTCAACCCCAAAAGGGCCGATGCTGTTTGGCGTTCAAGATTGGGGCCAAACTAACATTTCCAGGCTGAAAAATTGAATTTTGGTGTTTGACAAACTCCATTGGAGATGCTGGTTCCCAAATGTTCAATTCCGGATCCCATGTTTTCTTCAATTTTTGGGCTGGTCCAATTTGGAGCAGCCTCCAATCCATCATGTCCAAAATGGACACGGGATGGAGGGTAAAACTTTTTGGACAAAAATATCCAATGTATTCTTGGTTAATTACCAACCTACCATGTATATAACACACACAAAAAACTCTCAACTCTCCTCATTCTCGTTCTCTTCATCCGAAATTAGGTTTTGCTCCTCCTCATTCTCCTCATCTTCATTCTCCTCCGACAACCATCACCGGCACCTCTCTTTCTCCTTTGACAGTACCAGCACCTCCCTTCTTCTCCTTGACAGTACCAGCACCTCCTATCACCGTCACCTCTCTTTCACCCCAACAACACCATTATAGCTCTCATCGTTACGATTTAACCCGTTCTTGCTTGATTCAGTTCTTGATTGTGTTTTGGTCTTGCTTGCGTCTACAGTGGGTTGAGAGTGGGGAGAAAGAACGACTGAAGGAGCTACTGAGGGAAAGGCTAATTGAGTGTGGTTGGAGGGATGAGATGAAAGCTCTCTGCAGGTTTCTTGTTTTACCCTTCTTATATCAGTTCAGTGTATACTTTTATTGCTATTGTGGTTGTTAGAATTCGTAAAAAAAGAATAATTTACTGTAATTTGTCCTGATTGCGATGTTAGCATTAACTCGTGTTTGCTTGATTCCATTTTTTGTTACGATTCGACGCGATTAGCATATAGGTGGAACCGTGGACTCGTGCGATTTTACGACTTATGCTGAAAGGCTCAACAACTGAATTGCTAGTTGGAATGTGTTTTCTAGGATTAGGATCATCAATTTGCTTTTTGCACCCTTTCATTAATTGTTCTAACTTCCAAGAGGCTACCATGCATTTAATCAGAAACCACCTGTTTGGAGGAATAATCCATTGATAGACATTTGGAAAAAAAAGAAAAGAAAAGAATAGTTCTGTTGTGATGCACTTATACAGGGATAGTTGGTCCATTTTGTGTGTGTGTGTGTGTGTGTAGTTCTTTATTACGCTGTAATTGATTGCTGTTTCTGTCTTCATTTCATGGTGTTGCTGTTTCGTGAGTTAAGCAATTCAGTTCTTCCCCATGAATTTCAGTTATTCATCATCATTGCTTGCCTCTGCTTTTGCAGAATGCAGAGCAGAAACATGTTTCTTCCGATCAAGATCAGAGCTCAATGCTTAAGGTGATCTGCAGTCAGCGAGATCGGTTTAGAACCCGGTTGCGAGAGTCAGAAGAAGTATGTTGTTACCTTTTCTAAATTCTTGTTATATCAAACATTTTCTTTTTCCAAAGTTTTATGCTAAAATACAGATCCATGGTATGTAAAAAGTTATACCACAACGCAGGAGGTCAGGCAATTGAAGGAGAAGATTGGAGCATTAACAGTGGAGCTGGATAAAACAAAAGCTAACAATGTTGAACTATATGGAAAAATCAGTTTTCTTGTTATTAGGAAAGGGATCAAAGATACAAGGAGTTGGGCTTCAGGGATAGAATTACTCTAAGTAGTGGACGCTTCCTTCTTAGTAACAAGTATGATTCTTTTTCCATTTTGCAAAATTTGTCTGATTTTTGTCCAGTCATCTCAAAGTTTAATTTGTGTTCTATATGTGGAGCAACAATGCTGGCTATCCATCATTGAAGTACAACATTATCCTAACTTATAAGTTCTTTTAACTGTCATCAGTATCTTCATCTAAATTTCATCAATCTTTGGCAATTCGGTGTGTTTCCTTTTACATCACTACACAAACTCCCCTTTAATTGTACCCTTGTTTTAGCGTTGTTTTCTTAGCTATTGAGATTTAGAATCTGGTTTTTGTGCTTTTGTTATAAACTAGTATATATTAAGCTCCACGATGTGTGTTACACTGCGAAATTATGTTGTATCCTTTGCTCCTCACTTCTCCACACAATAAACGAATTTTTATTTATGTTTCTCCTGTGTTGATATGACTGCTGCAGGTATGCTAGAGGTTTGCATTTTTTTATACGATTGGATTACATATTCTTGTATTTACCTGTCTATACTGCATGTCTGCTTTGAGCTAGCTAAGGTTAGTATTTGTCATTTCTGGCACACACATCTTCTTGTCTTCTACATTCCTTCCTGTTGATGTATATCTTTTTTCACTCATCTGTTTTATTTTTTCTAGCCACGGCGAGGAATCCATGAGTGGAGAAACGAAGCTGATCCTTCCACATGCACTTTAGCTCTAGTTTTTTTTCTCGACAATGGAATGGCTCAATGGAAAGTGTTGAAAGTTGAAACCTTGAATAGAAAATGTCTTATTGTCATGTATATACCAAAAGAAACAAAAGGAACTGGTTGTATTTGAATCTTTATCCTTGGGAATTTGATGGAGCCATGAAAAATGGCAGCGATTATATTTTTGTTCACATGAAAAAGTTTCAGTTTATACTGGTGGAGAAATTGTGTCATTTGAACTGAGTCTTCCTGTACCAAGTTTGTTTTCTTCAATCAATCAATGCCTTTTTCTGTCAAGATAACACCATATGTTACAGTCTTTCAGTGCTCCTCTCTTTGCAAGAAATAATTTGATTACGAAAGCCCGAGTTGCAGGGCACCAACTGCACCAGACAGATGATACAACAAAATATTGGATCGGTTCGTAATAGCGATACAATAAAGGTTGTAGCTAAGTCCTCAAAATATTGGTCTGTTCGAATGTTTCATTGTTTGTGTTTGCTCCTTTAAGTAATTGTTTAATTCCCCATGTGCTAATTGTTTTATTTTAGTTATTATTAATGACAAAGGTGAAGAAGTATGTATATACTCCACGCAAATTAATTAAATTAAGAATGATTGGTTGATAATAATTTAATTAATAATTATACAATAATTATAATCTAACAATTGTTTTGATTACTTTAAAAAAAATACGAAATATGTAAGTTATTCATGTAATTCCAAATATGTTTTATTTTTCTATTATATTAGATAAATATCTTTTATTTATTTATGGTATTAAAAACTCAAATTTTTTATGGTATTAATAAATTTTAATTTATTTATGATTTAAATAAGTTTAATTTATTTATGATATTAGATAAATATTTGGTAGATATAAGTGTTTGATGTAAATATTTGGACACTTAAAATTAAGTATGCCCTTTATGGTCATTTTACATCCAAACCATAGTTTTGGAAAACTGTTTTACCAGACACTTCAGGTATCCCACTGAACTTTTAAATTTTTTTACCAAACAGCACACTTCGTTTCCCAGAAGTCGTTTTCCCACTGAACATTTCCCCACTGACCATTTCCAGCCTGAACTGGAACGCCAAACAGACCCTTATAGTTTGTCCAGAGTTATGGGCCAATCTTGAAAGGTTGGATCAGGGTCAAACATTCATCGCCCAGCCCATTTTGGTTTCCAGCCCAACCCAAGGAATTGATAAAAGAGCATGGGCCATGAAAAGATTCCATTTTTCCTTCAATGTAGATTCGAATCCTTTAAAAATTTATTTAGCTTTTATGCTATAGTTTATCCCAAGACATATCAGAGTATAATTAAATAGATTCTTTCCGACTCGTCTATTAAGAATTAAGATCATATATTTCATTAATTGTATACTACCTTTTCTATATTAAATTAAATAATTTTTTTTTAGTATTTTATACATTTAAAAAAAATCACTTTTTATACTTTTTAAGTTTATATTCAACACTAATATCTTATTGTCTTATTTTAATTTACCCACTTTATTACTCTTCACTAATAATCATCTCTCATCAATAATGAGCAAGTTAGTAAAATTAGACAAAAAAAATAGCTAAAAGTCATTTAATTTGAGACAATTTTTTTTTTTAAAATGCCATTTAATCTGAAACGGAAAGAATAGCAGTAAAATTTTGAATTCTAGTCTTACATGCGTCTATAAAAAGAAATTTACTACTATTTACTGCATTGAACAATATATTAATTGATCCTATGGATATCATCAATTCACGGCTTTGATTGATAGACAAACTTTGCAAAACAGAAATTAACAAATTTATAACTTAGTGATATTTCGTAAAATAAAGAGGTTTACGTCTCGAGTTCGACACTTAAATCGAGACAGGACGCGACAAAAGTGAGAACAAGAATATAAGAAGAGGTGCGACGAAAGTGGTCCAATGGTGGTGGCACATTGCTGTACTTCACTTTAGACACTTGATAGGAAAGCAGACTACGATGTTATACTGTTCAGCATTCAGCTTGTCCTACTCTTACCTTTCTTTTCTTAACCCAATAATTGTAAGAAAAAGAGTCCTTAGTCCTTACCCTTCCCTAGGGCCTTAGAGTTGTACTAGTAATTTGTATCAAACCTTGCTTCTATCAAAATTCCAATGACTTGTTATTGCAAATTACAATTGTATCTTTATTTAGTTACATCTTTAAAGTATAATTTTGTTTAATTTGATCCCTCTGTGATTTTTCATCAATATAAAATATTAATGTGTAAGCTAAATGTTATGCGTAAAAGATCTAATCAAATAATGTGATTATACTTTAGAAATCAAATTAAACAAAGCATTATATTCTAGGACTAAATTGAACAAATTTATATTTTAGCAATACCTGTCAGTTGTATGTCACGTGGCCTAGAACATCATCCTTAGTCAGTTTCTCGTAACAGAGGAACCAGTGACCATATTACTAAGACGAAATTAAACAAATTTATATTTTAGAGATTAAATTAGACAAAAATATTATAGGACCAAAAATGTCATTTATCCATCTTTGTTTGAAGCCAATAATTTTGCACAAGTGTCCTTACTCGATATCTCTTTCAAGTTGCTCTAACATATAATTTAATAACTATATGCTAGTAGTGGATATATCCCAAGTTTACGTTTAGAACTTATCTTCCCTACCAAGTTGAATGATTTGGGTAAAAGATTTCACTAAAAATGCTTATGGATTTTTGTCCAATACTCCAATTTGGAAACTTAACTGATCTTGGTAAAGGCTAACTTGAAATGGTAACCAATTCTATTTTATCTATTTAGAATTTTTTGTTTCTATTTCAGTCCTCAACTTTTCCTTTCTCTCAATCAACTCTTTCAAATCCTAATCACTTTAATTTTGTTCTTATCATGGTTCACCTATCTGCTCAAGCCCATGAAAAAAATAATTAAACTCAGTAGAAACCTGACCCAAACCGGGTCCATAAAAAAAGGTACATTACCCTACTATTGTTTTTAGTAGAAAAGGAAAAGATACATTGCTTTTTTTTAGTAGGAAAGGAAAACGTGCACTACTACCAGTTCGGTTCTGTTTTTTTTCTCCATCTCCTGGTGTTCTTCTTCCTCACCCGTTAACAAACTAAGCTCGTTTTAGTATAATTAAGTTCTAAAGGAAGTGACTATTACTCCCTCTGCTCTTGATAATATGTCGTTTACTGTTTCGGTGCGCTTTTTTGAGTGTGCCGGAATAGTACCTATATGACCCCGAAAAATTCCGTACTTTTTTCGAACGGTGAAAACGTTCGAAAAAAAGTACGAAATTTTTCGGGGTCATATAGGTACAAGCGCGCCGGAATAGTAAACGACATATTATCGAGACCAGAGGGAATATATTTTATTCATTTAGATCTAAACTACAAGTATCTTAAACTCTCTGGACTATTCCAATAAATGATTTCTCGAAGGATGAAATGTGATCTCGTGTTTAAAAAATGAAAACATCAAACCTCTTACATCAACTATTTCATACTAATTATGTTACTTATGTTTCTTTTCATCTTTACTAGTATCACTCATGCTATTTGAGTTCCCTAATAAGTTAAATGTAAAATTTAGTCGTTAATTTATTGGTTATTTTACCAGAAGCCCTATGCTTGATTGGATTGTGATGATGAGCCATTGCTTTGTTTTGTACTGGAAAGAAAGCAAGAAATTCCATATCCAAAAAGGACTCAACATTTAATCCTTTCTTAATTTTCTTACGTCTAAATGAACCATCTATAGCTATTTGCCCTAATTGAGCATAAATCAAAATACCATCACTAAAAAGGCTAATGATGAAACCAACCACAAACCCCTAAAAATGTACCAAAACCATTACAACAATCAAAAATCAATCATACATACACTAACATTAAAATCAAAGTGATTCAAGAAACCCAGTTTTTGTCAGAACAGCATTCCTCACTTTGCTAAGATCCCTTCCTTTGAGTGTCCTACCCACACCTTCAAAAACCGAGAATGATGAAATCTGACTACTTGCAAGCCTTCTAGCTATAAATTCATGAGGAGGAATCTTGTCACTGTACTCATTGTCGTCATCATCATCATCATACAATCCATCACCACTACCATCATCCCAATCTTGATCTTGATCATGATCAAGCCAAGAATTGACTTTCTTGGAGGGATTGATATTGGAATTCTTGCCTGAAATCTCGGACCAATCAGGAATCTTGACTGGTGCTGACTGCTGTACTACTACTTTGTTGTGTTCATGAGTAGAGTTGCTGCTGCTGCTGCTGCAGTTGCTGCTCATTCTTGGAATCATCCTTGCAGCAGCAGGAGTACGGATTCTTCTTGGGACAGAAAATGAAGAGGATTGGGTGGAATTCTCAAAATTGGAACTTGAATCTTTCCTCTCTCTCAAAACACCCCACACATCTTCTTCCTCAAAATCTCCATCTCTAAAAGATCTCCACAACCCACTCCCTTGCCTTGTCAAACCATTATCATACCTATATGGGTCCATTAACTGTTTGTGGCAAAATCCATATGAACATAAAAAACTCAATGTTACTACCTACACAAAAAGCTGAAAATTCCCATATGGGTATCATCCAAAAATCAAGATTTGCTAGAGGAAAAGACATAGAAGTAGAGATTTATCAAAATTTGCATCAATTGGGCACACTCCAAAAGTCAAAATGAAACTCATTAAAGAAAAACCCATGAGAGAAAAAACAAGAATATACCTTTTGTTGATTGAGAATCTTCAAAAGTTACAAACTTTGGTTTCAGATTGGTAAAAGAGTATCTGCAACATAGAAATAAAATCCATAAAAAAGGGGCATCTTAATCTCTGCACCAATCAATCACGAAACCATACAAACATTAAAATAAAATAAAACAACAAATAGAATTCTCTACAAAAATGACAAAAATAACAAAAGGAATCCAAGTTCCTCACCTGGGGCAGAGAGGATTGATGAGAAGAAGCAGAGGAATGAAAGGAAGCGGCAGAGGAGGCAGTAAGAAGAAAAACAATTTTATTGATCTCTTGAAAAACAGAACTTCTCCTATGTGATGGGCGTGTCTATTTATTATGTTTGCTTGCTCATGCTCAATCAATAATGGGAGGAAAATAAAAACACAAAAACGAAAATACAAAACCCTGGTGACTGAATGACCTAATGAAAATGAAATGTGGCACGGAAGAAGAAGCAGCAGCAGCAGGTGAAAGTGAAAGAGAAGGAGAGCTTAATAAAGATAAAAGAGTTTTAATTTACTGACTTCCCTTTTAAACCCTCTTCTCTCTGACCAGGATCTTTCCTTCGGATGAATCAGGTGTGACAGATACAAATATTAATTACCTGTCTTACACAATCTACCTAGTTTACCTCGACAACAACCCCAATCAAAATAATCAAATTAAATTAAAGATTAAAACTTTGGAGGTTAATCTGATTGGTTGGTGAATACACTTCCCTACTTGCACCAATTACAGTCCAGCTTACAACATCCATGTTAATTTAGCCCTATGTTTGTCCAGATTCGCAGACTCCAAGTCGAGAAAATTGTATTTTTTTGGGCTAAATGTTAACACAAATTGAATAATATTAATACTTTTTATAATTATAAATTTTAAAAGTTATGTTAGTTTTGAATTTAAATTACTCGACATTTAATATAGTGAGTGAAAATTAAATAATCTTGACTAAAAAGAAATATTATCAGTCACATATTTTTACTCCCGTTAAATTATTTGCCTGTTTTCTTAAATTTTATAATTATTTAGTTGGGCTAGATTGCAAATTCTAAACAAATAAGGGGATAAGTTGCGGGTTTTGCGACGCTAAACTATTCATGAAGTAAGAGGCGTTGGTGATTTACAAGATACACTATTCTCACAACTGTGTAATTGGCTGGATTATAATTATGAACAAATTAGTCTCTAAAACACATTTCAACCAATGAAAAAAATGTTACAAGCAGTATAAATTATTTTTTTACATTGTTCGTATTATGGAGTAATTAATGTCTTTAAAACATAACTTTTGGATTGTTATTTGAATTTGCAGGAGGCATAATCGAGTAGATATCGTAAAGTTATTTTACAGGTGGACAATAAGAGCATCATGCAAATTCTCTTAGGTAATTCTTCGATCTCTCTATCCTACAAGCTTCTAGTGGAACATGGGTCGTTCATGTTTATTGAAACGCCAATTTCGTGATTGATGGTTAGCCAATTTAGCTTTTGATCTCTCCTCGCACTATTCTTGGTTCGACTATATGCACCTCCTTGTATTCATTTACACATGTTAAGAGACAAACTGAACACTTCGTTCTCGCGTAATGTAATGGTGTAAGCGCCCGATGACTCTTTCGATATGCATCCGAAAAGGAAATGTTTTAATACATGGAAATTGCACCGGACATGCTTTGACCATTGAATAAAAAATTGATTATATCAACCAAATTGCCAATTTGTAAATAGAATAAAATTGCAAAAGAAAGAACATTATATATGGTTTTTAGTCATTCACGGAGTTTCATACTCCATGTCTCTTAAAAAATGACTATTTACAAGTCTTTTTTATATATAAATAAAATAATATTTTATTACTTTTTAGTTGATTTTTATATTGTATCGCTTTTCTAATTAAAATATTTTATGCTTAGTATGATAACCAAGTTAGAGAGAAAAATTAAAATAGAATGAAATGGAAAAATGTTTAATTTTTCTCATATATGGTAACAATTCTTAATACAAGTGAAAGAAAAAGAAATGATAAGTGAATTTATTATTATGTTAATCGAGCAGGTTGAAATATAAGAAAATTAAAATAGGAACACATGAACAAATATTTAATTTTCCTTCCTTTTCTTCCAACTCACGAGAGGATTTTTTTTTTTTAAAAAAAAATATGAGGGAAAAAAACCATTTATTTCTCCCCCTATTCCACTGCCATATTTTTTCCCATACAACGAAATTAAAAAATTTATCATTTCTTTCCTCCTTCTCCTACTAAGCATTAAATTTATAATCCAATGAAATAAAGTTATTTAATACGGTGACGAGAGATAATTTAATTAAAAAAACTCTTAAAAATCGTATTAATGTATATTTTGCTCTAAAATGTTTTTTTATACATGATGGAGATGGTGACAATTTTGATTGATTTGAACGGCTAATATTGACTTTTCTGTTCTCTCTTTTTTTTTTCTTTTTTTTAAGGATATTGGTACTATTTTTTTAAGCATGTTGGTGTAACCCATCTCAAACCATGGAATATTCAATTTAATAGTGGCAACAAGGAAAAGGAAGATGAACTTAAGAGGAAGTTCACTAATCTCTTCTCAGAATGATTTGGGTCACTCATGTTTTTTTCCTAAAATTCTTTCACTCCATTAAAAGTGTCCATCGTATATTTCATTAGTGTCGTAATATCATTTTAGTATTTATGGTAAATAATATCCTGATACTCATCTCACCAAATTATGTTAGAAGAGTCAATTTCGCATGCTCGTAAAATCATCAACCTCACTACTCTATGTTAGAAAAATAAAAAGTCACTAGTACTTTAATAGAATGATATTGTTCATTTTTATTAAACCTAAATCCTCACAATTTGAGTTAAACATCTCTTATATTTACTCCTTACCATCGGATTTGTAGCTGTTATAAAAGATGATAGTATAAGAAATAAAGTAATGATTAATATTGAAATTCTAATTTATATTTTCTACCAATTGTAAAGTGTATTTTGTATTGAAAAATGGAAAGTGAAGTGAATTTTACATTAAAAATCACGATTAATAACTAATATTTACGACAACTATTAGAGATGACAATTCCGCCCGTGCGGATATGGATATCCGTCCAATACCCGCAATTGTGGGTGAATATTACCCGCACATTTTGCGAGTATGGATATACCCGCACCCGCAAAGTGCTGATATGGATGTGAGTATGGATAGTGCTTACCCGCTCCAATACCCGCGATATATATAGTATATTTTAATATATAATTAATTAAGTCATTGGATACTAGTCTAAGGCGGAGACAGACAACAACAAAACCACCCACCCTTTCATTCTCTCTCGCAATCACCGTACTGTTTTCTTTTCCTCCTCTTTCAATCTTCACCAACTAGAGAATCATTTTTCTCTTTCATGGTCCGCTGCTCAAGACAAGAACTACGTGATTGGATCAAGATGCTCCCAATTTCAGGTGGTAGGAAAATTGTCTTGTTTCTCGACACCAATTGTATCCAGTCGATTTCCTCGTTGTTCTAATTTTTCCGCACATCCGGCTAGACACTGCGCTCCACAACAAGATACTTTTCTGATGGTTTAGGGTCGCATGTCTAAATTATTATCATGACACTGACAAATAATGATTGTAAAAAAATTCAAGTTATCATATTAATAAATTAATAAATAGTTCTCTTTTTTATTATATTTATGTTAAGTGATTTTTTTTACCACGTATATAGTCCATGACTAAATTGGAGAAGATCTTACTTTTCATCAAAAATTAATAGGGATGTTAAATTGCAAGCGGGAGCTGCTATTTCTTTTATTAAATTGTATTTTCTTATAAATTATTATTTCTTTATTGGATTATTATGGATTATCATGTTGGATTAGTGTATAATATTATTGTGTGGTATTGTTATTAAATTAGATTAATTTTTTACATATATTAATTTGATTAAAATTTGAAATTCAACCAAATTTGCGGGTATCCGCGAGTACAATTACTCTTTTACCTACTCCATATGGATGCGGATGCAGATGCGGGTATGGATTACCCACAAATTTACGGGTACGGGTATGGATAGTGCTTACCCGCCCCATTGTTATCCCTAACAACTACAGTATATTTTAATGGAGAGAGTATTTTTTATTTTTCTAAGACATGGTAGAAAAGTTGATAGTTCTACATGCATATAAAATAGACCCGAATATAAAATTCTAATTCGTACACTTCGATACAATCCTTTAGTGATTGATAACTACATAAACTTCAGACTAATTAATTCATGATCATGGATTTTAGTGATTGATGATGAGGGGAAATTGGGATTATATTCTACTTTCTTTTAAGGTTCCAATGACTCAAGTAGCCAAAATAAAGGAGATACGGTCTTTTTTGTAGTAAAATATGTAGAAAGATGAGTGGAACTTTTGTGCTGCAACTTGAGAATTTTCCTTGTAGGTAGTCTTGTCAATTTCCATATTTCCTTTTATTTTGTTTATCATTTCTTTGCTTGTTCTTACTTGCTCTTTTTTTTCTTCTATTAATATTCTTTTTAACTATAATTTTATATATTAAAATTTCAATTAAAATTAGAAAATTTTGACAATAATTTTCCTAAATTAAATAATTATTTCTTTATATCATCACACATTTAAGTATTATAATTAAGTATAATTAGGAGTAAGAGTAAAAAAATACTAATTAATTATTTTAAAAAATAAATAAAATAACTTTTTTTTATACTTAAATCTGACTAATAGCGGAGAGAATAGTTACTGGTGGCAGCCACGTGTACAACAACAAGATGCACTTTCTTGTGAAGTTTTTATTTATAGTTAATGCAACTGGCGAAGCAGTTACTGCTATTTCCCTCCTTATCATATTTAACTAATTTTATAGTAGCTATTAGTTAACGGAATATTATTTTTTTCTATAAAATTACTTTCCCGGAAGAATGCTATATGGAAGAGTAATTGAAAGGAATATTAGTTTTTTACGTTTAGTTAGCATTTAAGATTTATAAAAAAATATTATTTTTGTGTTTGTTTTATACTCAGGAATACTAAAAAAATTACTATTTTATCCTTCAATAATAATAATAATTTAATTATTTTAAATACAATACAAAATAAATATTTTTAACTTATCTAAAATATAGTACAGTTAAAAATAATATTGTGCAAATAATATATTTGATAAAAATTAAACTAACAAATAAAAAAATTAATAATAATAATAAATAATAATGGGAAAAGGTCAAGTGTAAACTCATTTTAAAAAAAAAATAGATTAATGCATATAGTAAAATAAAATGGACAAATATGTAATTGTTTTTTAAAAAAAATCTTAAAATGAAAAATGACTTTTGAGGGAATCATTTTCCCACCGTCTAGTTAAGTAATTACTTTCCTCTATTTTAAGGGAAAGTGAAAAGGTTAAGAAAAGCTAGAGTCCAATTTTCTTTATGTTAACAAATCTCAACAAAATTTAAAATTTAAAATTTTCGAATCAAATTTTTTTTTAATTCCGCCTACCCAATAGTTTTTTATTCTCTTATTTTTTTGGCAGTAAATGAAAAGCGACTTTTGCTTAGAGTAATGATGACAGCACACAGATTGAAAGGAAAATGGGAAACAAAAACAAAATCCTCATTTTTCAAAGAAATGATTTACGCACAAGACAAACCGGTGGCCCTATGACGACAAATGGTGAAATGAAACGAGGATTTGATTTTTTGGTCCTCATATTATGACCCACATGCAGCCATTAGCCTTGCAGCCGTCATTCAACGTATTTAGCTATCAAACTTTTCGAATATAGAAGAAAATTATACTCAAAAAATCATTACTCTCATAATAATGGAGATTAATATTTAACATATTTAACGTCAGAAATGTTAAATCAATCGGCAATTTTATAGTTTTTGATTGAAAGAAAAAAAAGAAATATAAAATAAAATACTATTCTTATCTTAAATTAAATGATATTTTTGAAATATTCTCTAAATAAATTTCTAATATTGGAAAAAAATAGACCTGAAAAAACAATATTTGATCTGCATAAAATTTTAAAAATATTATTTAATCGAAGACAAATTGAATAATTCTTTTTCGCCGCCGAACAAAATTATTGAGATTTATGATAACGTGGAATAGACGTTTTAACTCAAAAATTAAATTTTTATTTAATTAATGTCTTTTGAAAATCTGCTCTTATCTGCTGACCCTCGCTGCCAGCTGCCCTGTTTTATTAAATTTTTAATTATTTTTTCATACAGTAAGTAGTACAGTGCAAAAGAAAAAGAAGAGATTCCGGCCGCCGTCTTCTAATTTTTATGACAATTTAAAATTATTCTTGAAATACTAGTTTACTTATAAAACAAATTAAATGTATGAATGTCCAATTATTGTAGGATGACACACTTCTGTTTATTAGTTTAATAAGGCAGCTAAACTGCACTTGTCTTAACTATTTGCTAGTATTTGTTAATATTTGTCGCACATGTAATTAATTGTCCATATCACAATATGCACTTTAAATTCAGGTCTTGAATTGTCAATCTGCGTGTGTGTGGTCAGTGACTTAGTGGGTGTTTGGCATTCTGGTTTGGTACCAGAAAGTTGGTTTACCAAACCAGAAAGCCAATAAAAGTATTTGGTAACACTTTTTTTAAACCAATTTTTAAAAAAGTTGGTTTAAAAAACCAAAGAAAATAAAGGTTTTGAGGCTGGCAAAAAAATCACCAATGGTTTCAGCCAAAACACGGAACGGAGTTTCATTTTAATGAAACTTTCGAAATCCAAAATTATCCTTGGGTATTTATTTCATCGCGTCCGTTTTTTCTTCTTCTTCCTCAATTTTTCCAAAAATTCTCTCTCTCCTCAAACCCGAGCCTCTCACCTCCAAAATTTAATTTCCTTTTCGATTTCCACTGAAATCTTCTCCAAATCCGCTCAAAATTTGACCA
This sequence comes from Viola odorata, assembly GCA_963691705.1. Classification (NCBI taxonomy): domain Eukaryota; kingdom Viridiplantae; phylum Streptophyta; class Magnoliopsida; order Malpighiales; family Violaceae; genus Viola; species Viola odorata. The sequence goes on along the minus strand of OY829546.1, from coordinate 50,355,606 downwards.
AACATTACCTACATCCATTCAAACAAAACCCATCATTTTATTTCGAAATCCATTCGTTTGTTCCTACAAAATTTTCAATACACTCTCCTCTCTTTGATTCGATAATTTGAACTCTGAAAGACCACTGTAATCGGAATGGCACCAGTCTCAGCTCTGGCGAAGTACAAGTTGGTTTTCTTAGGTGATCAATCAGTGGGCAAAACCAGCATCATCACTCGCTTCATGTACGACAAATTCGACAACACTTACCAGGTAAGTTAGCGAAGAGGGAACCCAGATCGTTAGTTATGTTTGTGATCCAGATCGGTTCAATGAGTTTTCGTCCTGTGCAGTGATTGATATTTGCTTGAGTTTAAGGATTCTTAGGTTTTCTTTCTGCTATTGTTTTTATGTGTATCGCTGAGTTGTGTTTGTGATGCCTTTTTTTGGTTTTGAATGAAGTGAAGATAGGGGATAGTAGAAAACTTTTCAGTGTTTTGTAGATGTTTTCATTTTCAATATTGTTGTATAACCAGCTTAACCTTGAGAACAAGTTCAAGAGTATCTGAGCTGATTCATTTTATCTTTGAATTGATCTCCCATTTTTATTTTCATGGTGTGCTCAGTGTAACCATATGGAGATTGATAACAATTCTTTCTGACAGAAAGCATGAGTATAACTGCAATAGGTGGAAAATTTTAGTGGATTAGTCATGTAATATGATCTTTGTGGGTAACAGGATTCATAGATGCAATGGAACACCAGAATTTTCCTGTTAGGGCACATCCAGTTCAAGATTAATGGAGTTTTTGGTTAGGAAAAGGTGAAAAGTGTCTGCTATATGTTAAGTGCGCATCTAGTATATGAAAAGATATCCTCCGGTTTTGTCCTTAAACAGTTTAATAACCATCTTATGGTGTTTTTGCTTTGTATACCTTGTCAGTTTTGGTGAAATCTTCTAGCATTGTGATTAAATTGACATTTCTGCTTTCTTTCTAGTTCTACCAGCAAAACATGCTGCTTACCTATTATTTTCTGTTTATAAGTTACATGGTTACCATTTGCGAGTTTCTGCTGTAAGCTAATTTAATTTGATTGATGATCAGGCTACGATTGGCATTGATTTTCTTTCAAAAAACATGTACCTGGAAGATCGAACTGTTCGTTTGCAGTTGTGGTTAGTTTCTTCTCCTTAAATATACAACTCATTTTCATGCATAGTTTACACAATCTCTGTTTTTGTTCCTGCTCACATCATTTTGGTGCATGAATCTTATGACAAACATTAACTTTTTAACAAAAATAGAATCAACTGTAGGTCATAGATTGGTTGCATCTCTCCAGTTAAGTGTATTAGAAGTTGATTGCAGATGATCATTTTCATGTAAATGCTAGTATTATGACTTGTTTAGATCTGCAACATTGATGTAGCGTACTTGGGATCTGTTTCTATGTCCAACATGCCAAACCACTATTTTGGGGATTAGTGCCATGTCTGATATTGGGGTATTTATATCCTTGACCTCGGACATGCAGAGAACAGTGGTGAAACATGCACACTGTATGTTTTGTCCACAATCCCAGACACCTTCACTTCACATGAAGTAGAGCTTTGGCAGACATAGGGAATTCCTTTCCTCGGACACAAACTGTTATGGCAACTTTAGAAGAACTATGTGAAACTCCATTGTTTGCTTGTGAGGAATGGTTGGGCTGGGAGAGTTTGGCACTACTATTTTCTTCAAGGCAAGTTTGAGGCTGTCACACTTTAGGTTTATCCTGGGATAAATACAAATGTATTCTTCAATTAAAAAGAGACCGTGTGCTGCCGCTTTGTGGCTTTCTTAGAATGACACCTTCCAGTTCCTATATCAACTGTTTGGCTGTATAGGTATACCCTCATTTTTGGATCCAGCATTAGCGAAGTAGGTATACCGTCGTTCAATTTTTCTCCTCAGGATACCTTGCATGCCCAAATACACATACCTGCTAATCTTTATAGTTAAGAAATAGTGCTGTTTCTCATTACAAAATGTGAGACGGTATTGCCTCTACTGTTAAGTTATTTTTAATGTGTAGAGATTTTATAATCCAACGTTAGATTACTAGAGGAAAATCTTAAGGAACTCCAACTTCTTTTCTTGCAGAAACTGCTCCGTGCTGCTAAAATGTTTGTTGGATAGATTCTTCTAATGCGGAATTTTGGTGACCAGATGGCAATATGATGAGGGATGCATGGCTGCTGCTATGCTGCCTGATCTAATGCTCCCTGCAAAGCGTTGTGTTGTCGAGTCAATCTTGATTCCATATTAGTTTGTTGGGTTAGAACTTTCATATTAGTTTAATGCTTAACATGTAATTGTACTTTTTATATATGGAATGACGGGTTTAATTTTTAATGTATTAATTAGTTTAAAACTTTTTCATGTAATTTTATTACAATTTCAGAGTAATTCATTCCATTTTCGAAACTAATAGTTTAAAACTTTTTATTTATGGTATTAGTAACTTAAATTTTTTATGGTATTAATAAGTTTAATTTATTTATGATATTAGATAAATATTAGGTGGTAGATGTTAGATTATAAATAAATTGATTAAAAATATATATAAAGATATGTCTTATATTATGACACGAAAACTTATATTATGTCTTGGTTTTAAATATTACTTCAAAAATATTAGAATACATCAATAAAATGATACATGTTTTCAATATTACTTCAAAAATATTAGAATACATCAATAAAATTTAAAGAAAACATTGAGCAATGATAAAAATGTTCAAATAAGTAGAATAAATATTGACCAATGATAAAAATGACATCTTAGAATATTACTTTCATTATATAAATAAATGGATAAATTAAATTAACCTATATACTTGCTTAAAAAATAAATAAATATTTATGGTATTAATAACTTAAATTTTTTATGGTATTAATAAGTTTAATTTATTTATAATATTAGATAAATATTAGGTGGTAGATGTTAGATTATAAATAAATTGATTAAAAACATATATAAAGATACTAAAAAAATTAATTCTAACACTTGAAATGAATTTATGCCATTTATGGTCATTTTACATTCCAACCATAATTTTAAAACAGTTTTTACCAAACACCAAAAACAACTTCTGGTTTCTCCACAGAACTTTTAAGAAATATTTACCAAACAGCATACTCCGTTCTACAAAAGTTTGAAACTGACTTTTGCAGACTGAACTTTTTTCTACTGAACTTTTCCAGCTAGAACCGGAATGACAAACATGCCCTTAGTGGTGTGTGTTTAGTGAGTGCATGTACCTGTTCCTGTAGGCTGTTGCGATTTAAGAAGAAATGAAACTTCCATTCAATCCTGTCAATCGTTTTCTGGACTGATTTGATTTCACCCACAGAAGGCCAAAAGTGCTATCAAATCAGAAAACTATGTATTGTGGGTAAGTAACCCTTACCCAACCTTCTCTTTCTACTTATTAGAAGAGCCTTGTAACTGTCATTTTCTTCCCTCAGTCAAGAAATTAAACCACTCTCTTCTTCCTAAGGATTGAGGGAGCAATGCAACTCAATCTGATTTTTTACTGAAGATTGTGCCAGTATGCATGAATCTATTCTAATATTATAACCCAATTGAAGTAAGTATGCGTGTTTTAACAGCAACGAAAAAATTGTATGGATGATCTTGTCTTTGTTCTTGTTTTTATATCATAGAAATGTAAACAACAAGACACAAACCTCAAACCTTTGCCCTCAACTTACTGCAAGAATACCACCGTTGATTGGCCTGCCTTAACTACAGACTCTCTTAGTCCCTACATACATCTAAATGATTGGCCTACCTCAGTTGAAAAAATGAAGGTGTCGGTCAATTTAATCAAACAATTCTTGAATAAGTACTCTTGCTTGGATCTATGCACAGATTCATGAAGCAAATTTATCTGCTTTTCTAACGTACAGTGGTGCATGCGGTGGAGATGCAAATGGAGGAGAAAGATGTGACGCTTTGTCCAATTCTGATGATTTGAAGATGACATGCTTGATGGTGTTAGATGAATGCTTTCTATTTTGTTTTTTCTGTTCTAATTATAATGTCTAGTAGCAGTGAATTCAATTTTCTTCCCTAGCCATCAAACATGCACAAGAACCACACATTCCATGCGTCCTCTTGTGGCTATTTATTTGTTCTGTGCAAGTAAACACAACAATCATGCTCTCCTACAACTCTCTATCACTTGTCCTGTGCTGACTACCAAATTCCAAATAAAAGGGAGTGGACAAAAATCTTACCGGAAACTCCATGATCGACACTCTCTCATTGATTACTTTTTGTTTCTATGCAGCCTCTCCATTTCATTGCAGAATATCGCAAGGATGGTTCTGCAAGAAGATTCCTGCCATGTAAGACAAGTGTTGGAGGAAAAAACGACGTCATCTGCATAGAGACCAAATTAGTTTGGCAAGAGCAGAAATGATTAAGCTACACTAACAGTCTAAAACATAATAGTAGTAGTTAAACTGACAAATGTTGTCAAACAAAGGGTGAAATGGAGTTTTCACCCACTCCAAACAAATGCTTATAGTTCGAGGATGCAGATTTTGAAATTGATTGGACGATGTTCTTCACATGATATGTGAAGTCATAACTGCCCAGAAACCACAAACCCCTTGATAAGGCATCTCACCAAACAGTGAGCACATTCAATTTCCTGCTGTAGCTTTCACCAGAATGAGCATGCGCGATTCATAATTGAGCTTGACTTAGTAATTTGGTGAACAAGCAGAATTTCATGCACTTCAACTATCAAGACAGGAACCGAGTAGAAACATCACAAACTGTGATGAGCAAAGAAGAAAAACAAGATCACTGAACATATTTATCAAAAAACTGCTGCATAAAACTCTAATTAGGAAGGCTATTCATTCCTCCACTTTGCAATGTAGCAGTGAGATTCTGCACCAATAGATCAGGACTCAAACTTTACTGCTACCTTTTTCTAAGTTAGTCCTTTCAATTTGAGCAACATCTTTCAATTATCATGAATGGAAACAAATCTAAACAAAAGGCCATTTGAATCCCTAAACAACTCTTATTCAAAGGACATACCTTCGTTTTCCTTAGTTCGTTCAATCCAACCAAAAGAGTGAACAGACATTGATGCCCATGATGCAAAATGTCAAACACAAAACATCTCAGATGGTTAAATTTAGTGCAAAACCGTGAAACATTGATGAACGGCTAGCTTCTATGACAACGAAACACAGAAAATCCAGCCAGAATGTACTTATTGCCAATCTTGGATAAATATGTTGGCAATAGATAATTTTTCATAAGGAAAAGAATCTTTCATTTCTTAGATCATAATCAAGAAACCTCTTTCATTATTGTGCTTCCCAAATTACAAGTACTAATCCCAATAACAGCAAGCACAAAAGCAAATCTAGAAACTAGAGAACGATATGGCGATAAGAGTTCCAAAACATACTTATTATAATAGTGAAATTAACAAAGCTACCAATTAGAAAGTTACAAGTTCTAAACCTACACAAAAATAGAAACCACAATATGCGGCATCTCTCCCTTTATTCAATGTGTAAGAAGAATATCATAATTTAATACACTAATCAAATGAACCATCTTCATTATCACTAATAGGTTCCAAAAGAGAAGTACTAGGTGGTCCTAAATTTAGAAAGAAAGGTGTTACAGCCATAAGCTTCTTTCTTTTCAAACAATGAGTCAATAAGTGGAATTAGTTGGATACAGAGCCAAAGTACTTTGTTACCTAGATTGCTATTGAATTAATTGAGGTATCGACTCTTGCCCGAATGAGACTGCTGTTTTTAAAAGGAATCTTCTAACAGTCTACCAACTCTGTGGTCAAGTCCACAGTTTAAGCCATGGAATGTGTATGGTGATGCAACCTAACTTCAAAGATTTATTAACTAAGGAAAAAATCTAACAACAATTTCACAACTTCCATTATTCTGTCATTTATGTCTTAAGCATCTAAATGGACCTAGCTCCAATTCCAGTAACACAAATCACAATGTCATCAAGTTATGCACGCCTATTACTCTGTTGAGACGAGGAAATCAATCATACCCCATGAATTGATCTTGCACACCTTACTAATCTCAAATAGCTGTTCTGAGCGAGTGACAAAGCTATAGGAATAAATGAAAAAGCATGGACAAAACTTATCCAAACGTTTAGCAATCACAAAATCATAACCGAACAGGGTGTCAGAGAAATGAACTTACTAAGGAAATGAAGATCCAAGATTACACATGTTAGAACCTCTGCTCCAGCTACAATCTGCAATTTTCTACCTGTAATACTTACCACCTTCTCTAGATTAATATGTAACAGGAATATTCAAATCAAGCCATATCTGTCGCTTTCATTGCACTCTTCACAGCAGCAAGCTCACTTGATGTGACTCCCATAATGTGATTATTGAAATATAAAGTGTCATAGCATCAAGAATCTGTACTGGGTCTTGCTCAAACTGCAAAACAACCCTCTACTGTCCCTCTCCCCATCAACAAAAACCCTTGAGAGAATTAGATGTGGTATCCAAGATGTCAAAAGACAAGTCAGCCAACAACAGGAAAGGCTCCAAAATAATTAACTCTTTGTAACTTTCACAAGCTTTTCCAACATAAGGCATGATCATCAGTGATTGATGATTGGAATTTGAAAACACTACAAACCACAAGCAATAATGCAGCACTTTACTAACTATCAAAACAATGGCTAAACAGAATCACTAATGATTATCAATAAATATCAACACCAATGATGAACAATAAATGTAAATACAAACAGCAACCAAAATTGTTAACCTAGTAGATAGCAGGGGAGATTGATGAGCAGCAAGTTTGTCACATTTAAATAAACACAAATAAGATCAAGATTTCTTCTATAGATATCAATAAGCTAATACCATATAACTCCCAAATCCCATGGCAGGAGAACTTCTAGTATCTACAAACAATGGTCCTTATATCGGTGACAAAGCTCAAAGAAGCACTCCAACATGATTATGACATTAAATCAGCAATGATCATAAGAATGACTTTAATTTTCACAATATCTCAACAATGCGCATGTAATGAAGGATTATTATGAACAAGTAATTTCCATTCAGATATGAACATAAATGCATTTTCTCAATTGCAAACAAGATTTATGGAGTCATAGTCAAGAGCCTCTTAAACTCCACTTCCTTCAATAAACCATTAATTACCAAATCAAATAAGGTTCAAAACTTACCATCAGCATCCTCCAATATAAATCTTCAAACCAAGCACAAACAGAATCATAAGAAACCCTAACACGAGCGCACCACAGTCACATAACTACAATTGCAATCAATATCAACAGAAGGTAAAAGAAAAACCAAAGGAGTAAATCCAAAACTTAAATGATCATTTATTATGTTTATGATTATAATGAAGATACCCAATTGGAAAGGAGTTACAACAAGAAAAATCCTAAATTTACACTAAAATTCAAAAATCCCAATTCGCCGCATCTCTCTTTACTCAATGAGCAACAAGAACATCATGATTGAATACACTACGTAAAGAATCACTGTTATTATTATTACTGCTAGATTCCAAAGCACCAGCGCTGGTTGGTCCGAGATTGAGGAAGCAAGAAGATCTGGCAGGCATGAGCTTCTTTCTTCTCAAGGAATGCGGTCCGCTGTAGATCTTGGTGAGGAGGCAAGCAGGGACTTGGTCGAAATCGATAATGGAGACCTGTTGAGGCTGGAGCGAGTCAACTAGGCAAATCAGAGAAGTGGGTTTGTGAGATCTGGCGCTGATCTTGGAGTCTCTGAGCTGAGCAAGCGCCCCTGGCTTCAAGTATTTGTGGAAACGATCGGTCGGCTTGGTGGGTTTCATTGCTTGGATGAGAGGATGAGATGGCGGAAGAATGAGGAAGTGCGGAGTTGTGGAAGGTGATGGCGATGGTGGAAATGGAGATAGGGAGTAGGGTTTTTATTGATGGAGAGAGGAGCGGGAAAGTGAGGGAGGGAAAGAGAGGTGGAATTAGGGTTTTGAAAAGGGAGTGGCGCGGGAATGGGAATGAAGAAGACATTGCTTACATACCTGACCACGTGATTTTGTGCTTCTTTCTTGCTGCTTTCCATTTTTTTCTCTTTTTTGTTTTCTTCTTCTTTTGATCCGGCGCGATCACTGTGCTGAATTTCTTGTTTTTGTGCAATTCTTTCCTTGTATGTAATTTCTTACAAAAATTAACTTTTTTTATGTACTTAGTTTGAAATAAATTAGAGTAAATAATAAATAAAACGTATGCATGAAGAAATTAAAATTAACCCTAAATCAATAGAGAGTCAATAATAATAATATTTTTTATCATTAAAAAACTTTACGAGAATGAAACAACCCAATCTAAAACATAATTGAACCGAAACTGTCAAAATAAGTTCTGCGAGAAGATGAGAAAAACCAAACTTCTTAAGTTTCCATCCTCTTAATGCTCTCTTATGACATGTAAAATTAAATTTGTTATTTTTGATCTGTGGAAGTTTTTAATTGTTATTTTGTGCTTATGAATTATGTTTACATTTTTTTTCCCCATCTATTGCTCTTGTTGTAAGTTGTAAGTTAAGGAGGAAAATGTATGCTAGGTGAGAGATCATCGGTTCAATCATCATGTATTCGTTAATTTAGTCATTATATATTAAGTACTAGTAGCTTGTTTATTATTAAATCAACCCGTTCCAAACATGGTTAGTTATGACCCAGGAGGCTTGTAAATGCATGTAATTTGTACCTGAAAATTCATGCTCATCAGTTTTTTTGATGCTTGCCATTATTGAACCCTTTGACCTAAACTAGAGGCTGTCATTGAACACAAACCTGCAGGATACAAGGGGCCAATTGGCATGCATCATCTGATATGGACCTGATAGGGATGATGCCCTACAAAGCAGCAATAAATCCTTGGGAGCACCCACTCCAAATTAAATCTCTTTTGAAAATATATCCAAAATATATTCAAAATCACACAACCTAAACCTCAAGGACCAAATTGCCACACTGGAGACTGGTTTGCCTTCCAAAGACGAGGCTTAACTTCCAATTTCCAAGCTCCACAGGATCATTTTGAATGGCAAAAGATCACAAATCTAGCAACATGTCACAATGTCATCAAGTAAAATACAAGTTTAATCAATCAGCTTCAATCTCAGTCAAAATAACTGACGTTGCTAAAGATGCAGAGCCAATCACGACCAAACACACTGCCTAACTTGTTGGTGAACTTGTAAAAGATTGGTTCATAGTTGAAGAATAAGTCTGATCCACTATAAAGATTTCCAGTATACTCAACTAGTTCACCATAAGAAATGTGGCTAACTCTACGGTTTAGGCCTGTTTTACAGACAAGTGTGAGAAGTAAAGGCTGACAAAAACGACCAACTAACCATAAAATTAACAACAATATGAATAGTGTCAGTGAGTTTCTCATTTCAATTTTCTGGCATGTGTCAAGAACTAACTAGCTTCAACCCTAGCAAGAAAACTGACAATGTCGTAACCACAGCTACTATCTTATGAAACACAAGAGAGAGAAATAGCACAAAGTTTCATCTTGTGATCTTATTAACTTCCTATAAAGTTCCGGTGTGGAGCATACAAGCTATGGCCATGCTACAGAAGTGTAGATGAAAATTACCATAGTTATAAGACACCAAAGATAAGTGTCCAGGAAAACCTCTACTTAGGAAAATGAGGATCCAAGGTTTACCCTTATATTAGTGCTTCTGCTCCAGCTACAATCTCTAATATCTCCCCTGTAATTTTTGCCTGCCGTTCTTGATTGTAGGCCACCGACAGATTCTTCTTCAACTCAACTGCATTATCTGTCGCATTAGTCATTGCACTCATCCTTGCTGCAAGCTCACTAGCCAGTGATTCCTGCAATGCCCTCAAAATCTGACTATTCAAATAAAGAGGCAGCATAGCATCAAGAATTTGAACCGGGTCTTGCTCAAACTGCAAAAGAGGTGAAAATCCCTCCCTATTTACTTCTATACTCTCTCTCTCCACAGCCAACTTCCCTTCCTTGCTTGTCAACCTAAAGAACTCATCTTCTGCGGCATCAACACACTTCCCATTCACATCACAAACCCCTCCTCTAGGCGACAATGGCAACAATGTATGAATCACTGGATCAGACTTGATCAAAGACACAAACTTTGTGTACACAAGCTCAACTTTATCAACCTCTTCGCTAACAAACAGCGAAAAAACATCATCAGCGATCAATTGAGCCTCTTTGGCTGTCGGAAAACCGCCTCCCTCAACAAACCTATCAACCAAAACACTACCCCTACGCTTAAGGTAACCATTCCCCTTTTTCCCTACACTAATCACACAACAACACAATCCAAGTTTCTTCAATTCAGTCATCCGGGTCTGGGCCTTTCTCAACACAGCATTATTAAAACCACCACAAAGCCCTCTATCACCAGTAACAACAACAAGCGCTACTTTCTTAACAGGCCTGACATTTGTTAAAGGAACATCAACATCATCCAACTGTAGTTGTTCATTAAGGTCATAAAGCATTTCAAGGAGGGTTTCAGCAAAAGGCCTGCCATTGATAACAGCTTCTTGAGCTCGCCGGACTTTGGCAGCCGCGACGAGCTTCATTGCCTCAGTGATTTTTTGGGTGTTCTTGACAGTATTAATCCTCTCCCTTAGCTCACGGAGACCACACTGAATTCGGGGAAACCGTGAGTGTTGAGAGGAACCATTACACAGAGGCGATTTTTGTGGTAAAAGGGGAGTAGGGTATGGCTTGAATTGAAAAGAGAGGGACAAAAAATTAGAATTTGAATGAATTGGAGATACCCACATGGTTAGATTGGATTTTTTTGCAAAACCCTTTCTTCTATTTCTGATGAAAGATGGGATTTTTAAGAGGTTTTAGGGGAATTGATGAAAAATATCATAGTAAAAGAGTAAGTTCTGATGAGCTCACCAGGAGGAAGAAGAAGATGAGACGGTGATAGTGATGGCGCTGAGGCGGTGTGGCATCTTCTTCTGGTGAGGGTATCAACACCAGAACCAGCCCATTCTTCGGAATTATGACCAAACCTGCAATAAGCTTTGGGATACTATTTCAAACTTCTGCCGAAGAATTAATTGGTTGGTGGCGCTGCTGAACTTAAATGTGAGCGGCGACGACAAGTTGTCCAAGAATATACTACACCAATCTGCTCTGAATGCTACTGCTTGGAAGTTGTAACTTATAACTGACTGATTGATGGTTCCAAAGATTAAAAAAAGGTTTTCCTTTTTCCTTAAAAAAAAGGAGAAAGGGAGAAAAAACAATGTTTTATTGATATTTGATTTTATTCACCCCAAATTGTTTAACGTTTTTTTTCATAAATTATGAATATTTAAATACTAAAACTATATTTATCAGTTACCTAACATAATGATTATGTGATTTTTCGGATGCTTCATTTTTTTTCTTTCATAAAGTCAATTTTATTGCGGATGGTTAGCCAACTTAATTTATATTCCTTTTAATATTGTCACGATCACTAACGAAGACAAATAATTTTCACTCTTCTAATAGTTTTTTATACAAGATGGTGTCTGTCAGGATAACAAACTTGAGCTGCAAAAACAGAAAAAAGGTCAATCGCATACCATCATCCACCACCAGCCTAACACTCCAGCGATAACTACCCGTAAAACTACCATAGTTAACAAAATTCAGGAGATAGGTTTCTTTGCCTGGACACCGCATTAGTTTCCTTTCCTCCTGCACTCCAGGTGGCTGGTCACCGGAACTTTACTGAAGCTTGTCAGACAGCACGATAAATATGAACATGAAGAGCGACGGAGTTGTTGATCAGGCTGGCAGGTTCGAAGACGCACACATCACTTTGTTGCAGATCGTTATCCTTGACAAAACACCTCCAAAAAATCCATCCCGTGTTTCTATCTTTCCGATAACGAAACCTGGTGGTCCATTTCTTGTCTTGAATGCACAAAATTAGATCTTGTTCTTCCTTAGAACCGAGATGTGTAGACATCCACTTGGAAGGGATTGACTGAAGAAAGCAAACAAGACAAATGCAATAAGAAAAACTTTAGTTCTCTTTTTTTTTCCAGGTGAAACTGTCTATTTATCCCAAGCAATGGAAGAAATTTGGCAGTAGATAGGAAGAATTAAAACTAAAAAAAGAACAGCAAGAAATTCAAAATAAAACATACCAGGTTAAATTTCCTGAGTACATGTGAAGACTTCATTACCACCATAAAGCCCTCATTACTTAGTGCTCTTCTAGCCAACTGCAAAGCGTTATGTAGCCCTCTCTCTGTTGCCAGCTCAGTACCTGTTACACACGGCATACCATGCACCACATTTGAGCTGATAGTATGTGTGCAACATCTGAATCGAATTCCAGATTAGAACAATGTAGCATCAAGTCATCAACACATACAACTTTTATGATTCCAGAAAGCCAGACAACTAACTAACAACGTGAAGTGACAAGACAGTAGAAAGAGGGGTGTGAGAATGATAGATTTTCAAAAAGGAAGAAGAAAACAAATATGAAACTGAACAATACCCTGTACAATGAACGGCCGCTACAGTTAAGAACTGGACATTTCCTAGCTACAGCGTGTAGAAACAAAACCAAATCCTAAGTGCCAGGTTGGTCATTTATTTTCTCCAGCAGGAACATGCTAGTAGAACTTGAATTGTTTTACTAGTTTAATTTTGATGCTTTCTGGAATAAATTCTTTTTATCCAAGCTCCTTCACTGTAATGTTTTGAGTCAGGAATAACTTTCTATGAATACCTCATACCTTTGCTATATCCTTTCTGATATCAACTTTTCTCATACAGCTAAAACCAAAAGACCGATTGCATTGCCAAGAACAAGAGTAAGAAAAACCTACCAGGTTTAATCTCTATTTCCTCATATGTTGCACTTGGATTGAGATGAGCAGGAGTAAACTTGATTTGCCCTCTCATCTTACTAGTAACAGCTTGTGCAATTGTGGTCTTCCTCCTAGAAGTGTCCATGCAATTAGTTGGAGATTTCTCTGGCGTAGTGTCTCCATTACCATCCTGTGGAGAAGTAAGTCCAACTTTAGAAGAGCTTTCCTCATTTTTTCTTTTTCTTTGGAAACAGCCATCGAATTCATCATGCCCACATTTTCTCACAAAATAGGAAGCCGCCTTCTCACAAAGGCTCTGTCCATCAAACATTTGAACATCAAAATGCGAATCCCCAATGTGTTTAAAGATCAATATATCTTTCTCTTGCAGAAAATTCTCTTTCATGAACTCTTCCCAACCACATCTGAAGAACACAGCCCCCTCATTTGTTCTCAACCCAACACTCCAAGCTTTGCCACTAGGACCTATAAGAGTCACAGTTTCAGGTAACTTCTTCAAATGGTTTGAAAAGCTTTTTGGAATTTCCTGTGATGCAAACAGAGAAGCATAGTAAGCTAAAATAGAAAATTGACGATCACTTTTATCAGGAATGAAGTGTAACAAGTGGTAAACATTACTATTAAAGAGTTGGATTGACTTTTTGTGGCCTTTCTGAAAGGCCTGAGAGTTGCTGGAGGGAAAGAATGCTTAGATTTATGCCCAAATTTTAGAACAAAAATGTTATCAGAATATATAGCAAGTTTTGGTCCTATATTGCACATGCATGTTGGATGAAAGAAGCTGATCTGGGTTTTTGCATTCATATTATTCATATGTTAAAGTTTGCTTCCTGTTTCTCTTTTAATTCTAAAACGAGAATCTCAATAACATTGGCTAATTTTCTTCCTGTACATCAGTTCTCATTACTCTAAAGCCTTTTATCAGTTTGTTTAATTGATTGAAGACGAAAAAAGAAACATAAACTGGATCAGACATTAGTCTGAATACTAGACAAGAAAGACGACAGTGGTACGGCGAATAAAGGGTATGAAAACATAAAGACCAGAAAAGGATGTAGAGTGTTCTCCAGAAATGATTGACCACAGTGGTGTTCTAATTACCGCAGACAATATGCAACGGTTCCTGATTTCAACATACTGATGTGGGAAAATGTTAGGAAGAAATACAATTCAGGATAGAATCTTGTTAGGAAGAAAGTTAAGTTAAGTTGGTTGGAGGGAGGGAGACAACAAAACCTTTTCATCGTCAAATCAGTCCACTCTAAGTTCAAAATACATCCGTGAAAACATATAGCCATAGGTTTTACTAAATACAGACCAACATTGAAATGATAACTCTCGCAAACCAAATGGACCTAAATACTCCTTTTTTCATGAAAGCAAACACGTTACAAATTTAAGAGCAAAACATATGACCGAGAAGATAAAATCCATCATATGCACTTCTCAGTTCTCATTAACAGTAGTAACTTATGACATTCCCGACCCCAGTAAAGAACAAATCAGGTAATAAACCCTAAAAGTCCCAACCCACAACTTTAATGGCATAAATTAGACGATATCACATCAAAGAGAAGTACAGTCTCTTATGGAATAGAAAAGAAAACTCACAAGTTGTTGATCAAACCCAGAACTGAGAACCTGACAGAACTGGGTGCCCTTGAAATTAGTCCAATATGCTTCCTCCCTCAAGCTCCTGCATTGCATGCACACAGCTTCTCCCATTTCCACTAAAAACAAGAATCCTATCACCAAAACCAAAACAAAAACAAGAACACATCAATGTCATCAATTGCATACAAATATAAATACCCTTGTAACTGCAAACAATAATAATAAGAAAAGAATCTCCAAAAATTGGAACTTTATAAAGAAGAGAATGAAAATGAAGACTTACCAAAAGGAAGAAACTTTACTCTCTTACTTACATTCCTCTTTTAGCTGCTACTGCGCGTAAATATTGTTTGACTCTGGTCACCGTTACATCAAAGCATTACTTCTAAACGACGAGCCATAGTCATCTTGGTGCTATTTAATGAAAGAAATAACCAAATTTGTAAAAATTAGAGGATCTATTCCCATGGATAGAAATCCTAAATTATTTAATAAAAAATATTTAAATTATCAAATCGTCCAAAAAGGAACATCCGTGACTCTTTTGTCCAAAATTTTAAGGCTAAGGCATAATCACCCTTACCTCTACGTTTTTCATTTTTTATTTTAAATTATTCTAGTATGTTTACGAAATCTTTAAATAATCTTTTGTGTTTTTCTGTGTCAATTAGGTCCTACTTTTTTTCCATAATTTTTTATTTTTTAAACCTAGAAAAAACATAGTAATATATTATAAAAAAGTAAAGAAAATTAGCAATTTATTATTAATACTATTCAAAATAATAAAAAAAAGCTCGTAAGTATGAATGCGATTGAAACATTAATTTCAAATTAAATCTAATCTTACAGATTCTTTTAACAACCATAATTTACGCGTAAATATTTATTTTACATCACTAATAACACGAAAAATGATGATTACGACATGTATCAATGTTCAACACGTGTCGGTATCTGAAATGAGAAACACAACATAAAAAATGATGTGTTTGAACTTCATAGTATATGAGAGTAGAATACTGTTTGGCTTAATACACTTGTCAGACCCTAATGTTTGTCGAAATATTTTTATTAGTTATTAACGTTTGACCATGATGTTCATGTTAGTCATTTCCATGCATAAAGTACCTGAAGTCCGTTAATTTTCATTCTTTTTTTAATAAAAAATTATTAAAAAATTAAACAAAAATATTAAAAAATATTGTGGGCCCCACTCATCTCTCCTCTCTCCCCACCCTCTTAACATTCTATGGTGCTAATTTCTGGAGAAAAAAAAGAAGAAGTTATAATAAGTAAAAGACAGTGGGTAGAATTTAGACTAGTATATTAAACCCATAAGCTGGCCACGCAGCCAAGACCCAAAAGAGAATGACAAATGAAGGAACTAATTGAATTTGAAACAAATTTGATAAACTAAGATTTAATAGACACAGGGGCTTCATTGAGAAAAAATGACAAATGCCGGAACTTAATTGTAAAAAAATGACATAGATAGGGATGAAAAAGATGGTTAAGCCTAAAATGATAAAATCATTGGCTATATCAGCTTGAACTACATGTCATTCCTGCAGCAAGCACGCTGCTCGTAGTCTGTTACTGAGTCTCATGGAAACCACACTTCTCCCCTAACCTCCGCTTAGCTTCTTGCCTTTTCAAATTTCAATAATGGCACCTAACTAAATCCTCGAAAGAGAGGTCTACATAACAGAACAATAACAAAAAGGAAAAGAGACATGTCAAAGCTGCTTGCAAGGATTGCTGGGTATTTCAGCAACAGGACTTCAGTGGGCATGGACAAAGCCGGCAACCGCTACTTCACCAGAACCGAGGAGATCGATGGCATTAGTTAGTTATTTCCTTCTTGTTTTCATTCTCTGTGCTTTACCAATCCACTCTTGCTCGTTCTTTCACTAATTCTTCATCTGGTTTTTTTTTCCTTCTTTAATTCATTATGGGTATTTAAGAGAGTTAATAAAGTTCTAATTTTGTAATGAAATTGGATTTAGGAAAGCTAAAGTTTCGATCTTTCTTAATGAAATACTTGACCCTCAAAACTGCAGAACAATCAGTGTATAAGGAACCCATTTCACGTTTGGTGGAGTAATAAGATAAACATGTACTTGTGTTAATGGGAATCAGCTTCTTTGCAGTATTTGGTCGGCCTTACATTATTATGGTCTCTTTGTTTCGGATGTTGCAGTGAAAGAGAAAAGATGGGTAATATTCAAAGGGGAGGATGACCCAACTACTATTCCAGGTACCTCTTTGCTGTTGCATTCAGTAGTGTGGCTTTGCTAGAGTTCATCACTGCTAAGTTTGAAGCTCATTGACATTGTCTTCTCTTCTTTTTCGAGTTTTCTTTTCTTTTTCTGATCAGTTGTCAAACCAAGCATATTGTAAATTGACTGAATTGCACTAGAATTTTGAGAAAAACCAGTTATTTCAGTCTTAAACTAAGTGGTTACCCACGATTGGTTATTGTAGTTGAGTGGATATGTTGGCTGAATGGACAGCGGAAAAGAGCTCCGACTCCAGAGGTATGGTATTCAGTATTTCCCTGTAGAAGCAAAAGGAAGTCCTCCAAACATAATATGTTTATAATTTTGCAGTTTTCTATTAGGAATTAAATTTGGTTTTTTTTTTTTTAAATATAGAAATTTGATGAACACTATTATATATGCTCACCTTTTCACCTCCCAAATGCATCATATAGTCTGAACTCTGAAGAATGCTGCATCATACTTTTAGTAGCACCAGCAGACCAGAGAACATTCTTTAGATTAATCGTGTATTTGGTTTGATTTATTTGGTTATAATGTTAGACTCCAGCTGTATGTAGGACACTGCTTCAACGATGCTTTTCAGTGACATACAGCAAGCTGTCTTGTTTGCCTATAACCTCTCATGAAATGCAAAGAGCACTAATTTCGGGAATTGAATGGCTTCACACTCCTACCCCAATCCTGCCTTTATTTTTACACAAGTCACATATTGTTGAGTTACTTGCACCTATTGCTGCCTCATTATTTGCTGAACACCAATTCACTGGATGAAGAGTTTGTTTTGGAAAGACATTGGAATTTGTTTGCTGAATCCCTCTTTACTCAATCAAAGTTTGTTAAGAGTACCCATTGGTTGAAACAATGTTTTCTATAGTTTTTGGTGGTTTACAATGGTGCAATTATAAGTAGGGTTGGGCTAGGTGGTGAGGGGTGAGGGAGACATTTTAGAGGTCATGGGTTCAAAGACTTGTAAATACAAAACAAATTATATATACATGCTGTAATTTGAAAACATTTATTTTTTTCCTTTCAGGAAATGGCAGAGATGGAGGCAAGGCGAGAACTTGTGAAACAAAATGTTGCTAGTACGTGTCATATTATACTGACCTATTTTTATTCACTTTCTATTTCAGCATGTAGTCTTTATGGTAAGGAAAAGCAATCTGAGGCTGATGAATTTCATAAGTGATCAGAATACTTTTGGTGCTGATAGAAAGTGCCTCAGTTCCAAAGTGCAGAGAATTTCTTTTTTCACTTTTTGCCTTGTAATTAGTTGTTGTTAGATGTCAAATTTCTGATGGTCAAGGTAGGAAATGAGAGACTCCACTGATATAAAGTGTTTTAAGAATCTACAGTTGGCTTAAGATTGTGATGCTTCTTGTTTGAAGGGGGTGGGAAGTCACAAGTTACAACCCAATGCTGGTTCCTTATAGTGCTGACTGCTATGTATCCATGTGATGGCTGAGTTAGCTTTCTCTTTTCTGTTTTTATTGGTGACGCAGAGTTAGTTTCCTATTTGTCCATGTGATCTCCCTCTTTCTCTTAAACAATACTGCTTGTTGTTGTTGAAAGCTCTTTGATTTGCTATTCTGAAATACCTTTTATATTTCCTTCACTGCCTTTGTGAAGCTCATGTGCTTTATAGAAGGATTAACCACGGCTCCTTTTGACTTTCAAAGTTCTCAAGAAAGAAGAAGAAGAAAGGAGAAGCAAAGAAAGCAGTTCTTATAAAGCCAAGAGCTCCGGTTAGCTGCTAGCTAATTTCTTTTGCTGTCTAGTAAATTCCTGTACTTATTAACTGTGGATGTTCATGCTCCATTTTTTTAGGTAAAGTTGGAGGCCCGGACCTAAAAAGTTTCATGCAACAATTTCCTACTCCTTTGGAAGGTATCACATTTGTTCCCTAATTCCTAAATCCAGTCATATGAGTTTAAAATTTCATTGCATTAAGATGTGTATGCTGTGGACATAACGCACCATAATAGCGATAGGCACATGTGCCTGCACAGCATGTTTGTATATTTAATTGTATGTATCCAATCACACATTTATTTAGTATACAAAGCATAAGCGGATTTATGGTAAGCGTGTAATTTATTTTTCTTCTTTTCAACTAGTGATGCAGTTATTTGTTGGTTGTTGGGTTGCTGTGTTAGTAAGCCTTGTCTGTTACAAGTGTTTGAGCCCTTGATCTTAACCCTCACTCTACCAATTTTATTAGCATGTGGAGCTCTTGAACATGCATATTTGCAAAGAGAGTGAAATGTCAGGTCATATAATAAACCTGCTGAGGGCTGATGCATGTATATTCTTGCTGCAATTCCTCTGTTGTATTTTCCTTTTTGTTGACAACTCTTTGCTTATGATGCTTGTTCTTGAAGGTGGCAAACTTGCAGAAGAATCAGATGGAATGGATAGCGTAAGGTTGGTCAGCTCAAAGTGTTATTTCTTCACTCTTCTAGAATTTACATAATCTATTGCTATATAGTATTAGTCTCTTAGTTGGTTCCACCAACATTTTTCTCAATGCACGTGTCATGTACATGCAGGCACGATGTTATATTTTTTCTTTTTCTTTTTATTTAGGATAGTTTGATACAAAGAATGTTTTCGTTCTTTCTTGTTGGGGTGGGGTAGCAAGTGTTTCGGTTCCTTCTTTTAATGATATCTTGTTCCATGTTCTCCTACTTCAATTATGAGACCTTTGCTTTGGATAAATAAGCTTCTCCAATATAGAGTCTTTCTCTACTCTTACATGCTTTTACTTTTATCTTTTTACAGAAAAGGACAAGCAGAGATAGAAAAAGCAGAAGGAGAACCATTACCAGTGTAAGTGTAAACATAGATCTTAGCTTCTAGGCAGATTATAAGCAAAGTTATTTATATGTAACCAATAAGTATTCCAAGTGCATTATGTATCCTGTTCTTTCAGCTTCTATGCACTATCAGTTTATCCAAAAGCACGTGTTTCATAAAGTGCATGAAATGGAATGTTGCCTTCTGTATGTTGGGATTTCGAGTTCTCATGACTCTGTGAAGAATCCCTGTGACTGACTATATTGTTTCAGTGGACGCTTCAATGCCATTGAACTAATACTTACAAGGATGGAAACCATTTTGCAGATCTTCAGAACCAACAGGATCCGGTGCAACTTACAAGCCAGGAACGTGGCAACCACCAACTTGATATGGTTTGGATTTCTTCTGGTCATTCTCATCACTCTTGGTCCTCACCACTTCGATCCCGCGCTGCCTATCGCAATTTTGTAAATGGATTTATTGAACTTCAATGATAACAGAATTGCCATTGTCCCACATTCGCTGTTGCTGACTACACACATTCTTTGCTAAAAGTTATTTTGTTCGAAAACGAGATTTCAGGAATGCGGCTCCATGCAAAGACACCTAATGTTTGAGTCGTAAACTTGTAATTGTTAAAACAACCTGAAACTTTCTGCATACCTTGTTATGCAAGTTTTACAAGTAGAGGAATAAGGTGGTCTAGTTTAGGAAATGATACACTGTGTTCTCTTATTTACGTCTCCTGAGTTTATAAGAACAAGGATTCTGTTTCTCATTTATTGTTGAATAATAAAACGGAGAAATTTAGCAGTGTGGATTCTGTTTTATGCGTCGCTTTTTCTCCTCGTGTTAGAGCTTAGCTCTTTGTTTTTCCTTTCTTCTTTATAATTAAAAAAAAAATAGAGGGTAAATTCTCACTAAAGAATGAAAAAAAATAAAAACATTGTAATTAGACTGGTATATAAAAATTAACTCCAAGTGGTTACTGCTTGGTGTTGATCTTGCTGCACAACAAGGAGGGAACATGTACACCCTTTGAGTCTTTGGCCAAAATAAGGATCTCCCAAAACCCCTAACTCTGGATACTCACACCATTGTTCAAGACCAGCCGTCTGCATCGTCTTTTTGTTGCCGTATCTTCTGCCAACTATAATAAGCTCAAACTTATTAACCATGGATCTGATGATTGAAGCAGTTGCTGCTGCATCATTTGCTACCTCGCTCTTGAATGTTATGTGAGCTCTCTTTTGCAGTCTTTAGAACAATGTAGTCGCGTTTAAGTTCCAGGCTGTCTTGCTCGATAATATTGGAAGGTTTTGCATAATCATTTTCACGACCTTTTGTTGCAGTGAGTTGCACTACAGTGAGGTTAACCTTTCTGTCCTTTGCCATGTTCATGGGGAAAACCAAAGCTTCCCTGTCGTCGGCGATTTGGTGAAGGACGTCAATCGCAAGAGGAGAATTACCCCTACAAGAGGCATCAAGAAGCTTCAGGACTGCTCTTACATCCCCTGGTGCATGAATGCAAGCAATGATTCTGAGGTCTGCATTCGGATCAGCAGTCATCAAGTTTCTCTTTTGGTGCCCTTCCAATCTTTTTGTAGGACTGTACAAGTATTTCACAAGAACTGGCACAATCCCTCCCAAGAGAAGGACAGTCAAAACCATGTGAGCATATCTTTCATCACTCACAACCTGAAAATCATTGACAAAATGATAAGATGAAGTGATATCAAAACAACTACTTATTTGTCTGCCTAATTGCAGGTTGAAGATGGATTCGGATTCATTAATTACCTGGAAGTCATTGAAGAAGCTGTACATGGAGAGCTCAACGACACCTTTGGCACACATTAGAAGACCGAAAGCAATAGCATCATTTGTTGGCATCTTCCAGAAATAGGTTTGTGATAGGAAAGCCACTAAGAATTTCGTCAAGGAGATTAAAATGGAAGCAGTCAGAATGGAAGCTAGGTTTGAAAGCTCAAGAAGATCTTTGTAGTTCACCCTCATCGCACATACTGGGGTGAACAATGGAAGAAAATAACCTTGAACCACATCGAACAAATTCACGATTGAAGTCCCAAGTGATGATCCGGCTGGTACTGCAAGACCAATGATGAAAGGCCCAAAAGGAATAAACAATTCGAAATAATTTGCTAAGAAGACAGTTCCCATTGCTAAGGAGATCACAGCATAGACGTGCAAGTCCTATGAAGGCCTGCCTTCGTCTGGCTTCCCGGCCAAAAGTTTCAAAGCCGGTCTGAGCATGAACACAACAAAGAAAATGAAACAGAAGATCACTATCAACATCTCGTTTAAGTCGGAACCTTTATATTGCACCGCTATGTCTTTCAAAGCTGCAATTTTAAAGAGAACAAGGCTGATAAGGTCGCTGACTAATGCTGTTGACAAGCCTAATCAACCAAGTTCTGAATTCACAAGCTTAAGATCATTCAATGTGGAAGCTATGACAGTAAATGAGGTCATAGAATACGTCGTTGCTTCAGCGATGCCCCTTATTATAACGTTGATTGAGTGTTTAATGTCCATAATTCTTTCCTCTTTTGTATGCCCTTTTGGATCTTGATGCTACTATTAGTCTCTATTTCCTTACTTATTGCAGATTCAGGCTTTAGGAGAGGAAATTCTAAAAAGATGTATTATTCACTAGGTTTTGGAGTGTTTCGAGCGTCTTGGCCAAGTTGCTCATCGCGCGCAGGCCAGCTGCAGAAAATGAAAAGTGCGGAAAAGGAAATTTAATAAATCCGACTTATTCTCCGACTTCCCCTCTGTGTTCCCAGCTTAGCAGAGGCATAATTAAGGAAACCTAGTTCTATTAGACTTAGGACTTTAATTTTATATTTTTATATATTAGGAAACCTAGTTCTATTAGACTTAGGATTTCTATTTTCTATTTTCTATAAATACTTTTAGTTAATTAGGGTTTCAGAATACCTACCACCACATCCTCCTTTTGGAGAGAGCAGCCGCCACCATATTTTTCTCCCACTTTGGGGAATCTCTCTTCTTCCACCTCTCTTCTCCCATACTTTTTCCAGTAGCTTTGTAATAAACCGGAGCTTTGCTCCGGCCGGTTATAATCAGGATTTATTTCTTCTTCATCTCTTTTATTTAATTATGCAATTTATTTATTTATTTGTTTTTACTTTTAACATGTGTGGCTAAGTCTTCTTGTTCTTGGTAAGAGTCGATTGAAAGTTGCAAGGGAAGCCGTGAGGTTAATTTGTACTTCATAAATTCTGGGCTTATATCTTTCTTGTTCAATAATTAATTGTCAATTTACCTAGGGTTGATTATTAGCTTGGCCAACTAGTAATTGAACTAGAGTATTACAATCGTCCATGTTGTTATACCTAACGCGAAGCTGCAGGGTAAAGCAGATAACCATACTGGTCCTGACTGGAAACCTGGTATCCCCCAGTTGGATTGAACAAGTCGTTAGGGCAGAGCCTCGAGCGTACTAAGTGTCTCGCCCTAGACGCATCTTACCTCTTCTTCATGGGCATCCGAGTGTTGCCTCCATAAGCGTACCTTGGAGGACGGCGGACTGTCAAGGTTAACCCATAAGCGTACCTTGGGATAGCTTCTATTACGAAGGTAAGCAGGGGACCAAAGCGTACCTGGTCCCTATAGTGCGTCTATCAGCTCGGGGTAGACAATGCTTGCACCAATGACCGGCTGGCCATAATTGCAACTGGATACGGACTCTTACTGGGAACTCTTGTCTCTTCTGATTTCTTAGTACTTCTATCACTCTTTGCTATTAGTTGTTATTTACTTTCGTAGTTAATAATTAGATTAATCAACACTCTCAAAACCCCCCATTTGTTACTGTTCTGTTTGCCCTAGTCACACACGAAAGTTAGTGTCTACCCTTAGTCCCTGTGTTCGACCCTGCTGCCACTATATACAATTTATTGTGCATTTGATAGCAGGTTTTTATTATTATATTTGTATGTGCTTCGACAACAAATCAAAATGGCGCCGTTGCCGGGGACTAACGGTACTGATTTCTTTCTTTTGTTTGTGTGAGCAGGACATCTAGACCAGATCCTACAATTCCAACTCACTTCTGCGTCCAGAACTAGACGCTGAAAACATCATCACCACCCCCCAAATTCCCCAACATGGCCAACGCCGAAGACATTCGTGCTGCCTCTATGGAAAAACAACTCGCCACTATCACTGGTATGATTCAGGTATTAGCCGCAAGACAACCTGTCCAGGGCAAGACACACGGATTTCACAACTTTACCAACCACCCGACTAACGCATACCCATATACCCTTAATGAATTTCAAGTTAATTCGGTTGGTAATTATAACGGAGCTCCCTGGCAGTTTGATCCTTATACCAACAATTATGACCAAGGACAATATCATCTTAACCAAAGTTGGTACAACAATCCGCAACCATCTTGGCCTAGCCAGTCACCGCAGCAGTACGTGTACCCCAACCAGGAGCAGTACCCTAGTCAACCACAGCTCAACCATCAGTACTTTCAACATCAAGTTCCTCAAGAACCAGTGCCTCCGGCACCACTAATAAATCTTATATTTGATGTACAAAAACAATTGAGTGTTTTGACTGCAAAGGTGAAGGAGATACAGAACCAAAGATGTCTGCCACCTCAACCAGAACTCAACCCGCTGCATACTGTCTGTGCCATGACACTTCGAAGTGGTACAGAAATACCATCCCGTGAGCTGCCTGCCCTAGACGCTGAGTTACCTGACCGCGAGCCGCTTGCCCGAGAAGCTGAACTCCCTGACTCCACACCTGTGGTTGAAGATGTCGAGGTCACGGCCGAAAAGGAAAATAAGGTATATACCTCCAGAAAGCCAGGTACACCTATAAAGGTTGACGAGAACTCTGAATTCTCTGAAGACTACATCATTAAGGTACTTGAACCTCCGTTTCCACACAGGTTAGTCAAAAAGAAAAAAAGATGGGGAGGATCGTGAAATTTTTGACATGTTTAGTAAAGTCCAAATCAATATTCCTTTGCTGCAGGCTATTAAAAACATTCCGCGCTATGCTAAATTTTTGAAAAATTGGTGTGCTAACAAATGTAACATGGTAAGTGTGAAACAGATTAGCATAGGTGGGAACGCCTCGGCCACGATCCAACGAAAGCTTCCACCCAAGTGCAAGGACAAAGGTATGTTCTCCCTTCCATGTAAAATCGGTACTACTGACATTGGTAGAGCTATGTGCGATTCTGGTGCAGGTATCAACGTCTTGCCCTTGACGATATACAACAGTTGATGCGAATCCACGCATCCAACTACCGTTACCACCAGCTGGTCCAATGACTCGAGCCAGAGCTAGAAAGCTTCAAGACCGTTTGTCATCGCTCATTCACAAGGAGCTGGAATGTGAGAGGACAAGTGAGGAAGCTGCACTTAGAGAGAAGACACCAAGAGTTGTGAATCTCCTTACATTCACAATGCCCGAAGATGATTCTGCCAGAAACGGCACTTGACCGTTTGTCACCAAAACGGCTCTTGTCCGATTCGTTCAAAACGGCTCTTGTCCGTTTCGCTTAAATCGGCACCTGACCGTTTCACTCAGCCATTGCCGTTTCACTCATCTGTCTCGCGTGCCGATTGCTCAAAAATGGCTCCTGCCCGTTTCACGTGTCCAGAAGCGCGCGTTGACTGAAGTTTAAGTTGTTGACTTTAATTATTTTAGCTTAATTAGTTAAATAGACAGTTTTAATTAGTTAAGTTATCTTCCTATTTTAGAAGTCCTATTTCTATTCCTATTTGGTTTGCTATTAGGGTTTGTTTGTAACCTATATAAGGAACCACTTGGCCACTTTATTAAGTTGGCTGTTATTTGATAAATTGAGTTAATCTCTTCAATCTCCGCCCCTTGTTCAAGTTGGTTGAACCTTGTTCTTCTTGAGTCCGCAATACTTGAGTCGTATACAAGTAAATCTTGGAATTGCATCCTACTTGTTGTTTATCTTCTTGTTCGGACTTTGGTTGGCTGGAGCTTAGCGTTCAGCAGGTCTTAGTTGTGCAAGTTTATCATTCACAAGGACCCTCTCTTGTTCGGATTTTGGTTGGCTGGAGCTTAGCGTTCAGCAGGTCTTAATTGTGCAAGTGAGTTCTATCTATTCTATCTATTCCGCAGGAAATCCATCTTTGAACAAAGATCAAAATTGGTGCTACGCATCCTAAGGAACCAGGATCGTATCAGTTGGTAGCGGAGCTTAAGGCGTTCAAAGATTGGTAAGTATCTTAATTGTTTTCAAGTTTCCATCGTTGAAATCGGTATTTCTTTCTACTCCATTCAAAACCGATTTCTTTGCTGTGCTTGGTTAGTTACTTGGATACAATTGGTTGTGTTTCGTTCCAGTTTGTTGTGTTGAAATTAGCTAAATTACTTGCGTTTTCTACCCACAGGAAGGTCACGAAATACAAGAGAAAATTCTGTTCAGTATCAGTTGTCGAATTTGTATTCATATATATAGCAACTGAAGTCCGATTTTAGTAATTGTGGTTTCGTTGGAAAGTGGAATCTGTTGGGCTTCCGAATCAAAAAGAATCGGTCGATTCGGAGTTCAGAGTAAAAAGTTCTGATCAAAACACTAAATTGTGTTTTGCTGTCAAAAAAAAAAAAAAAAAAAAACAACAGGGAAAATTCCCAAAGAAAAGAAAGGGATTCGATTCTGCAAATACGAAAATATATCGAAGTATTTGCTCCATAAAAACCAGATTTATCAAGGAATTAAATTGCACTGCGATTGGGTATTACAATCATAACTGAAATTGAACTTGTTTGAGTCCTTTCGAGTCAATTTTGAGCTTTCTTTGATTCCTTGAAATTTCCTTCTACTCTACTTGCTATTTGTTTGATTGGTTGTTCTTACAATTACTCAAATATCAAGTGTCACCATTCTTTTCAGTGCTAGTTTTCTTTGAGAGTCTTCTTGGAAGCTTTTCTTTGGATTCTTGAGTCTCACTAACTCTTGAACTTTGCAGGGAATTTTGCGAGATTTTGTGAGATTATTAGAGTGATTAAACACGAGAGTAAACACGTGAGGGAGTGCTAGGTTAGTGCAATTTTACGTTTTCTTTGGTGTTGTGACTTTCAGGAAAGGTAAAAGATGTCTCAAGAGGGAGTACAACAACCCGATCTATCGGCTATACTAGCCATAATGACGGAACAGCTCCGAACATTGAATGAACGGCAATTAACTGCTAATGAGCGGCAGCTAACTGCCGATGCAAGGCTGGCTAGGGTGGAAGCGTTAAATACCATTAATCCAGTTTCTATAGCCGCGAATAACCAACGTGATGGCCGTTTGACTGATCTGTCCGAAGAAGATGACAACGCCCGTCGACCACGTGATGTGAATCATCGGCGTAATCTTGCTTTGGTCCCTCCTAGGCGGCTTGCCAGACGTGGTCCACAATTACCACATTCTGATTTGGAAGGAGAACCTGATGGGGGAGAAGGCTGGATAAATACAAGGGATGGACAGAGGAGAGAGAGACGAGACCGTCGTGATGGTAGGAGAGAACGGGAGGATGACCGTTTGGATGCTAATCTCAGCAGCATCAAAATGAAAATACCTCCGTTTGAGGGTACTGACGATCCTGATGCATTCTTGACATGGGAACGAATTATTCGGAGAGTAAAAAGGTTCAGCTCGCCGCAGTCGAATTCTGTGGGTATGCTAGTCATTGGTGGGAACAGTTCAATCTGAAAAGGGCAGCTGTCTTAGCTGGTCCGATTGCTAATTGGGAAGAGATGAAGCAGGCGATGAGACAACGGTTTGTCCCTGCCCACTTTCACCGTGAGCTTCATCAACGGCTTCAAACCTTGAAGCAAGGCAGCAAGGGAGTTGGAGCATACTTTAATGAGATGGAAATTGCTTTGGCTCAAGCGAAGATTACTGAAGAAACTGAGGTAACGATGGCTCGGTTTCTTGCTGGTTTGAATGCAGACGTTGCCG
This sequence comes from Viola odorata, assembly GCA_963691705.1. Lineage (NCBI taxonomy): Eukaryota > Viridiplantae > Streptophyta > Magnoliopsida > Malpighiales > Violaceae > Viola > Viola odorata. The sequence continues at coordinate 50,327,970 of OY829546.1, read as the reverse complement.
ATGCATTGGAACTGACTCAATATAACACTATGGAGGAGATGCTTCATATGGCTCAAAAGATTGAGAAACATAGGAAAGCTAGGAGTTCCTATAAGTCTACTGGGTTGACACCTTGGAAGAAGACGTCTTGGAATAAGGATGACAAAACGGCCCCTGCCGTTTTGAAGGGATCTGCCAGTGCTGTTATTCCTTCTAAAATGGCAACTACCAAACCTTATACTCCACCAGTGGATCGGCCAGCTACTAAGGAGATTGTTTGTTTTAAGTGTAACGGCCGAGGGCATAAGAAATCGGAATGCCCTAACAAAAGAGTCTTTATCATCAGGCCGAATGGAGAGGAGGAATCGGATGATGAGCGGGAAGAATCGGAATCGGGAAATGCCGATGCCGATTCAGATGTTGACCGACAGGAAGGAGAGCAGGTGAACTTGCTTGTTGTGCGTCGGAACCTCAACGTACAAACCACAGAAGAAGTTTGTGATGAGGAGCAACAGACCAATCTGTTTCATACCCGAGGCGTGATGGACAAGAAAGGTTGTTCCATTATCATTGATAACGGCAGTTGCACCAACTGTGCGAGTTGGTTGATGGTTGATAAACTGGATTTACCAACGGTAAAGCATCCGAAACCATATCTTCTACATTGGATGACGGATGACAACGGTATTAAGGTAACCAAACAGGTACTTGCAAAGTTCAGAATCGGCAAGTACTATGATGAAGTTCTCTGTGATGTTGTGCCGATGCAAGCGAGCCATATCATCCTTGGGCGACCGTGGCAGTTTGACCGAGCGGCAAATCATGAGGGAAGGAGAAATCTTTACAAGATAGAAAAGGACGGTCAAAAATTCACCTTGGCACCGTTAACACAAGCTGAAGTGTTTAAGGATCAGCAATGGCTTGCTAAGTCACATGCTGAATATGAAATCGCGAAACAGCTTGAGAGAGAAAGAGAAGGTTTGAGTGTGAATAAAATTGAGAGCCAAACTGAGAGTGTGAGCTTTCAACATTCGCATAAAAAGAGTAAGCATGCAGAGGGTGAGTGTGAGCGAGAAAAACATTCGCATGAAAACAACAAGCATGCAGAGGGAGAGAGTAAACATTCGCACGAAAATAGTAAGCGTGCTGAGAGTGGCATTGAGAGAAAAGGAGAGGCAAATAAAAGGAAATTTAGTGTATATGCCAAAGGGAGTGCAGTGAGGAAAGCACTGATTTCGTACAAACACGGTTTTGGCGAAACCCGTCCCTTCCTTCTAATCCGTTTTCGCTCTTACTGTTTGCTATCTGATGAAACGGATCGTGCACATGCCGTTCCGATTGGAATTTCTTCTCTCTTGTAGGAATTTGCCGATGTTCTACCCGAAGAGATGCCGCCTGGCCTACCTCCGTTTCGAGGCATAGAACATCAGATTGACTTTGTCCCTGGATCGGCAATTCCACATCGGCCAGCTTACCGATCCAATCCTGAGGAGACAAAGGAACTGCAACGGCAAGTGGACGATTTGCTTGCGCGTGGGTACGTTCGGGAGAGCCTGTCTCCATGTGCCGTTCCTGTCATTCTAGTCCCAAAGAAAGACGGCACTTGGAGAATGTGCGTTGATTGCCGAGCAGTCAACAAAATCACTGTAAAGTATCGCCACCCTATTCCTCGATTAGATGACATGTTAGATGAATTAAGTGGTTGTAAATTATTTTCTAAAATTGATTTAATGAGTGGTTACCACCAAATTCGCATGAAAGAAGGGGATGAGTGGAAAACTGCTTTCAAAACTAAGTATGGTTTGTATGAGTGGATGGTTATGCCGTTTGGTTTAACTAATGCCCCTAGCACCTTTATGAGGTTAATGAACCATGTACTTCGGCACTTAATTGGCAGATTTGTTGTAGTTTATTTTGATGACATTTTAGTCTATAGCAAATCTTTTGATGAGCATGTTTTACATCTTAGGGAGGTTTTTCTAACACTTCGTGAACGGGTATTATATGCTAAACCTAGTAAGTGTTCATTCGCAATGGAACAAGTTGGTTTTCTTGGTTTTATTGTGAGTGCAGATGGCGTTAAAGTGGATGAAGAGAAAATCCGCGCGATTCAGGAGTGGCCGACGTCGAAGTCCGTTAGTGATGTGCGATCATTCCATGGCTTGGCGAGCTTCTATCGGCGATTTGTCAAAGACTTTAGCACCATCGCTGTTCCTCTGAATGAATTAACCAAGAAGAATGTTATTTTCATGTGGGATCAGCAACAAGAAGAGGCGTTTGCTACCCTCAAGGATCGGCTCTGTGCCGCTCCCGTCCTAGCACTGCCAGACTTCAGCAAGGCGTTTGAGATAGAGTGTGACGCCAGCGGGTTAGGAATCGGCGCCGTTCTGATGCAAGAGAAACGTCCGATTGCCTATTTCAGTGAAAAGCTCAAAGATGCTCAACTCCGATATCCTACCTATGACAAGGAGTTCTATGCTCTTGTCAGAGCGTTGGAAACATGGCAACACTACTTGATGCCGAGAGAGTTTATCATCCACACAGACCATTTGAGCTTGAAATACCTAAAGGGTCAAGGGAAGCTGAATCGGCGACATGCCGTTTGGATGGAATTCATTGAAGCCTTCCCTTACCACATTCAGTACAAGCAAGGTAAAGAGAATGTTGTTGCCGATGCACTATCTCGAAGGTACGTGCTCATTACTTCTCTAAATGCCAAATTACTTGGATTTTCGCATATTATAGAACTCTATGCTGCCGATTCTGATTTTGGTGATATTTATATGCATGGCGTTTCTATTTCTGGTTCTAAATTCTTTAAACAAGAGGGATATTTATTTAAAGGTAAACACTTGTGTATTCCTCATTGTTCTCTTCGTGAATTACTGGTGCATGAAGCCCATAGTGGTGGTTTAATGGGTCACTTTGGCGTGACTAAAACTTTGGATGTGTTACATGATCACTTTTATTGGCCTCACATGAAGCGTGATGTCGTGCGCATTATTGCTAGATGTTTGACTTGTCGTAGAGCCAAATCTAAATCTGCTGGTCATGGAGAATACATGCCGTTACATGTTCCTTCTCATCCTTGGACCGATTTGTCCATGGACTTTGTCGTCGGACTACCCAGGTCTAAGAACGGTAAGGATAGTGTTTTTGTTGTGGTGGACAGGTTTTCAAAAATGTCCCATTTTATTGCATGTTCGACTACTTCTGATGCTACTCAGATTGCTGATTTGTTCTTTCGTGAAGTAGTCCGTTTGCATGGTATCCCTTTGACGATTGTGAGTGATAGAGATACTAAGTTTCTTAGTCATTTTTGGCGTGTCTTATGGAAGAAGCTTGGTACTAAGTTATTGTATTCTACATCTTATCACCCACAAACGGATGGTCAAACAGAGGTGGTAAATCGGACTCTTGGCTCCCTTTTACGCACCCTAGTTCGTAAGCATGTTTCTACTTGGGTTGATCATTTACCGTTTATTGAATTTGCTTACAACCGTGCTGTTCATTCTACTACTCATTACTCGCCGTTTGAACTAGTGTATGGATTTAATCCTAGAACTGTTTTGGATTTAACTCCTTTTCCTTTAAGTGATGTTGTGAGTTTAGATGGTGCCCAGAAGGCTGATTTTGTCAAGCAATTGCATGCTAAGGCAAAGCAGAACATTGAGCGCATGAATGAGAAGCTGATGCTGAAACGGAACGATGGCCGACGGCTAGTGACGTTCCAGGTTGGCGATTGGGTTTGGTTGCATATGCGCAAGGAGCATTTTCCTGCCCAACGCCGTGGCAAGCTATCTCCTAGAGGCGATGGACCGTTCCAGATTGTCGAGAAGATCAACAACAATGCCTATAAACTGGCGTTGCCAAGTGAGTATGGTGTCGTTAGCTCTACCTTTAATGTTTCTGACTTAGAATTGTTTGATGCAGATGACGAGTATGGACTTTCAGCTGATGCCGATTCGGATTCGAGGGCGAATCCTTCCGAAGGGGGAGGGAATGATGCGAATCCACGCATCCAACTACCGTTACCACCAGCTGGTCCAATGACTCGAGCCAGAGCTAGAAAGCTTCAAGACCGTTTGTCATCGCTCATTCACAAGGAGCTGGAATGTGAGAGGACAAGTGAGGAAGCTGCACTTAGAGAGAAGACACCAAGAGTTGTGAATCTCCTTACATTCACAATGCCCGAAGATGATTCTGCCAGAAACGGCACTTGACCGTTTGTCACCAAAACGGCTCTTGTCCGATTCGTTCAAAACGGCTCTTGTCCGTTTCGCTTAAATCGGCACCTGACCGTTTCACTCAGCCATTGCCGTTTCACTCATCTGTCTCGCGTGCCGATTGCTCAAAAACGGCTCCTGCCTATTTCACGTGTCCAGAAGCGCGCGTTGACTGAAGTTTAAGTTGTTGACTTTAATTATTTTAGCTTAATTAGTTAAATAGACAGTTTTAATTAGTTAAGTTATCTTCCTATTTTAGAAGTCCTATTTCTATTCCTATTTGGTTTGCTATTAGGGTTTGTTTGTAACCTATATAAGGAACCACTTGGCCACTTTATTAAGTTGGCTGTTATTTGATAAATTGAGTTAATCTCTTCAATCTCCGCCCCTTGTTCAAGTTGGTTGAACCTTGTTCTTCTTGAGTCCGCAATACTTGAGTCGTATACAAGTAAATCTTGGAATTGCATCCTACTTGTTGTTTATCTTCTTGTTCGGACTTTGGTTGGCTGGAGCTTAGCGTTCAGCAGGTCTTAGTTGTGCAAGTTTATCATTCACAAGGACCCTCTCTTGTTCGAATTTTGGTTGGCTGGAGCTTAGCGTTCAGCAGGTCTTAATTGTGCAAGTGAGTTCTATCTATTCTATCTATTCCGCAGGAAATCCATCTTTGAACAAAGATCAAAATTGGTGCTACGCATCCTAAGGAACCAGGATCGTATCAACAGTCTTGACCTTGGACCTCTCTGCCCCACCAAGACCACGATCAGCTAGCGGACAGATCTGTCATCCAGCCAGAGGGGGTTATTGAAGATGTCTTGGTCCAAGTTGGAGATTTCATCTACCCAGCCGACTTCTACGTGATTAACATGGAGGATGGGCATTCTACCAAGGCCTCCGATATGCTGCTTGGACGACCCTTTCTCCGGACCGCAAGAGCAAAAATTGATGTCCACGACGCCTCCATCACTATTGAATTTGACGGCGAAACTATCAAGTTCAATATGCCTGATGATATGAGGCACCCCATCGGTTTCTCTAGCGTAAACTTAGTTGACATTGTTGCCCCTGTTGCTACTAATATTTCTGAACTTGCTATTGATGATTCTTTGCAGCTTGCCTTAGACAGGAGTATCCCACCCGCAGCGCTGGACCCCTTGGCCTTGACGCTTGCGACTCCATTTGAGTTGCACGAAGTCGTCACTGATTTGGAAGAGCATTCTGTCATCCCTCCTCCTTCTATTATTTCTTCTCTTCCCGTTGATCACACTAAACTCCCATCTCTTTTGCAGGATCCAAAGTCAGAGTTGAACAGCTTGCCCTCGCACTTCAAGTACGCCTACCTTGGCGAGCATGATACACTCCCGGTGATCATCTCTAGCGAGCTCGAACCTACTGCGAAGCGCAAACTGGTGTCCACACTCAAAGGATACCGCGAGGCCCTTGGGTGGACGAACATCGACGTCAAGCAACTTACCCCAGCCCTTTGCATTCCGCAATCAGCTCCAATACCCTTCGTACCCACTCCTGCTGTCCCTGACACCATGGCAGTAACTCCAATCGTCACCACGACTGCTCTTATCGCCACAATGGCCCCTGCCCCTGCTGTTGCCGCCACTACCGCGACCAGCAAGGGCAAGACGCCCAATGCTCACCTAGCTTTATGGACTGCCAATGACACGGTCAACACAGTAGCTCATCACGATAAGTTGCTCTATCCTAAGACCTTTGACACTGGACAGAAAGTTATACTTTACAATTCTCGTCTTAGGCTCTTTTCCAGCAAATCGCAGTCTCGGTGGACCGGCCCTTACCTTGTCACACAGGTGTATGATCCTGGTGTAGTTGCTATTCAGAGTATGGACACAGACATCATTTTTCACGTGCATGACCACAGATTGGAGCTGTTCCACGAGGGTTTCCATCCCCCCATGCCGGACCCACCTGACCCGAACTGATTAGTGTAGCCAACGTCTAGGCCTAGACGTTAACTAAGGCGCTTCGTGGGAGGCAACCCACGTTTCTTCCTTCCTTTCTCTTTATTTCATCTTTATTATTATTTCCTTTTCGTATGCCCTTGTTTGAGTTCTCTCTTCGCATTGAGGACAATGCGTTGCTTAAGTGCGGGGAGGGACACTTATGTGTTTGCTTTGTGTGTTTATTTTGGGCAATTTTTTTGATTTTTTTTGGGATTTGTGAACTTTGGTTTTCTTAAATTACCTTTTGCTAAGCTAGCACTACCCCTGTTTTTAAACTCACCTTTGATGGAATGCATAGAGTAGGCCCACTTCACACAGAATCTTCACCCACTGTTCCAGAACCACTTGCACACCATACTGCCTGTTAGCTCTTATGACTATGTCTTGCCCTAGCTGCTTGCAATCAATGTTTCTTACCATGTGAGTGTTTGAGCTTTCATGCCGCATTTTATTTCTGAAGGATGCATGATTTGTGTGCTGGCCGAATTTGCATGAGACCCCTAGGGTATAGACATGATTAGACATGGGAAAACGATGATGTGATTAGGGACTTTGCACTTTCTTTGTTATCTTTTTTCTTGCTTTTTATCTCCCTACCCATACTGCTCACCCCTTTCTTTCACTACCCTTCTAACTGCTTGAGCCATTCCTTTCTTTTCTTAGCAGGTGAGAGATGCCTCCGGCAGTGGTAAGGTAGGATAGAGAAAAACAACATCTTCGATGTGGGGGTATTGAGCAGCTAGATCGAGACACAGAGAGCAGACCAGAAGCTGAAAACAGAAAAAGTTGCAGAGATTTAAGCTATGAACATTCAACTGCTGCATCGAGATGTTGAAAGCAGTAATATGGCAACAATCACTGAACGCATAAGAGAGACAAAAGCTCTAGTGTGGGGATTCCTGATGACTCGACCTAGATGATCAAAAACAAATAGAGCACTCCAATAAGCAATATGGAGATCAACTGCTAGGCCGAGCCGTTTGCATCATGTACATACTGAAGATCAGACGCCCAAGGAAAATTTTGCTGCTCCAAGTTCAACAATCCAGAATTTCATATACGCTCCCTTTCTGCTCAAAATCAAAATCAAATTCAAAAAAAATGTGAAAAACAAAAATGAAAAGAAAGAAAGAAAAAAGAAAAAAAAAGAATAAAGCATTTGAGCAAAAGAGGAGTACAATTCAGAACTGGAGTAGAGCAGTACAAAGATCAGAAGACCGACGACACTTTCCAACAGAAGATACCCCCGCTCTCCTTCAGCGTTCTCTGTCTTGCCAGTGTCATTGCCACCAGGGGGCTCTCTCACCAACTTGCCTTTTTCCAGCTAAGAAACTTCTATCCTTCCTTCTCTCTACTTTGAACCCCTCTCCTTCTTCAACATCATATTTTGTTCTACCCTTGCAAAGTCTCTATGATCATATGATTGCCCATGCGTGTGTTCTCCGTACTCGGGTCGCTATTGCAAATTTAGTTTTGTGCATGATCATTCGCATTGATGAGTGTTAAACACCTAACTCTGTTTCTGAGCGTGAGTGATAAACACTATACCTTGTGAGGATTGCTTGCAGCGGGCTGACGCAGGAAAGCTACTCTTCTGGTTTCGTTATTCCTTAAGAGTAGTGCAGAGTTCATCTAGGAAGGAGGGTGGCGTACTGCTCGGTCGAGGCGTAAGTGGTGGCGTAAGTAACTCTGTGCATTGTGGATTGAGGCTGTGTGTTCCTGATGAGGTGATGCTTTCTGATTTTAATGCTCAAGGGCAAGCACTGGGGTAGTGTGGGGATGTTTGATTGAGTGTTTAATGTCCATAATTCTTCCTTCTTTTGTATGCCCTTTTAGATCTTGATGCTACTGATTAGTCTCTATTTCCTTACTTATTGCAGATTCAGGCTTTAGGAGAGGAAATTCTAGAAAGATGCATTATTCACTAGGTTTTGGAGTGTTTCGAGCGTCTTGGCCAAGCTGCTCATCGCGCGCAGGCTAGCTGCAGAAAATGGAAAGTGCGGAAAAGGAAATTTAATAAATCCGACTTATTCTCCGACTTCCCCTCTGTGTTCCCAGCTCAGCAGAGGCATAATTAAGGAAACCTAGTTCTATTAGACTTAGGACTTTAATTTTATATTTTTATATATTAGAAAACCTAGTTCTATTAGACTTAGGATTTCTATTTTCTATTTTCTATAAATACTTTTAGTTAATTAGGGTTTCAGAATACCTACCACCACGTCCTCCTTTTGGAGAGAGCAGCCGCCACCATATTTTTCTCCCACTTTGGGGAATCTCTCTTCTTCCACCTCTCTTCTCCCATACTTTTTTCCAGTAGCTTTGTAATAAACCGGAGCTTTGCTCCGGCCGGTTATAATCAGGATTTATTTCTTCTTCATCTCTTTTATTTAATTATGCAATTTATTTATTTATTTATTTTTACTTTTAACATGTGCGGCTAAGTCTTCTTGTTCTTGGTAAGAGTCGATTGAAGGTTGCAAGGGAAGCCGTGAGGTTAATTTGTACTTCATAAATTCTGGGCTTATATCTTTCTTGTTCAATAATTAATTGTCAATTTACCTAGGGTTGATTATTAGCTTGGCCAACTAGTAATTGAACTAGAGTATTACAATCGTCCCTGTTGTTATACCTAACGCGAAGCTGCAGGGTAAAGCAGATAACCATACTGGTCCTGACTGGAAACCTGGTATCCCCCAGTTGGATTGAACAAGTCGTTAGGGCAGAGCCTTGAGCGTACTGAGTGTCTCGCCCTAGACGCATCTTACCTCTTCTTCATGGGCATCCGAGTGTTGCCTCCATAAGCGTACCTTGGAGGACGGCGGACTGTCAAGGTTAACCCATAAGCGTACCTTGAGATAGCTTATATTACGAAGGTAAGCAGGGGACCTAAGCATACCTGGTCCCTATAGTGCGTCTATCAGCTCGGGGTAGACAATGCTTGCACCAATGACCGGCTGGCCATAATTGCAACTGGATACGGACTCTTACTGGGAACTCTTGTCTCTTCTGATTTCTTAGTACTTCTATCACTCTTTGCTATTAGTTGTTATTTACTTTCGTAGTTAATAATTAGATTAATCAACACTCTCAAAACCCCCCATTTGTTACTGTTTCGGTCTGTTTGCCCTAATCACACACGAAAGTTAGCGTCTACCCTTAGTGCTGCCACTATATACAATTTACTGTGCATTTGATAGCAGATTTTTATTATTATATTTATATGTGCTTCGACAACACATCAAACGTTCCAGTCTTTAGTACCGCGCAATATTGTTACAGTAGCTATCCCAACAAGAATAGGAATTATCGCGCAAGCAATGCTGCTCATCAGAACTTTCCCTCCAACAGTTCTGATCATACCAACCTACATTTTGCCTCCATTTTTACTCCGAATTGAAAAATGAAGAGCTGGTACGTAAGGGTAGACAGCGTGCCAACTGTTTTCACGCTATCCAGTGTAAATATCTTTTCTGCAATCCCACCTGGAAGCGTATATTGGTTAAACAGCAACCCTGTCTGTATCATCAAAATCACAGGCAACATTTGTTAATCGAAGAACAATGATGACAAATTGTATGATTTTAATGGGGGAAAAGAAAGTGCTTACAATGATCTGTGGAACTAGTGGAGGAATTCCTTTCTTCTTACACAAGTAACCAAGGGCAAAGGTGAGGAGAAACATGATTGCGATCTGAAGTTCAAGATTAGTCAATGCATACTCCAATAAACCAGGTTCTTTCTCCTTAAGGGCTCTTGGAAATCCAAGGGAATTCACCCTCGGCGGAAAAATGAAACAGGAGAGCCTCTCATAATAAGTTCCTGATGAATTCTTAATCTCGTTTTTTTCTTGTAGTGGATCCATTTTGGCAAGAACCTACTTGTTGTTTTTCTTTTACGATAACCAGATTCTGCCTTTTCTTCTTTTCCTTTCAGCAATGCACGACCAGTTTGATAATGATGATAATGAAAGGTCTGTTGCTGGTGCAAAGGTAATGAAAGGACGTGGCTACAGGTTTCTGTTTTTCTAATTTCTCGTTGTTATGTTCTGTTTAAAGAGAACTTGTTGTGCAACCAATTTTCTGTACTGATTCAGTTCTGACAAGTTTTCCTTCTTTTGCACGATGATTGAGGTTCTGTCACGTAAATTCGTATTTTAGCTGTTAGAATATATGATGATTTTAGAGAAAATATCATATTTGATTTGTTTTACTGTTGTATGTTTCAAGGTGAGAGGTTTGTTTACTAAATTTAGCTTAGTAAAACCTGTGTTTAGCTGTCATGGTTAAGATATTAAATAAAAATAGTTATTATTACAACAGTTGACAAATGACTTTCCGTTTGTTGCATGCAGAATTATTCAGACTCATTAACTTACACTAATTTACTCTTCTGGTGGTTTAAATGGATTTAGAATTGCAAAAATTGTCCTACATTGTATCATATTCTTTATTAAAAGCTATTTCCTCCGAAACTGAGATTTCTGGGAAAGACATTCGATGTTTGAGTCTTCATGAACGTGTGATTGTTGGAACAACTTGAACTTTTCTGCATACCTTGTCATGCCAGTTTTACAGGGAGAGAGGAGAAGGTGGTCTAGTTTTGGAAATGATACACTGTATTCTTTTATTTGCATTCTTCTCTAGAATGAAAGAATAGAAACATTGCAGAAAGATGGGGAAAATAGGCCTCAAAATCCCCATCTCTCTTGGTCTATATACATAAATTAATTACTCAAACCAGCAGCTGCTTGGTGTTGATCTTGCTGCACAACAAGGAGGGAGCAAGTACCTTCTGAGTCTTTGTCCAAAATAAGATCTCCCAAAACCCCCAACTCTGAATACTCACACCATTCTTCAAGACCGTCCATTTGCACCGTCATTTCGTTTATTCCGTTTCTTCTTCCAACTATTATAAGCTCAAACTCGTCAACCATTGATCTAATGATTAAAGCGGTTTCTGCTGCATCATTTGCTACCTTGCTTTTGAATGATGTAGTCTCTCTTTACCAGTCTTTAGAACAACATTGTCCCGTTTAGCTTCCATGCCATCTAGCTCATCATTTGAGGGTTTAGAGTAATCAGTTTCATCACCTTTTGTTGCAGTGAGTTGCACTACGGTGAGATGAACCTTGGTGTCTTTCGCCATGTTCATGGCAAAAACTAAAGCTTCCCTATTGTCAGCGCCTCCCAAGAAGACCATGGCAACTGTGTAGACTGAGAGTGATGCATCTTCTTTGCTTGCAGGCTTCTTGTAACGGTCAACGAGGATTCCTATCGAACAAGGAGCTCTTTCAAGGACACTGATGTTCAACTCCCTCATCGCCTTATCTTCTGATTCATTTCCAATCCCTTCTTGGTTGTTCCATCTAATATGGAACGGGAGAATTATGAGCGATGCGCGCTTGTCCAGTGCCAGCGTGCAGATGTCATCATACATGAGTGATGGTGGAGAATGTTGAAACAAAGGTGGTGCGAATTAACAAAGCTAATAATCAATCGGGTGGAAATACGAGCTACAAAAGCTGAATTTTTAATTTAAATGGAAGTAGTAAAAATACAGATGAGCTAAAATATTTATTGCCTTTGGATAGACATACAACACTCACCCTTATTTTTCTCTCACACACACCCTCACTCACTCAATATCTCCTCAATTGAGAAATTGAATTTCTCCTCAATTTCTTCTCACCCTTTCTCACGCACACTCCTCTCTTTTTCTTTTCTTTGTTTCTTCACTCTTGCTTTTCTGCACTGCTACACAGCAATTGCATTGCATGCATGCCTATTTATAGGCACCACTGCACCGCCTTTCCTTTATTTATTATTATTATTTTATTATTTCTTTATTTCTTTACTACTTTCTACACTCTTCTTCCTTGCCGACCAAGGAAATTTTCCTTCATCTTTTTTTCTCTCTTTCTTTTATCTAGATAATTCTAGTGTAGGATTTATCTAGATTTTTCTAGTCTAGGTTTTCTCTTGATTTTTCTAGACTAGATTTTCTTAGTGCACACCACCCTCATTTTTACTAGAATTTTCTGGTGTTGATCTTTAATACTCCCCCTCAACACCAACTTTCGATTTTTCCACCATACCGATCTGATGACAGAACTTTTCAAATTTACTGTTACTCAGACTTTTCGTAAATAAATCTGTAGCTTGATCCTCTGTCTTAACATGCTCCAATCCAATTTCTTCTTGCAAGACTTTTTCCCTGATAAAATGATAGTGCACTTCCACATGCTTAGTTCTTGCATGAAAAACTGGATTCTCCGCTAGACGTATTGCTGACAGATTGTCACAATACAAAGGAATGGCATACTCTGTTTCTTGATGCAAGTTTTCTAGTAGTTGCTTCAATCAAGTGCTCTCTTGGGCTGCCATTGCTGCTGTTCTGTACTCAGCTTCTGTTGTTGATAAAGACACTGTTGGTTGTCTTTTGCTACACCAAGAGACTGCTCCAGATCCAAGCATAAATACATACCCTGTAGTTGAACGTCGGGTATCATGATCACCTGCATAGTCAGCATCGCAGTAGCCAACTAGTTTGTCATCTCCACCTTTCTTGTACATAATACCATAGTCAAGTGTATTCTTCACATATCTCAAGATTCGCCGAACTGCTTCAAGATGAGGCTTCTTCGGATTTTGCATGTACCGACTCATCACACTAACTGCATAAGAAATATCAGGTCTTGTTAAAGTTATGTAGATTAAACTACCCACCAACTGTCGGTACATTGTTGCATTTTCCAAATCTCTTCCTTCAGTAGCGCACATCTTTGCGTTTGGCTCCATTGGTGTCGAGGCTGGCTTGCAGTTAAGCATTCCAAACTTCTTTAACAGATCTTTAGAATACTTTTGTTGATGGAGGAATATTCCTTCAGGAGTATGATCAACCGCTAAACCAAGAAAATGCTTGAGTTGACCGAGTTCTTTCATTTGAAAACGAACAGACAGATTCTCTTTTGTTCGGAGAATCTCTTCACAATCTCCTGTAATGATCAAATCATCCACATATACTAGCACAATGGCTAGCTTTCCTCCATTAGCTTTGACAAATAGACTGGAGTCTGCAGGTGTTACTAAATAACCAGTATGGGTAAGAAATTCAGCAATTTTCCCATACCAAGCTCTTGGTGCTTGCTTTAAGCCGTAAAGCGCCTTCTGAAGCTTACAGACAAACTCGGGATGATCTTGACTCTGAAAACCCATCGGCTGATTCATGTAGATCTCCCGATCCAATTCTCCATGAAGAAATGCATTCTTCACGTCCATCTGCCACAACTTCCAATCCTTACTAGCTGCGAGCGCAAGTAAAACTCGCACAGTTGTAAGCTTCGCTACTGGACTAAACGTCTCATCATAGTCCAATCCATACTGTTGAGAAAATCCACGAGCTACTAGACGAGCCTTGTGCCTCTCAATTGATCCATCTGGGCGACGCTTTATCTTGTAAACCCATTTGCAGGAAATAGGTTTAACATCTTTCGGTTTTGGCACAAGCTCCCAAGTTTGATTTTGCTCTAGTGCAGCAATTTCTTCTTCCATTGCTTTTGTCCATTCCAGCTTCTGGAATACTTCCTCAAATGTCTTTGGTTCTCTTGCATCTTCTTCTACCAAGGCGGCATTGGCATACTTGGGGTTTGGTTTTCTAACCCTGGTAGACCTCCTGAGTGAAACTGGTTCTTCAACCTCATCTTCACTTGGTCGTTGATGTACACCAGTTTGCCAAGGGCTTTGAGTTGCCTCCTTTTCAGCATCTTCACCACTCTCTGTATCCTGAGTTTCTTCTGGACTGAATTGGAGCTAAAAAGATTCAATTTATCTTTGAAGACATCTGAGTCTGGCAATGTCGTCTTGTTTGAGGACCACCACGAAGACGCTTCATCGAATATCACATTTCTGGACGTGTAGCACTTTCCATTTATAGGATCACAACATCTCCATCCTTTCTTTTGACTGTCGTATCCTACAAAGATACATCTAACCGCTTTCTTGTCCATCTTGCTGCGTAAATGATCAGGTACAAATACGTAGCATACACATCCAAAAACTCAAAAATGTCCGACTGAAGGTTTCTGATGCGATCCTGCCTAGGGTTAGTAGGCCGGATTACATATGGAGCTTATGGAGGATCTAGCCAAACGAATCATCTAGCACCCACACGACCACAAGGAGGGAAATAACAAGATATGGAGATGCAGCAGAGAAAGAGACACAAAAGAGCGATGGAAAGATGGGAGTTACCCGGGATTTAGAAGATGGATGGAAGGGACGGAGATGAGCACACGCGAAGTAGCGACAATCACACGAACGATTGCTTGATCAAGATATAATCCGAGGGCCAAGTTGGGACTCGTTTCTATGGATGATCAAACAAGAAAATATATATTTCATTCACACAAATTGTTAACAAGATTACAAGGTTTGATTTCCCGGAGAGAGATCGGGAGGAGTAATCTCAAACTCAAGCGATCCCTCTCAAGGAATGAAAGTGTTGAGCCCTAGCTCCATGTGTACAAAGGAGGAGAATTCTCACTCAACAAAACACACACAAAGTTGTCCCCAGCTCCCAAGAAAGAAAGAAAAAAAACCTATTTATAGTTCGTACACAAGTTGGGCTTGAAAAGCCCAAATTCGTACTCAAAACAGCAGCTAACGTGATTCAAGTTAAGGGCTTAACGTGATCACGTTAGCCAAAATTTCCTTACCGTGAATCACGTTAAGGCCTTACCGTGAATCACGTTAAGGCCTTACCGTGATCACGGTAAGGCTAGCTCAAAACTTCAGCTCCGCGCGCCAAAATGTCGAGTAGCCTAACTTTTGATCCACCCGTCCGATTGACCTGAAACTTGTCCCAAATGAAAGCTAACATCTTGAAGTTTCCATCAAGCTTCTGATCTCTCAAATCGGGCACCATTTTCTTGTCCATATTCTGGTGGAGACTAGGCGACACAATTCTGACTTGCATAGATGGAGCATTTGTTGTCAAGGCCTTGGGATGAGTGTGCGTGGCCGGGTGACTTGCTAGGCCTTCTTGGGAATTCCATGCGTCTAGGCCTTGGATTGTGAGGATTTGGCGCTTGAACCTCGACCGTGGGCATGATTTTTGATCATTTGTAAGGCTCGGCTGCCCTTCGCCGATCCTTTGGCCAAAATGTCAGATTCTTGGACCCGTGATCGCATCAACCTCTCCCTCTTCAAAAGGATTCGTCCTCGAATCCATGACCTTATTCGTCTCACCTGCAAACTTAAAAATGCTTGAAAACAAAGGTGAGATATCAAGTGGGCGCAATTGCGCATGCATATGCACATGTCGGTCCAAGAACAAATCAACAACAGGAATAACATATTGATGCACATCGTTTTGTAAAATGTCATGTAAAATATAGATGGCATCACAAATCGTAAAACAATCAACATAATAACTCATCTTTTCTCTTCGGCTCACAATAACAAGCCAAGAGAATTGAGCACTACACACAAGCACAATGCACTTGAAAATACCAAACAAATTCGGCAAGAGAAAACACAAATTCTCGTAAGAGTTAAACCAATTAGTTCTTGACACATTCGGTTTAAGAATTTGTGTTCTCCTAACACTCAACATATCCATGGTATTTAAGTGCATATTATCCACAAATAACTCATGTAGGCTACACTTGGCAAAACACAATTTATTCAATTCAAAATCATGCACATCCATTTCATCTTTATGCACACTAGTCTTCAAGACAATATTGGGAATGCGCACGGGGTCACAAACTATTAAACAACATAGGCGGTGGATCATTTTCTCAAAGCGGCCTATAAGGATTAGCCAAGAAAATTGAGCCACACCCCCATTTACAAAATGTTTTGGAATACCAAGCAATCGGCACAAAAAGAAATACAATTCCTTGCAACAATTAGGCCAAGAAAATTTCAATAAGTTGGAGCAAAAGAATTGTTTCCATACTTCATGCCAATCAATCATGGATTCCAAATGAAAACAACATGTAAATAAATTATACATACTATCCAATAACTTACAAAAATTAGCACGTTTGAGCAAGAAAGGGTCATACTTGATGAAATGCAAATTAGGAAGTTTAACACATGCCACAAAATTTTCATTCAAGTAAGGTTCATGCTCAAACCAAGAAGATTCATGCTTGACGAAGGGTACAATGAGGTTTTTGCGACATGCAATAAAAGTCGTACCCAAGTGGTTCTCAAATACACGAACAAATGGATCATGCTCAATGAAATGTAAGAATGTTTCTCTATCAGAAAATAAATGTTTGTCATAAGAAATTTCAGCATGTGAATAGAGATGAGTGAAGTGAACAACCTCAAACAATTGAGCATTCAAAGAAGGGTTTGGTGCGTACCTTTCGGGCAAAGAGGAAAGGTGAGGGCGATTTACCTCAAGGCCTTGCCGTTGGGAGCACCAATGTTGAGCAACTGAACTTCCAATGCCTCCTAGGATTGATGGTTTAGAACTACCTTCACTCCTCGGAACATTTGTGTGCGTATGTTCGTGACAACCCTTCGAAGTTTCCTGCAAGAAAGACACACAAACAGTAGGAAAAGAATTGTCAATGTTAGAGTGAGATAATTGATCCTCATTG